>CM050170.1:98780985-99380985 GCA_027410445.1 Discoglossus pictus | reverse complement strand
TAAGCAAACCAGGCACAAGATGTGACTGGCCTGCGTTGTCCATAAGGTGACAGAGAGTGGGACACGACTGAGTGAACAACAACATTGTGTTGTTCTGCTTTTAGATGGTTCCACCACTTTTTCCCAAACACCACAGGCTGCTGTGATTAGAGCTGAAAGTCTTCTTTCGGTTTGTCTTTTTCACACCTGCATGTAACAAGAAATTATTCTGCTTAAAAGATCTGATATGGAGAAAATGGACAAAACCAACAAAGAGTTCAGATCATTAAACTAGAATGATGGAGGGATCACCAGATCAATCTTTCATAAAAAAATACAGATGGTATTAAGAACTTTCCTAGTTATGATTATACCCTAAAATAAACTTGTGTAGATTAAGCCGTCCTGTGAATCCAACACTAGTGTGTATGTAATAATGAGCCTGTATCTCATTTATGTGGGCAATTAATGTAGCACTGTAGGGTCTCTCAATTTATATTAGTAAACATCAGTATTTGAAGAAGATAAACTCAATGTAGCTTTTAAAACTTACATGTGAAGTTTAGTGTTTTCGAATTCAGTTGTCCATGCTTGTGTGGTGTTTAGAAGATGGAGAGCATCTGCATAGGGGACTGTCCTGAAAGGAGTCTTTATCTGTTATACTGATAACACTGTTTATCTGCCTACTTCTCAATGTCTATTTAAGACAAACCTCCACCAATCAGAAAAACTTAGGACAGTCTTCTGGGCAGATCCTCTTTCACCTCCTGGAGCCTAAAAAGAGATGAAGAGAAACACAACTGTTGGAAGCCACAATGCTAATTAATAAGTTGCATTTTTTTTTTTTTTTTTTAAATAATTACATTTTATTAATAATCAGTTACTAATAAACAAATCAAAACGTATGGCCTAATGACATCTACATTGGTCCTTTAATGAAAGAATAGGGAAAACAAACAGATATATTACAAGTCGTATTCGACTCTCATTGACTATGGGTTACGGCACACCAGGTACATCTGTCAGCCATTGGGAATACTATAGTTCTAACTATGTAGACCTTTGTTGTCTTTACTTTTTACAAGCTTGTCCAGACTTGCCATAGCTTTCGTCCCTAGAAGCAAATGTCTTTTAATTTCATGGCTGCATTCCTCATCTGCAGATATTTTTTTACATTTCTAAAAACCCATTCAATTCTATATTGTACATATCAGGTCTCCGAGATAAAAAGGTGGACACAGAATCAGGTTTTAAGAAAGATGAGGATGAAAAGGATAGTGTAAAGGTGACCATCCTTTCAGAGCTCTGTGCAGGTGAGTGCTAAATATGGTCATTTTCTATGTGGATTCATGATAAAAATACTCATTACTCTGCTTTGATTCTGAAACAATTAGTCCTTTATTATTTGTTTAAAACTTGCTTGGCAGCACCAGTCCCCATTTGCTTTTCATCAGACTTTGTCTTATTTTGTTTTTAATGTAACCAAATTGCTAGAAACCATTCTCTGGGTTCACCAATATCATTGCATTTATATGTACAATAGTATGGAAATAAGCATTTATTTATTTTGCTATTGATTAATCTAAAAGGCGGATTTTCAATTAATTGCGCTACTACAAATCTTAGACCTAAACATTTTCATTCAGTTTTCCCAATAAATCCTGAAAGGACCACTTATTCCTGTTCCATAAAGATCTCTTAAAAGCATGTTGAAATACTTTTTAATTTTTGAAATCTGTGCATTTTCCCTGAGAAATAAACTAAAATCTGTGTTTATATTGGTAAAAGGCCGCCCAAAGGCTGCTGCATTACTGCAACCAATTCAGGCAAATGGAGTGGATTTTGGCAGACTGCATACATTTACAGTTTGAAGGGAACTGGTTCTATATATTTTTTTTACTGGGTAAAGTGCTCTGCGCTCCTGCCATGAACCCAACAAACAAAACATGTAACCTTTACCGCATCTATCTGTGCAGGCATGGCATGCTGGACTCACCTAAAACAGGAAAGCCCTCCTTTTTCTATAAAAAATTCCTGTTTAATAGTCATTTAGGTCTTTGAACGTTTTATATATTTAATTTTTTAGCACTGTTTTTAAACTGTTCCATTTGGTTTTTATGTCTGAACCTGTATCTGTTTTTTGCTCTTGTACCTACATAACTATTAATTCTTCCCTAATGATGCATTTCATTTTCTTTTTGAATCAATTTCTTTTTGAATCATTAATTATTAAAATGTATTTAATAATAAAAAGTTATATTTTCCCATTACTTTAGTTGGTGTAGCTTCCCAGCATTCTTTTTTTGTCCTTAGTATGCCTAGATCTATAGACAGTATCCTATCTATATTCTTGAGTCCTGTTATGAATATCCTCAAAATATAACTAGAAACAACCATTAATGCTAATCAATCTGCTCAAAACTAAGAAGTATATAGAATAGAGGAAATCCCTGTGACCCTCAATGGTCCTCCTATTTGGAAAGCTTAATTAGTTTGATCCCCAAATCTGGCTAGGTGCCCTAAATCTGCCCTGGCTTATATTCTTGAGTCATGTTATCCATATCCATAAGTTGCTATAGTTTTACCAGTTTTTAATTGTGGCGTTGTAATTTAAAACTGTAAATTTTAGTTGACTATATTCACCTGTAACTATTGAACGAGTAAGACACAGCTTGGTACTAATACGAAAATGTTATTGTTTGTAATGATTAAATAAAGTGTCAGTTAATACAAGCTCTCAAATATATAATTATGGTATATCCACTAATTAAGTCACACAATGTCCAGCTTGATCGAAATACTGAATTATACTTTTATAGTGCAATGATTGCTGGGTATTTTTCCTCAACAGAGGGACTCATGGATATGGTAGATGATACCCACATAGAAATCAGTTCATCAGACAATAGAGAGGACAACAATGCCAATGTGTCTCAGAAGGTCCAAGAAGCAGATTCTGAAAGAAACCCAACTACTAAATCAACTTTATGGGAGGAAGGAAATATTGTATCAACTTCAATGTCTTATCAATCTGAACAAATGTTATGTGATAGAAATGAGCAGATAGACAATGATTATTGTGGTGTAACAGATGGAAATAGGAACACTCAGAAAGGAAATAACTGTGCAAAGCAGGTATGGAGAACGACATATGTGGAAAATCCACAAAAAGATGAGAAATCTCATATGGAAAATGAAGAAACATATGATTACTCTGAAAGTAGTAAAGGAATATCTTCAAAGTCAGATCAAACTACACATCAGAAAAATCATGCAGGAGAAAAAATATATGTGTGTCAGAAATGTGGTAAAAGTTTCCATCGCAAGGACCAACTGGTTGTACATGACAGAATTCATACCGGAGAAAAGCCATATGTGTGCAAATATTGTGCAAAAACATTTTCATTAAGATCAAGTCTAGTTATACACCATAGAACCCACACAGGGGAAAAGCCATATGATTGTCATGAATGTGGGAAAAGCTTCTCTGATAGATCAACTCTGATCAAACATCAGAGAACTCATATGGAAGAGAAACCATACGTATGTCTTGACTGCGGAAAAGGATTCTCTGTGAAGTACAATTTGTTTGAGCATCAGAGAATTCATACAGGAGAAAAGCCATATGTTTGCCCTGAATGTGGTAAATGCTTCTCTCAAAGATCAAATCTGCTTCAGCATCAGAAAATTCATACAGGAGAAAAACTACATGTTTGTTCTGAATGTGGGAAAGGATTTTATCAAAAGTCAAATCTAGTCAGACACCACAGAATACATAATAAGGATGATGATGAACCCTGATTGATATAATTATTTACTAAATTAAAGCTTTCTGTTGGTATCCAACACAATGGGTAATGATTACCTTTGATAATTCTATATGTTGTTTTG
This sequence comes from Discoglossus pictus, assembly GCA_027410445.1. Classification (NCBI taxonomy): domain Eukaryota; kingdom Metazoa; phylum Chordata; class Amphibia; order Anura; family Alytidae; genus Discoglossus; species Discoglossus pictus. Next base: position 99,377,115 of record CM050170.1, on the reverse strand, counting down.
TTTTGTGTTAAAAAATATCTGAATTGTATTTTATACAGTTTATTTTCGGATTTTCACTTATTATGTATTTATTCCCTATATGGGAAATCATAGATTAATTTAGCAAAACATGTTTTTTTAAATAAAAAATGTTTTTATTTCAAATTTTAAATTGTGGTTTTTTTACTACACTCAAAAGCTGGATCTCCAACAGCTATGTCCCAGCTACTCCATACCATGTTATACACAGCTCTCGATGTGAGGACTTGTGTTGAGCGGAAGGGAATTCCCGAACTAACACGGACTTAGAATCATTTTGCTTACTGTTGTCTCACATCCAGCTTACAGCAATCATCCTGGCCTGATCAGAGGGCTAGGGAGAGTGAAATGACGCTAGAGAGAAGGGTGAGGTGGTTGGGGAGATTGACGAGTGCGAGGAGGTAAGTGTGGGGTAGGGATTAAAGGGATGTAGGAGGGTTACAGCCCCTCACAAATTTCCAGGTTAAACATCCTGGTATTTGTGGTCGGGGCTTTCTCTCTAGTGATGGTAGCTTGAGGTGTGGCATATTTGCTACGTTGTCCTAGCCTGATTAGAGGGCAAAAAGTAAAAACAAAGTCGTTTGGTAAGGTTATAATTGGATTTATTTTGTGATGTCTTGGAATGTTTTGCTCATATCAGCGGAAGGGTTATGGACTTGGCGGTCATAGCAATAATATTTCCATTTTCCGTTAAGATTGCATCTTGTGAAGAATATAGGTTGGAAGTGAGAGGTACTGAATTTGCTGTGGTGCAAGAAGCCATTCATTGCTAACATGATAGGGGTAGAAATGGTAGTGGATGTTTCGGGTCCGAAAGGAATGATTTTTGAGGAAGGTTATTTGAATAACAGACTGTCTATGGGCAGACAGGGAGCAGGCTTAGATCCTCGTTTGAGTGCCAGACCTCTTAGGAAATATTTGACTGATGGTGATAAGAGGTATGATTTACTGGATTCTAGGTTCAAGACCAAATATAACTGGACACCAGAAGAGATAGGTTTTGACTGTGCAGTAACTGAGGCATAATATGCTATGACTTGCTAGGGGTACGATATGGTGTGCTAGGGGTACAATACGGTAAGATATGACTTGGTTTGCTAGGGGTACGTTACAGTATGATATGACTCGGTATGCTGTGAGTACAATACGGTATTATATGACTTGGTACACTAATACAGAATGATATGATTTGACTTACTATGATAGGGTGTGATATGGCTTACTATTTAAGGGGTACCATAATATAATATAATATGACTTGGTACGCTAGGGGTGCAATACAGTATGATATCATTTGACATGCTAGGTGAAAGATAGGGTATGATATGACTTGCTAGGGGTACAATATGTTGTGCTAGGGGTACGATACCATAAGATATGACTTGGTTTGATAGGGGTATGATACGACATGATATGAATTAATATGCAAGGGGTACAATACAGTATGACATGACTCAGTACAATATGATATGACTCGGTATGCTGTGAGTACAATACAGTATAATATAACTTGGCACACTAATACAGGCTACAATATGTAAGGGGTACAATAATAAAATATAATATGACTTGATTCGGTATGATATGACTTACTATGTAAGGGGTACGATACAGCACCCAGTGACACATGCCAGTCCCACATGGCACACTGTAAGCCCCTTACTTTGGCCTTGGCAGCCTCCAGCAAGCAGGTCCAGTATATGAGATGGGACAGCGCGCATGAGAAGCCTCTGTGGCAGATGGGATGCAGGCTGGAGCGCAGAGCGTCATCAGAGCGCAGTTCTCTTCGCCCTGATGACGGCGCGCTGTTCTCCAGCGTGCAAAGGACGTGCCACAGTATGTTATGACTCTGCATGTAAGGGGTACGATATGGTAAGATATGACTCTGTATGTTAGAAGTACACTACGGTATGATATAATTTGCTAGGGGTATGTACAGTATGATATGGTTCGGTATGCTAGGGATATAATACAGTATGGTAGGGGTATGATAAGGCATAATATGGCTTGGTACACAAGGGGTACAATAAAGTATGATATAACTTTGTATGCTAGGGGTATGATACAATATAAGACTTGTTACTTTAGGCGTACAATTGTTGTTGTCGTTCAGTCGTTTCCGACTCTTCGAGACGGGACGGAGGCGGGGTAATTTCGAGAAAGCGACAGCAGGAGTGAGAACGAATGAAGCGTGGATGCAGAAGGCGGACTCTGGGTATGGGGACAAGAGGGGCAGCAATGACCATGGGGGACAAGGCTTGATGAGAGGTCGGAGTTGAAAAACTGTGGCAGCAAGGATCATGCACGGCAGAAAGACAGGACACGGAGCAGCTAGGAGGGGGCTAGGAGGACCAGAGTGTCATGGTGTGCAGAGAAACCAGGACAAGACAGGCAAGGAAGGAAATGGGGGTGAGAAAAACATAGGCCAGGCAGGGTGAAGAGGCTGCAAATGCAGAGAGAGAGGAGGAAGCGCTGGATGACCAAGCTGGGAAGCCAGAGACAGAATGGGCATGGAAGGGTCAGAAAGAAAGAAGCGAGGGTGAGAAGTGGCCAAAAGAGGGCAGACTCACACAGAGACAGTGTAAGACTGGTTCAAGAAATTACAGGAGCATGAAACACGTGGAGACTGCGTCCAAGCATGGGCAGTGAGATTGATGAGTGTGAGGAGGTAAGTGTGGCAGGTAGGTATTTAAGGTTATAGGTTAACTCCAGATTAAATAACCTAGTATTTTATCTACTTGGGGCATTTATGACTTTAGGATAAAAGATATAAGGAGCTGATCTTCCTTGTTAGTTCATCTGAAGCTTATATAGTACATCGTTTATCCATGTTCGTTTATGAGTAATATTGGATTGCTTTGTATATTTGCCCTATTTAAACCCTAATATTGTATGAGTTATCTTTTTGTTCATTAATTTACAGTGCATTTGTGATTACTCATGAAGCTCTGAAAAGAAAGTAGCTATTGCTACTAGCCGGAAATGATGTAGGTTATAATCACTCCTGGGTTTAATGCTGTATGAGAAGATCAGCAGAGTTGTACTCATCAGATCAAGAACTCCCTACCTATGATCATAGGTCATACATAACTAAAATAACTATTCAGCCTTTGAATTAGTTTTTTATGGAGGGGTTTGGGTGAAATGGTCAGTATTATATTCAATTGGAAAACTATATTAATACCTGTGTTCTGTATTTGGTTACTTGTGTCACTTTGGTTAAATTATGGGGGAAATAACATTCTGAGGGGCTAGATCCTTTAAGAATTGGTACTTTGCCAGCTAACAGGTAGCCACCACAGGCATTCTAAGGCTTGAACCTAGCAAGTAAGCCTAACCTCTACTTGGTGGAATCGAACCTGGGGCAGCTGGGGTTCGGCTCCATAGTGTGTGTGGGCTGTCTAGATCAAATCAAAACATAAGAACAATTAAGAGAGGGTAGCATACGTCAATAAAAGTCTAAGTAGTTTAATTGACAAAGGTTAATTGGTGTCAAGTATTATAACATATACCCCTTTGTTCAGTGTTATTGTATTTGCATGTATTTTATAAATAGTGTGTGGTGTAGACCTCCCACATATTACTACGGAGCCCATTCATTAAATACGTTATGAATGATGCTCAGAGCTCCCCAGTATAATGGATAGTAATCCCATCTAAGTATCAGAATCATCATCCCACTACAAATTAATGTTGAATGACCATCTAAGGGTAAGCCATCATCTAGCCCAGTAGTCCTCCCTGGAATAAACCCACTCCTTGCTGTAAAAATCGTCCACCACTGCATAGGTGGAAAGAGTATAAAGAGTATGAATAGGATCGCCCAAGTTTGAATAGCTGCCAATTATGTATATCTGAGTTTGCCTGACAAAGCTAGACACGTTGATCTGGTATTGTGTACGTATTTTGTAGACTTTGTGGTGCCCACATTCTCTGGGAAAAGCAAAAACTTCCCTCCCTGAGGTTCATATACTTGAGCTATGCACAATTCCCACCTGAGGTGAATCACCCTGATTGGTTTAGGGCAGGCTCAGAATACCTAACTAATTGACTAGTAAGATGTCAAGGAGAAAATTAAAAAACCCAGCTTGTGCAACTTTGTTTTCTTATGCAGAAGGACCCAAGAAAAGAGTAGATTGTGACAAGCTGTACCGAGTACCATGATCCAGGAATTGTGAAGGGTGGACAAGGTGACCCAGCAGCTGGGTCGACCCGAGGGAGTTCCCTTGTCCTTGGGAAATTCTATCTCAGCCAGGGGACCGGGTAGCAATTGTCCAGAGGAGATCCAAAGCAAGCTGATTGGCGATCAGCCTCTGGATCCCCAGGAAGTTCGACTGATCAGAGTGTTGAGGATGGTAGCTCCCAACTGAAGCTAGCCTACAGCAGTTTAAAAAAATTGATGATGGCCTGGGGGATGTTGATGGATTCTTACAAGATTTTAAAGGACAATGTGAGCTGCAACAAATTCACCATCACTCTCATGTCCATGGGGAAGGTGTTCAACTCAGCACCAAAATTCTCCTGCCTTGGCTACACGAAACCTCCCATGGACCGTGAAGTGGATGGGCTTCTTGCGATCGGCTTCTATTCCAGGAACATCAAGATGCAGAACAGGAATCAAGGGGTTAAAACAACCCCTAAATAAAATTCAGAACACCATGAGTATGTTCCCTAGAAGAGGGTATCTTTATTTGGTAAAGTTGGAGCATTTATAGGTAAACAGAACAATACAACTTTGGTTCAACCCACAAACATGATTAAATGAACTGCCCTTAACAGTTAACTTTATCAGTCCTCTGCAATACCTCCCTGGCCAATCCAAGGATGTGGGAGTTGGTTCCGTCACAGGATGAGCTGGTAACTGCATTACAAACTTAAACATATTCAAAAGTTATCTTCTAAACTAGTTAACTCACTTAAACTATTTTAATTTCCTGTTCACGGCAAGATAATCCTATCAGGCAGGTTGTTATCAAGATACACAGTACATTCTTCAAATGTCCTGTCTCAGGTGATGGAATTAACAAGTACTGAAGGGTGACTGGGGGGGGGAAACAGAAACAGACCACAACCATATTCAGGAAGGTGTAAGGGGGGAAGTCAGGGCCTCCTGGTAGGCCATTACAAGGCCAATCCCAGAGTCGCCCCCTTTGCAAAGTCAGTAATGGAAAATAGAGAGGACAAAGCTCTTTCTGGGAGATATTTTCAGTGATGTTCAATCGTCACACCCAGTATCCATGCCGTGCAGCTGCCTCAGGGGGGTAAATGGCGACAACATTTCCAGCCTATTGTGGTGGATGGAGAAACAGTAGAGGGTTTTAGAGACTCTGGACCCGCCATCACAGTGATCCATTCAGATTTTGCCAGCCCTACAGCAGTATTAATGGAAAAGATGGATGTTGTGATCGCTGGTGGCCAAAAATGGTATATCCCTGTGGCCCAGGTATATATTGACTGAGGAACCAAGAAAGATCTTTGTGGAGTCGGAGTAATAAAAAGACTTCCAGCTGATGTGCTACTGGGAAATGATCTGGGAGTTATGGAGTGCAGTTATGTGAATATTGTCACCTGGGCACAAGCTACAGCTCAATCGACCACATCCCCAGTACCAGAATCAGCAATCATTCCATCCTCTGATCAGCATGGGGTAAGGCCATTACATGCATGGGGGCCAGGATAATTTGGGCCAGTACAGCTAAATTACAAAGTTAACTATGGGAGGATCCCGCTTTGGAGGGGATTAGACAAAAAGCCAACAATGGAGAACTAGGATCAGGGGGTGAAACATTTGAATGGGACAAGGGGTTATTGTATAGAATTGTCATAAAGGAAGGTAAATTCGACCCCCAAGAGATGAAAGAAAAAAAACTAATCATACCCCGAAAATGTAGGGATTAAGTGCTAGAATTAGCCCACAATATTCACTGAGTCGGGCATATGGTTAGCACCGCCTGTGGTGTATCACCAAATGAATATATATAAATATTACACAAGGTTCGTCTACATTAAAAGGTATTTATTAAAAGGCAACAACACAATACTATAAATGTATCACAAACACACAGCCCAGACCCACGGAGCAACAACCCTTTTTAAATCTATCTACCTATATAGTAATCCCCTTCCCCAAACGCTTGATCTTACCCACGGTTAGACCATCGCCATCACCATCAACCATCACCAACAGCATCCAGGAAGAAACAGGAAGCAACAGCAGTTTCCTGCCTGGATATCTCCTTAGTTGAGATGATGTAATTTACATCACATCCTGTCCATGCATGACTTCCTTTAGCAATTGTGGGAGGGAAGTAAAGATTCCCAGCCCTCCCACCTAGACCTGCCCAAGGAGGTCCCGAAAGGAAAATAAACCACCATGCAAGGAAGACAAGTTACCACACCGCCTTACTTTGCTGGCCTGGTGTTAATAAGGATGTGATTCTTGTGACCTATACCAGAAATGTAGTTATTGTGCCCAAGGAGTGCAAGCTGCCTTACAGCCCTTACCCGTAATCGATACCCAATTTTAGAAAGTGGCTATTGACATTGTGAGTCCCCTAGCCAGACCTAATCCTACAGGAAAGAAATACATTTTAACGGTTATTATTTTTTATTATTATCGTTTATTTGTAACGCGCTAAAATATTCCATATCGCTATACATAAGTTAAGTTACAGGCAACGAGAAGTTCAAGATTCACACATTGCAATGAATGGAGGGTCCTGTCTTTGAGCTTGGAATCCGGTGTCCATAGCGCTTTCCCTAAAGCACCTTGCAGGATTGAAACTCACAGACTTACAATCTAAAGGTTGAAGTTTGTATGTGGTACAGTATGAAGAGAGTAGTGCTGAGCATGTTAGGGAGGAAGGTTATATGCTTCTTTAAAGAGGTGCGTTTTTATTGAAGTTTTGAAGGATTTAAGGCAGGAGGACAGTCTGGTGAAGCGAGGCAAGGAGTTCCAGAGAATTGGGGCAGCGCGAGAAAAGTCCTGGAGGCGGGAGTGAGAGGAGGTGAGTGAGTGGTAGAAAGAAGAAGGTCGTTAGCAGAACAGTTGTTCATTATGCTACTTACTATACTGAAACTGTAGTCTTCTGCAAAATTACTGATCTAGCAATTGTGGCAACTATGTGGCATAAGACATCTGTGTTCATCCCCTTACAAAACGAATGGCTTATGTGAAAGATTCAACTGAACTCTCAAACGAATGCTCCAAGGTTTTATTGAGCAGGAGTGGGATTGGGAAAAATGACTGAACCATCTCCTTTTTTTAGCTTATAGGATGGACCCACAGGGTTCTCTTCCTTTCGATTCCTGTATGAAAAGTTGAAAAGTGAGAGGTCCCTTGCATGTCATTAGAGAAGCTTGGAGAGGGGAATATGAACACACTTGGGTGCCTGTGGTCCCCCATACATTACTGTATCCAGATGTCATCCTGTGTGAGGAAATTACTGATCTACAGGTAGGATTGGTCTTGCTGGCCTTTTGAAGCCCAATAAAAGGGTAGATTGTGGAACTATACACTACCCGGATTGTTCATATGACAATCCTCTAGCCCCTTGCTGTCTTCTGATTGGTTGAGCCAAGAGACAGAGAACCATTAATGAAAGGCTGACAAAAGGCCCTGGGGACTGATCAGAAAAAAGAGATTGGATGGTCATTTTAAACGTAACAGACAGCATCTCTAAGTATGGTCTAATATTTAATTTGTGTAAATAATTAAACAAGCTTGTATTGTTGCAAGGGTATAAGAAGGGGGATTTTTGGGGAATAAAATCATGCTCTATTGGGGGTACATGAAATTATAGTATGTGAGTGGAATAAACAACCTATACTGGCCTAAGGACCTGACAGGGGGGACTTCTACTAGTAAGCCGATCAAGCTGGTCCTAGATTGTGAACCTTGTGTCTGACTAAGAGCATAAGAGTATTTTTTTAATTAGAAAAAAAATACATTTTGAGGACCCTGGTGGGATCCATGATGCATCCTTTAAAGTTGTGTGTGTGTGTGACAGGAGTGTTTTACATTTTTAGAGATCTGTGGTTGCATTCTTTGATGCAACATTCTGCTTTTGCACCAGAGAGGTGGACGGGGTGTGGTGTCAATTTACTTACATTAATAACAGATAAAAAATCTAGTTTTAAATCTTTTGTTTGCATACAGCCTATTTTGCCTACTACCTGTTGCAAGAGTAATTAGCAGATTGCAGAGTGTGGTGTGGTAAGGCTCTTTGGAAGAAGGCTAAGATTGACAGCAGCTTTTCCCTGGACTCAGGTTACACTGCACTGCCTAGTTAACCCATAGCTGACCTGTTTAGGTGATTCCAGCATTCCATACCTGAAAAGATACAGTGGATATAAAAAGTCTACACACCCCTGTTAAAATGTCAGGTTTCTGTGCTGTAAAAAAATGAGACAAAGATAAATCATTTCAGAACTTTTTTCCACTCTTTAATGTGACCTATAAACTGTACAACTCAATTGCAAAACAAACTGAAATATTTTAGGTGGAGGGAAGAAAAATAAAAAATAAAAATAATGTGGTTACATAAGTCTGCACACCCTCTTATAACTGGGGATGTAGCTGTGTTCAGAATTAAGCAATCACATTCCAAATCGTGTTAAATAGGAGTCAGCATACACCTGCCATCATTTAAAGTGCCTCTGATTAACCCCAAATAAAGTTCAGCTGCTCTACTTGGTCTTTCCTGAAATTTTCTTGGTCGCATCCCACAGCAAAAGCCATGGTCCACAGAGAGCTTCCAAAGCATCAGAGGGATCTCATTGTTAAAAGGTATCAGTCAGGAGAAGGGTACAAAAGAATTTCCAAGGCATTAGATATACCATGGAACACAGTGAAGACAGTCATCATCAAGTGGAGAAAATATGGCACAACAGTGACATTACCAAGAACTGGAGCTCCCTCCAAAATTGATGAAAAGGCGAGAAGAAAACTGGTCTGAGAGGCTACCAAGAGGCCAACAGCAACATTAAAGGAGCTGCAGGAATATCTGGCAAGTACTGGCTGTGTGGTACATGTGACAACAATCTCCCGTATTCTTCATATGGCTGGGATATGGGGTAGAGTGGCAAGACGAAAGCCTTTTCTTAAAAAGGAAAACATCCAAGCCAGGCTACATTTTGCAAAAACACATCTGAAGTCTCACAAAAGCATGTGGGAAAAGGTGTTATGGTCTGATGAAACCAAGGTTGAACTTTTAGGCTTTAATTCCAAAAGATATGTGTTTGGCGCAAAAACAACACTGCACATCACCAAAAGAACACCATACCCACAGTGAAGCATGGTGGTGGCAGCATCATGCTTTGGGGCTGTTTTTCTTCAGCTGGAACTGGGGCCTTAGTTAAGATAGAGGGAATTATGAACAGTTCCAAATACCATTCAATATTGGCACAAAACCTTCAGGCTTCTGCTAGAAAGCTGAACATGAAGAGGAACTTCATCTTTCCGCATGACAACGACCCAAAGCATACATCCAAATCAACAAAGGGATGGCTTCACCAGAAGAAGATTACAGTTTTGGAATGGCCCAGCCAGAGCCCAGACTTGAATCCGATTGAAAATCTGTGGGGTGATCTGAAGAGGGCTGTGCACAGGAGATGCCCTTGCAATCTGACAGATTTGGAGTGTTTTTGCAAAGAAGAGTGGGCAAATCTTGCCAAGTCAAAATGTGCCATGCTGATAGACTCATACCAAAAAAGACTGAGTGCTGTAATAAAATCAAAAGGTGCTTCAACAAAGTATTAGTTTAATGGTGTGCATACTTATGCAACCATATTATTTTATTTTTATATTTTTTCTTCCCTCTACCTAAAAGATTTCAGTTTGTTTTTCAATTGAGTTGTACAGTTTATAGGTCACATTAAAGGTGGAAAAAGTTCTGAAATGATTGATCTTTGTCTAATTTTTTTACAGCACAGAAACCTGACATTTTGGTATAGAAATAGACTATCCATGCAGCTAATTAATCTTCCCTTACTGGCTGCCCCAATTGATACACTGGAACGTGGGGGCTCTAACCCAATAATTACATCTCTGAAAATCAAGGGTGACACACCCACAGCAAAACTGTTTGAAGATGGACAACTTATAGACCTACAAAGGATGAGTAGGAAATTCGGAGATATAAAATTAACTTGGCTAGAATATGAGTGTATTAAAAAAAGACTAGTAGCCTGCGGTTACAGGATCTCACAACATTTAAAAACAACTAAAATGGAAGATCTAGTGATAAAAAGAGATAATTTACGAACTATTTCGAAATGCAATAAAATTATAAATGAGAACCGTTCACTGAGGAAAAGTTCAGGTTTGATGTATTGGGAATCAATTATGGGAGAAACCTTTGAAGAGATGGTATGGTACCAAAGTTTAAGAATGGTAAAAAAAGCAGCAGGTCTACCAAGGTATATAGAAATGTTTTTTAAGTTTTCGAATAATTGGTACCTCTCTCCTGAACGTATGAATAAAATAGACCCAAAAAATCAAAGAACATGCTGGAAAGGCTGTAATCAGTTGGGAACATCGTTTCATATGTGGTGGGAGTGCCCTAAAATAAACAGGTTTTGGATAGATGCGTGTCAATTAATAGAAGAAATATTAGCTCAAGAAATTAGGTGCTCCCCTTCATTGGTACTGTTCCATAGGAATTTGGAGGAATTCCGTGGTTCAGATGGTATATTGATATGTCACATTCTGTTAGTAGCTAAAAGTTTGATAGTAAAATCATGGAAAAATACCCATGTTCCGTCAAGAATACAGCTGGTGGCAGCAATACGAGAAAATAGAGAGATTATTGATCCCATAGGCAAGAATTGGCTGATGGAAACAGGTACCCGCTTCCCTTGGCAGAAGTGGGATAAATTTGTAAGTTCTATTGGAGTATAGACAAACGGATCATAATTCAGTAATTATAAAAGAGGTAGAAGGGGAGAAGGAAAAAAAAAAGGGAGTAGTCAAGGAAAAGACTATAAGTCATATAATAGGTAGATTAGGAACCCAAACTCTCCAGCAACAACTTATTGGTAGGTCATCGGTCTGGTACAGTGTGAATGGTGTATGTGTTTCTTTTTCTCGCCTTTTCTTCTCTTGTCTTCTTTAGATAATAGTCAAATATTCTGTAAATATAACGAGGTTAAACGGGGGCATACCTTGAATTCATAGGAAAGGAAAAAAAAGGTATGAGTAAAAAAGGAAAAATTTCTGTTCCTATATATACAGACGTTTTTACTGAAAACACAAATATAGGGAAAATGTGGGAAGGCAGATAGTTAAGAAAGAGAAGCGATAAAGAATAATAGACCTTTCTCTGAAAGAGAGGGTAGACCCCGGTCCCTATATAGTGGAAAACTCTCTCACATAATGTTGGAATTAATTTTGGGTGGGGGGATGGCGAAAAGCCATAGTTATAGATGCAAATATTAGAGAGGAGCTAAGATCTGTCAAAGTATCTAACAGAACTCACAGCCCTGGGTTCAAAGAAGCTAAGTGATAATATAGGGGATACAGATGTAATGTTTTCTTTTTCTGTATATATATATATATGTATATATATGTATATATATATATATATATATATATATATATATATATATATATGTATGTGTGTAGGTGTGCATATATATATATATATATATATATGATGTTTAAATCTGGTCTGGAGGTATAAGTTTCCCCCGTTAAGAGGAAAACATGAGGGGAAAGGAAGGAAGAAGGAGTATTATCAGAAGTGTGTTATGAATTGCGATTGTTTGTCTGTTCTGTACTTTGTATTTACATTCTGTTTTTGTACTTGTATTCTTTTGTCTGGAAAAAAAATACATAAAAAAAAAAAAAAAAGAAACCTGACATTTTAACAGGGGTGTGTAGACTTTATATATCCACTGTATATATATATATATATATATATATATATATATATATATATATATTTTTTTTTTTTTTTTACTTTTTTAAATAGCATTATATTACCTATCTGTTTTTCGGTGTATACTGTTACCACTTTACTGCAATTGTCAGTTTTTCTGGACAGGTCTCATTTAGACATTTAGGTCTGACCTGCAACAGTATTACTAGTTTTTGATATCTATGTAAAGTTATTATTATACTACTTATTAATAAAGACATCTTCAACGTTTACCTACCAGTACACAGGAGTCCTTTTTTTGGTAGTATAGCTGCAATATACTTACCCAACTGGGACACTACACGTGGAGATTGCAGACCTAACACACCCCCATATATGATATTTGTGTGGATTCCATCTTTTCCACTCCTAAGTATAGGAGCTTTCTGATTAACAACGGACCATTGGAGACTCACCACAGACGTAAGGATTACCCACATATACGTGATGATCTGAGGAGAGAGTCCGCCTGATGTGCCATCCATACCTCATGTGCTGAGGTCACCAAATGTGAGTTTTCTACCTTCTTTAGCTCAGTATTGACTTTTCCAAAGGATTATACCAGTTATTTTGCACTAGGTGCGCTTCTCCCCCCCCCCCCTTTTCTTCCTTCGTTTGCATTTTTGCTGAGAGCACTAGCACAAGATTACGACACAGACGTCCTAACAGATGTGTAGACACTCATAGAATCTTTACCACAGGACTTTGAGATAAGACTTTTTTATGTACTCCCTTTTATCATATTGAGTATACCACATGTAAGTGGGAGTACGTATATAATTTGAAGTTAACTATTCAGGCCTTACTTTGGCACTAACTTCTTCCATTCATTATGTTGGGTATACACCTATTTACATCTACCTAGATTTGCAAGCGCTCCCAGTGTGTGTATACACTACTTTCTGGGACGTGTACACTATATTTGCTCATAACATAAGATGTATGCTTTCTAAAGCCAGACGCTTGCCAGGAAAAATGGGAGAGTTAGAATTATTAGCAGTTAGTGAAAAATGGGATTTAATAGGCATTACTGAAACGTGGTGGGATGAATCTCATGACTGGACTGTTAATCTGGATGGTTATAACCTATTTAGGAAAGATAGGGGCAATGGTAAAAGAGGAGGAGGGATTTGTCTGTATGTTAAGCCTGAATTTTAGCCTATAGTCAGAGAAGATATGTATGCTGGAACTAGTGATAATATTAAATGTTTGTGGGTAGAGTTAAATAGGGGAGCAGCAAATTCCAAACGAATATTAGTAGGAGTATGCTATAAACCCCCAAATATAGCTGAAAGTGAGGAAATACAATTATTGTTACAGACTGGAAATGCAGCTAAGCACAGGCAAGTTCTAATAATGGGTGATTTCAATTACCCTGAAATTAACTGGATAAATGAGACCAGCGGTTCAGCTAAGGGGAGCTGGGATCATTATCTGGCCCAGGTTATACAAGAGCCTACTAGAAATGAGGCAATCTTGGATTTAGTCATAACAAATAATATTGACATAGTATCAAATGTTGAAATAGGGGAACCTTTGGGAAACAGTGATCACAACACAGTCTCATTTGAGATTGAATTAAAAAAACTAAATTTTAAGGGGCCAACAAAAACTTTTAATTTTAAAAGGGCAGACTTTAACGGTCTAAAGGCAGCAATACAAAGTATAGACTGGGACAGAGAACTGACAGGTAAAAACACTGAACATAAATGGACAACATTTAAATCCTTACTAAATATATACTTATCACCATATACCAAGTGGGAATAAAAGGAGTAAATCACATCCAATGTGGCGTAACAATGATTTAAAGATCAAGATACGGAGTAAAAAATAGGCATTTCGATTATACAAACAAGAGGGGACAGAGACTGCTTTACGGGAGTACAAGGAAATCAACAAGGCTTGCAAAAAGGCGATTAGACTGGCTAAAATAGAAAATAAAAAATGAGTTGCAAAAGAGAGTAAGACTAATCCTAAAATATTTTTCAAATATATTAATGGGAAGAAGGCGAGGAAGGAAGCTATAGGAACATTACAATGCGACACAGGCCATATGGTAAATAGTGACCAGGAAAAGGCAGATGAGCTAAATAGGTTCTTTTCCTCGGTATACACAAGGGAGGTACCAGTGGTTGGGACACTGCGACATAATGGGGCTACACTACCTTCACCAAATAATTTGTTAATGCAGGAAGTAATCCAAAAGAGGTTGGAAAAAATAAATGTTAATAAAGCCCCGGGTCCTGATGGAAGACATCCAAGGGTACTGAGGGAACTTTGCTCTGTAATAGCAAAACCATTATGTCTAATTTTTCAAGATTTGCTCAACACAGGGTCTCTACCAGATGACTGGAGAAAAGGTGATACCTATATTTAGGAAGGGAGCAAGAGCAAATCCGGGGAATTATAGACCAGTGAGCCTCACCTCGGTAGTGGGACAGCTTTGAGAAGGGTTAATAAGGGATAATATACAGGAATATGTCTATTCAAAAAGGATTATAAGTAGGAGCCAACATTTATGTATGAAGGATAGGTCATGTCAACCAAACCTAATTCGTTTCTATGAGGAGGTTAGTAGGAACTTGGATCAAGGCAACTCAGTAGATGAAGTCTTTTTGGATTTTGCAAAGGCTTTTGATACAGTGCCACATGGGAGACTATTGTGCAAACTAAGGGATACAGGAATTGCAGTAAATATCTGCTAATGTATCGAGAGCTGGCTAAAGGACAGGAAGCAAAGTGTTGTTGTAAATGGAACATACTCTGATTGGATTAATGTGGTAAGTGGGGTTCATTCGGGTTCAGTTTCAGGTCCTCTAATTTTTAACATATTTATTAATGACTTAGACGTGGGACTGGAAAGTAATGTCTCTATTTTTGCTGATGACACAAAGTTGTGCAAGGTAATTAAATCAGATAATGATCTACTTTCCTTCCAAAGGTATTTACATAAATTAGAGGAATGGGCATCTAAAATTATGCATCTGGGAAGCAATAAAAGCCCTGCAATTTATAATCCTAATGGAGCAAATATAGGGATTATCAGATATTGAAAGGGATTTGGGAGTACTTATGGACAACAACCTAGGTAACAGTGCTCAAAGCCAAGCAGCAGCTGCAAAGACAAATAAAATATTAGCATGTATTAAGAAGGGTATAGAAGCAAGGGAAGCAAATATAATTCTGCCACTATACAAATCTCTAGTACGCCCTCATTTGCACCACTTTGTAAAAAGAACATTGTAGAGCTGGAAAAGATATAGAGGAGGACAACAAAACTAATAAGGGGAATGGAGGGGCTAAGTTATGAAGAAAGACTAACCAAATTAAACATATTTTCTCTAGAAAAAAGGCATCTAAGAGGAGATATGATTACCTTATATAAATACATACAGGGTCAATACAAGGATTTGTCAAGTAAGCTTTTTGTGCCAAGAGCTTTTCAACTGACAAGAGGACATCCTTTGAGGTTGGAAGTAAAAATATTCCACCTTAAAGAAAGAAAAGGGTTCTTCACAGTAAGAGGGTGGTTAATCTGTGAAATTCTGTAACTATATTACCCACACATGTAATCACCTAGTATTACAGCACAGTAAAAAAAAAAAAAACATCTACAGTTCAGTGAATACACCTGAGCTAAACATGGTACAGTGCACCCCTTAGTCATATTCTTGTTACTGTATTAATCACTCAGCCTCTCGCTATCCTTTATATATATATATATATATATATATATATATATATATATATATATATATATATATATATATATATATATATATATATATATATCCTTATGTTAACATGATTTATCTTATAAAAAATATATATCAATATTTTATAGCTGCAAACCAGTAAATACTATCTATCTATGAAAAGATAAACATTAAGTCTCTGATACGGGTCTTGCTCTTGGACCTGGTAGAGTATGTGTTTATTACTGTAGATAATGTCTCTTACTGAGTTCTTGCTCTTGCACTTGACAGATGACGTCTTTATTGCTGTATATAAAGTATCTATACCGAGTTGTTCCTCATGGACCTAACATGATGTATTTATTACTGTAGATTATGTCTCTGTGCTGAGTTCTTGCTCTTGGACCTGACAGATGATGTATCTATTACTGTAGATAAAGCCAATCTACTAGTTATTTGTAGCACAAGGTTATATATACAACGACCAAGAGCTCAGTACATAAACAGGACAGCCGTGACATCGCGGATACCGGTATAATTTTGACCAACAACATAATCGGAAGGGCGGTGACATCATTAGTTACGCGACGGAATCCTGGAGTGAGACACCGTTATAGACTCTCAGCGTCACCATGGAAACGTGATTGTGCCAGTGACTCTTCCCTCTATTGTGCCGATTGCTGTTGGTACCGCAAGTTTTTTTGGGAATTGTAGTCTATAGAATTCATGTCCGGAAGGTCACATCCGGTTTATAGCTTTTCCGGCCTTTTCCAAGATGGCGGCCCGAATCTGAATTCTTTGTGTTTCCTTGTTCTCTGCAGGTAAATAAACGGCTTAATATTCCCGTTAATGCTATAAGAAGAGGATTTGGAGGCGGTTATCTGGGTCCGTGACTGGGTCTGATGTATGAATATTATAATACAAACAATAAATACCAGTTAGTAGTAATTCAAATGGAGAGGAAGGAGGAAACATGGCGTGTATACACAGGCAGATGTATGTGTCTATGTATAGAGCGGAAGGGTGATATATATGTGCGCTAAATATATCACACTGGAACTAGCAGTACAGACGTTAGGTGCTCAGGCTTCTGGGTAATTCCCATCCCTGGAGGTGTATATCTATCTGCATATATATATACTGTATATATAATTATCTACATACGTTTCTAGAGGCAGCAATATATATATATATAAAACACTTTATATCAGTACACATTTTTTTATACATTTTTTCAACAGGTAGATATATCTCTATCTGCATATATAGTTATATATATCGAGAAGGAGATAGAGACAGGTATAGATATACAATATAGATATACTGAGACCTATAGTTATCTCTCAGTGTGTGTATATATATATATATATATATATATATTGAGATATATATTTATGTCGAAACATAGATGTGTGTGTGTGTATTGAAACAACCGTGAATGTCCAGTAATTTAGTAATTATTCATCTATAGATTAATAACGAGTATTGAAGTATAATTTGATACCTTTTGTATTGGACAAACGTCTTATTTATAGTAACGAGCTTTCGAGAGGTTCAACCTCTCTTTCTCAAGTCTGAAGCAATACTAACATGAGATGGAACCCTCAGTTTGATATAAACAGTGATGCAGAGAGAGTGAAGACAGCATCTGACATCATCAGGTAAATACATATAGGGGGAATAAGCACAACATAGTAAAGGAAACATATATACACATACTATATACACATATACATCAATATATACATGAAAAAACAGAGCACTGTAGTCCTTTCCTGTTGGACAAACATCTCACTAATAAGATCACATGAAATTCTGGTAATGTGTTAGAAAAGCCAAGTCCCTTTTAGTCCTGTATTTTTAGTGTTTTGTGATCCTCTTAATTTCACATGCTTTTCTCTCTTGGATGCTTTTACATTTTCCTCTGAGTATTTTGACTTTTAAGTTTTGGATGTAGTGATCATCCTGGCTAAAATGATATCCCAATGGGCTACAATAACTGTCTTCATTATGTTTTCTTATTGAATGTCTGTGTAAAGTAATCCTTAAATGCATTTTTTGGCTGGTTTCTCCAATGTAACAGCCTGTGTCATGTATTACATTGTATTCTATAAACCACATTGGAGGATGTGCATAAATACAATCCTTTGACTTTATAGGTCTTGGTGTTATGTGTGGCTGTGTCATCATTACAAATGTGTTGACATAATTTACAGGCACGTTTTGTTACAAGGTTTATTTCCATTTTTTCTTTGTTTTCTTCTTAGTTGTGACAAGTTTTTGTTTCGGGTTTGGTGGTTGTTTAAATGCAAGGATGGGAGGTTTAGGGAATATATCTTTTAATTCAGTAACTTTGGTTAGTAATGGTTGTAAATCTTTGATTTTCTGTATTTGCTCTAAAATGGTATGGTATGTGGTCACTCACTACAGGTTTACGTGAACTATATATTGCCATAAAATTTGCTATGAACTGAAATATTACAAATGTATTGATTTAATAAAGTTTATTGAGCTCAATGATCAATTTATATAAGTACACGGTTTGTACAGAAAATGTTTATTGGGATAGTAATAATATCAAGAATAAACAATTGTATGGATATAAACGTTGATTTTTAGTTCGATCACAATATCCAGTCTATACAATCTCTTGTAGTAGATTGTAAGTGTATAACATCTTATCAATTTGGTTAGCAATTTATCTTAAAGCAATATATACATGGTTAGTTCAATATAGGAATATTACGATACTTAACTGATTGGACAATAATCAATATATGTTTTGTTAGTTGAATATATGGATTAATAGACAGTGTATATAATCATATAAAGTTTAATTAACAATTTGTCTTAAAGCAATAAGATTTGGTTTGTTCAATACAGAGATAATAAGCAGAGTATAAAGTCTTATCACACTTGGATAAACAATCAAAGGTCTATTCTATACA
The DNA here is from genome assembly GCA_027410445.1 of Discoglossus pictus. Classification (NCBI taxonomy): domain Eukaryota; kingdom Metazoa; phylum Chordata; class Amphibia; order Anura; family Alytidae; genus Discoglossus; species Discoglossus pictus. Next base: position 99,358,533 of record CM050170.1, on the reverse strand, counting down.
ATATATGTGGTATTAATACTCAGTGATATAACGTGTTACACCATAAATAGCAAACTCAGGTTTAAGACCTATAGAGCAGACGCAATATAACTACTTGGGTTACAATGTATCTATAGCAGGCTAAATAACTTATTGGTATTAGGGTATTTTTATTTGTGTTATAGTGTGTTTCTTTATATGCAATCAGTACTGATATAAAACAGTTTTGTTGATTGTGTTATTAGAGAAAGTATGTGTTGAGAATTGCTAAGTAGCTTGTGAGTATTGGTGTCACATATAATAGTTGTGGTAATTGCGAGTTTGTCGGTAAGGCTATGGTAAAAATTATGGACTTGCACAATGAGAGAAAGTTACAGGTATTGACGGGGACTGCAATGAGCACCAAAGGCGCTCATTGAGCGCCTTTGGCGCAAGTCCTGCATCGACGGGCCCATTAAAGTAGAGGAATTTGAAGAGGCGCTCATTGCGAACCACCAACTTAGATGGGGGGGGGGGGGGAATGGTCGCAATAGGAGGCTCCTACCGGATTCCGAGTTACATGCTTGAAGAAAAAAAAAAACTCTGCCATTTTTTCTTTCTAGCCCATAAGTCAGAAGCTGTTGGGAGCCCGCCAGAAGATGCCAATTGAATAGAAAACTGTCTACCAACCTCACTTATGGGCTCCCTGCCTCCTCCTGAGGACATAAGTAAGGTCCAAAGCTAATTTGCTATTCAAATGGAGTTTTTTGGTGACCTCCCAACGGCTGACGAGTTACGGGCCATAACTTTTTTTCAAGCCTGCAAGGCTTGGAGCAATACAGATTTCAGTTTAAAGTTACAAGTTTAACCCCGCCAAACCTGCAAATGAGAGAGGTTAGGGAGATGAAGGGGGGAAAGAGAGAGGAAGTGGGGGGGGGGGGAGAGACGCTAGGGAGGAAGTGGGGGGTAAAAGAGACGCTGGTGAGGTAGAGAGGGGGAAAGAGAGACAGGGTAGGGAGAGGGGGAAAGAGAAGCCGGGGAGGCAGTGTTGGGGGGGGGGGAGACGCCGGTGAGGGAGTGGGGGGGAGACGCCGGTGAGGGAGTGGGGGGGAGACGCCGGTGAGGGAGTGGGGGGGAGACGCCGGGGAGGGATTGGGGGGGGGGGAGAGACGCCGGGGAGGGAGAGGGGGGGGGGAGTGACGGTGGCGAGATAGAGAGGGGCAAAGAGCTGCCGGGGAGAGGGGGCAAAGAGGCGCTGGAGAGGGAGAGGGGGAGAGATCCTGGGAAAGGAGAGAGGGGGGAAGAAATGCTGGGGAGGGAGGTGGCGAGAGATCCTAGGGAAGGAGAGAGGGGGAAAGAAATGCTGGGGAAGGAGGAGGGGGGCAAAGAGACACAGATAGGCCTGCGATGAGTTGCAAAGTTACGGGCTTGCGCATATGTGCAGAGCATGCCGCGGCCTGTATTGAGTGGCAAAGCCGCTCATTGTGGGGCTCACGAAGAGTGCCAAAGCCGCTCATTGCGAATACCGTAAAGTAGAGGGGGAAAGGCTGGCAATGAGCGCCAAAGGCACTCATTGCAAGGCCCAAGATGAGTGCCTTCGGCCCGCAATGAGCTTGTTCGGCCCGAAATGAGTGCTAAAGTTACAGTCTTGCGTGTGCGCAATGAGCAGCAAAGACGCTCACCGTGAGGACCGTAAAGTAGAGAGGGGCAGAGGCAAGTTTGAGGGGGGAAAGCCTCGCATTGTGTGGCAAACAGCATTGCAAAGCTTGAAATTTTATTGCCATCATTTTTGACGGAGAAGTCGCTAGTATTTTGAATAATTGGTTTTGTAACATAGTTTTGTAACACAGTTAAATGGTGACATTATTGAATAAAGTCAATCAGACTGTTGTAGGGAATATGGGCATAGATTGAAATATATTGATTAACCCCTACAGTCCAGAATGCAGGTGCTGCTAATTAGTCTTTGTTCTGTGATCACTCCCTAAAAGGTAACAGAAGAATTGTGGTTTATTGGACTATTTTAACTCTTCCACAAATTAGAAAGTTAAACAGTTTTATACATTACCAGGGTATATGATTTTAGGGTAACACCTGTCTCATTTTAGGAGTCAGGAGATATACAGAAGTAATTCCTTTTTGTGTATTTGATTCTTTTCTTTTTAGGAAGAGTTGGGATAGAGTTTGGATATATACAGATATCTTAGAGAGATGTCGGAGAGTGACAGACAATAGCCAAGGAAAGACTAGAAAAGACCCCGATCCTTGCCTATTAGATAAACATCGTCACAAGGTTATTTCCACCAATTACAATAGGTTACTCCCTGTTTGCATGTATAGGCAAGTATGGTGTAGTGGTGTTTGATGTTCTCCCCACCAGGGAGCAGTCTGGATACATGTATTAAAATGCATTTAGAGAGTATATGTGACCTATGTCCCAGATTGTGTCTGTCAACAATTTTTGGTCAGAGACTAGGCCATTGTGCGTTTATTTACACCTGTTGTGATATTGAAAAAGGATTCGTATGTCTTAGCACACAATATCTTAATGTTTCATGTTGAAGGTCTTCTCACCCATTAATATATTTTGAATTGGCTCTAGTCTTGTTTGATGGACTTGTTTACTAGACTAGAAATATGGACATACTAGGAAAATGATTTACCCCTCACATGTTAAAAGCGTATACCATAAGTGCATATAATAAACTACAAATGACAATATAATGTCGGCAGTAGACATGTGTGCTCTTTTTACCCATAAAACCCACGACAATACATTTTGAGATTAAAACAACTTTCTCTGGGTAGGTCTCCTAACTCCTGCATAATCCATCCTATGCTATGCTTTAAAGCTGTGTAATACAGCAGTCATATGCTCCTCAGTCCTTTGGAAACAAGCTCTATGTACGTTTGATTTTAAGCTATCTTTGAAATGTCATTGCATTAAAGAGTGGAAAATCTCTGGACTCATTGTCCCTGCCTTTCTTGGAATTCTGAGCAGGTAACACACACACACACAATATTATATGTGTGTTGTGTGTATATAATTGTAAGTTGCAAGTATTAGTTTAGTACATACCAGAGGATGAAATGGCTTGTTAGTACTAGGGACTGCGTGTATACATGTAAATACATATAGGGGGCTGTTTCCCCATTATAGTATAGTGTATACTTAGTACATCCCACCCAATGTTGTAAAGCAAAGTCTTTATGAAGGTTGCAACTTGGTCCCTAACGTGTCTGATTTAGTATTATTATTGACAACCGAATATTCACTTACTATTTGTATTTACAGTGGGATTTAGATGAACACAAAGATAATGGAGAAGAATCGCCCGACTCTCAGGAGCTCAGGTAAGTTAAGTAAGTCTTCTATTTATAGTAAAGCCTCATAATTAATTTGTCAAGAGTGCCTATATATATATATATATATATATATATATATATATATATATATATATATATATATATATATATATATATATATATATATTATACTTCATGCCCATATAGGGATAGGGGAGGTTCCTGTATTTTACTAGGTATATTATATACTTTTGTATCTATTCTTGCTTTTATACACTTTATTTTATTAAGAAGTACTTTAAAAGCTTTTTTCTGTCTAAAACGTTGCAAATAGTACCTAACTAGTTTTGCCCGTCTGCAGCTCATGAGGACAGTGTACTTCTAAGTATAGGTTGTACACTGGCTCATAGTAACCAAGCAGTGGCAATGTGCTACTTAAGAGAGGTCACTGATAGGCTAATTTGAAAACACTGCACTTTACAGTCAGTGTGTTCATGAGCTACAGAGTGCAGACCCAAACTGGTATATATTGTATGATTTTAGTCATCAAAAACCGATGATAAAGTTCATATATGTAAATATATACACAGGTATATTATATCCCTAGTGAAATCCAGAAAACTTCTATATCTCTTTAATATGTATATTTAAGAGAACCAAAGGGAGATAAAGGGGAACCTTATGATATATTAAATGGTTTGATAAAATTTTATATGGAAAAATCAGCCAGAAAAATCCAAGAATAAGGGGTTACAATCTCACAGAACGGTCTTCTACGGATTTGATGAAGCCATATATTTCAGGTAAATAATACAGGCAGACTAGATGGCCTTTTGACCGTACATTCCATAAGATCTATGTATTTAATCTTATTCGTATTCATTTGTATATTTAATGTGCACACCAAGTAGTTGTGCAAATCTGTACAAACCTTTACATTTTTCGGTTGGAATGAACAGGACTCCATGATAAAAATCTGAAAAGTGAATTAATTGATCAAGAAGAAAAGGATGAGAGAGAAGAAAAGTTTATCCACCAAGCGGAAATCCATTCAGATTCATGTGAAGGTGAGTAATTGAGGTAATAAAATATACTTTTGTGGCACCAGACAGAAATGGACATTATATGCTTATCCATAGAACCCCGTTCCATACTTATTAGAAAAAGATCCCAATATTTCAGGCTTAAAAATAGGTAGTCAGGAATACAAACCCAGTGGCTAGTTATGTTTCACACAGTCAAAATAACTGCCTCGCCTGGTTACTTTATTATTTAAGATTTTTTTCCTAAAATCTGTTCCTAATGCAAGCATTAGCAAAACAATATTGACATTCTTCCGCTTTATATGGTCCTCAAAAAAATTGAGAATCTCACAAAAACACACGTCTACCCAGACTATTGGGTGTTTTTACAGTAGGCCAATTTGCCCACCTTACTATGTGGCATGATACTGTGAATTACCTCAGCATGCGTACAAACGGACAGTTGCCACAGATAATGATTAATAATTTACCCTGGCTTCCCAGTACTGCTAGCTTCAACTCAACTATTAAAAACCCATATACAAAACATGTGTTGCAACTGTGAAACAATCATAAAATAAACAAAGGCTGACAACCAAATTTTCTTGTGTGATACCAGTATATAATAATAATAATATATTCACACCATGCCTCGGAAAACAAAACCTTTCTTGTGATGGATTAATAGAGTTTTAATTATGTCACACTGAGGAGCCAATAATGTCATAGCCCCAGCTTGCTTTCAGTCTCCATCATAGTTACATAGTAATTAAGGTTAAAAAAAGACTTATAGTCTATCAAGTTCAACCTTTTTAGATCTCCTATGATCTGCAATATGCAGATTAATTGTTAATTGATCCAGAGGAAGGCAAACAGAAAGAAAAAAAGAACATTGAAACTTTTGTTTTAAAAGGGGGAAAAAAATCTAAAATTCCTTCCTGACCCCAGATACTGGTGATCGGACTCACCCTGGATCAATACTCCCTCTCTAATTATTCAAGATAACCCTGAATGCCCTTTTTATTTAAAAATATATCAAATCCCTTTTTAATGTTATCTATCGAATTTGCTGTCACCACCTCCTTTGGTAGAGAATTCCACAGATTAACCACCCTTACTGTGAAGAACCATTTTCTTTCTTTAAGGTGAAATCTTTTTACTTCTAATCTCAAAGGATGTCCTTGTGTCAGTTGAAAACCTCTTGGCACAAAAAGCTCACTTGACAAAGTCTTGTATTGATATCATGATCCAGCTCCCCCAGGCAGAGCTGTTCACACCTCTGCTTGAGGAGAAAAACAGACAATTTAGAGTATGAAAAATTAACTTTTATTTATTTTAGTCTGTATACTATTTTTAATAGTCTCTGCCCAAACAAACATATGAACTTTACTTATAATTGCACTACATTTACCTTAGTCTACACCCACCTTACTTCTTAACAGACCATTCCTTACTTGACCCACAACAATCTGGCTTTCATCCCCAACACTGAACCGAGATAGGGCTCACGAAAATAATAAATGATCTAGTGACTGCTAAAACCAGGGACATTTACTAATGCTCCTTGATCTCTCTTCTGCCTTTGAAACCGTTTACCATCTACTCTGTTCCCGAAGGCATTTTTGGCACAATCCTCTTATTTAGTCTTATCTCATTAACGTACCTTCACAATCTCATAAGGTGGCACCTCTTCCCTTCTACTACCCTTTCAGTTTGGATTCCCCAGGGCTTAGTCACAGTTTTTTTCTCTCTCTACTACACCTCTCTTGGTAAACTCTTCAGCTCCAATGGGTTACAGTACAATCTTTATGCTGACTATACCCAAATCTTTCTCTCCTCTCAGACTTATCCTCCTGCATACTAACCCATGTCAAAACTAGTCTTTCACGCATATCCCTCTGGGGGACCTATGAACATTTACAAATCAACCTCCCCAAGACTGATGTTCTACTAATTCTCCATTCCTCTTCTGCCCCTATGAATTAAATTTGTGGTCGGATCCCTCTCTTACGAAGAGAGGAGACTGAAAGTGGCCAGCACGGCGATGAAGGGTAGCAGAAGTGTGTCCAGAAGCTACTGAAAAATCTGACCTGCTTAGAGGGCCATGTTATTTTAGCTTTGCTTAGTGAAAAGGCCAAAAATAATTGAGGAATTGCTTTAGCGATGGCGATTAGGACTGATGAATAGTCCAAAAATCGAGGTAATGTTTAGCAAAAGAGATTTAGGACTGATGGATAGTGGCGACTCAATGTGAAGTGATGGCTTAAACCTGCAAAAGAATGCCATGTAATGGTGAGAGGGTGTGTGTGAAGGTGACAAGGGGCATATCCTTGGACATGGGCAGGCAAGGACACAGATTGGACAGAACGATTGGGTGGAGCCTGTGAAGGCTGATGTGTGATTGTTATTTAGTAGATTTGGGCCGAATCTCACTGTGTGGGCGTAAAAGCCAAAAAGCAGTAGCTTGGACATTGGCAAGGCAGGCTTCATAGTGGATTAGAGCCAAATCTGCGACTTACGTAGCTTAGTGAGATTCCCCGCGATGTAGGAGCCATCTTCTGGAACCGTGACTCCACCATCACATTTCAGTGATGTGTATGCCCTTGTGACGTAGGTGCAAGAGGGCCGGACGACAACAACAAATGCTTCAGAGACCTTAAGGAAGTAAAGTGACAAGAGCAGGCTTAGCAAGCCTGAGGCAGGAGTACTGAGAAACAACCTTTTGGCACAGAATCAGTGCTGGGCTGAGGTGCAGGAGAGAGGTAGACACAAAGGCTTAAGAAGGCAGGGAAGCCCTGCCCACGAAAGAGGCAGTGACAGGAAGTGCTTAAGAAGAAATGAGAAAGCCCTTCCCATGTAAGAGGTGGAGAGAGGGCCCCTCCCACAACACCAGGTAACATACGTGGTCTTATATCATACTGTAGACAAGGCAAAAATCACCCTAGTGTCTCAAGCCAGATGCATTGGTATCATCATCCCCCACATTTCATCACTAACTAAAGCCTGCCTCCAGAACATCTCCAAAGTATGTCATTTCCTTACCCAAGACTCTACCAAGACACCAGTCCATGCTGACATAATGGCACACTTTATCTATTGCAACTTTAACCTAATTGGCCTTACATTAAATCCCCTATCCCCCCTCAGGTTCATTCTGAATACTTCCACCAGACTCAAACCACCTCACCCAAAGCTCACAATCGGCTGCCCCCTCTGCCAGTCCCAGCATCGGCTCCCCAATTCCTAAAAAAAAAAATCCAAATCTTTAGCCTAATTGTATTGATACACTTAAAAATAGAAAATACTTTGAAATAGAAAATACTATAATTAACAAAAAAACTATTCACAAAGGAAGCAACTAATCCGCAGTATTCTTAGATTTTTAAAGTATTTTAATCCACGTTTATTTCACTTGTATCTCATTTAAGTGTATCAACAAAATTACATGTTTTAATATATATTTTTTTTGTTCAAATTTATTTTCTAGAGGAGTTTATTTGCTGAAACAAATGGTGTCTTTTTCCTTTCATTCTTTAAAAAATTGTTATACTCACACCTGTTCAGCAATTGGTGTATACATTTAGAAAAAATTGGTTAATATACCTTAGATTACAAATATTATTACCAGAACCAACTCTTTAACTGTACACATTTTCTGTATTCTTCTTTAAAAAATACTTTGCTACAAAACACAGTATTAAGAAGAAATCTACATATAATAATGTGAGCATTGGATAGATATATGGTCGTGATTATTTAGTCCTATAAATCCCAAGAAGAAGTGAAAGCTCAGTTATAATTGTTATTTACACTTGTGTTGGAGTGTGGAAATCAAACTTTGAAAAATCGCAGTGATAAGAGGAGATTAAACAGTGATAGCATTATATTAATGCATGGCTGCAGAAGTTTAGTCTTGAGAACTATGTGGTCCAAATAGTGCTAAATCATTACAAACATGATATATACCCGGAATTAAGAACCAAGTGATTATTAACAATTTGTGAGAGAGAAGTAAGAGCTCTTCCTTAAAGGATATATAAAAAAAAATGAACAGTATTTGATCAATACATTTTATAAATCATTGGCAGAATACTGGTGGTCTATTCACCTTTATTAGGGACATGTCGTAATTATTCTCACTGAGAAAGGAAACATTGGATTTCTAGTGAGTTTTTCAGAGCGGTCTCAATAATATGAGATCTTTATACAAACTATGTTTAGTATTCACACTTGTGAGCCAATAGGCTGTCCGTAATTTCCTACATTGACTATATCACTTATATTCCACATCTAAGACAGTTATGTTTTTAATTTTTATTTTCATCATTGTTTGTTTCATTTTTTTGATGATACTTTAGTGCACATTAATAACGGTAAAATTTTATATTCAGTCTTAGTCATTTTGCTCAGAATAGTAACTTAGGAGTGGGAACACGAGTCATTGTTAGGGTTCTTTACTTTCATTTTTATTAACTGTACAGTTTAACTATTATGATCTAATAGGATTCTAAGACTGATATATAAAAGTCTATCACACCTAAATCTGTATCTGTGTGTACTTAATGTGCAGACCAAGTTGCTGAAAATGAAAATCTAAGTCCTGAATTAATTAATGAAGAAGGAGAGTATGAAATAGAAGAAAAAGATATTCTTCAGGTGGAAATCCATTCAGATCACTGTGGAGGTGAGTGTTAGAGATAATTTATCTATGTTTGTGGTTAGGTTTATTGATGACATTTATCTGATGCAGAAATATTTTGGTAAGAGCATCTACTATAAATGTTATCTTTATGTGTGCTTCCATTTTCCAATGGAGGATCCTGATCTTGTTTCTGAATCCACCAAATGAACAACAATCATACTGGACAAACAATGGTTATTAAATAACCGTGAATTCCCTCTTTTGCCACCACCATAGATGCATTACATTTCAAAGATGAATGTCAATAAAATGATGACCTGGCCACTAACTAGCCCCATGAAGAGTTTTGCCACTGACCATAAGACAATAAGCTTATGTGTAACTAGATGTAAATACAGTCTTCTATTTCCTTATTCGATTTCCTCATGTTTATGTTACGTCCCTGAAACATTAGAATCCTACGTTTGTAATCTGATTGGACCTACTGGTCTTTTGAGACCATCCTAATACAGCTAATGTATCACTGAAAAATGATGTCAGCTTAAATTATACTTGTATTTAGTCAACAAAGTCAAGTCACAATCTGTATGAGTTTTTTTCATTTTAATATGTATTTTTTATTTTACCCAAATGCATGTGTTTCTATACATATTTGGGATCATGTACCAATATTAGTTTTTGTTATGAAAATTGGTTTATTTATTAAACACACATTTGTAATTTATCTTGCAGAATGTTAAGCACAAACATGTGAAGCATTTCTTAATTATTTAGTATATTTTGTTTTCTGAAAAATATGCTCTTTCTAGTGTATTTTGATGTAGCTTATGTATATTTATATAGACAGTAAACAAGTGAAGCCATCAGTTTTCCCAAAACCTGATGAAGAAGAAAAGAATGTGAGGGGTCGCCAGAAAATTAAAGAGGAGGAAATTCCTGTAAATATCAGTGAAGGTGAGTGATACATTGTGTTATGATCTGCTTTCTTCAGTCGGGCGTGATAAGTCTGTTATGGCCGAACCTACCCGGCAGATCTTTCAGGTTCTTTTTGTTCCCGAAAGAAAAATAATAATATCTAAGGGAAGTAAACCCATTAGTGCTTAACACTACAAAATTGGATATAAGGGCAACAGTAGGTTAATCATATATACATAATAGTTTGAAATTTTTAAGGAAAACAACGTTGATTAAAAGGTTTTAAAAAGAAAAGGTTAAAAACAAGATCAATGAATTCCTTAGATAAACACTGTAAACCTTATTACCACTCTTAATGTATCATTTATAGAGTGTGGTTACACAGCAAAAAGTTTTTCAAGCGTAGCGTGACGTCATCGCGCACGCAGCAACCAGGAAGCGTGAATCTCCTCAGTGCATGGATATGCTAAGATACAGAGCATGAGAGGTCAGAGGCAGCATTCGGGCTTGAAATGAATTTACAATATATATTGTCTAAGTAAGGATAGTGGAGGACTTATGGGGACTTATTAAAGAGGGTGCAAGGATAAAAACAAGAACATAGGGACGCTATACACGTATATACATATAATATATGAGTAGAGAATCGTTCCAATATACTGATTCTAACCTATTTAAGACCCCTCTTTAAAACTGGCTGTGAGATGGGTAATCTTCAATACCCCCTTTTTGGTTAACTGACTGTGATAAGTTACTCACTAATCCACAAAACCTAGTCTATACGATAAATGATGTATGATATATAGGGTAATTTTGAAGATACTTTAACCCTTTAACCTTTTAGCTCATGATTATCTGAGCAATTGCCCTTACAACCCTCTGAAAAACTTTTTGCTGTAGCCAAACTCTATAAATGATAAATTTAGAGTGGTAATAAGGTTTACAGTGTCTATCTAAGGAATTCATTGATCTTGTTTTTAAACTTTCCTTTTTAAATACTTTTAATCGACATTGTTTTCATTAAAAATTTCAAACTATTATGTATATATGATTAACCACGGCAAAGACACTAACACTTACACCAACAACGCCAGGCACTCAGGACTTTGACAATAAAACAAACGACAGTCAGCGCGCGCCACACAAACATTCAGCAGACACACAGAGAAGAAGCACACAGGGAAGGGACAGGGGGAGTTGCTGGAAAGAGACACATGCCATTCCCAAGCCCAATCTTGCAGGTTAATGAACCCTGCAATGAGCGGCCTGGGAGGAAAGGTTCGCAATGAGCGCCGAAGGTGCTCAGAAAAGCAAAAGCATCAAATTGTGTGGCAAACAGCATTGCCTGGCTTACAATTTTTGATGGGCAGGGGGGAAAGGTTCGCAATGAGCGCCGAAGCTGCTCAGAAAAGCAAAAGCATCAAATTGCGTGGCAAACAGCATTGCCTGGCTTACAATTTTTGATGGGCAAGTCGCTAGTATTAGATAAATATGAAATAACAACTGAGCCCAGTCTCTATGCGTGCGTCAGACAAGGTACAATTTCCCCATTGCACAACCACATAAATAAGAGTCCAGGATGTTGTTAACTCCCTCAAGTCATTATGTGGCCCAGAGTAACGGCCTGTTTTAAAAATCTTAATCCACCCTGGGTGGATCATGTGAGTCGAAAGGGGCTGGTGGTCAGGGGGATTGTGATACACTGTTTAAAAGAAAGTGCTGTGATACACATCTACCAATGATACCCGTGGTGACAGCTTTGATGGGTAGAATCTTGAAGTGGAGTGCTGTGGACCTGTGTGTCGCAATGGCACCAGGGACAGTTCAAAAGTGAACATTAGCTAGCAGTGGGAGTTGTAAGAAACACACCATAAGGCGTTGAGAAACCAGTTGTTACTATCAGACCTGCTTGTAAGCAATGTCCACCCTGTGTTAAGTCTTGTCCATCCTAGCTAGTGACAAAGAAGGAAGGCTAGGTTGCTGGAAAACAAATAGGCATAAATAGAATAGGATGAGGCTAGGAAAGAGAACACAAATAGAGAGGATGAAAGCAGATAAAGAAAGGTCATTTAGGGAGAGAAAGTTGAAGGAGAAGCAGGGAGAGAATTTAATTAATTTCAGTAGTAGAAAACTTGCAAACATCATCAATGTAATTTACTATGAAACAACTATTATGGAGTGTCCATAAAAGTAAATAACTTACTTTTATGAAAATAAAATTACCTATATAGCAGATGATCAACTTTGTCCCACCTTCTCCCTGACCACTTACAGCCAACCATCTTTCCCTCAATAGCAGATGATCAACTTTAATCAACCCTCCCTCCAACCACCTACAGTCAACCATTTTTCCTCCTTTGCCTATGAATCATCAGTTGAAATCAGTGTTTTTTTATTCCAAAGAGCCGAACCAACCTTCAGACCCGACTTCAGTCTTAACATTACTCCTTCCCCTTATCATCCTTAACTCTTCACTGTCCACACTTATTTTCTACACTCCTTTGAATCTAGTAATCATTCCTCTGCTCAAGAAACTACACCATTCAAACCTTGCTAGCTGCAATCTCTCTCCTCTCCTACTGAGCTGCTTTGTCGACTCCTATCTTTTTTTTCATCTTCTTCTTCATTACACACTATAGCAAATGCATTCCTTGTGTTACAGAACAACTTGGCTTATGCATCCCATGCTCCTTCCTCATTCTCCATGATCTTTCAACCGACTTTGTACTGTGGACAATTTTTCTTGCTACCCTTGCCACCACTGGCATTGCGAGGACACCTGCTTTTTTCCACTCGTATGTTGAGGTCCACACTGCAATGCTATAATGTAAAAATGCAACTTCTTCTCCCTTCCTACTCCCTTCCTTTCTTCTTTCTACTTTTTAGTCAGTGTCGTTCATGGATCTGTTTTTGGACCACTGCATTTCACACCCCTTCTTCTCTTTCCATTCATTTACCTCTGACACATCTTCTTCCACCTTAAGTCCACCCAATCTAGGATAGCATCCCACTTTCTCCTTTTCAATCCATGTAAAACCATATTTTTTTTGTTTCCTGTTTTGTATTAGCTCACCTAAACCACCTCTCCTCCTCTCTCTCTTGCTCATTCTATTCCCTCTAAACATTGGCTACATCTTTAAGTCACCCTTTCTCTCAATAATTAACCCTGGTTATTTGCATCCACTCCGAGAGCAGTGCCTTTCACTCAATAGAGTGATCCAGCCTTGACACACCAGACAAGTCTACCCTGAACCAGGAGAAACGGCAAACCCCAGATGTACTTTTCGGCCTTAGTTAGGCCTCATCATATGTAGCTGAATTCACTAAGACACAGGGAGCTAAAAAAAGGCTGCTCTCAGAGTGGATTATCATGTCAATAGAACTAACCTATTAAGGTTAGCCATTCTCCGATTGAGCACCTTTATTATTGTTACTTATGCAAATTACCCTAGAAGGTTAATCTCCCTAAGGGTGATAGGGGGCTTCAGATGTGGACTCTTTGCTCGCTGTTCTTTAGGGAATTTAGCTACACACTACTGACAAGGCCCAAGAGAGGCTTAAACATATGTATGTGGTTTGCTGTTTCTCCTGTTCAGGGTAGAATTGCCTGGTATTTTTGGGTTATCACTCTTTTGAGTGAGACCAGACTGATATACTACAGTATATTTCTCCCTGTGAAGGGCACAAGTGAGCTAAAAGAGGTTATTCTCAAGGTGGATTATCATGTCTATATTGAACGTGTCCTCCAACCACAAACATTTATTTCTAATATTCAAAACTCTCCACTGCCCTCCCCCACCTACAGGGAGTGCAGAATTATTAGGCAAGTTGTATTTTTGAGGATTAATTTTATTATTGAACAACAACCATGTTCTCAATGAACCCAAAAAACTCATTAATATCAAAGCTGAATATTTTTGGAAGTAGTTTTTAGTTTGTTTTTAGTTTTAGCTATTTTAGGGGGATATCTGTGTGTGCAGGTGACTATTACTGTGCATAATTATTAGGCAACTTAACAAAAAACAAATATATACCCATTTCAATTATTTATTTTTACCAGTGAAACCAATATAACATCTCAACATTCACAAATATACATTTCTGACATTCAAAAACAAAACAAAAAAAAAATCAGTGACCAATATAGCCACCTTTCTTTGCAAGGACACTCAAAAGCCTGCCATCCATGGATTCTGGCAGTGTTCTGATCTGTTCACCATCAACATTGCGTGCAGCAGCAACCACAGCCTCCCAGACACTGTTCAGAGAGGTGTACTGTTTTCCCTCCTTGTAAATCTCACATTTGATGATGGACCACAGGTTCTCAATGGGGTTCAGATCAGGTGAACAAGGAGGCCATGTCATTAGATTTTCTTCTTTTATACCCTTTCTTGCCAGCCACGCTGTGGAGTACTTGGACGCGTGTGATGGAGCATTGTCCTGCATGAAAATCATGTTTTTATTGAAGGATGCAGACTTCTTCCTGTACCACTGCTTGAAGAAGGTGTCTTCCAGGAACTGGCAGTAGGACTGGGAGTTGAGCTTGACTCCATCCTCAACCCGAAAAGGCCACACAAGCTCATCTTTGATGATACCAGCCCAAACCAGTACTCCACCTCCACCTTGCTGGCGTCTGAGTCGGACTGGAGCTCTCTGCCCTTTACCAATCCAGCCACGGGCCCATCCATCTGGCCCATCAAGACTCACTCTCATTTCATCAGTCCATAAAACCTTAGAAAAATCAGTCTTGAGATATTTCTTGGCCCAGTCTTGACGTTTCAGCTTGTGTGTCTTGTTCAGTGGTGGTCGTCTTTCAGCCTTTCTTACCTTGGCCATGTCTCTGAGTATTGCACACCTTGTGCTTTTGGGCACTCCAGTGATGTTGCAGCTCTGAAATATGGCCAAACTGGTGGCAAGTGGCATCGTGGCAGCTGCACGCTTGACTTTTCTCAGTTCATGGGCAGTTATTTTGCGCCTTGGTTTTTCCACACGCTTCTTGCGACCCTGTTGACTATTTTGAATGAAACGCTTGATTGTTCGATGATCACGCTTCAGAAGCTTTGCAATTTTAAGAGTGCTGCATCCCTCTGCAAGATATCTCACTATTTTTTACATTTCTGAGCCTGTCAAGTCCTTCTTTTGACCCATTTTGCCAAAGGAAAGGAAGTTGCCTAATAATTATGCACACCTGATATAGGGTGTTGATGTCATTAGACCACACCCCTTCTCATTACAGAGATGCACATCACCTAATATGCTTAATTGGTAGTAGGCTTTCGAGCCTATACAGCTTGGAGTAAGACAACATGCATAAAGAGGATGATGTGGTCAAAATACTCATTTGCCTAATAATTCTGCACTCCCTGTACTGTCCCCTCCTATCTCATGGCTGAAGACTTTGTTATCCACTTTAAAATTAAAGTTGAATAAATCAATTACAAGCTTTCTTTCAAGTTGGTCCTTACTCTCCCTCACCTCTGCAAGCCGATAGTACCCTTCCCTAATTACATATTCTTTATGTACTCCTTTTGACTCTGTATCTGAAGATTAAGTCTCTAGTCTTCTATCGACCTTTCGTCTTACAAATTGTCCATATGATCCTATTCCTTCACAGCTGATCCCTCCCCTCTATCACACTTATCCCAGCTCTTACACATTTATTCAACCTTTCCCTAAAACACGCCATAATTACACCCATTCTTAAGAAGACCTCATCTGACGCAGCTTCTACATTTAACTACCGTTCGATCTCTCTACTTCCCTTATTTTCTAATCTGCTTGAGCATATAGTTTACAATTACCTTACCCAATTTATTTCCTCCAGTTCCCTCCTGGGCCCCTTCCAATCTGGCTTCCGACCCCAACACTCCACAGAGACAGCTCTCACAAAAGTCACTAACGACACAGCCAAGTCAAACTGTCACTTCTCCATTCTAATTCTCCTGGAACTCTCTGCTGCTTTTGACACAGCTGACCACCATCTTCTTATCAAATTTTCCCCTCTCTTGGCATCTGTGACCCTGGTGTCACATGGTTCACTCCATACCTAGACATTAAAAAAATGTATGGTCTCCTCCGGCACCTCTTCTTCGCATCGCCTTCTGACTGTTGGCGTATCCCAAATTCCGTCCTAGGCCCCTTCATTTTTTCCATCTATACACCATCCCTTGGAACCCTAATTAAATCTTTTGGATTCCAGTATCCTCTATTTACAGATGGCCTCTCAGCACCAGATCTATTCTCCTCTCTTCAAGCTCATATTACCAACTGCCTCTCATGCATATCCTCTTTGAGGTCCACCCATCAACTCAAACGCAACATGTCAAAAACTAAGCTCACAATCTTCATACTGTCTACCACAGCTTCCACTACTCAAATATCTGTGACTGTTGACAATGCCATTATCACTCCCATACCCCAGACAGGCTCTCTTGGGATTCTACTGGACCCTGCTCTCTCTTTCATTCCTCACATACAATCACTAAAACTTGCCAGTTTCACCTAAAAAAACATCTTTGAAATATGTCCCTATCTTACACAAGACAAAACTAATATTCTTATTCACTCTCTCATCCTATCTTGTCTCGACTACTGCAACTCACTCCTTGCTGACCTCCCCGTCACCTATCTGTCCCCAGTCCAATCCATAATGAATGCATCTGCTAGACTCTACCATACTTAATAACTCTGTGTCTGCAGCTCCTCTCTGTCAATCTACCCAATGTCTATTACAATCTCTTTTGGATGATTGGATAACAATTAGTCTTAACACACTATAGATCAACACAGAGATCAATAAGCAGTGTATATAAACGTATCAAATGTTGATTAACAATTTAGCACCTTCGGCGATCATCATCACAATGTGAGCACCTTCGGCGATCATCGCAAGCCCCCACTGGGCACCTTCGGCTCTCATCGCGAGTCTCTACCCTGTCTACTACCTCCCTTGTGTCTCATTTCCCCCCTCCTCTCCCTAATTTTAAGCCTGGCAATGCTGTTTTCCACCCAATGTGAGCACCTTCGACACTTATTGCGAGCCCTGCGCTGAGCGCCTTCGGCACTCATTGCGAGTCTCTACTTCCTGCCTTGTGTCTCATTTCCCCCTCCTCCCCCTCCCTTGTGTCTCCTTTCCCCCTCCCTTGTGTCTCCTTTTCCCCCTCCTCTCCCTCCCATGTGCCTCCTTTCCCCCTCTTCTGTGCCTCATTTTCCCCCACCTTCCTCCTGTCTCTTTCCCCACCTCCCTCCCCTGTGTCTCTTTCCCCTCCCCCTTATCCTCCTCATCATCCTTTTCCACCCTTATCTTCCTCATCCTCCTTTTCCCCCTTATCCTCCTCCTCCATTTCCCCCTTATCCTCCTCCTCCCTTTCCCCCCTATCCTCCTCCTCCCTTTCCCCCTTATCCTCCTCCTCCCTTTCCCCCCTATCCTCCTCCTCCCTTTCCCCCTTATCCTCCTCCTCCCTTTCCCCCCTATCCTCCTCCTCCCTTCCCCCCTTATCCTCCTCCTCCCTTCCCCCCTTATCCCCTTCCTCTTTCCTTCCCTCCTTCAGCACTCATTGCAATCACATATATAGTTGTGGATCTAAACTGCGGGCCTCGCTTCGCAAAGGGCCTCAAGTGCGTGACCAACATCGCAAACATCACCAACATTCTAAGATCCACAACTATATATGTGATAAAATTTGGTTAACAGTCTGTCTATATTTTGTTAGTGCAATACAGAAATGATATACAAAGAGTATAAACAATCAGTTGTCTATTTGTTACCGTATATATGATATTAATAATTAGCAGTATAACCTGTTACTCTATTAAAACAGTAAATTATGGTATAACAATTTATATGGCAGTTAGAGTATAGAAATATATATTGAAGCAATATGTATTAAAATTGGTTATATGATATCTGAGATTGCAAGTTAAATAACCTTTTGTATTTAAATATTAGCAAGCTATTATTTGGTTACTAGTCTTACATCAAAATTGATTGCATTTAATTTAATTTATCAAATCGTTCAACTCCATCAATAAGGATGCAAGACAGTTTTGTTGATTGTGTGATACAAGACTATATCTGTTGAGAATTACTATGTAAGATCTGCTGTATAGGTGTTTTTAATAATTGGTTTTGTAACATAATTAAATGGTTATATTATTGAATAAAATCAATCAGTCTGTTTTAGGAAATATGGGCACAGATTGAAATATATTGATTAACATTTACAGTCCCGAATGAAGATGCTAATTAGTCTTTATTCTGTGACCACTCCCAAAACGGTACCAGAAGAATTGTGGTTATTGGGCTAATTTTAACTATACTACAAATTAGAAAGTTAAAACAGTTTATACATACTATGTATAGGATTTCTGAATAACACCTGTCATTTTAGGATCTCTTCTCAAAATAGTCTGAAGTAATCCCTCTTTGTGTTATTGGTTGGATAGATAGAGTTGTAGAAATAGAATATAGTTTGATATATATATATATATATATATATCTTAGAGAAGATATAAAGGGGGGCATAGATTTATGCCTCAGAGTGACAGTCAGGTATGTTCTCAGAACAGGACTGTGAGATAAAGATCAGCCAGAAAATAGTACAGACCCCGGAGAACGAACAGAAAGCAGGAAAGACCACGCACCTTCCCTCTTTGTATTTAATAAACTATTTTTCCCTCATCATCACAAGGTTGGTTTCCACCAATCATAAACAGTTACTCCCCGTTTGCACGCATATGTATGAATGAAAATTGATTTATAAATATGTTGTGTATATCTGTTTCTAGCCACTTGATAGCGCTCTGGTACAAAATAATAAACTGGATTAATATTCATATGTGTGACCTCTGGTCCCATATTGTGTGCCAAGTATTGGTTTGTTAGACACTAGACCATTGTGCGTTTATCTAACACTTGCTTGATATGAGACCATGGAGAATTGAAATTAAATGTGTATGTCTTAGCACATCTTAAAAGTAGCATTCTGAAGGTCTTTCTTACCCATGTGAAAATATTTAATACTTGGGCTGGCCAAGTCTTGTTTTGATAAAACATATTTACCAACTTAGAGAAGTATTTCAATTTAACAGGAAAATGTTTAACATGTTAAGAGGCATACGTGTTAAAAGAGGCATATAAGTGTTTGTGTATGTGGCAACCATATAATGTAAATAATAGATGTATATAACCTCCTTGTTTTACCAAACAAAATGTACAACACTCTGGACCATTGCAGCAACCAACTCAAACCTCACTGTATACACAATGTTTTTCTGCAAATGCACTACTTCATTCTCCAAAATAATTATGTACTATTTTTGTAATTATGAAAAGCACCTAGGTCCTTATGAATTGCTACCTTGTCGTGGTGAAGGGGCTTGTGTACTCCAATGAAGCTGTGAGCTATACCATGTAGGGTCTCCCAAGATGGGTAGATCATAGCCAAGAGGTTAGACAAAGCACAGTCTACTGGAGAAGGAATTGGCAACCCACTCTAGTATATTTCCCAACAAAACCTTATGGGTAAGCACAACCAGAGATAGATATGCCCGGCGTGCTGTGGTGCATATGGTCACAGAGGGTTGGACACAACTGAATGAATAAAAAACAATACAAACACCCGCCTATAAGATGATGGATCCTTTTTCATACATTAGTGCATCTTATATACTTGAAAATATGTTACATAAAATCCTGAAAAAATAGCAGCTAGTGTCTCATTTAAGAGTTAAAGGATAACTGCACGATGAAAAAAAAATGTTTGAAAACTTTGTCTGATTAAGAGCATAAATGTAATCATAAGAAGCTACTTTTTAATTTTAAATTGTTGGATGCCTGTCCAGTGCCCTGGAGAGGGGGGAGGGGAGACAGAAGCAGGTACCTTGCATCTTTCACAACCTCCACTGGAACAGGCTCTAGACTGCTGCCTGTTCCACTACACCTTCCTCCACCGATAACTAGAAGAACACACCTCATTATCCAGCTCTCAGAATGTTATGTAATCACCAAATGGATTCCTGTACTCGTGAGAGTGTTCAAAAATGTGAATTATATTTTCATGGCTTGCAGAGCTGCTAATATAAATACCTTGTTTTTCTTGAACCGCAATGTTCCTTTAAAATATGTTGCTGCGCACAAATTAATCCTGAGATATAATTATGTAAAAATAGGTAACTATAAGTTATTACATATCTAATTTTGGACATATTTTTTTTTATTTTATTGTTTAAACCTATTTAATCCTTTTGACTAGCAGGGATCCATGATTATGATCTGCACATTGTAACAATAAAAGAGGAGATTGAAGAAGAGGATGATATTCAGCAAATGGTAATCCAGTCTGATTCATGTGCAGGTAAGTGATATATATCACAATATTGCTAATAATTTACATGATTGTCCTCCCCACAGTACACACCCTCCTTTAAGATTAAAGGGCAACTTAATTCCGAAAAAAATTAACCACATCACAGTAAAGCTATCCTAAAAAAATGTTGAAATACTTTTTAGAATACGTGCATTTTTCACAGAGAAATCAAATAAAATAAAATCTATGTATACATGTGTAATAAACTGCCCACTTGCTTTTGCATTACTGCAGCCAGTTGGGTTGCAGGGGTGTCTCCACTCCCATTCAAGTCAATAGTAAGACTGTTTATATTTACAGTTTGGCAACAAATGTTGCAAATTTTGTAATTTCTTATTGTAGAAAATTCAGGCTTCTGCTTTGTTGCCTTTCTGGAATTTGAACAAATCTACCCAGTGTAGTGATCAAAAAAAAAAAAAGAAAGAGCCTTAACAAATCTGTGCCGGCGTAGGATGCTGGATTCATCTACTAAAGTGGTCAGTTATGGGTTAACTGGTCAGTGCAGTACTGTGTCCAGGGAAATACTGCTATCAATCACTGTCCTCCCTATAGACAATCACAGCACGCTTGCTCTTCTATCTTAGAGCTCATTCAACAGCCGGTAGGCAGGATGCACTTCGCATGTAAACAGAGGCTTAAAACTTTAGATTTTTATTTTATTAGTGTAATTAAACCAAATAGATCATTTTAAAATATAACATTGTGCTCTTTCACTTACAGTGAGGTAAATGTCCCTTTAAGGGGGAGGAGATTCCCATAAAATCGACCTTCTGCTTCTGTTGGCCTTGATAAGAACCTAGTTCAAACCTACCCAGTAGGACCGTCTAGTTCTTTGTGAATCCCTGATAGCAGCACCAGAAACAGAACCAACCCAGCGTGTCCAGAAATCCACAGGAACCAATAGCCACCCAGCACATGTTACCATCTTTAACAGTGTCCAATGCAGATCCAGCAGCAATAATCCCAGAAATAAAATGTATTATCCCACATAATTAAACACACACGTCAAATTATGTTTAAACTGAGCACACTTTATTTATACAATGCACATTTATACACTCAGTCCTTTCATGTGAAGAGGCCTGTTCATCCGTTTTGTCACCCCTTCTATTCACCACCCTCCTGCCTTGTGCATAATCCACCCTGTGCTATGCTTAAAGCTGTGTAATACAGCGGGCATATACCAATAAGGAGCCATGTATAAATTGTTTTGGGGATTTAAGAATAAAAATGCACTGTGGGCCCATTTGCACGTCCCCACCCAGTTTCCTAGAGTGCAGTGCAAAAACTGTATTTCTGGGAAACCTGGGCAGGTTAATTTCTTTTTAAACACTGAAATGGGAACACAAATGTACTATTCATTTTCGGTACCTGTACATAGATATATGTTTTCATCCATGTTTTTGTTTCCCACGACAGATGCATCTATGAGCTGGAATAGTCTTGAACTAAATCACAACTCCCACCGACACAGGGTTGGAGAATCGATCCACACTGATAATATGATCAAAGTGGTTCAAATAGTGGATGGTAGTGAGCATGGTGAAAGCTCATCGCACTTCGAACAACAAAGCATTTCCACAGAAGATAAATTTGTCTGTCCTCAATGTGGGAAATGTTTTAATCGTAAGCGAAATCTTGTCATTCATTTAAGAATTCACACAGGGGTGAAACCATATACATGTTCTGAATGTGGAAAATGTTTCAGTGGGAAGCGTACTCTTGATTCCCATGTCAAAATTCACTCTGGTGAGAAACCATTTTCATGTACTGAATGTGGAAAATATTTTACGCTAAAGTCAAGTCTTATTGCCCATGAAAGACTTCACACAAATGATAAACCATTTGTATGTATTGAATGTGGAAATAGTTTTATCAACAACTCCCTGCTTGTCCGACATCAGCGAACCCACACCGGTGAGAAACCATTTGCCTGTTCTGTATGTGGAAAATGTTTTAGCAAGAAATCCGTTCTAGTTTCCCATGAAGCAATTCACACAAATGTGAAACCATTTGTATGTTCTGTATGTGGAAAATGTTTTACCCATAAGTCAAACCTTGTTAGCCATCAGAGAATCCACACAGGTGAGAAACCTTTTGCATGTACTGAATGTGGAAAGTGCTTTAGCCAGAAGTCAGTTCTGGTTATCCATGAATCAATTCACAAAAATGTAAAGCCATTTGCATGCCTTGAATGTGGGAAATGTTTTAGCCATAAGTCCAATCTTGTTAGCCATCAGAGAACTCACACTGGGGAAAAACCATTTTCATGTTCTGAATGTGGGAAATGTTTTAGCAAGAAGTCACATCTTATTTACCATGAAACAATTCACACAGGTGAGAAACCATTTGTGTGTAACGAATGTGGCAAAGGTTTTTGCCAGAAGTCACATCTTGTTACCCATGAGAGAATTCATACTGGAGAAAAACCTTTCACATGTTCTGTATGTGGGAAAGGTTTTAGCAATTATTCAGCATGTGCTAAACATCAAAAGATCCATGCAAAATACATGAAAAAGGAAAGCCTTTGAGGTCAAATTCATAAAAAAAAACTCTAGATACAATATTATCATAAAAAGACTTGTGCAAGAAGAATATATATAAATGTGTGTATGGGTAGCTCTTAACTAACCACTTTATTTCCTTTGCCATTAATTAAATATTTTAAAGAACATGGAACACTTTTTTTTATATCATTATTTTTTTTTTTTTGTACGTAAACAAATGAATTTGTATTATAAGCAGGCTCTAAGAATGCTGTAAATGTAAGGCCACTGTAACAATGTAGAATTATGTTTATTCAATATGTTCAATAAACTGATAAAACAAACATGAACTGGCCTCTTATTTTGATTCTTAGCAGTTTTTTGTTGGAGGGCTTATAAACTTATGGGGGAAATGTTTGAGAACTCTTGAAGATGCTACCGTTTAGTGAAGAAAACTAGTAAAACCATGGTTTTAACTTGCAGTTATACACAGACTTCTCATCCATTCCCTCCCAGTATTTTATAAATTAAAACACAGTTATACTAAATATTTCCAGTATCAATTATAATGGTTGTCAATCTGTGAGTTGTCGACGCGCTTGCGGGGCTCCACTGCGGCCCTCAGGAAGTGAGGGACACAGTTGTGCAGAGATCGAGTCTGCGGGACTCGGCACAAGGCACGCAATACTTTACGGGAGGCAATACTTTACGACGTTAACGGCCGAACCTCGGAACTCGAAAGACCACCAAAAAACACCAAATACTTAAAAAAATACCTTTCACACTCTTACACAACACAAGGGGAGAGCCAGGGAGCCTGTGAGTGAGGTTGCAAGTTGATTTGAGGTATATTTTACGTACAAAATATACAATTACAAAGCACGTAAATTGCAAATGTTACTATTTCACAAAACTATGGTTTCTGAGTTGAATAAAGATATAAGTTGCATGTTTTAACAATAAATATATTGACTAATTATTAAAATAATTGTCCTATTTCATACAAATAGAATAATAACATGGAAAAATACATTTCATTAACAATAAACAAAACCAAAAAAAAAGGTCAATTTACAAAACAAATTATAAAAAAAATATCATGTAATTCTCTGCATTTTTTTTTTATTGCCGTCATTTTTTGACAGGCAAGTCGCTAGTTTTTTATATTTAGAACCATAGTTGATATACATACACGTGTTTTGTTTAGATCCATAGCTATATTGTATAAACAAACTTCAATGACCAGATCTATCCATCTCAGCCTCTGCTGTCTCCTTCGTTCTGTGCCTTCAATCTTTCCCAGCATCAGTGTCTTCTCTAGGGAATCTTGTCTTCTCATTATATGACCAAACTATTTGAGCTTTAGCCTCATGATCAAACCTTCGAGTGAACAGCTTGACTGGATTTCTTATAGTATTGATTGGATCTTCTTGCAGTCAAAGGGACTCTAAACCGCTTTTTCCAACACCACAATTTAAAGGCATTAATTCTATGTCGCTCAGCCTTCTTTATGGTCCAGCTCTCACATCTCACATCCAATCAGACTATTTCAGACAAAGCATGCTGAGTAAAGGTCCACTGGTGAATGGCATGATTTCTTATTCACTGCCTTCAAAATCAATGTCCAGAGATAGTAATGACACCTGCAGCACCCCAGCATGAAATAAATGTATATACAGGAACATATATATATATATATTTATATATATATTTATTTATATATATTTATATATATATCCAAATATGAAAAAATGGGAGTAATTTATTAATATTTAGGAATATATAAAAATATATATAGGATAATATGGGCACTACTATAATATAATCAATGATTGTAAGAGGATGCTAAGAACCAAAAAACAGGAGATATAATAACACAGTCACTTAGACCTTATCCATAAATATGGTCCAAGCAAAAGGACTATAATCAAGTACATGTGATGTGATTATTCCATGTTATATAGGCTATCCTCATAGGCCCTCATTCAATTGCGATTTGGCCAATTCAATAGTGCTCTAAATAAGCACATAACATATTTTTTTTTAAATAAGTTTTTAGTTAGTGAAAACCTTGCTTTTGGATAGATGTTTACTAACTAAAAACTTCTTTAAAAATATATGTTATGTGCTTATTTAGACCCCTATTCAATTGGCCAAATTGCAATTGAATGAGGGCCATAGTGTTTAAGACAAAATCATTGGAAAGCCAAAAAATTTAGCATTAAAATCAGGGGAATCTATTGTATATAAAAATGTATAATGCTTTTTGCCAGCTAATGTAAGGATTTTGTTCCTCTGAGTACCTTGGGCGCTTATTGCGAGCCTCGGCGCTCATAGCTATTCTGTCCCCTGGTGTAGTTTTGGTGTTGTGAGCTCCTTCAGTGCTCATTGGAAGCCCCGCGCTGAGAGCCTTTTGCGCTCATTGCGAGCCTCTCCTGTGATATTGTTATTTTTTATATATATATATATATATATATATATATATATATATATATTTAAAATAATTAATTAAATAATAATTTAATATACTTTGCCTATTTGTAATTAATATATGCAGCAATCAATATGCTGAAAAGCTAACAATCGCTTTTGTTTTTC
Organism: Discoglossus pictus; assembly: GCA_027410445.1. Taxonomy (NCBI): domain Eukaryota; kingdom Metazoa; phylum Chordata; class Amphibia; order Anura; family Alytidae; genus Discoglossus; species Discoglossus pictus. The sequence continues at coordinate 99,333,239 of CM050170.1, read as the reverse complement.
GTTCAGTATTCAATGTAGATTTGGACTGTGGAGCTGATAAGAAAGTGTCAGCAATGTATGAAATGTGCAGTGTAAATAGGCTGCGTGCGCGAGGCTAAACCGTTTGTTCAGTTGTTATTATTTTTAAGTTAGTGTTGTAAAATGGCGGCGATTGTCTATGTGTTACAAGAATCTGGAGCATTTTCCATCCTTCCTAATAGTGTATTTTGTACCTTGTACGTTCCTGTGTAAAAGTTGTATGGGCCTGGCGGTGTTTTGCGTGCTTAGGGGTCGTGTAGCCTTGTTTTCGTTTTGTTCGGCGGCCATTTTTTTCTCGATTAGGCGATTTTCGAGTGGCGCAACTCTGCAAATTCGACTTAAATTTGCGTGCAACCTCACTCCCAGATGTCCTGGCTGTCCCCCCGTGCTGTGTGTAATGTTTTTTGACTGTTTATTTTTTGTGTTTTTCGATGTGCGTGGTTCGGCCATTAAGTTCGTATTTTTTCCCGGTTGTATTTTTTTGGGGGTATATAATATATATATATATATATATATATATATATATATATATATATATATATATATATATATATATATATATATATATATATAAAGAGAGAGGTGGCATACAATATTATGCCTGGTGATTAAACACCCCACATCTGATAGAAACAAAAGATAATATGATAGACAGCTATCTATATGAACATTTAATAAAAAGTTTAAAAAGAGGAACACCTTTGAGAAAGCCTTAATGGTGAAACCGAGCTCCGGTTGGGTAGCGGTCGCTTTCTCTGTTCAGCTGGTCCGAGAGGTGCTGTATCCACATGCGGGCATAGTCTGGGAGCTACCTTGTCATGGAGGTCCAGCAAACCAGTAAGGTACAGTTTTTTTTTTACATGCTGTGCCGCGAGTCTGTATTTATTGAGGGACTCAAGGTAATCACTGCAAGGCGGCTGCATTATATATACAGGTTTTTTTAACTTGTTTTAGACATTCAAATGTGAACACAGATGTACTATTTATTTACATCTGTAAATATGATTTAAGGTGAGTGATAAATACAAAGTCAGAATCAATTATTCCTTAATTAGAAACACAATATATTTGAATGAATGAAAAATATTAAGAGAATATATTCTTAATACCTATTGAACTTTTATTTTCCTTACTAAAAGCTCATGAGCCTTGTGATATTTAAGAGGGAAGGGAAATAATAGGATATGAAACAGGAAAATTATAGCAGTCAGAGGGATACATAATAATGCTGGGGGAAATTTGTATGAAAACCATCTTGTAGGCAGCCAAGGTTTGATTACTGGTTTGATTTCTGATCAAGCTGCCTTTCAACAAGCCATCATGATAAAGGGGTTCTCTGCCTCAACTGTGCAACCACATCCTCTGTAGATGCATATGTATAAGGAAAGATATCACAGTGGCTATTAAAGCAATTTAGTCTTTATGAGTCTAGTTAACACTTTTAGACTTAAATATTGGGCGTATAATTCATTACAACTACCAGTACCACTGCAGATAAACCATAGTTTAAAAACTATAATCGGCTATCTCTGGTCCTCAGAATACCCAGAGACAACTCACAGTGCAGGATATTTTGGGGTTAACAAGTGCTTGGAAGTGGTAACATCAGCACCAAGGTCTCTTCACTGGAAGTCAATCAACAAAGGAGGAAAAGATCTAGTAGCGATCCAGTCCATATTTTCACTGGGTTGAGGGACATAACTTTCAGACTATAATGAAGCCTAACCCTGCTTAACCCTTTCCTCTCCTAGTGGAGAATAAACCTGGGGAATGTACTAGAAATAAGAATAGCAAAAAAGTCAGAAAGTGTTGCCGATGTAATTAGCCTCCAAAAAGTGATATCTATTTTAAATCCAGAGCTCAATAACACTATAGATGTAGCTCAGCAAGTTATCATTAATATCGCTCATATTTGAAAATTACAGGTGAAAAGCTACAGGAATCAGGGCAAACAAAGGTAATAAAATTATAAAGAACCAACTGGAAAGTAAACAGCAACACAAATCAGACAAATGCCTGATGTAAATAGCAAAGTCTCCACTCAGTGGTCAGGTCCAAAGCATCAGTCCACTTGGTCCAGAGGCCAGGAAGACAGTCCAGTCAATCATCTTCTATAATGACTACCCAATGCCATGTCTAGAGTTCGTATAGATATTATAACCACTGGTGCAGGTTCCCAACTGGGTGATAGCGCAAGTATGATTAGTGTTGCAAAGAACTTGTTTGGAGTCTGGTCCTACCATGGTAAGAAGCATAGTAAGACTGCACAACCAGTTGCACTGTGTAATCCATGTTACTACTGAGGGTACTTGGGATGCTGCAATCTATGAAAGCTGGAATATATTTGTTATAAATATATGAGTAATTAACCAATTCTGGAGCTGTACTGAAGAGGTTAATATGCTTGAATGTCTTGCTTGTGGATATCCAGTTATCTGTGAGGTTATCTGTGATGTTATCTGTCATAAGGAACAAAGGAAAGCTAACTTTCCCGAATGACACCCTGCTGGTGATCAAACAACAAATGGTCAGTACTAAAAGCCTCAGGGGTGAATTTGCATCATGGACACACAGCATGGGAATCAGCAAAGGTGCAATGAAGAATCACATCCAGGGCTCATTCACTGATGAAAGTTTTGAATGGCTGGGATAATCCCAGGGTGTGGCTATGATGTGTATAACTTGGCCAAATGGACTTGCTGGGTGGTAGAATTATCTTAGGAAAGGAACAGAGGAATCAGGAGGAATACTCTACACTCTTGCATACACACATTAGTATTTACACACATTAGTATTAGATAGGTAGAGCCTTGTATTTCAGATGCCAATCTCACCACTACTCTTGTATGTTAATAAACCCTTTAACTTATAAGTTTCCAGTGTATTTGGAGTTCTTATAGCAGTCAGATGTAAGTTAACTGGTCAGGATATACGGTTAGAATTCCAGTATAAAAGGACTATATTTAACAATATTCAGGCCCCTTAAAGAACAAAGCTCAACAGAACTTTGACTGCCACAGCATAGAGGAGGAGCTCAGGCATTCATCGCCTTGCAGAAAGGTATCCAGCTCCTGCTGTAGTGGTGAGAGGATTACCCCTGATCCAATAGCACATTAGGAGGCGAGACTGGATCCTGTGTAGTCTTTTGTTTCATGATCTGATTGATGTACATTCATGCATGCTATTGATACAGGATCTGACTATATATATATATATATATATATATATATATATATATATATATATATATATATAATGTTGCTCTGTTTGTTCCTCATTGTCAGGTAAACCGTTTAGGCTGTTAGTAGGATGCTGCTTCTGATCATCAAAGCTGACTGACAAAACTTCTCTAATTATGATTTTAAAGCAACAAAGAAGCAGTTATCATGGTGGCAGCCTTCATGATCTGTAGAGCTGCAGCTCATCCGGGAACTGAAGCTCTGTAAATATATTTTTTCTGCCATGTTAGGAGAGGTTTTTTGCTAGGCCACAGCTTTGACACCAGCCTCTAAACTAGGGCGGCTTATGTTTTTGAGAAATAATAATGTGTTGAACAAAAAAGGCTATAGGTTGTACTGCATTCCTTAGTGTCCAGAAGATATGAGACAGGAGAGATAAAAACAAACAGTAGCCTTTTATATAGGGTTTCACTCTATATTCATTAGGAGATATTACAGATTCTGTTAAACCCCATAGTTCAATTCCTGGTCTCAAGTGTACATCCAGTGAGTCTCTCTTTGTGTGGAGGCCAGGTCTTTGTGTAGCACCTGCCGCAGTCTAAATCAGTAGTAGTAGTAGATGTCGAGAGGTGTTTTCCTGAAGCTCTGGGGGAAAGAGCCTTCCCAGCTGGTCTAAACTACAGGCGGATAGTATAATTATTCCTCTTGAATAAAATTAATTGCTGTAGATAAGTGAAAAGCTCATTTTAGATATTTGGGCTTTTTTGTTGGAGTGCAAGTAAAGCACAAGTATTTTCCAAATCTATTCTATTCAGAAATTACCTTTTAATAATTTTTAAATATTTGGTCACACCTATAAACCCATATTTATTAAGTTGTTATGTACGTAATACCCTGGACATTTTATTACAGTGTTACAATATATCTGGTGTTTTTTGCACCTTTCTGTTAGTTTGATAGTCATGCTCTATTGATGATGTGTTATTCCTAAAATATATACAATTTTCTGTTTCTATAAAGGAAGTTCTTATATGAACCTAAGCAGATGATTAAAGGACCAAACAATCTTTTTAATTTGGGGTAGTATGTAACATTTTAACATTGATATCCTGGGAACTCAAATGGACTGGAATGTGACATTTCATATCAGACATATCTACTTTGTCAAGAATCCCAAACCATTTAAAATCACAATGATCCAAGTCTATACTCCAACCATGGATGTTGAAGAGGCTGAAGTTGTCCAATTCTATTAGGATATCCAATACCTCCTAGATATAACACCACAAAAATTGTTTACTTTCATCATAGGAGATTGGAACGCTAAAGTAGGGAACCAAAAGATGGAGGCGATAATACAAAAACCTGCACTATAAAATAGCCCAGGGTAGGCACAAGGGCATGTTAGATGAGTTCAGATGGAGAAAAGAAGGTAGTGTGTGGGGCTCTAGGTATGTACAGTGGATAGAAAATGTCTACACATCCCTGTTAAAATGTCAGGTTTCTGTGCTGTAAAAAATGAGACAAAGATAAATAATTTCAGAACTTTTTCTGCCTTTAATGTGACCTATAAACTGTACAACTCAATTGAAAAACAAACTGAAATCTTTTAGGTGGAGGGAAGAAAAATAAAAAATAAAAATAATGTGGTTGCATAAGTCTGCACACCCTCTTATAACTGGGGATGTAGCTGTGTTCAGAATTAAGCAATCACATTCCAAATCATGTTAAATAGGAGTCAGCATACACCTGCCATAATTTAAAGTGCCTCTGATTAACCCCAAATAAAGTTCAGCTGCTCTAGTTGGTCTTTCCTGAAATTTTCTTAGTCACATCCCACAGCAAAAGCCATGGTCCACAGAGAGCTTCCAAAGCATCAGAGGGATCTCATTGTTAAAAGGTATCAGTCAGGAGAATGGTACAAAAGAATTTCAAAGGCATTAGATATACCATGGAACACAGTGTCATCATCAAGTAAAGAAAATATGGCACAACAGTGACATTACCAAGAACTGGAGCTCCCTCCAAAATTGATGAAAAGAGAGAAGAAAACTGGTCGAGGCTACCAAGAGGCTTACAGCAACATTAAAGGAGCTGCAAGAATATCTGGCAAGTACTGGCTGTGTGGTACATGTGACAACAATCTCCTGTATTCTTCATATGTCTGGGCTATGGGGTAGAGTGGCAAGATGAAAGACTTTTCTTACGAAGAAAAACATCCAAGCCAGGCTACATTTTGCAAAAATACATCTGAAGTCTCCCAAAAGCATGTGGGAAAATGTGTTATGGTCTGATGAAACCAAGGTTGAACTTTTTGGCCATAATTCCAAAAGATATGTTTGGCGCAAAAACAACACTGCACATCACCAAAAGAATACCATACCCACAGTGAAGCATGGTGGTGGCAGCATCATGCTTTGGGGCTGTTTTTCTTCAGCTGGAACTGGGGCCTTAGTTAAGATAGAGGGAATTATGAACAGTTACAAATACTAGTCAATATTGGCACAAAACCTTCAGGCTTCTGCTACAAAGCTGAACATGAAGCATGACAACGACCCAAAGCATACATCCAAATCAACAAAGGAATGGTTTCACCAGAAGAAGATTAAAGTTTTGGAATGGCCCAGCCAGAGCCCAGACCTGAATCCGATTGAAAATCTGTGGGGTGATCTGAAGAGGGCTGTGCACAGGAGATGCCCTCGCAATCTGACAGATTTGGAGTGTTTTTGCAAAGAAGAGTGGGCAAATCTTGCCAAGTCAAAATGTGCCATGCTGATAGACTCATACCCAAAAAGACTGAGTGCTGTAATAAAATCAAAAGGTGCTTCAACAAAGTATTAGTTTAAGGGTGTGCATACTTATGCAACCATATTATTTTATTTTTATATTTTTTCTTCCCTCTACCTAAAAGATTTCAGTTTGTTTTTCAATTGAGTTGTACAGTTTATAGGTCACATTAAAGGTTGAAAAAGTTCTGAAATTATTTATCTTTGTCTCATTTTTTTTACAGCACAGAAACCTCACATTTTAACAGGGGTGTGTAGACTTTTTATATCCACTGTAAGATGTCAGTTGGTGATTGATTTTATTCAGATGCGTGGTATGGGGCCCAGTGTCACTGACTGAACCGCTAAAGGTAGTGACTGTCTCAGTCCTGATGGACTGGGAAATATATCAGTTGGTGAGTGCTTCTGCCTATCTGAGTAATATGGGCCCACTGTCACTGTGACGCGCCTCCTGCAGAAGTGTCCGCCTCTGCTCTGATCTTTATTATTTTTACCTTCTGTTCTTTTACATTAAACACCTCTCAAAACTTTGAATCCAAGGTGTAGGATTCACCAAAACAGAAAACTACTATTCTTTCTGGCAGATTTCCACACTCATCGCTCACCTGTGTATAAATCTGAATGGATTGCCATTGGCTGACAATCCTTTTCCCCTCTCACTTACCGATAAAGGATGAAGTTTGACACCATGGATTTTTGTTCATTTAAAAAAAAGATAAACTTTATTAATAAAGAATGAGATGTATTTACTTTTGTACAGCAGTGGTTCCCAAACTTCTTCTCAAGACCCACCAGAAATGCCATGATTTCGGTTTCACATGGTGTGACTCTACCTCAGCTTTATCGAAAATCAAAATCATGGCCTCTTTGGTGAAGTTTGGGAACCGCTGTTGTACATTGTACAAAGCTATCTAGTGGATTTGGGCTACAGTAGTTACAAGGTAAGTGCGGCTTTTACAGAAAAGGTGTCTGTGATGTCCTTCCTGGGACACAAAATAGATACCTTAAATGTAGTGACTTTTTATTTATTAGTTATTTATTAATTACATTTATATAATGCTTTTGTGCAAACTGCTTTTAAAATTGCAAAAAACAGAACTGTCACGAATCACCCTGTGTCATGACCCTGACCATACTATGACACATAAACAGTACACACTGATCTGTACACTATCCTCTCATTTGTCCCCAGCCAAGATGGTCATCCTTCACACTGATGCCTGGGAGAGAACCATCTAAGTGTCTTCCCTGTACATAGTCCTCACAATCTGCATGTAGAAGTATGGGAGCAATACACTCATTGGCCCATAGACCAAGAGGAGGTTATGGGACACTATGTTGCATGTTATAATTAAACTGGTTGTATTGTGTAAGTGGGTATACAAGTCCCCAGTGATTTAAAGTGGTTATGCCCTCTTTGGGAGAGTTACAAACCATGAGAGCTATAACTTTTGCTATGGCAGTGGTAATATTTCTCTCCTGACCGACAGCTCTTTTAATCGTGCTCCCGGTGCCTGTGTTCCAGTTCATCTGAGCGGCGATCTACAAGCCTGATATTCAATCTCACAGCCTAACAGATGGGATTCCTCTTCATGGCAGTTTCAGCTGGCTGGGCTTTGTGACAAGTAGCCCCAGTGAATTGCCCCATTAATTCCCCCAGCCCCAGTGAATTGCCCCTGACATCTCTTCCAGCCCCAGTAAATTGAATGCACTCACTCACACAGAGACAGGTCATTGCAGGATCAGGAATCAAGCATAAATTCTCATTCGCCTAAAAGACAAATTAGAATAGGAAGAAGAAGCTGAAATGTTTGGTTTCAGTACAATTATAATTTGTCAGAATTTATCAAGGAGAGGGTGTATTTTCTAAAGAACAACCGTGTAGCCGCTCAAGCATTTTTACTTGAATGTCGATTTATGGTCCTTTAGGAACCAGTGTAGAAGACTCATCTAGCTGCCTGCATACAGCATTGCTGATTGGCTGCAACCCTGGGCCTGCTCACATGGACAGGGTACACTTTTACAAAAATGAACCCTCTCTGGAGCCAAGCTCAATCCTGGGGGTGTGCACATCACCTGCAACAGTTTTTTTTTGTTTTAATGCAAAGTTAAAAACACATAGTGCATGCAAATAAATGTAATCATACACTACTAATTCCCCTTTATCAGATGTATTCATAACCCTGCTCATTTGCATATACCTTTAAACATTACAAAACCCAGTACAAAGAATTGCAAAAAAAGTACAATTAGACAAAGTACAAAACTAAAACCAGTAAAGTTAGTTATAGTACAGGTGGGTGAAGGTAAGTATAGCTTTTTCAGTGTTTCTATTTTCCCAGGAGTGTAGAGGCCAAGTACTATTAAAATGGCATCTCCAGCTGTTGCATTGAGTTTTCAGTGTTTCTATTTTATTTCATGCCATCAAAACTGGGAATCTAGGAAAAATAGTCTAGTTATTGGTCACAATATATTTTTGGCTGTAAATCATACCACTGGGCATGGTCTTGTTCTTTATCACCCCATTGTTACAATCTTCCAGTGGACCTTTTGTCTTGATTTACTGAAGTATTGATTTATTGGATCTTCTTGCAGTCCAAGGGACTCTAAGCAGTCTTCTCCAACACCACCATTCAAAGGCACCAATTCTCCAATGCTCAGTTTTCTTTATGGTCCAGCTCTCACATATGTATATTACTACTGAGAATATCATAGTTTTAACTATGCAGACCTTTGTTGATAGTGTAATATCTTTACTTTGTACTTGACATAGCTTTCCTCTCCAGAAGAAAACATCTTAAAATGTTATGGCTACAGTCAACATCTGAAGAGATGTTGGATCCCAGAAAAATTAAATCTGTCACTGCCTCCACTTCTTTCTTGTCTATTTGTCAGGAACTGAGATTGCCGTTGATCTTTGTCTTTTTAAAGTTGAGCAGCAGACCAGCTTTTGCACTCATTCACCCTTGTCAATTGGTCCCTTAGTTTCACTTTCAGCCATCAGAGTAGTAACATCAGCGTATCTGAAGTTGTTGATATTTCTCCCAGCAATATTGATTCTGGCTTAAGATTTGTCTCATAGGTAGATATATCATAAATTGTCTTGGTGGTGGCAGCCTTGTAGTATCAATTTTGCATTGCAGGTGATCTTTAATTGAGTTTTTACAGCAATTTTAAGTGACCATCATAACCACATTAGGACAAATACCTATAGGATCTCCATTACAATTGATGGTAGTGGCAGCATTATCTTATTTATTATTCATATTTTGTAAACAATAAAAACGTAAATACATATAAGAATAGTATAAAAGAAACTACTAAGAAATAAATCAGAAATTAATTGGAGTAAAAACATAACTGCATCAAACAGATATGGGGCCTCATTCAATTGAGATATTGTAGCTTACTGGAGCCCGTAATGTAGCCAGTAAACTAATTTGCTATTTAATTGGCGTCTTTTTGCGAGCCGCAAACAATCTATGTTTTTTGGGCTGAAAATCCCTGCGGTTGTTACAACTGTAACTTACAGTCCATCTAAGCCTTTGATCTTTCAAGACCTCAAGAGTTACAATCGCAAATTGCTATTCAATTGCTACAATTCCTCAAGCCCGCAAATATTTTCACACCCGTAAATATCAAATGTAGAAGAAAATCCTATGGGTACCAGATAGGACTTGCAAGGGTGTTTAACCCCTGTTCATAAATGCAATAAAAAAATCAATACTGTACTTTAAAAGACAGTGAAAGCGATGAAAGACATTTGGATTAATTTCAAAACAGTCTCAAGCTCATAAATCTGCAATCATTTTTGTATGTGTCATTTCAGTGTTCAATCAATGAGTTAATACATATAAGGCCACCCACATGGACTAGAACATTTCCTTCATTCATTTTCATTATTTTCTTCATTGCAGGATTGCAGGTCTGATCGCATATCGGACCCCTAAACGCTAATTGATTGACATGTTTTACTGATCTAATGATGATGGTATCATTTTCTATTGGCTGTTTCTCAATGGTTAATTAGGGCCTTGCTTAATTGATCAATTAATCATTGTTCATGCTTAGAAATGCTACATACAGGTGCATGGTAAACGGTATCGGCTTTCGGCCCGTAACTTGCGGGCTTGATCAATTGAATTGCTCCGTAATTGTAGCAGAGTTCAAGCCTGTATACCGTGGGTTGCGTCCTTGCAATTGAATGAGGCCCATAGTCTGCACATTAAATAATAGATCATAAAGCAAAACTATTGGGTTGAATCAATTAAACTAAAGTTTTTTGTACAAATGAAAATTATAATAAGAATGTACAGCCTTAGTAAGTCTCTATATTAATAATTTTAAATAATGGCTCAGGAACCTATATCATAAGCAAACAGGCAAATATAAACACACAGACATACAAATATAGAAGAAGTACAACTTTGAAAGAAGATTTCTGAATTTGAATTGTAGGTGAGAAATAGATGAATAACGGGTGCTAATGGTCTAACAATTAAAATACTGAATTAGTAAGGTGTTAAATGATTTATGTGTTAAATAATAAAAGCGCTAAATGATAAAAATGCTAAATGGTCAAGCCTAAATAAGTTGAAATTGACAATTGACATTAGAGCATACTCTCATTGCTAACTTCCAAATACTTTGTACTGTAGGACAAGTAAACAAACATGGATCAAAGTGCCTGGATTCAATCAATTTGTGTAAAACTATAGATACAAAATACATTCTATGCAAAAACTTTAATGAGGTTTCTAATTATAATTCAGGGAAATTCTTGAGGAATTATTTCAAATTTCTTTCCAAATATCCTTGTCTAAAGAATGCACAAATTAGAACATAAATGTGAACACTTTAATTAAATGGCCACTCAGGTAGGCCAATGTTACATATATACAGGTGTACAGGTTTAATTTAAACTAATACCAGGATTTCAATATTTTTATAATTAAATGAGAAGTAAAAAAGTACTTGGTGTTACAGATAGTAGAAATACATCAATGCATTTATATGTTTCTGTATGTAAAATGTATTTATTCTGTTTATTTTGACTTAAACAAAAACATTTTAAAATATGACTTTTAAAGAAAACATGATGTTTAAAGTGTATTATAAATATACTGACATATATATATATATATATATATATATATATATATATATATATATATATATATATATATGTTGTGTTTCTAATAACAGAACCCTTTTATAATTAATATGTATTACTCTATTTCATTGATATGTATAGGAATTTTGCTCCTCCATTAGCTGCTGTTAACCACTTTTATTCAGATCTTCTTGCTTAAGAAGTTAGACAAGTGACTAATTCAACAGGTCCTACACAGAGCATAATGTCATAAATCTTCATGTTTAAAAAAAAGCTATTTTAAGAATTATAGAGAGGAAGGGAATACAAAAAAGGTTTATAATTTACAAATTTACAAAACTAATCTTTATTCATATTTACTGAAAAAAGTGGAGCAAAAAAATATAAAAATACTTAAAATATTTAAAAGAAAGACATTCTTGACACTCTTTTTGGATACAACAAAGTGTGAGGAGATTTTTTAGTGAATAGATGTATACAATCTAATGGTCATTTACCATTCTCATAAACATATTATTTGATATGTTATATCACTTTTCTTGTAACATTTATCTCGTAACAATGACCTGAAATGGAAAATATGGGATTCTATGTAATTTTTCTGTCTTTTGTTTTCTTCTGCCTGACTTAGGTGTTTAATACATTTCATCTTTTCCATTTCAACATATACTAATTAATGGGCACAATGGAGTGATTGTAGAAGTAAGTGTCATGCATGTAATTTTGACGATTGTGTTTGTTTCTTTTCTTTTTCTTTTGTTTGTTATATTGTAAATGAAATTAATATTGTTACATTATGTTATTTTTTTGTAATCATGTATGGTTCTTTTTTTCTTTAAATAACAAAATAAATCATTTAAAAAATGTAAATAACTGGGGCTGAGCTATCGTCTGGAGCAGGAAGACGCAGGGAGACAGAGCTCCTGCTCGAGAATACCCAAAAGAGGCCCAAAAAGGGCCAAAAGTCCGGCCAAGGCAGGCCACATCTCCCCACAAGACCGGGGGGGAGCATAGGGGACACCCCCGAACCCCCCGAGGCACACCTGGAAAGCCCGCCGGCGTAGATAGCGCGGCCGCGCTCCGGCAGAGCACAGCAGGGCTGAGGCCCAACCAGTGCTCCTCTGCAGGAGGCCCCCAAGACCCGTGGACCGGGGGTACCATCCGGGCCCCGCTGGATCCAACACCAGGAGTGGTGCAGTCGTGCCAGGAGGGATCCCAGAGCTGGGAGGCGGCCATCTTGCCTGCACACGATGCTACAACGCTGCGGGAGGCCCAGACAGGGTGAGTGCCCCAAGAGAGGGTCAGGGGCTCCCCGGGGGGCTATCCCAGACGACTGGCCAGGGCAGAGAGGCCTGAGAGGGCTGAGGAGGCAACAGGAGAGAGGGGGAAAAAGCCCGCGAAACGGGAGGCCGCCATTTTGTAAGCTGGGCCTGGTGGAAGGGCCTTGGTCAGCCCTATATCTCCCTACAGCATCCCACACTGCTTAGGAGTGCAACACTAAGAGACACTGAGGCTGCTGAACTGGGGTCTGGCTGCTCAGGATAGGATCTGCCCTACAAGCCTGGCACAGCGTGTCCCTCTCCCTGATCCAGCTCATGTAAGTGACTCTGCATTGCTTTATTAAGCACATCACGGGTGCACGGCCATCTTTCTTGCTCCTTCACGTACAGACTGCCTCTGGTAGCATATATCTGACCAGAATAACAGTGAGAAGGCTTCTACGACAATTTTTCTTGCAGTGGCACAGACCACTATTTGCTCCATGTACATACACCTGGAAAGACACAGCATCAGGAGTGAAAGTAGCCTGGAAACGCAGACCCCCACCCTATGTGTGCGGCATCAGTTACCCGGTATATATTGGCCATTGGCGCGAGGTTGTCACAGCGATTTAGGGCAATTCTGAAGTGACAGTGACACCTAGTAGTTGAACAATTCAAGACGCCAGGCAGGGGAGGCCTGAAGAACATGGACACGCACGCTTCATATAGAAGGTATGTGCGGAAGGGATCCTGGAGCTAGAGGCAATGGGGAGGCGACAAGCAGAGTAAGCTGAAATAATGAGATCCTATTCATGAGCGACAAGGAATACCCCAGTACCCTAGCCGGAACAGCCGCAGCGCACATAATCGTCACAAACCCCATGCCAGGGGCGGTATCCTAGCAGCCCACACAAGCTAAAATAGCTAACACCAGGGAGACCCTCTATAACCAAGACGAACCCACGGTGACCTGCGGGCCTGGAGCAGAAGCAGGACCGATGATGAAGAAAGGGAAGAAAAGCATAACCTCCAGGGGCATTTCCGATCATTTCCCAGTGGCAACCACACCGAAAAGCAAAGCAGGGGAGAGCTCCCCAGAACGGTCGGAGATGTCAGAAGCTGAGGGAGACCGGCCCAATACAATCACAGATGTGGACTTCTCGGTGTCTGCAATGGCCAAATTCGAAGTGTTGCTGAAAACCCAGCTGGCGTTGGCCCTAAAGGAAGTGAGAGAAGAGATTTGTGCGGTGGGACAGAGAACCCATGAGCTGGAACGAACAACTGATCAAATCATATCCGCTCAGGAGGAAGATAAGCAGGAGATAAGTGCTAATACTTCTCGCATTGAGGCTCTGGAAAGCAAGATAGAGGATCTAGAGAATAGATCACGTAGACACAACGTCCGTCTGAGAGGCGTCCCGATGAAAGTGGGTGACATCATGGCGTACCTTGAAGCAGTATTCTTTACCATCATTCCCGGCCATCAAAAGGAGGAACTGCTGATAGAAAGGGCCCATAGGGCTCTGGGTGGCCCTAGCAACCCAGAAAAACCAAAAGACATTGTTGTGCGCTTTGTGAGACAAAGTTCCAGAGACCTGCTAATGGCTAAGGCAAGAAGGTTGCCCAAGATAGTGGGACCGGACGGTTCGTCTTTACAACTGTTTGCAGATCTTGCCCCAGCAACCTTAGCAAAAAGGAGAGAGATGAAACCAGCTCTGGAAATCTTAACTGCGAACAAAATCCAGTATAGATGGGGATTTTCATTTAGCATCCAATTTGAATGGAGGGAGCAATTACATAGAGCTTTTTCCCTGGTGAGCCTTCAAAAAAAGCTGGTGCATTTACAGCTGGTACCAGAAGGTACTAACCTGTTGGGTCAGCTACCCAGACCCAGAGAGAGGCCTTCCAGAGAATGGTCCGAAGTCTCCGTCAGGAAGAAACAAAGACACGACAACAGACTGGAGCAACGAGATCAGAATAGTGGTACCAAGGAAGGGGAGCCACCATGTAATGATATAATGGACTGATAAGCTTTTTAATAGTAGCAGGGACTAAAGGCCGTACTTATGGTCAATAATGTAGAGTCTTACTTTACTGTTTAGGACGAGTCAGAGTAATGGTCAGGGGGAAGCTGGGGTTTTGCTTAGCAACAAAGCGTATCAAGAACGAGGATCGCAGTTAGGATAATTAAAGCGGAAGCTTATATTGCTTGTTTGCCGCCCATAGTTTATTGGGGGAAGGTTTTTTTTTTGTTCTTCTTTTAGTAGAAAAAACTGAGTAGTATAGTTGTCTACTATCAGGAAGTTCCTCACACTAGGGATCTTTAGTGGGTTCAGGGATCTCCACTCCCTAGGCACGAAGGTGCAAGATGGTTAGTTATGTGAGGAGGAGGGGGGAGGGTGGGTGAAACAGGGCCCAAAATGGTTTAGTTTTTCAAGTTTTGTTGTTAATGTGTTTTTACTGTATTTCTCTTGCTCAGGCTGGTAAAGAAACGGATGCACTGGCAACTCGCCGGCTCTCACGGACCTCTCCCGCGGAATCCAAATCCTCTGTCTCCACAAATGGTGAGTCACCACTGACAATAGTAACACATGACTATAATACCTATGGCTGAGTCAGAATACGTCTGCATCACACATAACGTTAGAGGCTTTAACACCCCCTCCAAAAGAAGCAAAGCGTTCCAATCTTACAAAGCCCATAACCCGGCAGTTATATTTATCCAAGAAAAACACTTTAAACGCCGCCAGGTCCCGTCCTTTATGGACAAAAACTTCCCCATATTTCACACTACATATAGTAACTCTAAGAAGGAAGGGACAGCGATTCTGTTACACAAAAATTTCCCGTTCATACTAGACAAAAAAATAGTAGATAAGCAGGGATATTACCTGTTTCTGACAGGGACCGTCCTAGACCTCCCGGTTACCTTAGCCACCATGTATGCCCCTACTAACTCTCCACACAATCATTTAATCAGAGCGCTGAGACACCTAGCGAAAGTGAGGGAGGGTAAGATCATCCTGGGGGGAGACTTCAATCTGACGTTGGACGTGAAAAACGATAGAACGGGGAAAGACTTAGGAGGCAAATTCTCTAAAAAATTGAAAATAATTCAACTACTGCTAGGGGAACTAGGAGTAGTGGATCTATGGAGGGAATGTCACCTCGGGACTAGAGAGTTCACCTTCTACTCATACCCCCACAAAGTATACTCCAGAATAGATTACATACTAACGGACTCAATACTGTTGAAGGAGGCTAGGGGGGTGGAAATAGTACCCTGTGCTTGGTCAGACCATATCCTGGTTAAGGCGACCATAAATCTAGGCCCCACAACTAAACCTCCATACAAGTGGAGACTGAACGAAAGAGTATTGACGATTCCGTCAGTTAAAGACAGAATAACCCAAGAATTAGATTTTTTCTTTGAGTCTAATGAAACACCGGAGATGGGGATTGGCTGGGCCTGGGTGGCGCATAAGGCTTACATCAGGGGCATGTGTATAAAGGAAGCGGCCAGGTTTAGGAAAGAACAGAAAGCTCGAGAACAGAAACTTACGGAAGAGCTAGGCGTCCTAGAAAAGGGTAACCAACAAAAACCTAACAAGCAGACTAGGCGGAAATTGAAAGAGTGAGAGTAGAATTGGATAAGATTTACTCAGAAAGGGCAGAAAAATTGCTTAGGAGAACCCATCATAAATTCTTCCTCCAAGCAAATAAACCTGATAGGATGCTGGCGAGAAAGTTAAGATCAAAACATATGCAATCAAGAATTCATTATATAAAAGTAGGGGGCAGTGTGAGAACGGCTAATCCCACTAGGATACAGGAAATGTTTTTCCACTTTTATCAGAACCTCTACTCGGTGTCCGGTAAGGAAACAGAAGGTAGCATAAGATCATGGCTAGACAGGTACGATTTACCAAGATTGGAGGAAACTGAGGTAGAAGCGCTAAACACTAAAATTTCACTCGAAGAAGTTAGGAAAGGAATACAAGCTTTGAAGAATGGTAAAGCCCCGGGTCCAGATGGGTTCTCCAACATGTATTATAAGACCTTCAAGGATCAGTTGGCACCCAGATTAGCCAAATTGTATAACCATATCTTAGAGGGGCAGTCAATTCCCCCTGAAATGAATCTGGCCGAAATAACTCTTTTTTCTAAGGAAGGGAAGGACAACACAGAGGTTAAGAACTACAGGCCCATTTCTTTGCTGAACGGGGATATTAAACTCTTGGCTAAGATTATGGCGGACAGGGTCTCAAAATTTCTTCCACGTATTATCCACAAAGACCAGGTAGGGTTTGTCCCCCATAGACAAGCTCGAGATAACATTAGAAAAGTAATCAATTTAATCCACCATGCCAATAATAACAAAATCCCGGCATGCCTTTTGGCGTTAGACATTGAGAAGGCCTTTGATTCTTTGGAGTGGCCATACCTTGGGGAGGTCTTAAAGAAATTTGGTTTTACAGGAGGATTCCTAAACTTAATTAATACATATTATAGAAACCCGGAAGCGCATCTGAAGCTCCCGGGCACACTGAATCAGGCCATCAAAATTGGAAGGGGTACGAGACAGGGGTGTCCCCTGTCCCCCTTTCTCTTTGCTATCGCAATTGAACCATTAGCACAGGCAATTAGGATGAACTCAGGGATCAAGGGTCTGGTAATAGGGCAACAACACTATAAACTTAACCTGTTTGCAGACGATATGTTGTGCACAATAACAGAACCGGAACAGTCCATCACTACCTTGATGGACACCCTCTCAGAGTTTGGTCGCAAATCAGGGCTCCTCATTAACGTCGGGAAAACAGAAGCATTGGCTATAAATCTAGATTCTCACACAAAAGAATTAATATCAGACAAGTTCAAATTCCAATGGGCCAAGGACTACATTCAGTATCTAGGGATAAAAATCACGCCGCATACAAATTCCTTATATAGGTCTAACTATCCCCCGCTTTATAAAAGACTTAGTGAAGATATGCATAAATGGTCTAGCTATCCTATTTCATGGCTGGGAAGGATTAACTCCTTTAAGATGACAATTCTACCGAAGCTGTTGTATCTGTTTAGGACCCTGCCAATCCCCGTCAATCAGGTAGACTTGAAAGGGTTTCAAAGGAAAGTATCCCAATTTACATGGAAGGGCAAACACTCCCAGAATTAAAAAGGTGATAATGTACAAGCACAAGGATAGGGGTGGACTATCATTCCCAGACCTGAAGAAATACTATAGAGCGGCGCAATTATCGTTTATTCCCTTAATTCATTCAGGGGTTCACCAACCGCTATGGAAAACACTAGAAGACCAGTGGCTAAACCCTTACACCTGGGACACCCTGGTCTGGTTGGAAGGGGTGCCGAAGGGTGTGGGAAAGATTAAGCACCCGGTTATTGCCAATACGTTACAAGTATGGAAATGGGCCCTGAAACACACAAACCTTTTTAGACACCCATCCCCGATGCTCTCGGTATTTGGGCATCCACAGTCTCCAACAGGGATCAGCTCAGAGGCAAAATG
This sequence comes from Discoglossus pictus, assembly GCA_027410445.1. Classification (NCBI taxonomy): domain Eukaryota; kingdom Metazoa; phylum Chordata; class Amphibia; order Anura; family Alytidae; genus Discoglossus; species Discoglossus pictus. The sequence goes on along the minus strand of CM050170.1, from coordinate 99,315,348 downwards.
GTGGTGGAAATCTAGGGGGCTGGATAGGTTAGGAGCTTGGCTAGGAACGGACATTCCAATAACATACGAATACTTGAGAGATCATCATAATATCCCTATTGATCAACATTTTAATTTCTGCAAAATCAGACATTTGGTCAATACTATAGGTAGAATGCATGGCTCCCCTAAAAAAACATGGCTTTCGGGAATATGTCATAAAGTTCCCCTGACTAAAGGAATCATAGGGGGTATATACGAAATTTATAATACACCTACAGAACGGGTAAGGGATAAATACATAGAGGAATGGGAGAGGGACATAGGAGAACACTGGGAAACAGAGAAATGGGAGAAAGTTTGGAAAAATATTTATAAAGGTTCACTAAACCACACACTTCTAGAAACCGCCATTAAGGTCCTCCACAGAACTTACCTAACCCCTGTAAGAATGGCGAAGTGGAACAAATTAGGGGGGATATTTTGTACAAGGGGCTGTCAGACCCCTGGCTCATTCATACACACGTGGTGGGAATGCCCTAAAGTTGCTCAGGTATGGACAGCTGTGACAGATCTTGCTGTTGACATTCTCAAAACCCCAGGAGGGGGATCGTTAGATTCATGTTTATTGGGAATCCCAGACCCACGGCTATCCCCAACACAAAATAGGCTACTACAGTTCATGTACATGGCTACCAAGTCACATATCGCTAAACATTGGAAAACGGATACACTTGAGCTTCAGGCTCTAAAAAACAAAATAAACTATCTAGCAGTAAACGAGCACATGACACATATTTTAGCAGATTCGGTCCAGAAATACAGAGACATATCGGAGCCATGGTTAGCATATGCGGGCTAGCAAGGTGGGAACACAGGTGGGTAAGGCGACAGAGAGAAGGAAAACAAAAGGGAAAAAAAAAGAAAGGGAAAAACTAGGAGGAGGAGGAAACGTGGGAGGCGCTGGAGAGTCCGGCGAGGAGCCATGAAGTTCAGAAAGGTAAAACGAATAGAAATTATAATACTTGTTTTTTTATATATTGTATGAGAAAATACAGATGACACTACAGTTTTGAATTTTGTTCAAGTTTAGGTGTGTAAGAATGAATAAAGGATATGGGGGATTGATATGTTGAATTAGGTTTCTGGGATCAAGAATAGATACCTTGTACATAGGAAGGTCATTTTCCAAGGGTAGTAGGAAGGGAAGGGCTATAGACTTAGAAAACCAGGCTTAAACCCGAGTATGAGTATAAATAAAGACAAAATAACCCCTATTAGAGATTGTTTTTCTGTTTTTTGTTTTATTTTAGAATTTCACATTTGGTTAGTTTAGTTGGCGTGGGTAGGATTTATTTAAGTTAAATGCTATATGGAATGTCGCAGGTAGGGTAAATACAAAGATCACTAGAAGGGGCATTTGGGGATTAAGGTTAATATTGCTAATTGTAATAGGCCCCATTAAGGCTAGCCTGCGAGCTATGGATTACTGAGTCGATAAATGAAAAGTTACAGAGAAAAAATAAAAAAGTTATACCCATTTATGGTTAGTGTTGTATTACTAGAAAACGGAAAAGGAGGGGGGAGAGGTCACGTTGATTGCAGAGTCAGGCTACATATGTTTATAAAAATGGCTGTAGAAGGTTAATTCCTGACCTGTGAGTCATGGCTTACTGATATATTGTTTGTTTAATGTTGGAAGTGACCAATAAAAACTATTGATGAAAAAAAAAAATGTAAATAACTAAAAAATTACTTTTCTAGTTATCTAATCAACTATGTACATTAAATGTTACATAGTTACATAGTAATTAAGGTTTAAAAAAGACTTTCAGTCCCTCAAGTTCAACCTGTTAAGATCTCCTCTGATCTGCAATATGCGGATTAGTTATTAATTAATTTGTTGATTAAATAATTATTAATAGTATAGTATTGGAGGATCAATAAAGAGTTAGTCCCTCAAGTTCAACCTTTTTAGATCTCTATTGATCATTTTAATGTGCACTATTTATTATTAATTGTTAATTGATCCAGAGGAAGGCAAACAGAAAAAAAAAAACATTGAAACTTTGCCAATTGTCTCATAAGGGGAAAAAAAGCAAAATTCCTTCCTGACCCCAGAAACTGGCGATCAAATTTCTCCCTGGATCAATATTCCTTTGCTAGTTATCTAGGATAGCCTTGAATGCCCTCTATATTCAAGAATATTTCTAACCCCTTTTTGAAGTTGTCTATCGAATTCGCTGTTACCACCTCCTTTGGTAGAGAATTCCACAGTTTAACCACCCTAACTGTGAAGAACCCTTTCCTTTGTTCAAGGTGAAATCTTTTTTCCTCTAACCTCAAAGGGTGTCCTCTTGTCAGTTGAAAATCTCTTGCTACAAAAAGTTCACTTGACAAAGCCTTATATTGACCCTGGATGTATTTAAATAAGGTAATCATATCCCCTCGTAGACGCCTTTTTTCTAGCGAAAATAAGTTTAATTTGGTTAGTCTTTCTTCATAACTTAGCCCCTCCATTCCCCTTATTAGTTTTGTAGCCCTTCTCTGTACTTTTTCCAGCTCTAAAATGTCTTTTTTATGAAGTGGTTCCCAAAATTGTACTCCATATTCCAAATGAGGGCGCACTAGAGATTTGTATAGTGGTAGAATTATATTTGCTTCCCTGGCTCCTATACCCTTACTAATACATGCTAATATTTTACTTGCCTTTGCAGCTGCTGCTTGGCTTTGAGCGCTGTTACCTAGGTGGTTGTCTACAAGTACTCCCAAATCCCTTTCAATATCTGATACACCAAGATTTGCTCCATTAAGATTATAGATTGCATGGCTAATTTTCCTTCCCAAATGCATAACCTTGCATTTATTTGTATTAAATCTCATCTGCCATTTAGCCGCCCAAATGTTGATGCTAAATAAGCTTTTAGTTTTATGTTTAGAGGCAAGATCAGATCTTTACTGTGTTCAAAAATGTTTTTTTTTAAAGAAAAGCAATGCTTTGCTATAATTAGGGGTGAAGGGTATATATTATTATGGAGCTATAAATAACTTTCATCAACAGCAGCATTTACAGTGCTTTGTTTTTCAAGTCTTGAGCATAAATAGACGCTTAGTGCCTTTGGTCACTTTCATAAACATTGTCTAGGGTTTTTATTATACGGTTAAATATTGTGGCACTGGTCTACAATATATTGTACATACTACTGTAATTTTTTTATTTTTTATTTCAATAGTTTTTTTTTATTAAAGACAATCTTTGCTATTGTTACAACAGTTCAAAACATAGATAAAAACATACAAAGTTATACTGTTGCTTGAAATTTGTTTGAATAAGATTCCGGTTTGTTGTTGCCCTAGGAAATTAAAATCAACATTGACCCGGAAAATCAATGTTTGTCTTATTCCTTTTTCTTTTTTTAAGGATTAACTATTTTAAATGTATACAAGGTGGCTATCTATTTGATAGCTTTTCAACACTTTCCCCCCTCTCTTCCAGCAAAGTTTATCTAGTTGTTTATAAATAGATTCAGTAGAGCTGTAAGAAAGAGGTGAATATTACTCGAGAAAACAATAAAAAAAAGTAAATTTAAAAATTAAAAAAAAAACAGGTGGAGGAAAAATATCATAATGGCGAGTTAGCTTCCTTCTGTTAAGATTACAAATTGAGGTCCTTAAAAAGGGTTTAACAGCTATTTACAATTTACTTGGTCGGTACCATGGTCCAGATCACTCCATACACCACCAAAGTGAAGAGGTGGTTATTGGGTACATAATCAGATTAAGGAGATATAATCAGTAGAGGATAGCCATGGTTCCCATATTTGTAAAAAGAGGGAGTAGGAATCCAGTAAAATATGGGTAAGCTTTTCATTGAGAAATATGTAGTTAATTTTATTAATGTCTTCCCGAAAATGAAGGGAGGGGGCTTTCCAATTTCTAGGTATATTATTTTTGGCTGCTAGCATAATACATTAAAAGGTGAATCTAAGAAGTTGATATGAATGCCAAGGAGACAGGATTCAATTGAGGGAATTATTGTGACTCTAAATAATCTAGAGGTTAGTTAGGTGGTTTTTGTCCAGATATCCTGGACTATTGGGTAAGACCACCAGGAGTGAAAGAAATCACCCTCAATCTGGCAGCCTCTGAAACAAGTGTTATTACCCTCAGATTAAATCTTGTACAATCTTGATAGGGTGAGGTATGGTTTATGCAGGATTTTTATAGAGGTTTCCAAAAGGCTGTAGCTAATGGAGCCTTTAGAAAGATTAGAACATGTCTCAGTCCATTTATCAGTTTCCCATTCCTAGCCCAAATCAGATTCCCATTTAACCATGAAAGAAGGCTTATGGTCTATAGCAGGAGAATTGAAGATGTCATAAAGGGAGCCAATGACTCCTTTGGTCAAAGGGAGGTTTTGACAGATGACTGAAAAGCAGGAAATTTTAGGAGGGCCATGTGTGCTGACCATAGTTTTTACCCAGTGGTGTAGTTTAAAATGATTACAGAGTTCCTTCTGAGAAATATCAAAATCCAACTGTAATTGTTTGAAAGGAATAATCTGACCGTTAGTGAGCCAAGTACCAATTCTATCTAGTTTATGCATGTATTGTGCAAGCTAGGGAGAGAGAATACTGAGGAGAGGGGTGAGATTGTATGGACTAGTCGACACCCGGAGTTAGCCCACCTCCAAATCTTTAGAGTAAGGTTAATCATCGGATTGGAGAGTTTTGTCCTAAAAGAGACCGGGTATGGAGACCAAATTATACTGTCCCAAGATTTAGGACTCTGTTGCGAATTTTCTATAAATATCCAAATTGGTTTTGTGTTTGTTTGAGTGAGCCAGTGGTAGAAAAGTCAATTTGGCTGCTCTAAAGTAATGCATTAGATTAGGGTATGAAAGGCCTCCTTTAGATATATGCCAATACAGTTTTTTTTTAGCAATTCTGGGTGGTCTGTTCCTTCAGATGAACCTATTTTTTGTTTTTTAAATTGCACATCATCATCTCTCTCTCTCTGGAGCATCAGATTGGGGGAGACTGACTGTTATTTTGTGTTTCTTCCATTTGCGAATAATCGCACCAACTGTTGTCACCTTCTCACCAAGCTGCTTGGCAATTGTCTTGTAGCCCATTCCAGCCTTGTGTAGGTCTACAATCTTGTCCCTGACATCCTTGGACACCTCTTTGGTCTTGGCCATGGGGGAGAGTTTGGAATCTGATTGATTGCTTCTGTGGACACGGGTCTTTTATACAAGTAACGAGCTGAGATTATGAGCACTCCCTTTAAGAGAGTGCTCCTAATCTCAGCTCGTTACCTGTATAGAAGACCGCGGGAGCCAGAAATCTTGCTGATTGATTGGGGATCAAATACAGTGGATATAAAAAGTCTACACATCCCTGTTAAAATGTCAGGTTTCTGTGCTGTAAAAAAATTAGACAAAGATAAATCATTTCAGAACTTTTTCAACCTTTAATGTGACCTATAAACTGTACAACTCAATTGAAAAACAAACTGAAATATTTTAGGTAGAGAGAAGAAAAAAAAGAAAGAAAAATAATGTGGTTGCATATGTCTGCACACCCTCTTATAACTGGGGATGTAGCTGTGTTCAGAATTAAGCAATCACATTCCAAATCGTGTTAAATAGGAGTCAGCATACACCTGCCATCATTTAAAGTGCCTCTGATTAACAACCAATTAAAGTTCAGCTGCTCTAGTTGGTCTTTCCTGAATTTTCTTAGTCGCATCCCACAGCAAAAGCCATGGTCCACAGAGAGCTTCCAAAGCATCAGAGGATCTCATTGTTAAAAGGTATCACTCCGGAGAAGGGTACAAAAGAATTTCCAAGGCATTAGATATACCATGGAACACAGTGAAGAAGATATGGCACAACAGTGACATTACCAAGAACTGGAGCTCCCTCCAAAATTGATGAAAAGACGAGAAGTAAACTGGTCTGGGAGGCTACCAAGAGGCTTACAGCAACATTAAAGGAGCTGCAAGAATATCTGGCAAGTACTGGCTGTGTGGTACATGTGACAACAATCTCCCGTATTCTTCATATGTCTGGGCTATGGGGTAGAGTGGCAAGACGAAAGCCTTTTCTTACAAATAAAAACATCCAAGCCAGGCTGCATTTTGCAAAAACACATCTGAAGTCTCCCAAAAGCATGTGGGAAAAGGTGTTATGGTCTGACCATGCTGATAGACTCATACCCAAAAAGATGGAGTGCTGTAATAAAATCAAAAGGTGCTTCAACAAAGTATTAGTTTTTTTTTTTTACCATTGATTTTTTATTAGTCACTTAATAAAAGAGTAGAGAATCAACATTGTATCAGTAAGCCTTGATTCGCAGATCAGGCAATTTTTATCTATTTCCCAGTCTGTAAGAAAGTCAATTCTAACTCAATGGAGTAATAATTAGTCATGAAAACATAGCATACAATACTCCTATTCCATTTAAATTTTCATCAACCATTTGTGACCTACACACTTCTTTTTCCTTTTTCTGTTCCCGTTTTCCTTATTTATCCCCGTTAGCTGAAGCTAATTTTTGGAGCTTATCATGATCCTCCTTTTTACATTTATTCCTGAAGCTCCTTGAATTATCAGACCCTCCCAGCCCCCCTCCCCTCTTTTCCCCTTTATAACCAATTGAACTTTAATTACATTTTTAACCGTAACTAAACTGTTGGCAGCTGATAGTTATCTTAAAAAATCCTACTTCTATCTTTCCATGTCAATTTCATTACTATTATCTTACCTCTTCGGTGCTTGAGATTCTTGGGTGTTCCCCAGTCCAGCTCTCCATTTCTCATCCTCCCTTTACTCTCCTTCTCTCCCCGGGATATCAGACCCCTGTAATTTATTTTTGTTGACCTTGATAAGTGACCCAGGGCTCCCAAATTGCTAGATATTTGTCCATAGTGTCTGCTAGAATGTGAGATATTCTTTCGTATAGCATGATTTGATTTAATTTACTGGCTATCTCTGAAGGTTCTATATGTTCTGCTTTCCATTTTTTAGCTATGCAATTTTTAGTCGCTAGACATATAAACTGCATCATCTTGTTTTGGGTAGCCGTTAAAGCTTCCATGCCTAGTCCTAACAGACAGACCTCCATCTGAGCCTCTAGATCTATTTGAAATATAATGGATGCTAGACGTGTACATTCTTGCCACATCCTTTGAGCTTTGGAGCAAGTCCACCACATATGTATGAAAGTGCCTCTCGAACTACATCCTCTATAGCAATTTGGGTTTTGTCCCCTATTCCACTTAGCTATCCGGTCCGGGGTTATATAAGCCCTGTGTAAAATCTTTATGGATGTCTCTAACAGGCTGTAATTTAGTGAGCCCCTAGTCAACTGCCTCCAGGCTCTTTTCCACTGTGTTATTTCCCAGGTATGTCCTAAATCTTTCTCACATTCCTTCATGAATTTATCCTTGGGGTCTACTTTTGGTTTATTAAATTCTGAATAGAGCATGCCTAGTATTCCTCTTGTTAAAGGCGCTGTACTACATAATTTTGAGAACCAAGTGTATTTCGGGATACCCTGCTGTTTGACCAGGAAACTCGCCAAATGATTAATCCTACAGAAATTATAGTGCTCCTCCAATGGGAGATTATGCTTGTCCCTCAGACTCAAATAGGAGAGAGAGCCCCCTTCCGTTACCCAGCTCCCAATTCTCCCTAGATCTCTTGATGTCCACCACTCCCTTGAACGTTCAGATATGGGAGTTCGAAATTCCGGGTGCGGTATAAGGGGAGCCAAGAGAGATAGCCCCCCCAAAATCCCATGGTTTGTTTGAGCCCATTTACAGCACTGTAATGACAACCTAATTATCGGGTTTTGTAGCTGTCTAAGTACCCCTAATGGTTCTTTTAGCCAAATTACTTGCTCCCAAGTGTAAGGTCGTAGGTCTTGATCCTCTATATAAACCCAACTTGGCTTATGATCCCGTGAATGGATCCTAGGGATAACTGCCAATTGAGCTGCGCGATAATATTGTATAAGATTAGGGCACGATAGTCCCCCCCCATCTTTTGTGTCTAGTCATTATCTGTTTCGCTATTCTTTGCGACTTGTATTGCCAAATGTAATGAAAAATTACTTTTTGGAATTGTCTTAATTCTTTTTCCGGGCATCTAACTGGCAAGGATCGGAACAGATAGAGAATTTTCGGTAATAGATTCATTTTTATGGAATGTATCCGTCCTAGCCAAGATAATTTGAGTTTGGACCATGAGTTCATGTCATTCTTTAATTGTTTGATAAGAGGGTCATAGTTGAATTTATAGAGGTCCCCTAAGTTTCTTGTAAGATTAATCCCCAAGTATCTAATATGGGTCTTTGGCCAAGTAAACCTGTAATTATCTCTCAGGAAAGTCTCTTCTCCCTTGGTTAAATTTAAGGCCAACACCTCTGTTTTGGTCGTATTTAATTTAAGGCCTGAGATTAAGCCAAAGCTGTCAAGTATTTCAAACAGAGCCGGGATCGAGGATGTAGGGTCAGTGAGAGTACAAAGAACATCATCTGCGAACCAGCTGCTCTTAAACTGAGTTGATCCAGCCTGTATTCCTTTTATTTGAGCACAAGACCGAATCCTCTGAGCCAGAGGTTCCACTACCAAGGCAAACAACAGCGGAGAGAGCGGGCAGCCTTGTCTTGTGCCCCTCTGTATATCTATAATTTCTTTGTTCTGTCCTGTCACTTTAATTTCCGCCTTAGGCTTTTTATAAAGCATTTGAAGCAGGTTCACAAATGTGTTTGAAAAACCAAACTTTGCTAGTACTTCCCATAGATAGGGCCATTCTACTGTGTCAAAGGCCTTTTCTATGTCCAGGGCCAACATGCACAGAGAAGAGCGTTGTTGTTGGGCTATATGGATTAGGTTAGTTACTTTGCGAATATTATCTCCCGCCTGCCTATGAGAAATAAAGCCCACCTGGTCTGGGTGAACCAACTTTGGGAGGAATCTTGCTATCCTGTTGGCTATAATCTTTGTTAATAATTTTAAATCAATATTGAGTAGTGATATGGGCCTGAAATTTTTCACTTCTAACTTATCTTTACCCTCTTTTGGGAAAAAAAACAAATTGGCTTGGTTAAATTCCGCTGGTATTGAGTTACCTTCTAAAATATAGTTAAAGAAGGTGGTTAAGTGTGGGGCTAGGATATCAGAGAAAGTTTTATAATATTGTGCCGTGAATCCGTCCGGTCCAGGGGACTTGCCTGCCTTCGCATCCTGTATAGCCTGAATCACTTCTTCTAATGTAATCTTGGAGTCAATTAACCCGTTGTCTTCCTCTGTTAATCTGGGAAGTTTGCAGGAATTTAGGAAGTCCCTTATGGGGGTTTCTGTTGCTGATCTATGGAAAGTGTATAATTTACTATAACATTTTTTGAACATTTCTTGTATTTTCTTGGGGCTAGATGTTATTTGTCCCAGTGTATCTTTTATCTGGTATATTTTTGATTGGGCAATTTTGTTTTTCAATTGGTTGGCTAGCATGGTATCTGGTTTATTCGCCCTGGCGTAGAACCTCTGACCCGTAAAACGCAAGGCTCTTTCAGTCTTAGCTGACAAGATTTGATCTAACTCAACTCTCACCGACTCTATTTGTTGTCTTAGTGCTTTCGTTGGGTTTTGTTGATTCACCTTTTCTAATTCTACAAGTTTTTCCTTTGTTAACCTTTCTTTTTGATTTTGTTGTTTTTTATGTTGGGCCGCTATTTGTATACAAGTCCCTCTAATGCAGGCTTTATGAGCCAGCCATATCCAATCTGGAGTTACATTCCCAATTATATTTTCTGTAAAGTATGAATCCAAAGCTACCGTAATTCGGTCTCTTAAGTGAGGTTGGGTTAGGAGCATTTCATTTAATCTCCAGCCTCTGGCTCCCCCCAGGGTCCCTCCCAGTTGAATTTTAAGGCAAACATAAGAGTGGTCTGACCAAGTACACGGAAATATCTCTACTCCATCAGTCTGATCAATTAAGTTTGTTCCTATCAGGAAGGTATCTATTCTTGAATAAGTTTGATGTACTGTGGAGAAAAATGTATATTCCCTATCTAAAGGGTGGCTCTCCCTCCATATGTCCGTCATCTGTAATCTCCTTAGTTTAGCTTGTATTAATTCTATTTTCTTGGAGAATTTGTCTCCCATTGATGCTCCTGTGCGATCTAGGGATGGTTTGAGTACTAAATTTAAGTATTCCCCTACTATCACATATCCTAAATCTTTGGATTCCAAATGACGAAGTAATCGTAAGAGACAGTTGTGAGGGGATGAGTTTGTAGAGTATAATGAAATAAGCGTGGTTTTACTATCATGTATTGTGCCTGTCAAAATAATATAGTTTCCTTCCGGGTCAATGGTCTTGTTACTAAGGATAAAGGGAAAATCCCTGTGTAGCAGGATAGCCGTTCCCGCCTTTCTTGAGGTCTGTGTGGTAGCATATATGTGAGGATAATTTCCATGTATATACTTTGGGATATCATTCAATTTGAAGTGAGTTTCTTGAAGGAAGATAGCTGCCGGATTATGTGCTTTATATGTTAGGAAGGCTTTCCTCCTCTTAAAAGGTGAATTGAATCCTCTAACATTATGAGTTATAAAAGTGTATCCTACTCTAGCCATCTATCCCGGGGAGAGAAAAAAGCGTATAAATAATACTCACTTTTGAAGCCGATGATCCCTGTTTTTTTGAGATAACTGGACCAAGCAAGACCCTTCTTCCCGCACCTTTGAGTTGTAGGTTTCAATTCTGTGTCACTGCCAAAGAAAACAACTAACCAAAAAATGATAACATTAATTTCAATTAAACTAAAACTTTCTACGAATCTGAGTATCCTTGTGCTCGTTCCCCAGCATCTTCGTAAATGCTTCTTAGTAAATCTGGTCTGAGGAGAGAGAACCATCCCTGTCTCCTTCATGCCAGAATGAGGAATGCACGGCGTGTAACGTTACGTTAGGCTATTGTAATGCCCCCCCTTAAACTTCCTTTACTTAATCTCCGTAGGGTCCCACCCTCTAGTTCTTTTTTTTTTTTATATTTCCCCCACTGCCCTTATTTATTTCTTTAATAATTTCTCCTACTCCCGGTTGTCTGCTATACTTTTCAGGCCTTCCCCACGTTAATAATGTTGTGTATATAATATATCCTTTAACTGTCAAAATGGCCAAAAATTACTCATCCTCTTTGGTCTTATTCTCCACGATTTACCCTTCTTGATAAATGACCCTATAATTTTAACTGATTAAACCTCAGGTATAAAGGGAAAAAAAAAAACTTTTAGTCTCTTCTGCCTCGCCCTTATTCCCTAAGACAGAATTGTATTCCTAGAATTGTGTACATGGTTTACCCTTATATTTACTTTAAGGTCTAACTATATTAAAGCCTCTTTAATTTTAGCCTAACTGTTTAGGTTTTCTATAGTAGAGTCTCTACAGATTTGATAGTCCAGGCATTGATAGTATGAGGTATCTTAGAGTTATGTCCCTTTATTTTTATCAGTCTATACCTCGGGTGTCAGAGGAAAGGAACCCTTTAGCTTTCTCTGTATCGTCCATATTCCCCAATACAAGTGTTTTTTCGTAGGATTGTGTATATGAATTACCCTTGTAGTTACTTCAAGGTCTAGTGGTACAAGAGTCTCTTGAATTTTAACCTAGCTGTTAAGGCCCGTTATAAGAGAGTCTCTGTAAATTTGATAGTCCCAGCATTGGTTATATGAGGCTTCATAAGTGTCTCTGAGCAATCCATAGTCCCTAAGTCAGGGTCCGGTCAAGTCAGAAAACCCCCGCTTATATTTTCTGAGAAAGTTGCTCTGTTGTAAGTCCTGTTTTGCGCCTTTGTGGAAGCGGAGTATCTTGCCACTGTCTCTTTGGGCTCCTTCGAGGGGAGTTTTGTAGCTGCAAGCCTCGTTCCATTGTTGTAATTAACCCTAGGTTTTGTAGTGTTCGCATACATTCTAAGGTTTTAACAGAATAAGAAGTTCCTTTCACTTGAAACAGGAGTACAAAGGAAAATCCCCATCTATATGCTATCTTATGTTGTTGTAGAATTGTCAGAGCCGGTCTCATCTGTCTTCTCCTCAAGAGGGTATTGGGGGCCAAGTCTGCATATATCTGTAATACAGAGCCATCTGGGCCCTTAATTTCTCTACACTTTCTTGCTGCTCCCAGTATAGCATCTCTGTCCCTCTGACGAAGAAGCCGTATGATCACATCTTTGGGGATATTAGGGGCTGAAGTAGCCCCCAGGGCCCTATGAACCCTTTCAATTTCCCATTCTGCCTCTGAAAGTGCTGGGGTCAGAGAATTGAACGTGGCCTGGATGTAGGGTAAGAGATCCGTCACTGCTCGGGGTATCCCCCTTAATCTCAAATTATGTCTCCGGCTCCGGTTGTCCATGTCTTCTAATTTCTCAGTCATTTCTGCTATTTGTAGGGAGTGCTCTATCACAGCCGAACCCATCTGGTGTTGTGTTTCTCCTAGGTCATCCACCAAGGTTTCTAAGAGGTGGGTCCTTTGACCCAGCTCATGGATCTCCTTTGTAAGCTCTTTTTTGATGCTGTCTAGTTTGCTTTGCATTAGTTCTGCTATTTGTGCCATTGACTTTGCAGATATGTCCATTGAGGTATTGTAACTTTGTTCCATTTCTGATTCAGAGGGTCCTGAATCTGCTGGGTCATTGTCTGCAGTCTGTTTTTGATTGGCCATAGTTGCTTGGAAGTGTTCTTTAATGTTTTTGGAGTGTTCTGACCGTTTGGGCTTGACCATGATTCCAGATCTGCAATAAATCTGCACTATTAGTGTCGTAGTTCTTTGTCGCCGTTTATAACTGTATGCAGTGTTTTAGCCAATAGTGACAGCCTGGATTTTGGAGCTCCCTTAGCATAAGGTTTTTATTGTTTATTGTTTCCACATTGTATAGTACTTCTGGGGTTCTATGTGAGGCTTGAGGCAGTGGTGCATTTGTATATCTAGACGGTGGGACCCAGGTTTGCAGCCATGTTTTAGGCCATGTTTATGTTCTTATCTGCCTGCTACTTTTCACCTCTGCATCCCTCCATTGGGGCTAAATTTTCGATTGACTGCTATTGTAAGCTATTGATCAGTTCTCTGGAGGCTTATGTCTCTGGGTTGTGAGTGGTGACTCAGTTTTTGTTTTTTTCTTTTTTGATTCCCCTCTAGGGTGTCTGCGTAACAGTCACTGTTATTATTACCTTAATAGCCTGTGTGTTGCCAAGCCTGTCTGCCTCCTTTCTCTAGATACAAGCTGTTCTTGTTCAGTTATGTAGCTAGGCCTCTGATCTCCCACTTGTATCTTTCATATAGTGGGTTAAAATGGCCGACTGTAGGTTGTTTAAGATGGCCGCCGTAATTTTTCGCGGGCTTTTCTCGCCCAGTTATGGAGGCTCTTCAGTGGCTGTGTCTCCACCTGTCTCTCCGCTATCCCACCTCCAATGACCCCCCTCGTCTCTCTCAGGGTGCTCCCCTCTCCCTCTAAGCCGCCTTAAGGTAACTCACGTTTGGCTGTTTATCCCGTCACCCGGAGTGGGTCCAGTGCGGTTGGGATGGGAGGAGAGTGCAGGTTCGGGTCCCAGCTCCCGGCTATGTCCCGGATTTGCTCTCACCGCTCCTTCTCTTCGGTCTTGCTGGCCCTCCGCCGGGTTGCCCCAGTCGGGCTTCCCGGTCTGCCTGCGGCAGAAGGCTGCGTGGGGAACTCAGATGCGTCCGCTCCGTGCGCTTCAAAGGCCTCGTGGGGTAACACTTGGGCGGTGTGCCTCCCTTGGAACCCCTCAATATGATCCCCTTGGTATGGGGAGTCTTCTGATGTCGATTAGGGGTTAGCTGGGTCTGGTTGCCCCCTTTATTTGGGTTTTTAGTAGTTCTAACTCCGGAGCTCAGTCCAAGCGTGACTGCTCAGCTCCCTCTCCAGCCACGCCCCCCAACAAAGTATTAGTTTAAGGGTGTGCAAACTTATGCAACCACATTATTTTTCTTTTTTTTATTTTCTTCCTTCTACCTTAAAGATTTCAGTTTGTTTTTCAATTGAGCTGCACAGTTTATAGGTCACATTAAAGGTGGAAACAGTTCTGAAATGATTTATCTTTGTCTAATTTTTTTTACAGCACAGAAACTTGACATTTTAACAGGGGTGTGTACACTTTTTATATCCACTGTACTTATTTCCCTCACTGACCTGCAAATCAAATTTAGAACTTTTTTGACATGCGTTTTTCTTGGTTATTTTTTTTTGTTATTTTGTCTCTCACTGTTAAAATACACATACCATTAAAATTATAGACTGATCATTTCTTTGTCAGTGGACAAATGTCCAAAATCAGCAGGGGATCAAATACTTTTCCCCCACTGTAAGAGTTATTTGCATAAGCAACAACAAAAATAGAATTGCTCAGTAGGAGAATGAAGTAATCTTAATAGGTTAGTTGCATGGACATGAGCACCTCTATTTTTTGTTGTTGCTTCAAATGAAGCATGCAGTGTTGTAACACTTGACAACCATTCCAAAGTTTAATAATGCATAATAAAACAACATAGTTTTGTTACAAAACATTATATATATATATATACAGGGAGTGAAGAATTATTAGGCAAATGAGTATTTTGACCACATCATCCTCTTTATGCATGTTGTCTTACTCCAAGCTGTATAGGCTCGAAAGCCTACTACCAATTAAGCATATTAGGTGATGTGCATCTCTGTAATGAGAAGGGGTGTGGTCTAATGACATCAACACCCTATATCAGGTGTGCATAATTATTAGGCAACTTCCTTTCCTTTGGCAAAATGGGTCAAAAGAAGGACTTAGGCTCAGAAAAGTAAAAAATAGTGAGATATCTTGCAGAGGGATGCAGCACTCTTAAAATTGCAAAGCTTCTGAAGCGTGATCATCGAACAATCAAGCGTTTCATTCAAAATAGTCAACAGGGTCGCAAGAAGCGTGTGGAAAAACCAAGGCGCAAAATAACTGCCCATGAACTGAGAAAAGTCAAGCGTGCAGCTGCCACGATGCCACTTGCCACCAGTTTGGCCATATTTCAGAGCTGCAACATCACTGGAGTGCCCAAAAGCACAAGGTGTGCAATACTCAGAGACATGGCCAAGGTAAGAAAGGCTGAAAGACGACCACCACTGAACAAGACACACAAGCTGAAACGTCAAGACCGGGCCAAGAAATATCTCAAGACTGATTTTTCTAAGGTTTTATGGACTGATGAAATGAGAGTGAGTCTTGATGGGCCAGATGGATGGGCCCGTGGCTGGATTGGTAAAGGGCAGAGAGCTCCAGTCCGACTCAGACGCCAGCAAGGTGGAGGTGGAGTACTGATTTGGGCTGGTATCATCAAAGATGAGCTTGTGGGGCCTTTTCGGGTTGAGGATGGAGTCAAGCTCAACTCCCAGTCCTACTGCCAGTTCCTGGAAGACACCTTCTTCAAGCAGTGGTACAGGAAGAAGTCTGCATCCTTCAAGAAAAACATGATTTTCATGCAGGACAATGCTCCATCACACGCGTCCAAGTACTCCACAGCGTGGCTGGCAAGAAAGGGTATAAAAGAAGAAAATCTAATGACATGGCCTCCTTGTTCACCTGATCTGAACTCCATTGAGAACCTGTGGTCCATCATCAAATGTGAGATTTACAAGGAGGGAAAACAGTACACCTCTCTGAACAGTGTCTGGGAGGCTGTGGTTGCTGCTGCACGCAATGTTGATGGTGAACAGATCAAAACACTGACAGAATCCATGGATGGCAGGCTTTTGAGTGTCCTTGCAAAGAAAGGTGGCTATATTGGTCACTGATTTGTTTTTGTTTTGTTTTTGAATGTCAGAAATGTATATTTGTGAATGTTGAGATGTTATTTTGGTTTCACTGGTAAAAATAAATAATTGAAATGGGTATATATTTGTTTTTTGTTAAGTTGCCTAATAATTATGCACAGTAATAGTCACCTGCACACACAGATATCCCCCTAAAATAGCTAAAACTAAAAACAAACTAAAAACTACTTCCAAAAATATTCAGCTTTGATATTAATGAGTTTTTTGGGTTCATTGAGAACATGGTTGTTGTTCAATAATAAAATTAATCCTCAAAAATACAACTTGCCTAATAATTCTGCACTCCCTGTATATATATATATATATATATATATATATATATATATATATATATGTGTGTGTTTTCTTACTTTTAGAAGGGTGTCCAGCATGTCCTCCCACCCCATGACATCATGGATGTACCTGGAAAGCCATGCTTTTATTCACTTTAATATCACATATTGTTTCCACTTTGCATTAAAGTTAAAGATTCCATTTAGTTATCAGTATTGCTTAGAACATGATAAAAGGAGGAGCTTCTTCTCAGAAGCTCTTTATTAACATCCATAAAAAAGATATTATCTATGTTATACTATTATCTATGTTAAACAAGCACACCAACAAATATTGTGAAATTAAATGTAATTTATTGTTATTATTAAAAAGCACACAGAACACAACATAGCCAGTTTTCATGTGATACAGGAAATATATTGATACAAGTGTTAAGTAAAATGGAATACTAAATGTTTTATATGTGTGCGAAGGTGGGTTTGTGGCAAGATTATATATATATATATATATATATATATATATATATATATATATATATATATATATATAAATATGTTTGTTTTTATTATGGATTACTGGTCACTCACAGCTACTCTTCATTACTATATAAATCTGTTCCTGAGGGAGGGACAGATACTGAAATGTATGAATATAATATAATTTTTTCATAAGACTTAACTAAAATCGGAGTTATCCATTACGAGCCCTGAACCTATAAATAAATAAAAATGTAACCAGAACATTACCTTTACTGAAGAGCGATGATGCCAAAAGCTGAAGAGGAGCAAATAAATTAATGTTTTGAAGGAGAGTCACCTTCCATTAAAAGATCAGGTAATTACAATTCTGGTGATCAACTAATTTTTTTTTTTTCACTTTCCCGGCTATTCACCAGCCCTCGATTTAGCGAAGAACCTGTCCAATTTGTTTGTCTATGTTTGTTTTTTATTGTTCAATGAATATAGGAACATGTTGTTGCCCAAAAATGTTGGAATATTGGATTTGACAAATATAGGCGCAGATGTATATGGAGGTTACACTGCGTGTGTATATATATATATATATATATATATATATATATATATATATATATATATATATATATATATATATAATTCCACAAACCCATATCACAATTTGTACCACAGCCTCATTTTCAATTATACACTACGACAATTAACACTGATAATCAATTATATTTACTTATACTAAACTGTTTTAGGTATACAAATACAATATATCATGAAAAAATTAGGAGTTCGTTGTAATATTATGTATTATAATTTCCATCTAGAGTGTTGCAGATTGAAACATAAATTTCAGACATAAAATAACTTTTAGCAATTATCTGAAGCTTAATAAGAACTCCTTTAACTCAAAAATATTTCCCACTGCAATTGTTTCTAACTATTGTGTATTTTCTGGTGTTTGGCAAGCTCAGTTTTAACCCTATAACATTCCCCACATTCTGTGCATGCAAATGGTTTCACATCTGTGTGAATTTTCTGATGTCTAACAAGATCTTCTTTAACCCCAAAACATTTCCCACATTCAGAGCATGCAAATGGTTTCACCCCTGTGTGAATTTTTTGATGTCTTATAAGATGTGCTTTAAGGCTAAAACATTTTCCACATTCAGAACATAAAAATGGTTTCACACCTGTGTGAATTTTCTCATGTCTCATAAGATCCGTCTTATGCTTAAAAGATTTCCCACATTCAGAACATGAAAATGGCTTAATTTCTACATGATTTTTCTGATGTTTAACAAGATTAGCTTTTTCAGCAAAACATTGATTACATTCAGAGCATATAAATGGTTTCAACCCTGTGTGAATTCTTTCGTGTCTCATGAGATGTGTCTTAAGGGTAAAACATTTTCCACACTCAGAACATGAAAATGGTTTCATGCCCGTGTGAAATTTCTGATGTCTCATAAGATCTCCTTTACTGTTAAAACATTTCCCACACTCAGAACATTCAAATGGCTTCTCACCTGTGTGAATTCTCTGATGATTAGCAACATATAATTTTCTACTAAAACATTTCCCACAATCAGGGCATGGAAATGGCCTCTCGCCTGCGTGACGTTTCTGATGTTTAATAAGATCTGTTTTATTGATAAAACATTTCCCGCATTCAGAACATAAAAATGGCCGCTCACCTGTGTGGATTTTCTGATGTTCGGCAAGAGCTGACTTTTTTCTAAAACATTTGCCACATTGCGGACATGAAAATGGCTTTTCACCTGTGTGAATTCTCTGATGATCGGCCAGAGCTGACTTTTTGCGAAAATATTTCCCACATTCAATACATGATACTACTGCATGATATTTCACATGAGATTTTCTTTTGGTTTTGTGTGATGTTTTATTAGTTTGGCTATCTTCCTGATATGCATTAGGTACACTGTGATTTCCTATCACTAAACTGAATGCTCTGTGTGAACTTTGAGTATGTTCATCTGTATTCATATCCACGGATTCATCTGTTGGAAAGAAACATATTGTGAGTAAAGAAACTCCCTATTATCTTATATAGCATATTTACTACCATAATGAGAAAGAAATGGGAAAACGATTAAGAGATACATAACAGAATACCATCAATATATTGAGTTAACATTATAAAACATTAAATCAAATGTCAAATGATTTATACTTTTAAACAGTATACAGTCAATCCTTAACACTCGTGAATAACTCTAAACATCAAATATTGTTTAGTCTGTATGTATATCGCACATATAATGTGATAAATCTGAGAAATATGTACTGTATGTACACAATAAGATCTTACTGTCGATTCATTGATGCCATAATGACGGGCAACCACAGCAACTGACTACGCTTTACTAGCATATGCAATATTTTGACTTTTTCTTGCAAGGTTTTCACTTTCTTCTGTCTCTAAGAAGCACTAGAATAACGCTTTGGACCCATCATACACAGCTTAAATTTTGTTCTGGTTTAAAACTTATGAGAAAACCAGAGATAACACAGCACGCCAAAAGAATAAACACGTGACAGATGTTTGCTACTCACAATAATAAGAGTGGGGATTCAGTGTGCAAAGCCAGTCCACACTCAACCGTATTTTACTGTATTGAAACTGGTTGGGGCAGTAAACTTTGTACATACAATGAATTTGCCTTTTAAATTATGTTGCTAACTTTTCTTTACAAATTCACTTACAACCAAATAAAAATTGTGTGTAAAAATGGGAGAAAAAAAGAATGCGCATGTGAAAACCCCACGTCAAAATCGTGAATGTCAAGAGAGTCGATTGTACAGATTATTCACTTTTTATATTAAAAGTTCTAGAATGAATACATCAAAACACAACATCTAGATAGATCAAGGTGGGATCACTTTAAAGATACTAACACAAAACTCCTCTAACTGGAAATTTATTTTCATATATCAAATAATTTAAAAATATTAGGTAGAAAAACGCCCGAACACAGAAATATAACAATTATACCCACAAGTTGATTGTTGTTATTATATATAAATATATTCACCTTCATAATTATCTGAATAGGTTTCAACCAGCTGAATATCCTCTTCATCGCTCTCATCCTCTATTTCTTTCTTAAACAATACAGTAACTGGATTGTCACCATACGGCCCTGTTATTAAACAAAATAATATTAGTGTGTACACCCACATCAACAATTTAAGGTAATTGCTCTCTGGGATCTGCATGTATGTATAATGGATTTTAAAAACTCTAAATATGTGCTGTTTTCTCTTTTGGTACTATGACTTTATCATAGTTTGATTTATTGAAACATAGCATTTATCTGCACCTACGAGTGTTATCCATCTAATTTGCTAAAAATCTATGTCCCTGAATTTTATGTACCATACATACTGGTGTATAAGACTCACTTTTTATTTTAAAAAAAAAAGGTTAATGTGTTAGCCCCTGCTGCTTATGAAGCAGTTTGACGTGTGGATTAGTGTAAATAATTAATCTAGCAATTTATATGGGTCACAGTTATTGGAAAGCTATCTTTCCCCCAGGTGGTGTGAAAGCGTTAACTCCTTTTATGGACTGCAGCTAACACTGTGTTACTGGATTGCAGCCTGGCAGTGAGAGGCTCTAACGAAGACAGGTTTTTGTTTTGGCCTTCAGCCTTGCAAAGGCTTAGAAAGCAAACTGTTGAAAGTTTGCTTAAAGCAGAATGCAGATTCACAAAGTATACATTTTTGTGAGAGCTACAAAGAAAGAAACACAGATTGGTGTTTATTGGAATTGCAACAGACACCAAAATGTTTTTGTATGAAGCTGTAAAAAAGACACAGATATACAGAAGGCTGGAGGAGATAAGCAAGACATAGAAGAAAGGTGATAGACTGTACTTCTGGTGATATGGACCAGTAATGGAATATAAAGTAATGGACTGTTTGTTTGTTTTTTTGCTCCAACCAATGATGTCTTATCACAGCCGGATCAGCTTTATAACCATAAAATAGGTAATTGAATTCAGGCCAACTTATATAGATTTCCTTTAAGAAAAACTAGTAAACCTTAATATTAAAATATGCTGTTGTTGTCATCCAAAAAATATTATTTGGCCTTTAAATATTCAGGTGAGAAGTATTATATGGTTTAGTATATAATTCACTTGATTTATACTTCAAGGCCACACATTATATCACAATATGATTATTATCCTTTAATTGTAACGTGCCAACATATTCTGTAGTGCTATACAGGGTAAGTACAATACAAAAATCAAATTTTAACACATTGCAAAATACTGGAGGGTCCTGTCTTTAAACTTAAAATCAAACACACATAGTGCTTTCATAAAGCACCTAACAAGATTGGAAACTCACAAACTTACAATCTAAAGGGTTTCGGTGGGATACTAAAGGGTGATAGATGTGAGGTGTATATTAAGGCTGGAGGTGATAAACTTTATATGTTTTTAGTGAGGTTTTGAGACAGGAGGATAGTCTAGTGGAGCGAGGCAAAGAGTTCCAAATAAAAAGGGGCTGATAAGAGAGGAGGACAGAAGAAGGTAATTAGCAGAACTAAGAGGGCGGTTGAGGGAGTATTTTGAGACAAGTGCAGAGATATAAGGGCGTTATTGTTGAGGGCATTTTATTTTAGGGTCATGACTTTAAATGGTATTCTGGAGGCTATGGAAAGCCAATGGAGTGAATAATAGAGAGGAGCTACAGATACTAAGCATTGAGTATGGAAGATGAATCTAGCAGGGGCGTTCATTATGGTTTGGAGTAGAGTCAGACAAGTGATGGAGAGGCCAGAAAGCAGTATTCGAGCTGAGATATGATGAGAGAATGGATTAGAATTTTAGTTATGTCTTGTGTAAGATAGTGATGGTTTCTAGAGACTTTTTTTTAGGTGAAAATGACATTATTTAGTAATTGATTGTATGCAAGTAATAAGAGAGGGCAGGGTCCAACAAAACTTCAAGACAAGGGGCATGAGAGGTGGGAGTGATGATGGATTTGTCAACAGTGAGATATTTGTGAGGAGTGGAAGCTGTGGTACGGTTTTACAGTACAGTGATCGTGAGTAACAGGTAGAAATGTAGCTTTAACAAAAATAAGGAACTTCCTAAATCAGTCTGACTTTTAATATTAGTATCTGTAACAAAAGTTATATAAAGAACCCTATTCGACTTTTTTTTAAAGGATCATGATATAAATATGTAATGTAAGGCAAAGTAACATTTAACTATGTTGTTTTATTTGATGTTGATGTATTATTATTTGCTTACATTTATAGTCTGTATGTATCAAGGAATTATACAAAAAATAATAGGTGAAATAAAAAATAAATAAAAACATGATTTTAAAGCAACTTACTCACAAATTTAAATTAGGATATTGAGTAATTTATTTCTTAACTTTGGAGATATTTTTTTTTAATACACCAATACAGACCTGGGAACTCTCTGTATTTGACATCTATGCATAGTAAACTTCATAGAGTAAATTTCTTTGTATTTAAAGAATAGAATAAGTATTCCAAATTTCCACTGGACTTCTGTTTTCCGGTAGCACGACTTCAGCGCTCGACTTAGGGGCGCCGACAATTGGGTATCACACAAATGTGCGCAGGCCTGGAAGCGCGCGCACGCAATAGCACACCCTACCAGCTTCCCCTGCTGATTATACCCCTAAATATTATATGTAATGAACCCCTGCCTGCCCCGACTGTGTACCCCTGCCTTTTTCTGTGATGCCCAATTGTCGGTGCCCCTAAACCAGTGTGGCTTCACCACGCGTGCTGAAGATAGCGTGCCCTGTTTTCCTCTTCCTACACAATTACAAGAAGATAATATATTTTAATATATGTGATGCACGTTAATATAATACTGTAGTGTGATGGAAAATGGTGGCACTTTATAAATGAAGAGTAATAATATTATATATTCAGAGAAATAATGGTTACATATTGTCACAGAGTGAGACCCAGGATTTGCATGGGCCACAGATATTGCAAAGCTACCCAGCCAGGAAGTGGGAAAGAGTTAACTCCTGAAGCAGTTTAATCAGATACATCTGATCACATACTTTAAAAGATTGGGTCAGAGAAATGGGTGGAGTAATTTATGCACTGCAGCCTAGCAGTGTGAAGGGCTGGATTTGAAGATGTCAAACTTTGTTTGAGGCCTGAAGGTTTTATTTGAGGCCTGCAAGAAGTGTGCAAAAATTGCATGGAGCAAAAAATACACTCACTCAAGTGCCTGCTGTTTATTAAGAGCTGAAAAGTGTTGGGAACTGAGGCCCTCGCCTGCAGCCCTCGCTATGCGAGGGCCGCGGCTCCTTCGGCGCTCCATCACAGCAACTGGGGCCCAATAGAGGTCTGGCAGAGCATCACCAGGGATGAAACCCAGCGTCTGGTGATGTCTATGCGTTCCAGACTTCAGGCTGTAATTGACTGCAAAGGATTTGCAACCAAGTATTAAAAAGTGAAAGTTTGTTTTATGACTGTTAATCTGTCCCATTACTTTTGGTCCCTTAAAAAGTGGGAGCCAAAAATGTCCCAATATTTATGGACCTGACTGTATACGTATACACTCTGCACATTACACACACACACCTCACACACACACACAATACATCATTATATATATATATATATATATATGTATACACTCTGCACATTACACACACACAATAAATCATTGCAAGGGCAGCGAGGGCAGCGAGGGCTGCGGGCAAGGGCAGCGAGGGCTGCGGGGCGCTCCATCCCAACAACTGAGGCCCGCAGCCCACACCCGGGAGAAGAGCTTAATGTCGGGCGACAGCAGCCAAGAAACACCAAGGCCTCGGGCCCAGTATAAACCCCTCCCACACCGTCAAGAGTGATGTGCTGGAGTCTGTGCAGCCTCTCACTTCCTTAGAGACATGAAGCCGGCTGGTTGCTAGGGCAGCGAGGGCTGCGGGCAAGGGCCTCAGTTGCTGGGATGGAGCGCCTTCGGTGTGTTACCAATTGTTTTCTTGGTGACTATGGCCCCAGCTGCCTTGAGATCAGTAACAAGAACCTCCCATCTAGTTTTTGGCTGATTCCTCACTATTCTCATGATCATTGAAACTCCATGGAGGTGAGACCTTGCATGGAGCACCAGACCGAGGGAGACTGACCGTTATTTTGTGTTTCTTCCATTTGCGAATAATCGCACCAACTGTTGTCACCTTCTCACCAAGCTGCTTGGCGGTGGTCTTGTAGCCCATTCCAGCCTTGTGTAGGTCTACAATCTTGTCCCTGACATCCTTGGACAGCTCTTTGGTCTTGGCCACGGTGGAGAGTTTGGAATCTGATTGATTGATTGCTTTCGTGGACAGGTGTCTTTTATACAGGTAATGAACTGAGATTAGGATCACTCCCTTTAAGAGAGTGCCCCTAATCTCAGCTCGTTACCTGTATAAAAGACACCTGGGAGCCAGAAATCTTGCTGATTGATAGGGGGTCAAATACTTATTCCCCTCACTGACCTGCAACTCAATTTATAACCTTTTTGACATGCGTTTTTCTTGGGGTTTTTTTGTTGTTGTTATTCTGTCTCTCACTGTTAAAATACACCTACCATTAAAATTATAGACTAATCATTTCTTTGTCAGTGGACAAACATTCAAAATCAGCAGGGGATCAAATACTTTCCCCTCCCCCACTTGTATGTACAGTTAATCTAGGCATCTTTTAATAGATACTCTCAAGCAACCAGAAACTACATTTATCAGGCATCTACCAATATATATATATATATATCTAAATATATATTTTTTTATTAAGAATAATTCTATATTTTTTATTTACTTACTGTATTTTTATATATATTCATATTTTGATTAATTCATATATGTTATATAGGTCCTGTAAATTATATTTTATTTTCCTTATCGAAAACAAAATAAGAGTTAATAAAAGTTAAAATAATGTTATCACTTACCTTCGCTGATATTTATAGGACTTTCCTCCTCTTTAATGTGCTGGTGACTCCTCACATTTATCTCTTTTTCTTGACTGAGCTTTGGAGAGGTTGATGGTTTCATATTTTCATTGGCTGTACAAATACAATATCAAGTAATTAAATACAGGCTCCAGGTAACTGACAGCATTATTAAATTGAAATTTGGCCAATTGAATAGGGCTCTATTTAAGCACATAGCATATTTTTTTACAGAAGTTTTGAATTAGTGAAGACCTTGCTTTTGGATAGAAGTTAACTAACTAAAAACTTCTGTAAAAAAATATGCTATGTGCTTAAATAGAGTCCTATTCAATTGGCCGAATTGCAATTTAATAAGGCTGTATATCTCCATTCTCAGGGTACTCATTGGGAAAAACATAAAAAAAACATTGGCAGCTCTGATCAAGCACTACATTCCTCCTTTGCTTCGGAGTAACTCTATGATTCTCCTATGTACATTATAGGGGTGTGTGTTAGTGCTCACTATTCATCAGGCTCTGTGAGTGAGCTCGGAACAGCTCTGTGCACAGCCCCCTCCTAGAGGGAATCCGCAGCTAAGAAGGAATGTAGTGCTTGATCAGAGCTGCACATGCAAAAAAATAATATGCTTGGTTCTCATTCTTTGGCATACTGACGATTTATTTAAATTTTCAGTGGAAAATCAGGACTCCGTCCAATCATAACTCTCACCGAGGGCTAATGAATATCTATATATTTTACCCCAATCACCTGACATTTAAATGGACAATGAGTGTTTGAACCTTGTGACTCATGCATCTCTTTATGGTGGTGGAGATAGATATCAATCATTTATAGAAACTAGTGCAGGGGTCACCAAACTTGGTCCTGGAGGGCCGCACCCAGGCCTGGATTTGTGGATATCCTTGCTGCAAACAGGTGAGACTATTGCTTCTTCAGTCATCCTGATTGACTCACCTGTGCACAAAAAGGCAATCCTCAAATCCAGGCCTGGGTGCGGCCCTCCAGGACCGAGTTTGGTGACCCCTGAACTAGTGTGTACAACGGGATGTTATTCCAATGATGGGCTATTGTTAAGATATCCCATTAGATTATGGAAATACACTAGAGACTGTTGATTAGAGTTTATGCACTTACTTATATGGTGGGTGTATTGATATGTAGAGTCCATACAGACATTGTGGTGCGAGGAGAAGGATGAGGAAGAAGAAAGAAGAAGAAGAGGAAGGAAAAAAAAGAAACAATGGCTTGCACTAATGTTCAGTGACTCATTTATAGTGTGGGTGTGTATAATTGTTGCTTATAAAATATTTTTAAATATATATATTATTCCTTCATCAGAATAATAAAAAAAACTGGACCAACTACACGGGTAAATCACTATCTATATCACTCACCTGTAATGGGGTCTGAATGGATTGCAACCTGCTGAGTATCGGTTTCTTTCCTCTCATACTCCCCTTCCTCGTTAATTAAATCAGAACAGAGATTTTCATCATGGAGCCCTGTTTAACCCAATTAAAAAATAGATTTATTGTACAGATTTACACAAACTACTTAGTGTGCCAATTACACTAAATTATTACAGACCTATGTTTGTGTTGTGTTTCATAGATTTAGTAATTATCTGTCATGGATTTATGTTCGATCACTTGTGCCCCTAACAGGGAGAAATATCCTGTAGTATATCAGTCTGGTCTTACCCAAAAGAGTGATCCAAACCCGAAATACCAATTTTACAATGAACAGGAGAAATAGGTTGCTCTCAGAGTGGGTTATCATGTCCATAGAACTAATCTATTAAAGTTAGTTAATTCTCTGCTTGAGCACCTCTATACTTTGTTGTTGCTTATGCAAACGACCCCTAGGGTTTAGTCTCCCTAAGGGTGATAGGGGCTCCAGATGTGGACTCCTTGCTCACTGTGCATCAGGGAGTTTAGCTACGTCCTACAACAAGGCCGAACTAAGGTTGAAACGTATGTCTGGGGTTTGACGTTACTCCTGTTCAGAGTAGAATTGCCTGGTATTTCAAGGCTGGATCAAACTACTGGGTAAGATGAGACAGGATATTTCTTACTGTGAGGAGCACAAGTGAGTTAAAAGAGGTTGCTCTCACAGTGGGTTATCATGTCCATAGAGCTAACCTATTAAAGATAGTTTGTTCTCTGATTGAACATGTCTGTTTTTGTTCCTTGCCTACATAAAATAGGAAGCCATGATCTATAGGAATAAATAAATACAAATTTAAATAAAATGGCAACACAAGGAGCACTAAGATTATACATATATATATATATATATATATATATATATATATATATATATATATATATATATATATATATATATATATATATAGTATATAAATAGCACATTTGTGTTCACATTTATATGTCTAAAACAAGTTAAAAAACTTGTTTCCTGCTCAAAATTCCGAGAAATACAGTTATTACACTGCATTCTTGGAAGTTGAGCAAGGACATGCAAATGTGCCCACAAATGCTTTGTTCTTCAATCCATGACCATTTTAAATGTGGCTTCCTTTAAGCTTATGCCCACTGCATTACACAGCTTTTATGCAAAGCCAAGGTTGGATTATACACAAGCTGGGAATCCTACCCACGGGCAGCCGTTTCAAGGTTACTGCCTATTTATATATATATACCTGGTGACAAGGTGCCTTTAAACGCAATGGATAAGATTCAACATAATCTAGTAAACTGTAAAACTACTTTTAATATTTAGAAAAATGTGTTTGGAAAATTATAAAAAATAAATGAATGGAGCCATTAATGTATTGACATTGTGTGCAATTATTCTTTACTACTAGTCGTTTGCCCATAATAAATGATGGTATACAATTAGATGTGTCTCTTCCCCCTTGCTCCCTCCCCTGTGTTCCCCCCCCTCCCCTGTGTCTCTTTCCCCCCTCTCCCTCCCCTGTGTCTTTTTCCACACTCTCCCTCCCCTGTGTCTCTTTCCCCCTCTGTCTCTTTCCCCTCTCATCCTTCACTTGTGTCTCTTTCCCTCCTCTGGCGCTTCACACATGTGCGGCGCTGTCCCCTATAGTTTCTAAACTGTGCATGCGTTCCCTTTGGAGCATTACACACAGTTTAGAAACTATAATAGTGATACCAAGAAATGTATTTATTTAATTTCCTTAATTGTCATTTTAGAGAATAGGTGTAGGAACTGGAGGAGGGAACAAATCCCCCCAATTTTTTTCAATGTGTGTATTTATGTGTATATAGTATAGCCCAAATATATATTTAGTTACATAGTAATTGAGGTTGAAAAAAGACTTTTAGTCCATCAAGTTAAACCTTTTTAGATCTCCTCTGATCTGCAATATGCAGATTAGTTGTTAATTGATCCAGAGGAAGGCAAACAAAAAAACCCCAGTGAAACTTTGCCAATTGTCTCAAAAGGGAAAAAAAATAATTCCTTCCTGACCCCAGATACTGGCGATCGGATTCCTCCCTGGATCAATACGCCCTCTATACTTAACCAGGATAACCCTGAATTACCTTTTTCTTTTAAAATATATCCAATCCCTTTTTAAAGTTATCTATCGAATCCGCTGTCACTGCCTCCCTTGGTAGAAAATTCCACAGATTAACCACCCTTACTGTGAACAACCCTTTTCTTTCTTTAAGGTGGAATATTTTTAGTTCTAACCTCAAAGGATGTCCTTTAGGTTAGAAGAAAGGCAAATGTCTGCAAAATTTATATAATATTTACAATTTTAATTTTTTTTTATTCTTTAGCATTGATTTACCTGAGCTCTTATGTCTGGACTTTCCCACAGTCCTGAGTGTCTGGTGATTCCCCTGCATCTTCTCTTTGTGTTTATCTAGATCACACTGAGCCATAAAGGAAGAGACACAGTTAGGACATGATAATATTAATACAAAAATAGCATCAAGATCATTTATCCATTTTTCAAAAAAAAATTGCTTTTCATCACCAAATACATTCTATACACTACACACACATATATAAATATAATACATACAGGCATTCCTAACAATATTTATATATATATATATATATATATATATATATATATATATATATATATATATATATATATATATATATATATATATATATCTCAAAGAAAAGGTTGTGTGGGGGCACCTATAATATTTAACGTATAAAATAGATCCTATAGTTGCTATAATATCTCAAAAAGCAGGAAGAGAGAAAGAAGAAAAAGGTCAACTTATAATAGGATCTAATATAGTATACCAATACTTTTATATTAGAAAGTAGAGATAATAAATGGATAATATATACAGGCATTCCTCACAATATTATTTATATATATATATATATATATATATATATATATATATATATATATATTATATATATATCTATATATGTATATATATATCCCTACCTCCACACTATATACAAATGCATGAGCATATACATTCTACACATATATATAAATATATAGAGTAATTCCTACGTATATCTATTCCTACCTCCACACTACATAAAGAAATTGAGCACCATATACATTGTACACACATATATAAATATATAGTCATTCCTCTCTATATCTATATACATATACACCCCTACGTCCACACTATATGCAGACACACTCACATCACAATATACACCCACATATTACAGTGCTTATTGTTATATGTTTTACCTGAAAGACACACATACTATCTCACGTTCGCCATCTTGGAAAAACCGGAGAAGAATAACCCGGAAGTAACTACTCCGGACTACAAGTCCCAGAATCACATGCCACACAAGCAGCAGCAAATCACATCAGTAGAGAGGCGGGGCCAAAGTATAAACCGGATTGTATGATGACTCTGCGTGTGTAAATGTCTCACTCTACAGATAGAACCGGATTAATCTGATTGAACTGGTATTAAGATAGGACTCTGCCTGGTAACTAATGATGTCACCGCCAGCCTGATTAGTTTATTCTTTCATGGTAATGTCACTGTAACTAGATGTGCTGCATCAATGACAATCTGGGTAGTTTGGTGAGTTAGATAATCCGGAATAAACTCTCCACACATAATTCCTGGTTTGTTATATCGTAGTGTGATAAAATGTCTATTTATCTATCAATATATATATACATGTGTGTGTGTGTATATATATATATATATATATATATATATACGCACACACACAGAAGGAGAGAAAGAGTCATCACTTATTATTTAAATATATCTATAGATAGATAGATGGGACATTTGGAACTGGCCGTAATGAAGCTATTGTTAAAGGCGACACTCTACATTATACTTCCATTAAGTATTAGGTTGGTATTTCCGGGTGTATCCTGTTTTATGTGCGCATTTCTGGATGTGCTGGAAGAGCGCCGACGACGACTTTAGGGATGCAGTCTCGCCCCCATGTAGCTGTCAAAAATAGCTAGTACACCCCAAGCCCCTAAACTTCACTTCCTAACCCCCTAAACCTCACTTCCTTACCCTAACCTCCTAAACCTCACTTGCTAACCCCTAGCCGTAACCCCCTAAACCTCACTTCCTAACCCCCTAACCATAACCCCCTAATCCTAACCATCTAACTATGTAACCATCACCAAAACCCCTAACCACTTACCCGGCATGCTGGGCTCGAGTCCCTAGAGTCGTCATCGGCGTGCTTCCAGAAATGTGCACATATAACAGAATAGGTCAGTATTTCCTCCATGTATTTAAAAGGCTACTTCCCATTTAGGAAGGGATAAGGGAAATAGAATGAGAGAGGGAGAGGAGGGGGAATGGGACAGGGATTTGATATAGGATTGAAGATAAAGAGGGTTGGGAGCAATAGAGAGAGAGGGGTGGAGGGGATAGTGAGATTTGTGATGGGGAGTGACAGGGATGGACTGGGGAGGAAGGGATGAGTGAGATAAAATGAGAAAGGGAGGGGAGGGGGAATGGGACAGGGATGGGAGATTGGGTGGGAGAGAAATATGAAAGAGAGCGTAAGAGGAAGGTATGTGATTGAGGAGTCAGAAGGAGGGATTGGAGAGAAAGGGATGAGGGAGGTAACATGAGAGAAGGAGGGGAGGCAGAATGAAGACATTCTTAAAAAGTAACCATTTGCACTGCATTCTGGGCCTCATGTTACCTAATATACCCCTCTTTCCGTATGCACCGGTGTAGTTTGTGCTGACCTGCCTTTTTGCTCTGGAATTATTCAATCTTGTGGTCTTCCTTGCTGACATCTCTGCTAACTTTTACTTCTAACCAGATACCAGCACACGTTCAAGTCACTGTGAGAAAAAAGTGTTGTGATATCTGTACATTAAGAGGAAGCAATGGTAGTGTGTATTCGGGGAGAAGAGAGAGGACAGACAGGATAATAGTATAAGAGAAGAGGAGTAGGAGAAAAAGAGGGAAAGAGGTAGAGGTTGAGTGAGTGGGCGAGGCGAAGAGGAAAGTGCGAGAGGAGAGAAAAAGGAAGAGAAAAAAGCAGAGGAGGAAAAGGAGAGAGAACAGAGCAGGGGAGAGAAAAGGTGTAGGAGAGAGAAAAGGAGAAGGTGTTAGAAAGAGAAGAGGAGGATAAGTAAGGGAGATGTGAGAGAAGTAATGAGGCAGAGAAGCGAGGAGGAGATGAAGAGAGAAGGGAAGGGATTGCTATGGAAGAGGTAATGAGAAGGAGAGAAGAGGTTGAGAGGAGAAAGTGAGTGAGGAGGAAATTGATAGAGGTGGAAAGACAGGGAGGAAGAGGAGCCAGTGAGAGGAGTGGGAGGAGTGAGAGATGAATGGAAGATGGTGATGGGAGCGAGGAGATAAATAAATAAGGGAATAGGATAGGACAGAGAGAGCAAGAGAGGGAGATATGGATATGAGAAAGAGCAAAAGGAGAGGGAGCAATGAAGGGAGGAATAGGACAGGAGAAGGAAGGAGATATGGGAACGAAAGTGTGAAAAAGAAGGGAGGGATTGGAGATTGAGGGATCAAGTGACAAGGGAGAAAGGAATAAGATAGTTATAGGAGTGAGGTTTTGGAGGGAGAGTGAGAAGGAAAGATAGGATTGGAAGAGATGGGAGAAAGAGGGAGAGAAAATGAGAGAGGGAGGATGGGTGGAATGGGACAGGGATGGGAAAGAATGTGGGAGAGAAAGTAGGATGGGAAAAATAGGGGAGGAAGAGTGATTGAAGAGAGAGTAAGAGGGAGGTATGTGAGGGAGCAATAATGAGGAAGGGAGGAAGAGTATGAGATGGTGATATGGAGGAGAGAGGGAAGGAAGAGTTGGAGAGAAAGATGGATAGAGGAGAAAATAGGGATGAGGAATAAAATAATGTAGAAGGGATCCAGGGGAAGGATGAAAAAGAGAAAGGAGTGGTATGAGGGAGATACACAAAGGGATTAAGAAGAGAGGGATGGGGAGAGATTGAGAGATGAGAAATGCAGAGGTGGAGGGACAGGAAATGTCCATTGCTTACCCAGTTGCCACTAGTGTTATCTTGGTAAATACTTGACAAATAAGTGTCTTTTTCTTGAACTACGGTGGTCTTTAATTGACACTAGTGTATACCGTAAAGTGAAACTATATGGTGTTTCATGCTGTATTCATTTGTTCATTAAATCTTTATAAATAAATACGTAAGCATATTTGGGGTTCAACGGACACTGGCTATTTTTTGTTTTTGGGTCAAGAAATTGGACAATTAATATAAGAGATTCAACATCTTTGTCAAGTCTTGCAATTCCATATTTACAAGAGATGAAGGGGGGGGGGAATTGTTATATAAGAAACTTTAAAACTCAGTTTACACTGAATCATCACTTTAACGGGTGGGCAGTTGCAAAGTAGCTTTATATGTAGCTTCTTTGAAGAGGAAAGAGAAGACTCTGAAGCTGGGAAAAGTTAAAGGCACAAGAAGAGGGGGATGACAGAGGGGAGATGGATAGATGAGGTTGTTAAATGAATTATGACACTAGGCAGTAAGCTTTGTATACTGGTGGATGATGATGTCATCAGCCTTGATTGGAAGTAAATATTAGGAGTTCTATTGAAAGAGCCAAAGTATACAGTTGCATTCCTTCTGGATTGCTACCTGGTTGTGGTGCAGGGACTTGTGTACCTTAATAAAGCTTTAAGCTATACCATGTAGTGTCACCCAAGATGGGGAGGTCATAGGAGAGAGAGATCAGACATATCATGGTCCACTGAAAATGGAACTGGCAAGCCAGTCCAAGAAAACCTTACTGAGAAGCACGACTCGAGATACTAAACAGGGTAGATACAATTCAAAAACAATAAAAAAATAAAATAAAAGACAATTGTGGGTCATTGTTATTGAATTTAAAATCAAGCATTTCTCTAAAGTACCTAATAAGATATAAAACTTGCAAACTTACAGTATGGAGTGTATGGGTGAGGTATAGAAAGGTGAGGCCCAATATATTGCACATTGTGACGAGATCAGTCTCGTCAATGCGAATTGGAGAAGCTTAAAGGCCCACATTCTGCCTTTTGACTACGGCCCACGTTGACTTTCCACCTACAAAGACATACAAAGCCATGCTCCATTTTGTCAGAAAGGACTGTGATCTAACTTTTGAACCACTGGACCAATTTGTATCATTTTCACATGTTTGTATTTGGAGTATGCTGATTCTGAAAATGTATGTTTTATGTGAATGTGATGCATACTTTTAAAGTTATGAAAAATGTGTAGAAATGTGGTACAGATTCTGACCATCCCCCATTAGGTAAACACAGGGTGTCGCCAGGACTTGAACAAAGGGCCAGTATGGGGTTTCCCAGGGGCATAGACAAGGAAGCAAACAGGAAGTTTCCATGAGGACAGTCTTGGTGAGAATGAGCATGGTAGCCATGCCTGGGGGGTGGCCCATGGGAGGAGTCTCATGGTTCCTACCCTGTCTGATTGGCCATAGGTAATTAGGGGTTGACCAAAGGTAGTCACTGCCCCTACGGTGTATGTGGAAATGGGTTTTTATATATGTCTTGGTTTTTAATAAAGAAGAGAGTTCTCTGCTTGACCCTCAACCACAGAGCGTGTGTCTCGTGCTTGGGGGAATGGGTGTCCTGCAGTAGCTGTCCCTATAGCACTGGACGGGCGGATCGGCTAAAAAGGCCTGGGCGCCCCCTTATATGTGTGGGGGGTACCGTTACACTGGTGGCAAGCGGCGGAATTGTTCCCACAGCCAGAAGGACAGCTACAGGAGACACCATTCTGTGGATTTACAAGTTGGGGGCAACGCATGTCCCAGTACAGCGACCCTAAAAGCAGCAGAATGGAACCAGCAGTGCTATACGAGGATGAGGACCTGGATGGCCGGGATGCATTAAGGAAAGGCATCTGGTACCAGGCCCTGGATAATGTACAATACCAGCGGGGTGAGAGTCTCCCCAGTGAAGAGCAGCGGTTGCAGAAGCAAGTGGCCCTGCGCATGCCCTTCCTGGGAGAGCAGCCCCTTGAGGAATGGGTGGAGGAACTCAAGCTCCGTGCATGGCAGGAGCTATGGCTGGAGGATGCCTACCAGGCGCTCTGGTGGTATATGGCACAGTATATACCCTGGACAGCCGAGCATGACAAGCCAGAGGGAGAGGAGTTTGATGGTCCTGGCTTGTTATGGGAGTCATTTGCAGAGCCTGACTTCGGGAGCCCTGCGCAGACCAGACTTGAGGATATTTTCTATGAGAGGGAGGCTAGGCATGACTGGGATGACCCCCATGAGGTAGAGCAAGACCTTGTTCACCTAGCAACCCTGGAGTGGGAACTGGAGAAGGACTACCGAGATCTCTTCCATTCCATTGGGAAGGCTCAGCATTACAACAAGGTGAGAGACCCAGACCCCTTCAGATGGGAAGATATTGTAGAGATTTATTGGGAGGAATCACAGGCGGCCGGTGGAGATGGGACCGAGGTCTCTCCACCGGCCCTACAGGGATGCTGGGTGGCTAGCCCAGATCCCCAGCGCCAGTGTGAAGTGCAGGGAGTGGAGAGCATTGTCTCCCCTCCCCAGCGGAAGTGTACCTTGCAAGGAGAGGAGAGCAGCGTCCTCCCTCCCCAGCGTCAGGGTGAGCTGCAGGGAATTGAGAGCTCAGACTCCATTCTCCAGCAACAGGGCTGTTTAGCCAAAGGGGAGACCGTCGGTCTCCCCACCCTACAACCAGGCCCCAAACAGGCTACTTCCGTGGTAGCGCTGGCACCAGGGCAGAGCACCGCTGGTCTCTGCCCACTCAGCAACCCACCAAGGCAGCTTACCAGTGCCCAGCACAGCCGTGGTGAGGCACCTGGACATGGACAAGTTTCTCCTCTACCCAGGTGTAGTAACCAGTTATTGTGGGTGGGCTGTACTGCTGATTGTGTTTTGTGGGTGGCCTTCCAGACTAACCCGGAATCTGGCCGGCAGGAGGTCAGATATCCGGTTAGTCTTTTTGGAAAGGGGGAGAGATGTGACGAGATCAGTCTCGTCAATGCGAATTGGAGAAGCTTAAAGGCCCACATTCTGCCTTTTGACTACGGCCCACGTTGACTTTCCACCTACAAAGACATACAAAGCCATGCTCCATTTTGTCAGAAAGGACTGTGATCTAACTTTTGAACCACTGGACCAATTTGTATCATTTTCACACGTTTGTATTTGGAGTATGCTGATTCTGAAAATGTATGTTTTATGTGAATGTGATGCATACTTTTAAAGTTATGAAAAATGTGTAGAAATGTGGTACAGATTCTGACCATCCCCCATTAGGTAAACACAGGGTGTCGCCAGGACTTGAACAAAGGGCCAGTATGGGGTT
The DNA here is from genome assembly GCA_027410445.1 of Discoglossus pictus. NCBI lineage: Eukaryota > Metazoa > Chordata > Amphibia > Anura > Alytidae > Discoglossus > Discoglossus pictus. Next base: position 99,280,006 of record CM050170.1, on the reverse strand, counting down.
TCCCAGGGGCATAGACAAGGAAGCAAACAGGAAGTTTCCATGAGGACAGTCTTGGTGAGAATGAGCATGGTAGCCATGCCTGGGGGGTGGCCCATGGGAGGAGTCTCATGGTTCCTACCCTGTCTGATTGGCCATAGGTAATTAGGGGTTGACCAAAGGTAGTCACTGCCCCTACGGTGTATGTGGAAATGGGTTTTTATATATGTCTTGGTTTTTAATAAAGAAGAGAGTTCTCTGCTTGACCCTCAACCACAGAGCGTGTGTCTCGTGCTTGGGGGAATGGGAGTCCTGCAGTAGCTGTCCCTATAGCACTGGACGGGCGGATCGGCTAAAAAGGCCTGGGCGCCCCCTTCTATGTCTGGGGGTACCGTTACACACATATTAAGGCAAATTAAGACTACATGATGCGTATCTTAGAGGGCAAAAAGTCAGTGTTGATATGAAACTTTTAAATAAATCAAATGCTTTGATAAGCTTCCGGGATAGTGTCTTCAAGAAAAAGAAGAAAGAAAGTAAAGAAGGCTTTGAAGGTTACATCCTACCCATCTCCGTCATAAAATCATGGGATTCAAAATTAATTTGGCAACATTCAAGTATAAATGGCACACACCAAAGAATAATCTGCATTGAGTTACACTGAATTGTACCTAGTTGTGTTCAATAAAGAGAAAATGTATTGTATTGGCCTAAAGTCACCAACTACAGTAAAGCAAATTCAAGCGTAAAAAGGAGGAAATCATAAACATGTTTGAGGGTGAGTAACAAATATTAAATAAGTGAATGGTCAGTAATTAATATTATTTTTTATAACAATTCAGTAAAAAATGCAAAATACTCAGAATCTTAACTGGCCAAGTACATACCGTATATTTACATATATATGAATTAAGCCTCTAATTGTGCTTTGGGAGTATATAAATCCCTGATCATTGGAACTGGCGCCTTAATATCGTTAGGTTAGATTTGCTAAAAAAAAGACAATATACAGTTTTATTATGTGAATGAAACATTTTAACGGTAATCCTCCATGATGTAATAAGATGTATACAAGTACAAACTGCCATATTGGCCCTGGAGAAAAGGGAGTTGGTTGTAATAGGTGATAACATTTAAGGGCGAACGGAAAAACTCTTCCTAAATGGTTATAAAACCAACCAGTTTTCTTCTTCTCTATGAGGTTTATTATACATATGAAGTATCTGCCAACCCATTTAATTTTCTAACAAATAGGTCTCTGTGATAAAAATGTATTTTCTTTCTCAGAACATTGTCTCCTCCCTACCCAAGGCTTCAAGCCCCCCACTCTACCTCCTCTTTCCTTTCTTCATTGTATTACTGGTTGCTAGAGGCATCTCTCCCACTCCAGGTCACTCAACATTCCCACTGGCCATGCCAACACCAAACCATGACTGATATTAAGAAAGAAAAAAGAGCAACCATAGATCTAGCTGGAATAAAGTGTAGGTCTCTGTATTTATCACAATAAATATCTTAAGTGATATGCAGCTCCTCCAAAAAAGAGGCACCGTTAATGTGCGTGTGTGTCCATGAACAGCTACCATACCTCACTGTGTTGAGGGTACCAAATTTTAGTGGAATTTTACTTGTTATTTAATAAATATAACTGTAATACACGACAAGGCGAATTGCACTTCTCTACCCCATATCCCTATATTTATCTTACCATAAATTCAAGTCTTGTTACTTTCAAGTCCACTTTTTATATGATCTGCAAATCTAGGACTTAGTTGGAGTTAATGCAGTTTACCCAACACCAAACCATACAAACATTGACAGAATTAAACAATGCTTACCATACACTGCCACTTATAGATCATATACCCTTCTGATTTGGGGTGTATTTTGGAGGGTTCACTCTGCATGACATAAACGCACATCTTCCCATGTTCTTCTAATCTTTTAATCTATATTGCAGATCAGAGGAGATCTAAAAAGGTTGGACTTGATGGACTAAAAGTCTTTCTTCTACCTCAATTACTATGTAACTACTTGCAGTTATAGAAATAGGCTTTTCTTCATCTGACTATGACCGATCATCTCTTATATAAAGCGGTCTGTCAGTTTTGAAATAAAGGTAGTTTTTTTTTGTGTGGTATAAAATGGCACCGTTAAGGAAAAGTAACTCACAATAACCCATACATAGGACAAACCTTTGAGTCTGACATGGTTCAAAGGCATAGGAAGTGGTAGTTATCCAAAAGTCTGTGAGGTGTCTTGGTTTGTGCACAAGTGTTAAAGGTTATTTGCCATTCAACTCTCAATACAGTGACTATGTAAAGGCTACTTTAAAAGCCAATTAGATAAAATGTCTGCTTAATAGTATTTATATACATTTTTTTATAGTAAACTTTTTAATAAATAATATTTACTATTGATATCTACACTGAAGTCAAATTTCTAAAAATAATCTCCTGCTTCTGGACGACCTTCTCACTCTTCAGCCGCCATGTTGCACAAATACTCTTTGTCAATACTGAAGATGCGTCAACCTTCTTCAGTTGAAAGGTTGGATTCTCTTTTAGAACTTGATTGATGGTTTGCTTCATACTTCAATCTGTTGCAATGGTTCTATTTATCAATTCTTCTCATTTGTAATTAATTGCCTGGATTGTTGCCATTTGTATCCTTATGAATAAAGGTATTACAACTTTACTTATGGTCTTCTTCTGATATCCAGTGGACATTTTGTGGTACATGATTTGAAACAATGAATATTTTATTCATTAATGTATTTATTTTATTCCAACTTTTATAGTGACACAGCGTGGTTATATTTGTTATGCTGGCTATATGCATAACTGAAGCAAAAAAAAATACAGCCGCCAATTAAATAAAAATATATTTTTCTTTAATTTGGTATTTTTTACTTTTCTGAAAGAAATACAATCTGCAAAAGTTTAGGAAATAACCAAAGCCCTGGATCTCCTGAGTACACTGATAATACATTTGGGAAACATTACATTTATTTCTGCCCAAAAATGGTCATTAAATGGGATTCGTTTTCGGGCTCCAGTAACTTACAATTGCTCAATTGAATGAGGCTCATGGTCTGGAACAAGAGCAGAGCATCCTTAGCACGGACCTGCTAAGATGCAGGTACAATAATTGGGACCTAGTTGTGTCACAGTCAGTAGGTGCTGTACTAGTAATTAAGGAAGGCCTCGGTTGCTGGATATGCCCTTTAGGTACAGGGGCTGATTATTTTCATCTTGGAGTGCCTAACCTAGGTTACTTCTTGGCAAAATCTCAGTCTGCTGGGGAGATGCTCCATCTGTCTCACTTCCAATGTGCTGTTGAGATAGATTAATGCCAATCTCAATGGCTCCCAACTGGAGTTGCTGTGTGGACTCCACTTCCTCCATGTAATCCCTATTAAAGAGCTAAAACTCCTTCTGTTGTGAAGGGATTACCCCAACTTACTTTCTATTTTCTGCCAAGGTGCACAAGTGAAACTCCACTGCCTCTCTTCTGGCACTGGGGAGTGCCAGCATTCTCCATGTCACTTTCCATGAATTCCTGTTGCCTCAAATGAGTTCCTGATTTTGGGGAGTGTTGACATCAGCCACGCCACTTCCTGTTTGCTGTTGGGGTGTGTCAACATCCTCCATTCCAACTCCCATTAAATCCTGCTGCTGCTGGGGTGTGCCTACTCTACCTAGGCCAACTACCATCTTGCTATTGAGGAGCACTAGTGCCAAGTGCACTGCTTCCCTTCAGCAACTAGTAAGTGATTGCATCCTCCATCCCTCCTCCCATAAAATCCTTCTGCAGCTGGGCAATGATAGTGTCAACTGCATATGCTCTCAAATGCCACTTGTCCAGTTACTGCTTTGAACAACGGAGGTAAGTTGACTCCGAAGCACCTTCTTTAGAAGTGATGCATTCTATTTCCCTGAAAGCAGGGGACCCCTCTAGGTGACTATACACCAGGCTTCAACGTGACACTAATTTCTTACTACGCCTGGCTGTATTGCTAGGATGACAACAAAAAAATGTCCACATTACACTATTACTGTAACATAACTCTGAGAATAATCTGGGGACAGCAGATTAGAATAACTCCAGTTCCATTTCTTGATCCACCACCATCTCCAGTAACATCTGTATTCATGCCCTGGATCGTCCAGCAGAATGTCTCCCTTTGTTGCAAGTAGTTGCTGCTTCTTTCTCCTGGGGACCTCTGATTCCTCACTTAACTTCTTGATGCTGAGAGATCCAGGATTTCAGCTCAGCTTTCTCTGAGGGTATGTGTTCCATATTAGCTAAGTAATTTGTGCTGGTTGAACCTACCTCAGGTAGGGGTAGATCCCTCTGCTGATACCATGTCTGTCATAACATGGGGTCCACTCCTCATCAGCTGGAGCAGACAACACTATTTCAGTAGCCTTTCTACAGATCAAACAGCCACACACAGAGCATAGAAACCCCAACATCCATTAAAAGAACATAATTTTATCACTTATTTCTTATCCTGAATATCTCTTTTTTGAGGCATGGTGTGTTAGTTACACACATGACGTCTTAGACCTGTCTTTAGAAACAATAAATTCATTACGCCTCCATAGACAAGGTCATAGGGTGTAACTTGCATTACCACAAAACTATTTATGAAATAATACATACAAATATCAGGCATGTTTAACATTAATATAATCACTATAGCAAGATGTTACTCATAAATACAATGTACCCAGTACTACAGTACAATAAATGAACATGTCTTGCCCCGTAAGCCTGGCCCGCATGTTAACCTGGCCAACTTGTTCATCTTTAATTTAACATGCTTGGTATTCCTGGGGTTAAAGCAGCCGCATATATATTGAAATTCGGAAGCCAGATAGTGAAAGCAAACAACAGAAAACTACCTAATCTCGCTACCAATTATACTGACACTACAATCTGTAATTGCAAAACAGCTTGAACATTTCCCAGGCACATTGTTGATCAATTTATACCTATATAATAAAGCTGTGACCCTCAAGAGTTTCCTTCCGACAGGAAGGCGCAGCGTCACAGCTTTGCCCCAAAGCTGACCGATAGCAGTACACAGTTCTTAATGTAAGTCCTCTTTGATCTTTCCTGTGACTATCCTTGAAGTGTTTTTTAAAACTGTATGACTATCATATACTCTTATATTTCTAATATGCCCAAGCTCCACACAACCAAATTTTATCCACAAATAAAAAGTTACTGTGATGCAAAGATTGGTGCCTGCTAACCCTTCTCCAACTCCCTGGGTAGGTGATCCAGATGACAAGCTGAGCAACCATGTTTCATTAGTGAAAATAAATTATAAATGTCTGCAGTAGGTCCTGGGCTTCAATCCAAGCAATTCTGCTCTGAGCATGCTAGACATATGAAGCTCTTGTATTTTTGTAGGTAAAACATCTAGCCTTCTGACTAATGTAGAATAATAGGATTATAAGTAACAGTGTGAAGACCTATAAAAGATAACAAGGTTTCACCTTTGTATGACAGGCTGCTATTGTGATACATTAAAGCATCTCTCTTATTCACCCATTAAATCTCAATCTAATTATGTAGTTGTTTTGTGGTCTAATTATGTGGCTCCTTGGGATACATATGTTTTAAACTTATTATACCAAGACAAATAAAACTTTTGTTTACATGGGAAAAATAATTGTAAATAATATAATACCATATTACATTTTCTCAAATCACCTCAGTGGTCCTACAACATATTTATATTAATTTAAATTAAAATGTACAAATTGTACATAACCCCTCTACCTATATACAATAAATATGCAACTTTATTGATATCACACAGAATATACAAGGGACACCCACTCACAAATACCTAGGTATATTGTTTAATAATATGGACTGCTATGGTATCAATTTTGAGTTTCACTGAGTTTGTTAGACGTGCAAACTGTGACCTATACGTGACTCATAGCTAGTCTGAAAAAACAATGTCTTTACAATGTAGAATATTGTATTTGTTTGTATATATATATATGTATATATACATAGTAAATAAATAGTACATCTGTGTTCACATTTGAATGTCTTAAGCAAGTTAAAAATCAGAATTCCGAGAAAAACAGTTATTACACTGCATTCTGGGAAGTTGAGCTGGGACATGCAAATGTGCCCATTAGATGGATAGTGAAATTTGCATGTGGAAAAAGTGTTTTTAATATTTCAAATTGATGCTGAATTAATGGAATTATGATTAATTGATGTCAGGCTATTTCAGTGTGTTGCCTCTGCCTGAATGAGTAATGAGCTCAGTAACCGTGCAGAACATAATGAATATTAATTGACTCAGGTTTAGAAGCTTTTAATGAGGCAGTGGCTGAGTAATTGTAATTACGTCATTATATTCCAGCAACTAATATGATAACTGAGCAATTGGCACACAGCTTATTTTGCTGTCTGTGGCAGAGTGGGTTCCAATTTTCCACATGATTTTTCACCCTAACTGATGATGCAGACCACATAAGGTGTGTTTTTGTGGTCCCATAAAACATTTCACACATTCATATCATTCAAATGGTTTCTCATCTGTGTGGATTCCCTAAAATATTGTATATGGCTAAAATGATTTCTTCAATCCAGAAAGTAGTCTCTCACCTGTGTGAACCTTCTGATGGGTGATAACATGTCTCCTCTGACCAAACAACTTCCCACATTCAGAACATGCAAATGGCTTCTCACTTGTGTGAAGTCTTTGATGCATAACAAGAAATGATTTTTGGCTAAAACATTTTTCACACACATCGCATGAAAATAGTCTTCCACCTGTGTGAATTCTCTGATGTCTACCACATTCAGAACATGAGAACGGCTTCTGGTCTGTGTGAATTTTTTGATGATTAAAAATAATTGATTTGCTGTCAAAACTTTTTCCACATTCAAAACATTTAAAGGATCTAACACTTCCATGAATTCTACTGTGGACCATGAATTGTGATTTTCAAATAAAATATTTACCACATTCAAAACAAGATTTTTTTTTATCCAAGATCCCATTTGATTTGCTTTCAGTTTCTCTGGGTGTAATATTAACTTGGGTTACTTCCTGACTCCACTTTACGCAATTTAACAATCTACGTAAACTATGAAGGTGTCCAGCGGTATCCCTGTCCATGGATCCATCTACAGCAAAGAAGCATATTGTCAGTAAAGAAGTGAATTGCCTTATATAGTATTTTTGCCCATCTTGGGTAACCCTACGTGGTTTAGCTCACAGCATCATTGAAGTACACAAGCCCTTTCAAGATGACAAGGTAGCGATCCATTAAGGGATATTCTATATAGTAGTATAATACATTCATCAATACGACACAATGTGTGTGGTTTCTCTAAATGACTATAGTTATTTTGAGTACAGAAATGAGTCATAAAGAGAAACAAATACAAGATGTCAAAAAGGCAATTAGGAAAATCTCAATACAAACCTTTTGTGAATCTATCTTTATATGATGTTAATAACAGATTCTTGATTTTATTTAGTATTCATTGCTCACCTTCAGTGTTATTTACAGGAATTTTCTCATCCTTATTCTGCAGGTGACCACCCAGATTTGGTTCTTCACGCCCAAGCATTGGGATAATACAAGGCCTCACATAGGAAAGTCCTGAGAAAATAGACAATGTTTTCGCCTCACATATTTACCACTGCTTGACTATGCAGATCACATATAATAGGTGTCAAACTACAAGTCTTAGTCACACTTTGCGAGCTCGCGAAGCGAGGGCCGCATTTGCGGAGGTGGAGGCTCCCACGACAATATTTTCACCTCACATATTTACCACTGCTTGACTATGCAGATCACATATAATAGTTGTCAAACTGCGAGTAGTCGTCACGCTTTGCGAGCTCGCGAAGCGAGGGGCCGCATTTGCGGAGTTGGAGGCTCTACGGCGCCTAACTCGCGGTAAAAAACAACCCAGAAAAGCGGGACTTTGAAAACAGAAACCACGCCGCAGGACATAGAAAAAAAATATATACGACACGCGGGAATGGGGAAATACGGACTTAGACAAAAAAAGTATGACCTGCGGAACTTTAATAAATAAAAAAATACAAGTTCCCAAAAATACGAAGGTAACGGTCGAAACGCGTAAATCAAAAAACACCAAAAACACTGAAAAATAAAAAATAAAACATCACACACAGCACGAGGGTATAGCCAGAACCTCTGTGCGTGAGGTTGCACGCAAATTAAAGTCGAATTTAAGGAGTTTCTCCACTAAGCAAGAAAAAAGATGAAAAAAGAAAAAATTAAAACAAGGCAAAATGACCCGAAGCGCAGAAAACAATGACAAGGACGTACGACTTTTAATTACGACCCGCTGAACTTATAAAAAAATAATACGAGGTCGCAAAAATACGACGCACACATCCACAAACACGAAAAGCACAACAACCAAAAAATAACACATAAAACAAACATCACACACAGCATGGGGGACAGCCAGGACATCTGGGACTGAGGTTGCACGCTTTTAAGTCGCATTTCAGAAGTTTAGGCACTTCAAAATCGCCTAACAAGAAGAAAAATGGCGAATGAAAAAAATTAAGACGAGGCTAAAGGACACAGACCCGCGAGAATCACTGCCAGACACGTACGAGTTAGCCAGGAACGTAGCAGATACAAAATATACCATTACAACAGACGGAAAATGCTTGTGAGCCAGATAACAGATAGAACAAATACGCCATTTTACAACACTAACTTACAACTCATAACATTAGGATTCTAAAATGCCGCTTTACCCGCCTAAACAAACGGTTTGGCCTCGTGCACGCAGCCTATTTACACTGCACAATTGACACATTGCTGACACTTTCTCCTCAGATGATCAACACTCCAACTGTACATTTTCAGATGCAGGAAAATCCAAATAGATTGTTAGCTCTTCAGGATATTGATTGCTGCATATTAAATATAAATAGGTAAAGTATATTCATTTATACTGATCGTTGCAAAGCCGTACAATTGAAGGACTGGAGGGCATAGGCTCACAATGAGCGCCAAAGGTCCACAGAGGACAAAAAACCTTACATTGAGTGGCAAACAGCATTGCCATGGCTTAAAATGTTATTGCCTCGTCATTTTTGACGGGCATGTGGCTAGCAATACATATAATATATAATACAGTAAATACTAATATATTCACTAATAGTTTTCTGAACAATTTACTTATTTTCTTTAAATGTGCTTTCATTTACGTTTTTTTAGTTGATTTTTATTGAAAGCAAAATAGTCATGGTACAAAATACTTATGAAAATGTGAAAGAATTACAAGTTAGAAGCTAAAATAAACATTCTAGTTTATGTTGCCAAGTAAAGACATTAAAGGTAAACAGCATTGGTGGCTCAATATTTTAGGCTTTTCTATAAGAAAAACTGAAGTGGAAAAAGCGAGTGAAAGAAGAAAAACGAAGATGAAAAGAAAGACACAGTCAGAGAAAAGGGAGTACTTGGATGGGTCTTTCATGGTGAGTAGTAAAACAGCTGTGGATGAATAATGAGTTCGGAGTGGAATAAGTTATATGATTATTGATGGCTGTTGATAGCTGTTGCGCAAACTGCCCAAAGGAACTAGTAACTTGAGTTTTGGATATAAAAGCCATTAATGGCTGCAGCTAGTTGTGTGCGATCATGAACAAACCTGAGTTTCTGTTTTACTTGACTGAGAGTAGAGGCGGGACCCTTACAATACTTAGCGAAAACCCATCTAGTGGCTAAACAAGATTTAAGTTAATATGTATTCTATGGAAATAGGTTGATATCTTACGATATCAATTAACTTGTAAACTTTGTCAAAAGGAGTAAATAGTGGGCAGTTTTGAAATAAATTTTGTAAGGATGAAAATGTTGTTGAATCCTCAGATTAGATGAAGAGGGAATACAATGTGATAACCTGGCAGGTGTCAGATACACCTTGTGAAGGTTTTGTATGAGTCTTTTCTGAAGTTAATGCCTCTTAGATCATCCTCTAAATATTTTACTCCAAGTCTTATTGTCAATTGGGTGATCCATCTCCTTTTCCAATTGTAAGATGTATGTGTGTTTTTCTGTGAACAGTGTGATGATATAGAGCTGAAATAGTGTGGTGCCCTTGATTATGTTAAAAGAAGATTTAACATTTGTAGGTTTTACAGTAAGAGGATTGCTCAACCTGCTGGGTACCTGTAAGTATTAAAACAATCAATCAGAGAGAGAAATTTGATGTGATACTTGGAGAGATTTACAATAAATACATTTGTATCAGAGCTGTGGCTTTTGTAAGGTTTTTAGAAAGCCACTACATATATTTTCTGTGGTTTTGAGTTGGGTTCACTGGATTTCCTGGCCAGACTAGGGTGGGCCATGAGCCCTTCATGTATACAGAATTTTTAGGTGCATTATTTAACATATGGATAAACAGATAGGAACTAAGTCAAACTAAGTCAAAATTGGAAAGGTAAATGTTTTATTACCAAGATACATATTTGAGATATATCATCTGGCATATGCCAAATAAAAATGAGGATAGACCTGTTGTAAAGTCATGATATCTAAGTGGCCTACAGTAAGGTGCAAAATAAATATAAGATATTTAGGAGAGTGTTCATTTTTCAAAAAATTTGATAGGAATGCCAGTCATGTAAATCTATATGAAGTTGTTTGATAAATGAGGTATAGTTGAGTTGTTTTAGGGGTAATATTTACATTTAGATATTGAATATGTTTGTGGACCAGCAGAATGAAAAGTTTAGATCTGCTTTTTATAGTGGTAACTATATTGTTAAGGACTTTTGTCGGAAATGATTTTATAGCCAGAAACATAACTATATGTCCAGGAGGGACAGTAAATTTGGTAAAGATGTTAGTGGTTTCATAATAGATAGCACAACATCATCTGCAAAAAGGCATATTTTGTATTATGCAGAATAATGTGTTTATCAGTAATATCTTGCAATTTACAGATTGTTATGGCTAGTTGTTTTATACATAAGGCAAAGAAGAGGGGGTATCCTTGACAAGTGCCATCTCCTATTTGTATGTAAAAGGATTGGAAGCCGGAGTACTTACATTTTGGCTTTGGGTTAATTGTAAATGGATAATATTCCTTTTAAAAAAAGGGGCCATTGAACCCACAAAACTGGTGTATTTCCTTTAATAAACATTTAGTCACCCTGTCAAGCGCCTTTTTTGTAGCTAATGAGAGAAGATTTGATGTGCTCCAACTATAACATTGATTATTTTCCAAGTATTGTCAGATGCCCACCTCTCTAGAATAATTCCTGTTTAGTTGGAGAACCAGGTTGATTCTGCAGGCCAATATCTTTGAGTACATTTTTAAATAAAAATTAATTAAATAAAAACAGTTCATAACACTTACAGTCTATTGGGTCCTTCTCTGGCTCGGGGATGAATAATATTTTTGCATCCAACATCTGTTTTAGCAAGGTACATAATTTGATTGAGTTGAATAGTGTGATTAAGTGGGGGACCATTTGTGCAAATAAACTTTTAACCCATTCGGGCCAGGTGCTTTGTTAGTTAGTTTTAACTTCTTCCTCTGTAATAGGAAAAGAAGAAATTGATGGAAAAATTGCACGAAAATGTCTGAAGCAAATTGGGGTGGTTTGTCAGGGTGTCACTGGGTCTTCATAAGGAAGCTACGTGAGAAAGAGTTGTGAATGTCCTTCATTTATTTACACTAGCATTGTATCATGCTTTTATGGAGATATGAAGAATTTGGCTTCTACAGTGGATATAAAAAGTCTACACACCCCTGTTAAAATGGCAGGTTTCTGTGCTGTAAAAAAATGAGACAAAGATAAATCATTTCATAACTTTTTCCACCTTTAATGTGACCTATAAACTGTACAACTCAATTGAAAAACAAACTGAAATATTTTACGTGGAGGGAAGAAAAATAAAAAATAAAATAATGTGGTTGCATAAGTCTGCACACCCTCTTATAACTGGGGATGTAGCTGTGTTCAGAAAAAAGCAAACACATTCCAAATTGTGTTAAATAGGAGTCAGCATACACCTACCATCATTTAAAGTGCCTCTGATTAACCTCAAATAAAGTTCCACTGCTCTAGTTGGTCTTTCCTGAAATGTTCTTAGTCGCATCCCACAGCAAAAGCCATGGTCCACAGAGAGCTTCCAAAGCATCCGAGGGATCTCATTATTAACAGGTATCAGTCAGGAGAAGAGTACAAAAGAATTTCCAAGGCATTAGATATACCATGGAACACAGTGAAGACAGTCATCATCAAGTGGAGAAAATATGGCACAACAGTGACATTACCAAGAACTGGAGCTCCCTCATAAATTGATGAAAAGACGAGAAGAAAACTGGTCTGGGAGGCTACCAAGAGGCCTACGGCAACATTAAAGGAGCTGCAGGAATATCTGGCATGTACTGGCTGTGTGGTACATGTGACAACAATCTACTGTATTCTTCATATGTCTGGGCTATGGGGTAGAGTGGCAAGACGAAAGCCTTTTCTTACGAAGAAAAACATCCAGGCCAGGCTACATTTTGCAAAAACACATCTGAAGTCTCCCAAAAGCATGTGGGAAAAGATGTTATGGTCTGATGAAACCAAGGTTGAACTTTTTGGCCATAATTACAAAATATATTTTTGGCGCAAAAACAACACTGCACATCACCAAAAGAACATCATACCCACAGTGAAGCATGGTGGTGGCAGCATCATGCTTTGGGGCTGTTTTTCTTCAGCTGGAACTGGGGCCTTAGTTAAGATAGAGGGAATTATGAACCGTTCCAAATACCAGTCAATATTGGCACAAAACCTTCAGGCTTCTGCTAGAAAGCTGAACATGAAGAGGAACTTCATCTTTCAGCATGACAACGACCCAAAGCATACATCCAAATCAACAAAGGAATGGCTTCACCAGAAGAAGATTAAAGTTTTGGAATGGCCCAGCCAGAGCCTAGACCTGAATCTGATTACAAATCTGTGGGGTAATCTGAAGAGGGCTGTGCACAGGAGATGCCCTCGCAATCTGACAGATTTGGAGTGTTTTTGCAAAGAAGAGTGGGCAAATCTTGCCAAGTCAAAATTTGCCATGCTGATAGACTCATACCCAAAAAGAGTGCTGTAATAAAACCAAAAGGTGCTTCAACAAAGTATTAGTTTAAGCGTGTGCATACTTATGCAACCATATTATTTTATTTTTATATTTTTTCTTCCCTCTACCTAAAAGATTTCAGTTTGTTTTTCAATTGAGTTGTACAGTTTATAGGTCACATTAAAGGTGAAAAAAGTTCTGAAAAGATTTCTTTTTGTCTCATTTTTTTACAGCACATAAACCTGACATTTTAATAGGGGTGTGAAGACCTTTTATATCCACTGTATCTTAAAGAGTGCAGATTTAGCTTTACATTGGAACATTTTACTGAGGGCTGTTTAAGAAGCTAAGATATAGTTATACACATTAGGACTTTTAGTTATAGCATGTACTTGATGTAAAAAAATGAGAGCTGATGTGAATGTTCTTGTATGCATGTTATTTCTAGGTGTTTGATTATTGAGCTTTGCTGTATGCATAAGCTTCTCAAAACTGCCTTGGGAGTAAGTCTGATATGGTGTTGAAAAGTCAATGTAATCTCTGGCAATATCTTTCAAAGTTAGCCAAACGTCTACCACAGAGTTTTCTCTTAGTAATGATTTTAGCAAATGAATGTGATTTAGAGAATTGTGATTTATCAAAGTACGGTTCCAAGAATTAGTTGAACTCTGCTCCTACAATCCAACACCTCTGTCAACAATCTGGCATTAATTTAGAAAGGGATTTAAAAAAAATAGACCACTTCTCTTTAGGGGCATAGATATTTAGAATAAACATTTACTGGTTATAAGCGCCCTGTACTAGGTAGTAGGTAGAGACTATTGGGTCTGACAATATTTTGGTGATATAGGGCATATTATTGCAGATTGAAATTGAAATATCTTTAGTATTACAGTATTATGAAATGGTTCGGGGTATGTTTGTGCCTAATTATGCACCCAATATTTTGGAGTATGGCCCAATATTTTGTATTATGGCCTTTAAGAAGGTTAGTCTTGAGTAACTATCCTGTGCTTTATAGGCCCATTAAGGCCTTGTGCATTGTTTGAAAGCATTGTTTGGCTCATGACTCACCCCTTAAATATCCCAATCAAAGAAAGAGACTCTTGATGTAGGAGACGATTATGGAGCAGAAGAGATTTGTCAATCAATGAATAGTTTGAGAGGGAATAAGATCTATTCCAGTGATGAGAAAAAGAGTAGTAGAAAAGTGAGAAAAATAAAAAAAGGGAAATTATTAATACAGTAAATGTAATAAAACATATTTAATAAATACAACAGTGTCTCTTGTAAAATTATGATTTAAAATAAGTATTAAGGTAAATATTTAGGGAAGGAAACCACACTTTCCTAACAGGTGGACTAAAATCAGAAGGCGCTGTAACTCGCCTAAACATTGGACAATGTGGTCCTAAGTAAAGCTATGAAATATCAACAATATGACACAATAATCAGTTAAATTTTGAAGTATCTTAACTGGTATAGATAGTAAAAAAAAGTAAATAAAACAAGATCTGGTATCAGCCTCATGCACTATTTGAGTTTAGCAATGAAAATAACTTATTGAGACTTGATCAGAATGTTCTCATATGCTTTTAATCTCTTGGCGTTGGATATTATTACCCAGAATACAACTATAGAAGTAACTTAAACAAAGATACACACATCTGCCACTCTCCTTTGGGAACACTGTGGACGACCTCTTATGTTTGTCCAGTTGTCAAAAAAATATATTTGAAGTGAGGGGCATCCAAGTACATGTCTTCCAAGAATGGAGTGTTTAATGTTTGTCGTAATTCTGCCCCTTCTATAGGGTTCCTAATACTGTAAACTGAGCAGTCTATCAATCTCAGAAATGTCATTGCTTGCTGCTTTCAAAATCAATTTCTGTTTATTTGTAGTGGAATCTCTAGTGTCAAGTTTTTAAAGGACCACAGAAGTCCTCACATGTGCTATGCACCATTACATAGAGGGTGAAAAAAGCATGTGGAAAAAGTGTTTTCCTATTTTAAAATTAATATTGAATTAATTGAGTTATGATCAACAGTAGTTAGGCTATTTCAGAGTTTTGCCTATTCTGGATTGCTACCTTGGTGTGGTGAAAGGATTTGTGTACTTCAATGAAGCCATGATTTATATCATGTAGCGTCACCAAAGATGGGAAAGCCATAGCAGAGAGGTCAGATAAATCACGGTCTACTGGAGAAGAAACTGGCAACACACTCCAGTAACTTTGCCAACATAACTTTATGGACAAGCAGAGACATAATGATATGGCATCGGAAGATGAGAAATTCAGGTCAGACGGTGCCTACCACACTACTGAGGAATAGCAGAGGGCAAATACCAGATATAAAGAAGTGGTCAAAGCCGAGAGGACACCCAGCTGCAGATGTGTCTGGAGGGAGAAGGAAAGTCTGCTGCTACAAAGAACAATTCAGCATTGGAACCTGGAATGTTAGAACTATGAATCAAGGCAATCTGAACGTGGTTAAACCTGAGATGGGAATTTAGTGAACTCATATAGACTAGAATGGGACATTTCACATCAGACAAACATCAGATCTTCTACTGTGATCAAGAAACCCTCAGAGGAAATGGTGTAGCCCTCATAGTCAATCAAAGGGTGGTCAAAGCAGTGTTTGGTTACAACCCAATAAATTACAGAATGATTTCAATTCGAATTCAAGGAAAGCCATTTAACATCACAGTGATCCAAGTCTATACTCCAAACATGGATGCTGGAGAGGCTGAAATTGTTCATTACAACAAAGAAATCCAATACGTCATAGATATAAAACCAAGAAAAGATATTACTCTCATCATAGGAGGTTGGAATGCTAAAGTAAGGAACCAAAAGAAACCTGGAATAACTGGCAAGTTTGTCTTTGGTGTACAAAATGAAGCAGGTCAGAGACTACTCTACACATGGTCATCACCAGGTGGAGAATATAGAAACCAGATTATACATATACGTTGCAGCCAAAGATGGAGGCACTCTATTCAATCAGCAAAAACAAGACCTGGAGCTGACTCTGGCTCAGACCATGAGCGTCTTATTGCAAAGTTCATAATTAAACTGAAGAAAAGAGGAAACATCATCAGATCAAGTAGATACAAAATAAATAATCTCCCATGTGATTATGCAGTGGAGGTACAGAACAGATTTAAGGGACTAAAAGTGGAAGGTAGAGTGCCTGAAGAACTTTGGAACAAATCTGAGACATTATCCAGGAAACAGCAACAAACAATATTCCTAAGAGAAGGAAAACTAAGAAGACAAATTGGCTATTTGATGAGACTTTGAAAGTAGCCCACGAAAGATGGAAAGTGAAAGGTAGTGGAGACAGGAAAAGATTTGTCCAACTGAATGCAGAATTCCAGAGGATAGAAAGAAGAGATAAGGAGATATTCTGCAATGAGCGATGTAAAGAGATCGATGAAGATAACAGAATGGGTAAATCAAGAGATCTCTTCAAGAAAATTGGGGATCTCAAAGGAACCTTTCATACCAAAATGGGCATGAAAGACAAAAATGGTAGGGACTTAACAGAATCACTTCAGGAATACACTGAAGATCTATACAACAAGGATCTTAACAGCATTGATACCCTTAATAGTTTGACCAATGAGCTGGAGCCAGACAAATTGGAGAGCGAAGTGAGATGGGCCCTAGGATGTCTTGCTGTTAACAAGGCTGCAGGAGGTGATATCCTGGACAAAGTTATAAGCTTAACTTCAGAATCACCAGAAGTAGCTTATAATATAATGGGACCTTTACATTTAAAATTAAAAAAAATACCTATATGCTCAAAACTAGGGGTGGCTATCTTCCCAATGTGTGTGCTCTGTCTCATGATCCGTTGGGTACACCTTCCACATACACGGTCTGAGTGTTTGGGCTTATGAATAGGTAAAATGGCCACCACAATCACAAATACACAAATTTTCAGTTTTTAAAACATAAAGGTCAGATTCTATTATGTTATTTGAAGGGAATGTGATTTTTAACTTTAACAAGGATTTTTGCTCTTCTTACATTATAAAGTAGCACCTTTTCTGACCAATCTATCCACATGAGAGATCTAATGACTCCAGTCTGATAAATAACAAGTTCTTTCAATGTTGTTTAGTCGTTCAGTCGTACACACCTCTCCATGAATCTAAGGACAGCAGCACACCAGGCACCTCTATCATTATATCTCTAGTTATGCTTATCTATATTTGTTTGACTTCTTTGCTATAAACTGCCCATCTTTGGCTACCCTACACAGTATAGTTCGCAGTTTCATTAAGGTACACAAGCAACTTCACCAAGACAAGTTAGCGATCCATAACGGAGTTTAAATGTTACTGCTTCTTTAACTGACAAATGAAGAGTTAGCCATACTCTGGTCATTTGTGGGCACAGAACAAGTTAATTGACAATCTGTTCAGTAAAAGTTGTGCCCAGGCTTTGTAATGTGAATGTCTCAGGTTACATCGGCTCTCCAAATTGGAAAGCATCCTGTGAACCAGTTATATCTGGCTACATCTGGTAAACCATGAGGCTGGAGAATCTTTCTTATGGGCCTTTGTTTAGGGTTCTCTAACTGGACGTGACCAACGTATTATTAGTATTAATAACAATAATATAGAAAGTTTAATAATAATATAGAAAGTTTATTATTGAATCCTGCCACAAACCACCATGCGCCAATCAGGACTGTGTGGAGTATTCTCTTTGCACTGGGAAGTAGGCTAAGAAATTTACTGTACTAGTGGTACCATGGTCACTGTACTATAGAGGTAGTTGTTTTACTGGACTGTTATACTGGGTGCATTATACTTGTGTGTAATTAATATAGTGGTTTTGTTGTAATTCAAAGTATACCGTGTCACCTGGTCTGTGGAGGTGTAATCAAATTATTGTTTGTAAAGGCATATCTAGGAGGTATTTGGTGGACCTGACACAATGCTTAAAATGGGATAGGTTATTATTGAAGGCCTCATGTGGAGAGATGTAAATAACTGCCTAACTAACTATTCACATATTATGCAACAGCTCTGAGTAATTAGGCTAATTTGGCCATCTAGTGATCTTAATAATGTTACCAAATAATAGTGTTTAGTGGCACCACTGTTTAATTACTTTGTGTTAATGTATTTAGTTATTGTATTTTCCCAGTAAATATGCTGTAACCTGTTCAATAAAGGGATCTTTTGGTTAAGACATAGGTGGTAGAACTGTGTTCCTTCCCTGGATGCACACATTTCCAGGATCTGTTTGTGGCTGTCTGATTAATGAAAAGCTACATGATCCATGGTGAGGTGTAGAAAATACCCCTGAGCACTGACAGAGAGTTAACCCCATCTTGTGACAAACATGTTTATAACACCACATTTAAATTATGAGTTGACCAATTCTATTCAGCAACTTTTTGCCATAAATATCACTGACCTGCACTGAGATCAATCCTGAAAGGTTTCCATGCGCCAAGTATCTTTTCCATTACTCTCATCCTCTAGATCATCCTAAACATACCTGGAGTCTCATCACATAGTCCTGTTATACAGAGAGTTATGAAATTAGAGAGACTATACCATACAATAAATAAGCATTATTTGTCTGCTGTGTATCATAAATACCACTAACTTGCACTGAGATCTGGACGAGTTTCCACCTGCTCAATATCTTCACCATCTCTCTCATACTCTTGTTCCTCCTTAAATAATACAGTGCCTGGATTTACATTATGGAGTTCTGTTAAACAGAGAGTTGTGGTATTGGAGAGACAATCAATGAGACTAGCATTGTCTACCTAACCTGCCCAACAACCACATTCAAAATCAGTCTGAGGGGTTCAAAAGCACCTATAGGAGAAGGGAAAATGTTCATATTCTAATTTTCCTCTGCTTCATGTTTAGTGAAAACTTCTTCTATGCACAGAAAAAACACTGTAATTACCATGGATGATTAGTTAACAAAGCATAGCTATGAATATACATACTCCATAGGGTACTCAAGGGTCATTCAGTAACACAAATAATAAGCACTTAGGCAGCCACTGAGAGTATATTTAGGTTGACCATTGGTTAGATACATCGATCAAAGTGCTAACATAGCATACTGTAGCATATATGTTACCCAACACTCAACACCGTTCTGTAGTTCTAAGCAAATCTGAAAAGTTTAAAGGTAACATTTAGCTATCCCTAATCCTACCTTAAGAAAAATATCTCTCTAAAGTATCTGCCTTGAAAGTGCAACTAGTGCTGCGGTTCAACCCTGAGACAGTACCGAAACGCGCGTCATGCCTAGCATACACATGTACATCGCTTAGTAGTGACGTCACAAACAAGGACTCATTATTATTACTGTACAGGGGATAAGAACAAGGGAAATACAATATTTACAAATTCAGAAATGGAAGGGCCTTGTTTTGAGCTCATTACTCATACTCAGGGTCGGACAAGAGCACCAATTGGGCATTACCTAATATCGGGCATCTGATTTAATTTTGAAGTTTATGAATATATAAGGTTTTTGTTTCGGTTTAATGGGGAAGATATCCAGATGGATATTTGCAATCATTTTGGAGTAATTATATATATACAGTACAATACAATCTATTTTGATAGAATCTATCCTTCACCATTATCTTGCTATTGAATTATATATCAGTTTCCCTTGGAAGTAATTTATATTAGTCCAATCCCAAAACGGAGGACCATTTTTTTTAAACTTTTAGTTTGCTTTGTGTTTTGGCTTTTATTTGGATACTATTTTAAACATAATTAAATAAATGTTAGATTTTATTCTACTTTGTACTCTCTTGGCCTATCCCTCACTTTAGAGTTGGAGTTGGTATTGTTGTATACCTAGGGAGTGTTTGGTAATTAAGGGTGATCTTTCTCCACTTCCTTTTGTTTATTTATAACATAAAAATGTGCCATGTAGTTGATATATTTGGTAAAAGATATTGCACATATTTGAATTTGTTGAAATATAAAACTTTTCCTAAATCTTTTTATAAAATCTTTTAAAAATTGACTACTACTGTCTAGAAACTTTATTACATGAAGTTGAGCACAGGGCTGTCACATTTTAAAGGACATTGCAGTGCAATATGTTCTATCATGCATTTAAATGAAAACCCCTAATATAACATTATGTTTATCACTCACCTGCACAGAGCTGTGAATGGATCGTCACCTGCACAATATCCTTTACATCACTCTCATCCTGTAGAAAACACTGAAAGACATAGACATTAAATCAACAGGTCCATCTAATTTGGTGGTGGGCAATCCACAAGAGGCCATCATGCACTTCCCATTTAGCACTCAGTCGGTTGTACAGAGTGGGAGAAACATGCACCTACACAATGCATTATATCTCTAAAAGTACTCCAAAATACCTCTCCTCATTATCAATACCTTAATTACCCATTAATTCTGTAAAAATCGTGATTTTTCAATTTTGGTTTGCGTGAAATAAAAAGGTTTAAATCTCTGTAAAACCTTTTAAAGCCTCAGGGGCTGCATATGTGGGGCTCAAAGTGAAATAGGTCCCAGTCACTGATATCTTCTGTCAAGTCTAAAATTAAAAAGATTCTCTGGTTCTCCAGATATACAAGACTACAAACATGTACTCTCCTTTATTTCATTTATATATGCGTGGCCAGGCATTTTTTATTTCCACTACCATTTTTGTTTCTACCTCTTCCTGTTACTTACTATGGTTTCTGTAATACAGAACTTCACCAAATTGTACTTATATAGATTTATTAAGGTTTGTTTTATTGTTTTAATCACTACACAGAGCTGCAGCACCAGAGCAGAGCACAAATACCAGAGAGGCAAGAGAGCAGAAGCTGGAATTTTCAGCTGTAAGAAAAAATAGAACCTGTTCCCTTCAAACTTGAAATATAAGCAGTCTGACAAAAACCTTATCATTGACTTGAATGGTGGAATGGGGGCTGCAACCTGATTGGCTACAGTGATACAGCAGCATGTCGGTAGTCTATTACACATGTAAACACAGATGTTATTTGATTTCTCAATGAAAAACAAACGTATTCCAAAAATTCTGAAAGTATTTCAACATGGTTTTAAGATATCTTCACAGTGATGTTGTCCAAATTGTGCTGGAATAATGCAAAGAAACATAAAAATCATGGATGTGGCATCTCTCTATAAGAGCTAAGAAATGTATTTGCCAAGAGCATAAAGCACAGATTGAAAACACACCCAGGTCCAGATAGAGCTTAGTCACCAAAGGGAGTCACTGTGTCCTGGTGCTGGTATAATGTCACATTGCCCAGCAGTGCTACCCTCTCCAGTCAGACGGTGAATGTGGAGGGAATCCTTTTCCATAATGCTGTATTCCTACAGGATAAAAGACGAACATGTCATACATCAATGTAAAGTTGTTATAATACATTTCTCTACACAATTATATATATATATATATATATATATATATATATATATAATGGAATCTCGAACATTGTCATCATGGTATCCTCTAGAACCTCCCACCTCTCTAGTCAGCAGGAAGATAATCTCCAGAGCACGATTTAAGATCCTCTCATTCAGCTTCTTATCATTGTTCATTTTTATAATTATCAGTGATTTGGTCAGATGTTGCAGCAAGGAATCCTACAGAAATTGGTGATAATACAATTAAAAGATATGACAGAAAAATTACACTTCCTGATTGTCAACTGGTTTACTCTAAAAATTGATGTTTCAAATGGTAACAGACTAAATGTTAAATTCACTCTGTTGACCTTGTCCATTAGCAACATCATACACATTCATTTTTACAAAATACAACACCCATTGCTCATAATATTTTTCACTTCGCAGCAGCTATCAATTTTTCTTTTAGAAAGACTGTATATGAATAAGGACAAATATATCACCAGTTTAATGTGAGGCAGCTAGTGGGGCTTCCTTCCCAAGGCCAGTAGAAGATAATTATTACCAAACATCCTACAGGTTAGTGGTAAGTGCAGAAACCAGACAGAAATCAGTCTTGAGAGATCACTTTATGGGGGGATCGTTCTTCCGTCTCTTGAGGAATTGAACTTTGTAAAGTGTTATACATTTTGTTTTCTTGCTTAAAACTAATTTGTCCCATCACATCAATTACTAGACACTGCAATGAAGGAGGCAACAGTGGTGTCATTATGACCTTCTCCAGCATCTCTCACCTCTCCAGTAAGTAGGGAGATAATCTGCAGGGTGTAATACAGGATCCTCTCAGTCATCTTCTCCATCTTATTCTTCTCCATATTTGTTGATTAATTATCCATATGCAACAATGATGATCTACAAGGCATGTAAGAGTGGTCCAATTATGACAAATATGTGACAGCAGAAAATAATCAATACAAAAAATACATATTATAATCATTTATATATATATATATATATATATATATATATATATATATATATAGAAAGAGAGAGAGAGAGAGAGAAGTATCTGCAATTTAATATCTAGAAGGCTTTTTCTAGGTGCCCCACTATAGGTGAGAACTAGAATTATATATATTTCAGGAACCCCCCAGGATATATCGACCCCTGTATATATATCTATGTATATTTGCATAAACTGCATTAGTTGTGCATCTGAATTTTCATCTTAATAAGGAAAGATATTAAGGTGAAGCTAGTCACTCACTGGACTTCACTCTTTTCTACTCTCCATAAAACTACTATTCAAAATAATTAGATATTCATGTACAAGGACATCTTAAGAGCACATGATGATTTGCAAATGCTTATTTACATTTTTATCATATGTTAACCAGTTTTCACAATTTTATAATACATGAAAAATATTTTAGCTTCTTGTTTATCATCCTATCAAGGAGGAGTGAACTGGTAATAACAAGTATGGAAAGTTAGGTCTACATGGGCTAAAACTGCTGTCACTTTTTATTATGAGACATCTATTAATCTATACACAGCCTTCCAGTAACTAATGAGAGAATGCATAAAGTGTGGTTTAAACACAACCTATATAAATAGATATCACTCATTCCACACTATACACAGGTTTCTCTCTTCCACCTTTTCCTCTTTCTCAACCTCTCTTTCTTCCTCTGCCCACTCTCCCTTTTTGCTCTCTTTCTCTCTATCTCCCTCTGTCTCTATTTCCTCTATCTCTTTCCCTCTCTAATTTTTCTCTTTCCCTCTCTATCCTTTCTTTCTCTCTCATCCTCCATGTCTACCTTTTCCTCTCTATCTATCTCCCTTTCCTCTCTATCCTTTCTTTCTCTCTTTTCCTCTCGATCTCCCCTTTCCTCTCTATACTCCCCCACCACCATTCCCCCTCTATCCCTCTCTCTCCTCCATGTCCCCTCTCTCTCCCACTTTCCTACCTCTCTCCGTTTTCCTCTCTCTCTCTGCCATTTCCCCGCTATCTACCCCATCTCTGTCTTTCCCTACTCACTCCACAGATAATACCTTGTTGTACATTACCACACACCTACTCTGACATAAACCGCCCTTGGCTATAACTCAGCATTTCTGATTGTTTTTTGTTGTTGCTAGGGAATGAGCATGACGTTTAACCTTTATTGACGGATAGAGCCTGGATCTGCCATGTTGGTTATGGGCAAATATTCAGCTCTCCGCAGCTTATTGCTCTTCAATATGCGGCCATTACATTGCGTTCTTGATATGTTAAGAGGAAATTTTATTTTCTGAATTTTGCTCTGATTTATTACAATTTATATATTGAATTGTAAATATTACCATATCTTGTCACGCCCAATGTATTCGGATTGGCTGCTGTAACATTCACGCTGCTTCTGGGAAATATAATACAGGAACTTTATGTACCAATGAACCTCACAACCGGATTTGAAATCTCTTCCGGTTCATTTCAGCAACAATAGAGATTATCTCAACTGTGAGTAGAAATACATGTACACTGAAGAGTATGAGCTGCTCTAGGTCAGTCTTCTTTATTGAGCAGAATGCAGTGAGTGAGATGAATTAATAAATAATGATCAGTCTGTGAGCTGCACTAGGTCAGTGTCAGTAATGAGGAGAATACAGTGAGTGAGATATATTAATATATAATGATCAGTCTGTGAGCTGCACTAGGTCAGTGTCAGTAATGAGGAGAATGCAGTGAGTGAGATATATTAATATATAATGATCAGTCTGTGAGCTGCACTAGGTCAGTGTCAGTAATGAGGAGAATACAGTGAGAGAGATATATTAATATATAATGATCAGTCTGTGAGCTGCACTGGGTCAGTGTCAGTAATGAGGAGAATACAGTGAGTGAGATATATTAATATAAAATGATCAGTCTGTGAGCTGCACTAGGTCAGTGTCAGTAATGAGGAGAATACAGTGAGTGATATATATTAATATATAATGATCAGTCTGTGAGCTGCACTAGGTCAGAGCTCAGTAATGAGAATACAGTGAGTGAGATATATTAAAATATAATGATTAGTCTGTGAGCTGCAGTAGGGCAGTGTTCAGTAATGAGAAGAATACAGCGAGTGAGATATATTAATATATAATGATCAGCCTGTGAGCTGCTCTAGGTTAGTGTCCAGTAATAGAGGATAATACAGTGAGTGAGTCTTATATATAATGATCAGCCTGTGAGCTGCAGTAGGGCAGTGTTCAGTAATGAGGAGAATGGAGTGAGGTATTCTTGTCACATACTACAGAATGATTATTCTTTCTCTTTTATTATATCAGTGATGTTTCTGTTACTCTACACCTATTTATTAACACATTTATTAACATTTCCAGCATCTGTTTTTGTTGAATTTTGTTTTCTGTTTCTTTTGCACTCTTTTGTAACTCGGTATCTTACATTTTTTCCATTTTTGTAGATCTCATGCTGCAGCTGAATAAAGCGCTGGCAAACAAAAAGAAGAGTAAAATGGAAAAGATGATATTGAACCAGGCCATACAGATCATCTACCTGCTGACTGGAGAGGTAAGGGTTGCTGGATAACGTCACATGACCTTGCTCTTATCTCTATTACAGCAGTGTGTCATATCCAGTGACAGAGATTCTTAGATGAGGATTGACCCAGGAATAACTATATTCAATTACCCTCAATAATTATCATGAATATGTTACAATATGAAGCCTACAACACCAGACAGAACTACACTCATCTCCTAACTGTCAATGAATTGTTAGCTCGATGGTCCCTACATATTCTATTGTAGTGGCTCTTGGGACCTGCCACTTGCTCCCTAGTCAACGAAATTGAATAATTGGATTGAATATACCAGCAAATAAGAGCATATAGTAATACTATAGGAGTATATGTGTAGCCCTTTTGTGTTTACAAGGGGGCAATTGGAAGGTCCCAAGTGGCACTACAGTAGATTTTGTAGGGACCATCTCATTAGCAATTCATTGCTAGTTAGGAGATGTGTGTAATCTGTATGTATATGATAATAAATGTATCTCTTATGTTAATCATTGTTTGATTAATTCAGGGGAGACTTGCATTTTATGGTTTTAATAATCGAATGTGATGTTCTTATAGTGCATCAATAAAGATTTTTTAAGATTGTAATTATCAGTGGATGATATTTACATTTTCCTTTGGGGATTATCCATTTGGAAGAGTGTACTTCTCTTTGTTTTTTTGTTTTGATGTATCCAGTGACAGAGCTTTCTATAGACTAGAAGAAGAATCAGTGGCAGAGATAGAGAATGCAGGGACGTGGTGCAAAAAAATAAAATAAAATTGGCCCCCGAGCACCATATTTATATATATATATATATATATATATATATATATATATATATATATATATATATATATATATATATATATATATATATATATATATATATATACACACACACACATACATACACAGACATATGTGTACATATACTATCTCTACAGTCCCTCTCTGCAGCCATCTTCACAAAGCATCCAGTCCCTCTCAACATCCACCCCCACCCAGCACCCACCCATCTAAACCATTATCCATACACAGCACCCAGTCCTTGTCAGCAGCCATCACCTTTCAGCAGCCATCCCCACACAGCACCCAACCTCTCTCAGCACTGACCTCAAATAGCACCCATGTTGTGACTGTATAATACCTGTTAGTGTAGACTATAACTTTTAGCTTCTAGAAAATAAACATATTACTTATCCAAGGTAAAGGTATATCTAAGTTTCCTTGTATTTACCTTTTTCTAATCCAACACATGCTGCTTATATCAGAAACACGCCACCCTGTGTATAGGGCACATGTGAATTGCGCGCCAAAATAGTGTGCCTTTAGTTGAGCGATGCCTCTGTCCGTTGGTCTTGATGGTGGGTGTTGTGGTTTGCTACAAATTATTATTATTAGAGGGTAGATGCCAAGTACAGGCCCTCATATTTGATGTTTTTTTAAAGTGTGCATGAAGGCACACCAAAGTATAGTCAGACAGCATAAAAGTTAAACAGAAGTCAGGGCTTCCGATCCAGAAGCTGTCCCGTCTGTGTCTCCTCTCTCGGTATCTCCCATCCATTCCCTCTTCTCTCACCCTACTCTCTCTTCTCTCACTCACCCCTCTCCTCCTCTCCCCTTACGCTCTCAACACCCTCTCTCTTGGTAGTAACACAGCCGGGACAGCAGCTTCTTGATCGTGCCAGCTTAGTCTGTTACAGTGTCTCTTACCCCCCTGGCGCGCGCATGTGTAGAGTGCACACGCACATGTGTCGTCTTGTGAGCTTTTCATGCTCGCTTTTGAGGGTGCACATTATAGACTGTACACCCAGAAACATACATTACCTTGAGTCATTTTATACGCACACAGATGTATTTTATTTCAAACAAATTGGTTTCCACACCCTTAGAGATACCTTCATACTAACCAATAGAAACTGCAAGCAAGTATGTTTTTAGCCCAATACTAACCAGCCAATAGCAGCAGATGAGCTGCTGCATTCCAGGGGGGAGAGAGGGGTTTGTTTTGAACAAAAGACTACAAATCCCATGATGTTTTGCTGCAGAGACTGGATCGCTGTATACTGCTATTTGTTTGTGCCAAAAAAACATGTTTGCATACACTGCTGCTACTGCATTACTGCAGCCAATCATGTTGCAGGGGTGTGTCCCCATTCAAGTTAATGGTAAGACTGCTTATATTTACAGTGTGAAGGGAAAATACCTTGTAGTGTTTTTTTCTTACGGCAGAAATTTCAGGTTCCTGCTCTCTACCCTCTGGAATTTGAGCAGTGCAGACTCTGTAGCCCAGTGTAGTGATCAAAAGATCAAAAAAATAACCCATAACAAATCTCTCTGTGCAGGCATGGAATGCTGGACTCAACTAAACACACCCACAGGTCAGCTATGGGTTAACTGGTCTGTGCAGTGTAAACTTAGTACAGGGGAAAGATGCTAGCAATCACTGCCTTCTCCATAGAGAATAATCACAGCCACTGGATAGACTTCTATGTAAACATACATTAAAACTTTAGATTTATTAGTGTAATTAACATACAATCTTGTGCTCTTTCACACCATGCAGTGATTTACAGTGATGTTAATGGCCCTTTAATATTAAAGGTCACAAAGGCCTTCTGTCTATAGATGGCTAGGGCTGACATCTTCATATTAGAGTTTAGGGAATCAGAGGAGATTCCATCTAGACAGTTTATTAATAGCCAGAAAATTAAATATAATACACATGCAAAGTTCTGGTACTCAGTAGCGCAACATGTTCTAAACCCACTCATAAAAGGATGTAAATGTTATATCTTTGTAACTTTCTTACATTGGGAATTTTATATGACTTATCCTTCTTATCCTACTCAGTAAATTGAATAACTAACCTATATTTCTTACCCTAATTAATGATACTGCTTGAACAATACCACTATTAAATCAAATGTTAATATAGAGTAATCAAGGTTATTAACTATTGCTCATGGTTTACTTTAGGAAAGCGTGCATGAGGCTGAGTACATACTCTATATTTAATATTAATATACACATTTATAAACTCAGTTTAATTAAACAAATATTTTATTGATATGCTTTAAAAAATGGGCAATTAAATCTAATAATCTCTAAATAACATCAGTAGCCAATATAGTAACAGATCTATATTTTCTATAGCTTTATCAAATTGACACTGACATTTAAACTTAAGTCCTAAACCAGTGGTAGCAGTAATACAGTTAGCAAATACTCCTACTGTTGAAGTTTAGATTGAGTTATTACATTTCTACTGTCCCTCTGGGGTAGCCTTTTGACAGGTGCCCAATGTATCTGATTCCTAAGCCAAATTAGTATGGTAATAAAGACATTACAATTAGAAAAGCTTAAACTCTGTTACTAAGCCTACAAAACTTACAGGGAGAACAATAAAAAAGAGGCCACCACCCTGACGTGCATTTCCCCACTTTTATGAAGATTTTTCAAGGGAAAAGTATTGGTTCTCCCAACCAATATTGATAGTATTTTTTTTTTATAAACACACTATATTTATGTTTTCCCTTGTTAAAAACTCTTTTGAGTCTAAACAAAACCTGATCATAAGTGAACGCTTTGAGAGGGATTAATATGGTAATGTATATGTTTTTGTTTTAGATAATAGTATGCATAATGTGGAGGAGTAACAAAATTTCAATTGAAAACCTCTCAGAGCAGCCTGTGTCTGAGCTCGACATGTTGGTGGCCACTGCTTTAACGGACCACTATATTCCAAGAAAAAAAGTCACCTCATTTAGACGTATGTAATAAACTAAAAACATTAGCAACATTTTTAAGTCACAGGCACAAAAATATTTTGTAGAAGTTTGACATTTCTGTTTATGAGTGCAGGAATTTATTTTCTGTTTGTTACATTAATTCATGAGAGCTGGGTCATGCAATTCTGTATCTAGAAGTGGAGGAAGGGTTGGGGGACGAAAGTGAAAGGAGAGAAAATGGAGAGGTCAGTAGATAATTATCTAAAATTAAAATTAACACCATACCCCTTCCCACTCACAGACCTAGAAGCAGGAATAGTGGGGGGGGTTTATCTAACAGTGGAGGGATTTGTGGTAGAGGAGAGAATAGGGAGTGGTCAATAGATAATTAGATAGGATTAAAATTAACACCATACCCTTTCCCACTTACAGGCCCAGAATCAGGAAGTTACGCACACTTTCATCAAAGTTGGATGAGTCTAGGAGAGGAATCACATTTTTACTTTTTTATTTTTTCTAGTTAAAACTATCTTTATGCACTTTTCCCTGCTTTATTATGTACTCAACATTTTCAAATGTATAAAAATGTCCTCACTGTTCAGTGGTCTTCATCACTTTCCACAGCAGATGGGAGAATCCTCACATATTTCCCAGCCTGCAAAGTGACTCAAGAACATCCAAATTGCTTTATTTATGTTATCTCTTTCCATCTTGTAGAACTCATTCTTGATTAACTCACCACAAGTGACTGAGATGAATAAGGATAAAAAGATATCTGAGAGGATCTTGAATCACGCCCTGAAGATCATCTACCTTCTGACTGGAGAGGTGAGAGCTGCTGGAGAAGGTCATAATGACATCACTACATGAATTTATGATATTACATTTTGTAAAGAGTTTACTGTAGAGGCAATGCAGCTCAGTTTGCCAAACACAACACAGTCTGTGTTAGGATCTATTAGACAATATAGGTGTGGAGGCCGCTAAAAGAGAATATGAGCTAGTAAGGGGTACTTGAAATAATATTCTGACATGTTCCTCTCTCATTCTGTAGGAATACACCATTGTGAAGAAGAATCCCCCCCACAGCAACATTCACCGGCTGACTGGAGAGGTGAGCAAAGCTGGAGAATGGGAAACAAATTAACATATAACACACACACACTCTTAATACTTGAGATCTACCCACTTAAGGTGCTGTCCAAAGTAAATATTTGCTATAAAAAATAATATATTTCATGGAGAAGAAATAGCATAACCCTAGACGTGCATTTCAGCCTCTGGACTTTCATCTGAACTTAACCAGTGATGGGCAGCCAGTTTCATCAGAGAATTAACACATGTGTAAATTGTTGTTGTTGTTTAGTTGTTCAGTCATGTCCAACTCTATGTGACCCTATGGACTGCAGCACGCCAGGTACATCTGTCATCTACTGCCCCTCTGAGCTCATTCAAGCTCATGTTCATTACTTAATTGACCTCATCTATTCATCTCCATCTCTGACACTCCCATCTTTGTGTGTCTTCAATCTTTCCCAGCATCAGAGTCTTCTCTAGGGAATCCTGTGTTCTCATGATATGGCCAAAATATTTGCTTTTTAGCCTCATGATGAAACCTTCCAGTGAACAGTTTGGCTTCATTTCCTGTAGTATGGATTTATTAAATTTTCTTGCAGTCCAAGAAACTCTAACCAGTTTTCTCCAACATCACAGTATGTGAATATATGACCCTTTAAATTAATGCAAATAGTAAATTAAAGACAGTGAGTAGAAGAGTTTTTTTGGGCAAATAGAGAGTCTAATATATCAGTTTTAGTTAGAAAAAGGCGGAGAAAAGGAGGAACCTTTTGAGGGGTGAATGTGTTCACTACTTCTATAAACCCATAGGGGGCTGTATGGGATTTTGCCACAGGTCAAGAAAAAAACATAGGGGGCGCACTCCAGAGGACAAGTTATTCCTCATATTTTGCTCCAAGATGGAGAAAGCAGGTATTAAATTTGGTTATGAGTCCTACATAGTTTATATCAAGGATTTCCTTGTGGGCCTCAGGTTGGAACAGGTTGTGTACAGTGCTGTGATAGAAACAGTCAAATATATTATTGGACTAAAAGAGGAAGTTTCATAATGTGTTGTACATAGGTATTACTTTACAGAATAAATTGAAGATTAGTGGATTGGAGAGAGAACAGGCTAGAAGGTATGTTGGTTTATCAATATTTTTTTTTAAATGGACATCTCCTCCTGTATATTCCAGTGTGATATAGATGGGCACAAGGTAGTGATGGATGAGAATCACCGTACATTGAGGACTTTTGTAATCCCAGGTAACAAACTATTTTTTCTTAAGCAACCTTTAATTTTAATGGTCTTATTTAAATTTGTTTTAATAAAGACAAAGGTGTTTGTCTTTGTTCTTTAAATAATTCAAAACCTGGGAAGAGTATTTACCTTTCATGTTATACAAAATTATTGTGTTATTTGTTTAATGTTGTAAATTCTTATAAACACATTTGATTATCTATAAGAATTAGCAGATTTCCAAGATGGCAGTATAGACACAGATGTTGAGGAAGGAGATGGTGAGATGGGTGAAAAGGATATTCTCCAGGTGACAATCCATTCAGAGCTCTGTGCGGGTGAGTGATTCACATGATAATAAAGAATTTTTGTTTGAGGACATCATTAATACATTTTCCTGAATTCTGAATATTTGAAATAAGTACAATGTATCTCATTAAATCATATGCAGAGGATATGATAAATGAAAATGTCTCCTTGTGCCTAAGGCACTGATGAACTCTGAACAATATCTCAGAAACCACTCAAGTATTGAGTACCAGAAAAAAAACTCTATTTTAAATTAAAATAAAACAATGAAGAAAGGACCTAACACATAATATTATTGATATTCAATAAAAACGGGAAATTAAAAAAAAAAAAAAAAATCTATAGCTGAGCTCTCAAATACATGCCCTACATAGATATATACTATAACATCCAGACTTGCCATAAACATAACCGTCATGTAGAAACAGGTACTGTTGCAACATAGATATTATAATTGATGTTGCTACAATGACTTATAGCATAACATTTCCCCATAAAGGATAATCAAGTAAATAGCGAGATGCTAATAAATCAGACTAGTACTGCATATTGTATTGCAGCCCATCTTTTCACTATGCTGCAAGGAAACTAGAAAAGACACCCTTGAAAAATCTGCTTAGCAGGGAGAAACGCACATCGGGAGCTGCGCTTATAAGCTCTCTAGTCCTTTAAATTGACACTCCCTTATACTATGCTGAATAAACTTTATATGGAAACAGATTATTTAACATAGAGTCAATTTAACATAGAGTCTGGGTTTGGAGATATTGTTCACTGATGTATTTTCTTTAGGCATTGAGTTTTAGTGGCTTGTTACACATTTTATGTGTTTCTAAATCTTATTTTGATGTTACTAAGACATTTACCTTTTTATTTGACTAACAGAGCTTCATGATCAAAATGTATGCACTATATCATTTAAAGGGGAGGAAGAGAATGAGAGGGATGAAAAGAATATTCAGCAGGAAAGCCATTCATACACATATGCAGGTGAATGGTATTTTTAAATATCCCAAGTTTGGTAGGTACAAATAAAAGTATGCTTTATATTTAAGGCCAAAGCAATGAGCTTTTGTAAGCATTCTGTCTTTATTTATGTAGGACTTTCTAATGTGAAGTCTTCAGTTGTCCCAAAACTTGAGGAAGAAGAAGAGCTAAATGTAATAGGTCACCAACATGTCAAAAAAGAAGTAGGAATTCCTATAAATACATGTGAAGGTGAGTAATAAATACTACATAAAGGAAATATCTGCAATTTACTTCAGGTATTTTATGTCTTTTTACTCAGATCCACAGACAATCTTATCTTTTATGTGGAAGGAGGTACATCTATCTTACACAGTTTTCACACCTTCCTAACTAATGTATATACCCTGGAACAGGATAAAATGTAACTCAGGTTTATTGGAAGCCATCAGCAGGGAATACTATTGAGGGCTGATACTTGCCACATTATAAAAATCATTGTGGGTATCCGAAAACCTAGTTCACCGGGCTGAAATGTATTTGTACACAGATGGATACCTATGAAAGACATGCAGCAGAACTCACAAATATTTACAGAGAGGGTTATTCTGCTCAGAATATAAAAAGGCCGTAGATAGTTTCATGGAAGTAATTCATTTTGAAGAACATTTCATCAGTATAAAATCCAGAACATGTTGATCTCCTGATAAGGAGGTAGAAAAAGATAATGTTTTGGAGTAGTTGTCATAATGTATATGAAGAATCCTGGATACTGTTCTTAAAGGGGAACTCAGCCATTGACCCACTCAACCCACTTCACTTGATGTTGATACATGTAACATTGAATATACTGTACGGTGTGTGCAAGGCATGAAGAACAGTCCCAGTGAATATAAAGCCTGGTATACAAAACTTTTTACAGAAACGGGCAATAAATTGTGATTTCAGATTGTATAATATAGAAGACAGTGTTCCATGAAGAAATGGAAAAGGGACAGGTGAACTTATATAGCATAACAAGCCATAATAATAATGGGGAGACTGATCGGTCATACAACCGTAACCCTACACCTACGGGACCAGTAAAAATACCAATGGCAATAATAACAATATAAAAATAGTAGAGATAGAAAAAGGCCACTGTAAGGTATATCTCCCTGAATGCTATATGGAGTATAGGCTCAATTATGGATCATCAAACAATAGTTAGGACTGTCAGTCCTGTAAATTTACCAGGACCCTGAGCATAACAAATAAAACAAACTTTAATAATTAAAAACAAAAGAATATGGAGGAAGGAACCGTAAAATGTATTGTCTATAAGATCCCAGTATACCAAAATTTCTAACACTATTTAGCGGTATCCCTATTATTCTAGGGTGACACTCAGAAGGACCCAATATTTTTCCTCTATCTATAAAAAAATAGCTGTATACAATCCTTATTCCCAACAAAGGATATGAGGATCACATAGATCTTACTACACTAACAACTCAAAGAGAGAAAGTGGAGAGGATCCCTATATCATATAGTGGAGTGCCCTGCAAAACAAAAAAAGTGGCACTCAGGAGGACCCGCTAACATCCTCTCACTAAAAAATGGGAGAGTTAAGTACACTCAATCCTACTGGGATCCAGTGCTGCTTTCTCATGTGTGAACTCTAGTAAGAGTAAGGGCTAAGAACTCTATGGATTTTCCATATATGAGACTGTAGCTTTAAGATAGATAATCTATATGAAGGTAAGTATCTCTTATACCTGCATATGATCTTATAGAACGAATGCCTGCAAGTTGAATTACATCTTACATTGCTTCCAGCTGTATTTCCATGTATTGGATACTTGCCAACAGCACAAATTGGATGTCTCGACAAACGCTGTTTAGTAAAGCAACGTTACGTGTGAGTGTTGCAATCCATCAAAGAGCACCGCATGTGTATCTCCCTAGGCACTGCCAGATATCAACACTTATTTAGCTTTGTTAGTATTATATTCATAATCTTTGTAACAGCCCATAGCTCTAGGCACAAATGACTGGTACTTATAAGTATTTAGACAGTCATGACCCTGGGCAAACTTTACATGAGTATATCAGTATCTATACAATCCCAACCATGGAACATAAATAACAGCGTTACTTTAGGACCTCCACCCCAAACATCATACTTGTAACAGGTCACTGTTCATGTCTGGATCATCTGCTCTCACTGACGCTGCGTTTCGCGTTCTGGCTTCTACAGAGTCTACCCAGGGACAATTTTCAATCCCTTAAGTACTTTCCAAATGAGTCCAGCAGCTTCTACGGTGGCTCACGTATACCAAAATTATGCACACAAATGCCTTTGCTTTTTCAATATCTGACACATTTGACATTCAACATATCCCCCCTCAAAAAAATAGTCTAATTATATAGAAACTCTCTAACCACACTAAGGTGCCTATCCTGTATCTTCAGACCAACATTCCATGGTAATCAGTGTCTATGGACATATATTATGTGCGGATATAATTAGCTCATAATGTATTCTGTAAAACGGGCAAATCAAATCAAATTGAAAAACATTTTTTATATTGTATAATCTCCAACCCGTGACTTTAGAGTGAAATTGAGATCATATCACAGTACAGATAATGTATCAAGATATCTGGTCAGTCTTGTTGTTTACTGTCGTATATTCCTGTATATTTATCCTTAACTGGAATAGTGGAATCTCTGTTCTGCCCTTGAAATAATATTGCCAATTGGGGCCAATGACATATTCCAATATAATGTTCTTGACTGTAGAATTAATATCTCTATTCTTCCCTCCAACTAACTTTACCAATTAAAACTATTACTTTGGTTAGTAGGGGGGATTAATTAATTTTAGATAAACACAGTGTAGTTGATGTTCTCATTTAGTCCTTTTGGGGCAACTGTGTCCAATAGAAAAAGCCATCTACTTTCAGCACGTAAGAGTTGCTTCTCTAAGTTACCTCCTTGTATCCCCTTCTTTATATTTTGTAATACCCAACATTTCAGGGATGGTTTGGACTCATTATATTTAAGGAAGTGATGTACCACTGTGATCAGATATCATTTCCTTTGTTGGGAATAATGATTGTATACAGTTATTTTTTACCTAGATTAATAGGGAAATACTGCTAGATATTTTTGTATACTGGGATCCTTTAGACAATACATTTTACGTGTCCTTCCTCCATATTCTTTTGTTTTTAATTTAAAAAGTTTGTTTTATTTGTTATGCTCAGGGTCCTGTTAAATTTACAGGACTGACAGTCCTAACTATTGTTTGATGATACATATTTGAGCCTATACTCCATATAGCATTCAGGGAGAAATACCTTACAGTGGCCTTTTTCTATCTCTACTATTTTTATAGTGTTCCATGAAGCACTGAAATGTATTTGATAAAGAGTTCTGTGAGTTCAGTTCACTTTTTTTAGAATTATAAAGTTGGCACTGTTTCTGAGTTGGTCAACCATGTCCCATATAGTTGACAATACTTTGAACTATGGCAGAACAACCACAACATCCATTTAGATGTGAGTCAATTGCTTTTAAGGGACAGAAAAAGTGTTGAAGTCCAATATGCCCTGTGAGTTATCTGGTTGGAAAATAGATGTAAGATTGACTCTAGTACCACAATTTGCTCATCAGGTAAAAAGTCTACATGACTGTTTATTATCAATTTGTTTTTAATAAAAACTGTTTAAACAGTATTACATAAGACTTGAATTAGACAATTGTAGCTATTTTGGGACAAATAACTTCTCATCAGGGTTTGCAAATAGGAGAGGTGATGTAATCAATGGTAGGTTGTTGCAGAGATTAAATTATATCACCTCCCCTCAATGTACATGTGATGAAAAATAGAAGAGCTCTTTGTCCCAAACAGCCAAAGTTATCTAATATTCCTGGATAATTCATAAATTTTTCTTCACAATGTGAAAAAAATACATGTTAACAATTGCTTATGTATGTTGTTTTCAGATAACACTTAATCACGTTCTATTTATATCGTTTTATGATTTGGCTGGAATTACTGATTTTCTTGTTACTAGAGTCCTGAATCTTCTCAGTCTAGCCAAGCTTCTAAGTGGAACCATTTCATAATCAACTTCTTATCTAATTAGTCTATTTGAGACTTGCCTTGTCTGTCAATGTTTGAGATTATAAATAGGCAGCGTGGTTCTATTTCCAGAAGTGCTATCATTTAAAAATGTTCATACAAGTGTCAAAATCCATCTTGTAAAGTTATTAATCTTCATAACATGTTCAGCCTTTGTGAATTTTGGGTTACTAGTTATGGAGAACTTAACTTAGGGTATTTCTTCCCAATAGATGGACCCATAAATATGAATATCGTAGAAGAAGCAGCTTCTTCATCAGAAGGGAAAGTGGCAGTTGATATTAGTGAGTCCCAGAAGGTTCAAAGAGCAGACTCTGAAATAAATCCATCTACAGAATTGATCTTAAGTGAGAAAGAAAGCCATACATCAACTTATCTGTCTTGCAAAGGTGAACAAATCTCATTGGCCAAGAAAGAACGGTCTGTGAACATTTGTGTTGATGGAAACCAAAGAACTAGGAAAGGGAAAAACAAAGTGGCCAAAAACTATAATAGAAAGGCAAGCTGTGAAGAAACACAAATAGTAGAAAAGTTAAATGTTTGTGAGAACAGGGCAGAAGGGTCCTCTGAATGTCCAAATCCGATTGTACACCAAGGAATCCAGACTGGAGTGAAGCCATATGAATGTGCTGAATGTGGGAAAAATTTCTCTAAAAAGTCAAATCTGGTTCAACATCAGATAATTCATACAGGAGAGAAGCAACATGTTTGTCCAGTTTGTGGAAAGTGCTTCAGTTACCGATCCAACCTGACTGTACATCAGAGAATTCACACAGGGGATAAGCCATATGTTTGCCAGCAGTGTGGTAAAGGCTTCTATCAAAAGGCACATCTTATAGCACATGAGACAGTCCATACAGGAGAGAGACCATATGTATGCTCTGAATGTGGAAAGGAGTTCTCCGCACAGTCCAATCTGTTTGCACACCAGAAAATCCATACAGGAGAGAAGCCATATGTCTGCTCTGAGTGTGGGAAAGGTTACTTTCAAAAGGCAAACCTACTCTCACATCAGAGATCTCATACAGGAGAGAAACCATATGTGTGTCCTGAATGTGGAAGAAAGTTTACTCATAAATCAAACCTCCTCTCACACCAGAGAACTCATACTTGAGACAAACAACATGTTTCCTGAATATAAAGGAGACACTTCTCTTGAAGTTCAGTTCAGAACAAAACTCAAAAGGTTGCATGAAAGTTGAAAGCCACAGTATACAAACAAGAGAGAAGCCCTGATGAATTGCTGTAATTTTAATTCTAACTTATCTAACAAATTAGGTCACCAGACGTTATGACCGCTTTATTAATGTAGGATAATATATAATAATAATATGAGTGTAGTTATTTTATAATAATATTTTTATGAGCATGTTTTAAATAGGTTTTATTATGTTTGTCTTTTATATGTCTTATCTTCACCCTCAATTAAATGAAGCATGAGAATTGTGTTCCTGTCGCATGCATGGCCCTTTAGAAGCCACAGCAATAGTTGTTTTAATGTTCAGATATTACTAATTGCAATTAACCCAGGCCAACCACAAGCTTTATGGATGATGGAGACAATGAGGTCCAAATATCTTAAAATGACCTTCTTCTATGTAGTTGTTTAACAGATTGTTTTGTGGCAGTCATATTATAAAATAGGCTTTTAGAGGAGATATAACAGAGGGAAACATAATAATAAAAAGTGCACTTTTGTAAGTAGGTGATATTTTTTGGGACTCCTCTTCCAAATTATACTCAAGTTCCTTCACTATGGAACAAACTGCTGCAAAAACATAAAAAAAAGTATCTTTGAAGGAAGACAGAGCTGTTCTCGTTGTTCTCAGATAAGTGAATCTTTATATTAAATGCAAATATTTTTCAGCTGGATCCATTATGTCCAGAAAACTTGTTATCTGCCTTTGTACTGCAGTTATCCGTTTGTCTAGACACCAACTGTTAAGTTTTCCACTTGAACTTTTCCATAGAGATGTTACAGAGATATGGATGTATTAAGCTGTAACCTTCTGATGGAAAAGGAGTTTCTGAATTTTCCAAATTAGAAATTTGCCTTTTAACTTAATTTAACCTTGTCAAAGAAAAAAATGGTTTTATCTTATTTAATAACATCAAACCAACTGATAATACATAAAAAAAAAACTAAGTTTGTACGTCTCTCTTTACATACAAAGTGTATCCTGCCTACTGGCTGTTGTTTGAGCATTAACAGATAGCTATTACACAAGTAAACACATTTTATTTTATTTCTCAGTGAAAAATTCTGTCAAAAAGCATTTCAACATGCTTTTAGGAGATCTTTAATATGATGTGGGCCAAATTGTGCTTAATTAAGTGGCCCTTTAACAATAGGTGCTAAATATCCTAATTAAACACTGATCATTAATAACATTTGTATTTAATGATTTATAAAAACAATTTTACTTTAAAACATCTGGTTAAGCAGCTGCTATTCTCTGCTCATTATGAAGTAAATTGGGGGTGTAGTTCTGGCAGGTGCTAAATTGTCATGATAAGTATCATACAGACCATACTCCAGTTTACCATTATCTGCCTAATTAATGTTATCTCCGTTGAAATATTTGATCTTCTTTTCAGTAGGGTTCAAGACAGTGAAGTAAAATATGAGGGTCTCATCTGGAGGGTATGGGAATGGTCTGTTCTGGGAGCGTTTGCTCGGAGGGGGATTGTAGGGTCTGATCTGTGGGAGTCAGGAGGGTCTGATCTGTGGGGGTCAGGAGGGTCTGATCTGTGGGAGTCAGGAGGGTCTGATCTGTGGGGGTCAGGAGGGTCTGATCTGTGGGGGTCAGGAGGGTCTGATCTGTGGGGGTCAGGAGGGTCTGATCTGGGGGGACAGATTTTCTAATATATTAGTCATTTAACAAAACAAACAAAAATCTGAATTTCTGTATAGTTTATAATTATTCTTTTATTTACTGTTGGGTGTAAGTAATACACTAACAACATTAACAACAGTGTAAACTATAGTCATAAAACATTTTTATAGAAAATCTGAATTTTTTTATACTTTGTTTACGAGTCCAGCAATCCATTTTCTATTTGTTACTGCCTTTCCTGAAAGCTGAGTCATGTTGGTGTTTTTCTTTATCTAATATTAGAGGGAGGTGCAAATTTGGGAGAAGTCCGTAGATAATTGGAAAATATCCTGAGGGACGGACGGATACTGATGAAGTCTTTATTGTGTCCAATGAATATGGAATAATTTTTTCCATAGGATTTAACTCAAATAGGAATAATTTGAATTCAGCCCTGAATCTGATACATAATTAAAGGTTTAACCAAAACTTTACCTTTACTGAGGAGCGATGATGACAGAAGCTGAGGAGGAGCAAAGGAATTGTTATTTAGAAGAGGAGTCGCCTTCTAATAAACATCAGGTAACTCCAATTCTGGTCATCGGTGTCTGTTTTGTCCCTTTCCCGATGATTCACTAGCACTCGATTTAGCAAAGAACTTATCCAATGTTGTCTGTTTTTTAAAGTTTTGTGACTAATATTGGTCTTGATGAATATAGGGGCTGCTGTATATATATATCACATATATAGTTGTGAGTGTACGGGTCGTTGCTCACGCTTGCGGGCTCGCGTAGCGAGCCCGCGGCCCTCGCAAAACGAGCCGCGGCCCTCGCGTAGCGAGGTCACTGGGCAAGGGCGTCAGTTGCTGGCATGGAGCGCCGAAGGCGCTCCATGCCAGCAACTGAGGCCCCTCGCGAAGCGAGGGCCTCAGTTGCTGGCGAGGTCACTGGTTAAGGGCCTCAGTTGCTGGCGAGGTCACTGGGCAAGGGCCTCAAACCCTCGCAAACTTCACGTCGCTACTCAAAAAACACGACACACAAATTACGACACTCGCTAAATTTTACGAGGAACACAAACAACCTACGAAACACGTTACCACACATTACGACCTCGCAAACATCGGACGCAACACGCCGACATACAAACATTTAAAACACAATAAATACACACAACACACACATAAAAAGCTTACCTACACCAAGAGGAACCATCCAGCACCTCAATAAAACAAGTTACACCTTCATTTAAATAAAAATAAAACACTTTAGACACTAATAAAATCGCTAAGCGAGAGAAAAAATGGCCGACGGACAAAACGAAAACGAGGCTACAGCACTCTCCAGACGTAAAACACCACACTCGCAAAACACCACACAAAACTCGAAAACCACTACAAACCAACAACGGACAATACGCAAAGACGCACAACACACATAAACCGCCATTTAACGCAAATGCGGAAGTACGACACTACGCGCACGGTTTCGACTCGCGCACGCACAGTATTACACTGCACACATTCACCACGCTTAGAGAGCAGCTCCACAACACTAATGCTGCAGCAATGTCAAAACACATTCACATCTCTTCAACACAATGCTTCCAAATAGGTAAAGTATATTCATTTATTAATGTATTATATCTTTACTATTACACACCAAACAACATTAGCTACCTTACAATTTCATTGCCGTCATTTTTTGACGGGCAATTCGCTAGTATATATATATATATATATATATATATATATATATATATATATATATATATATATATATATATATGATCCATGTTATTGTCTTTTAAAGAGATATATAGTTCTCTCCCATTTACATTGCAGTGGCCATGAAATTAGCAAACTTCTCAAATAAGCCAATGTTTCACTAAAAGATAATAATATCCTTTTTTAATTCATCTACCCTAGTTCATTGTTTAAGATGGACACATCCATTTTCCAAGTTGTCTTATTACTCCATTGATCTCCATTGTGTGTCAACTCTAGCTGTGTGGTCTACCAAACAATATTACCTGTTTCCACCGTAGAGAGTTCTTGGAGACAGGGAAAATAACAAAACTTTATTTCAAGCCCTATAAGGACACCTGTGAATTTAAAATCAAATTAAAAACATTTTTTTAAAAACAACATTTCTTAAAGTGGTAAATGATGGGATGTTTAATGTGTGTCAGAATACCCCCAATGGGTTCTATTAGCTTGCACAAATGGCTATGCTATAATGCCAATTCTGACTCATCCCAATAATGTACCTGAAATCCTACAGGAACAATTGGGAGTATAAGTTAAAATGTCCAAGTGTATTGCCATCAACTAAGCCACTATTGAAAATAGTTTATATTGGAATCATAAGTGGGCTACTTGACTATCAATTTCCAGCTTGGTGAGCCTAAGTCAAAACCAACCAATAAAAAGTGATAGTGAAAAGAGCAGACCTATCACCTCGGTGTGTCCTCCTAGTTGGAAGGCTCACTAGTTGAAGCCCGAAGCTTGCTAAACAATCTATTAGCAGATCGGGTTTAAAGATTTGAGGATTAATATTAGGGTTTGCCCTCAGATTTTCAAATCATATATTAACTTTTCAATTAAAAACAAATTATAAACCTTCTGATTATGTGAAAGCAGTGAACCATAGGCTGTAACATCTGTTGGTAGCTGAATTGCCCTATTTCGGAAGCCTCGTAGCTTAATCAATATTACATACTATTAACTTGCCCGTCATAAATGACGGTATCATATGTTATGTTTAACTGTCTGTTCTGTCTCTCTCTCTGTTCGGTCTCTCTTTTGCACTCTCTCTGAGCGTCCTCTCTCTATCTCTGTGCCTTCTGTCTCTCTCTATCTCTGTGCAGCCTCTCTCTCTTTGTGCTCTCTCATTCTGTGCGCTCTCTCTCTCTGTGCACCCTTTCTCTCTCTCTGCGCCCTCTGTCTCTGCACTGTCTCTCTCTCTATGCGCCCCCTCTCTCTCTGTGCATTCCCCCTCTCTCTGTACGTCCTCTCTTCATCCTCTCTCTCTCTTTGTGCTCTCTTTCTCTCTGTATGCTCTCTCTCCCTCTCTAGGCACCCTCTCCCGTCTGGCAAGGGCAGGGACCCCAGAGTGATGTCACACATGTAACGTCATTGGGCTTCCTGCTGCGAGAGTAGAGCACAGGCTGGGGGGGGGGGGGGGGGGGGGAGCGCTAGGGATCTGGAGGGGCCAAGGAGAGCTGATGTGGGATCAGAATAGGCCTGGCTGCGGGAGCCAGGAGTGGTCTTGGTGCGCGTGCCCCCAGCAGTATATATATTTTGTGTTATAAATTATTATTTTATGTGTATAAAAGGCATTTGTGGGCACGTTTGCATGTCCCAGTTCAGCTTCACAGAATGCAGTGTAATAACTGTTTCTTGGAATTCAGATCTGGAAGCAGGTTTTTAAACTTGTTTTAGACATTCAAATGTGAACACAGATGTACTTTTTATTTACTATATATTTACTATATATATATATATATATA
This sequence comes from Discoglossus pictus, assembly GCA_027410445.1. Taxonomy (NCBI): domain Eukaryota; kingdom Metazoa; phylum Chordata; class Amphibia; order Anura; family Alytidae; genus Discoglossus; species Discoglossus pictus. The sequence continues at coordinate 99,237,194 of CM050170.1, read as the reverse complement.
TATATATATATATATATATATATATATATATATATATATATATATATATATATGGTTTGGATTGACAGAGTGATGGTGCATTATGTGGCCTCATTTGCATATCCCGCCCAGTTTTCCCAGACTGCAGTGCATATACTGTATTTCTGAGAAATTTGAGCAGGAAATAAGTTTTCATCAACTTATTTTTAAACATTCAACTGGAATCACTAATGTACTATTCCTTATTTGTACTACTGTACTTTGTACGGTGGAGGGCTTCTATCACTCTTAGCCCACCATATGTGAAACAATTGCTGTATATATATATATACCCCTGGGGGGGACCCCCACCCAGACAGCTCCTGGCTCCCCCAGCCAGGCCCATTCATCCCCTTCATTGAAGTGCACAAGCCGTTTTACATCTTTGTCCTTATATGTGACATTTCAGTACCCAACCAGCAGCTCCTCAGGCTTTAGAAAATTACAATAAAAAGAGCAGCCTGTTCACTGCTAAATAAAACAGACAGCTTCTATTCCTTATCCTGCAGTGACATCTTGTGGCCGGCTGCAGAATGACATGCATTTATTTTCCTACTAGCGAATTGCCTGTCAAAAAATGACGGCAATAAAATTGTAAGTGAGCTAATGCTGTTTAGTGTATAATAATCAAATAAATAATACATTAATAAATTAATATACTTTACCTATTTTCAAGTAATACATGCAGAAAGCATTCTTTTAAAGAGCTGACAATCTGTTTTGATGTTGCTGCAGCATTAGTGGTGTGGAGCTGCTGTGTAAGCGTGATGAATGTGTGCAGTGTAATAGTGTGTGTGCGCGAGACCAAACCGTTAGCGTAGCTGTGTACTTCCGCATTGTTCTAAAATGGCGGCTAATGTGTGGTATGCGCCTGTAGCGGAATGTCCGTAGGTGTTTTGTGGTGTTTTGCGTGTTTCTGGTGGTGTTTTGCGTGTTTAGAGTGCTGTAGCCTCGTTTCCATTTTGTTCGGCGGCCATTATTTCTCTAGCTTAGAGAATTTTGTAGTGTCTAAAATCTTTTATTTTGAGTTAAATTAAGGTGCAACTTCATTTTTTGAGGTCCTGGATGCTCCCTCTTGCTGTAGGTAAGCTTTTTATGTATGTGTTGTGTGTATTTATTGTGTTTTTCATTTTTTCATGTCCGCGGGTTGCGGAAGTTTTTTGCGAGGTCGTAATGGGTCAACATCTCGTATGTTGTTTGCGTTACGAGGTAAAGTTTGCAAGGGTCGCAGTTGCTGGCAAGGAGCGCCTTCGGCGCTCCTTGCCAGCAACTGAGGCCCTCGCTTCGCGAGCCCGCAAGCGTTAGCAACAACTCTAGAGCAGATAGGACCAAGCAGGCCAGAGGACATCCTGACTGAGAGGTGGGTCATTTCCTGTTATGATTTTGCCAGCACAGGCAGCAGCAGTGGCAGTGAGCATCCGCAAGATGGCGCTGCCACAATTTTGATGCTGATATCATTGCTTTAGGGTAAGAGTTAGGGGTAAAGGTTTAAGCTTGGAAATAGTATATGATCTGAGCACAATTTCGGCAGCGCCATCTAGCTCCTTGCTGCAACTGCTGCTGCCACTGCCGGCGCAGTCATAACGGGAATTATCCGAGACATTTGGAACCAATTACAAGCTATTTTAAATGAGATATTACTGTTGCCTCCAGCCAGAGTTTCAAGGCATTATTAAGGGTTAACTAATCCATCCTAAAAAGCTATATGACTTTAACCTGTTTTTACTACATTGCGATGGCATATTTGGTGTTGTGTATTTCACTGTAACATGGACTTTTATATTGTATGTATTAATGGGATTTTTTACATTGTATTGTTAGGTGCTGCCATTCATCTCCATGTCTGGCAAACCATTTGTCTCCTAAGACCGGTTCAGACTAGTTTCTATATCTCTTAATTGGCTGTTTTTCATTATTACTCAGCCAATCACTACAGTACCTACATAGACCGTCTCCCATGTAGCAATCCAAAGCTACATTTTTTACTGTCTCCTGATTGGCTCTCAGGGAAAAATAAATGTTTCAAAAAGTATTTCAACATGCTTTTAGGAGATCTTTGCTGTGATGTGGTCCAAATTGTGCTGAATGAAGTGGCCCTTAAACAATATGATCTACATGTCTAAATTAAATACTGGTCATTAATAAAAATTTGTATTCAATGTTTTATAAAAGCATTTTAGAATAATAAACGTACTTTCTGCTATTATCTGCATACTATAAAGTCAGTCAGGGCGCAGCTCTGGGAGGTGCTAAATTGTCATGAATAAGTATATGGGTTATGGGATTGTAGTTAAAGCCCCTTATCCTACAGAGCAAACCCCAGGTTACCTATATCTGCCTAATTTATGTTATATCAGTTGAAATCCACTTCTGGATCGCTACCTTGTTGTGGTGAATGGACTTGTGGCCCTCAATGAAGCTGTGAGCTATACCACATAGGATCCCCAAGATGGGCAGGTCATTGCAGAGAGGTCAGACAAGTCGTATTGTACTGGAGAATGAGCTGGCAACCCACTTCAGTATCTCTGCCAAGATAACCTTATGGATAAGAACAACCAAAGATAGAGGTGCCTGGCGTGCTGCGGTCCTTAGGGTCATGAAGAGTCTGACACGAAATGTTTGTTCTTTTCGGTAGAGCTCAGGACAATCAGAGAGGTGGGTATGGGTACAGCAGTGGTCATTAATGAGGCAAAGTATGGCTTTCTGTATTAGTTTTTTTTAACTTGGATCAGGGCATAATGTAAACAGCTAGTTCTACTTTTAAGGGTATTACAAGAAAATGAGGAGTTGTGAGATGAACAGAAATAATGAGAGTTTACTTTTCATTTAAATTTATTACACAAGGTTATACATTTTACTTTGACTTGACAAAGTTCTGGACAATCATAAATATTTTAGTCCTATAGCAAAAAAAAATCTGAATTTCTATATAGATCACAATTATCCTTGTATTAACTGTTGTATTAACTGGCTGGGAATGGTTTCCCTGCAAAAACATATCTTTTTTTCATTGCTTTATCTGATTATCATGTATTTTACACTTTCTTTTATTATGTATTTTTTTACACGTTCCCCCCCAGGGAGGGGGTGCCTGCTTTATTCCCCAAAGTCACCTACTACTACAGGAATTCACCCTCAGGGTTGTAAGGGGATGGGCTTCTTATTACCCAACATGCAGATCATGATAGTTAGTGGAGAACCAGGACCGCAGGATCAGTATAAATGGTACAATCTGCCCATCAGTTGATTTGAAAAGGTCGAAGAGACCAATCCTACCCACAGATCCAGTCTGGTTTATCTATCCCTTCTTCTATGGCAGCTGCAGTAATTCAGGATACAAGTGGTTAATAGCCCAGTAAAAAAAAATAATATGACTCCAACTATTCTTTTAAGAAACACACCATGCATATGTCCCAAAACAGAGCTTATCTTTATTTGTCAGTGTACCTCAACTATTAGCTACCTCCTGACAAGATCCTGGCACTGCAGGGGTTGATAAGACAATGTGAGTTGGAGTTGATAAGATAAAAGTCCTGGAGCCAGAATTTTGGGATGGGGCCCAACCGGAGTATGGGAAAACATTTATTCAGCTTAATAAAATAGTTCAACTTAAAAAAACACTCTACATACAAATCAATGGCCCTAAAAATGGACCCAGAGCCCTCTAGACGTAAATGACCTGGTGGTAAAGGGCCTTATGGGTCCACCGTCCAGGGTATACAACTTGGGCTTAAGGAAAACACATCATACAATAATACAATATTACAACTTAGCAGGTGACATAGTCTTTTCCAAAGTCCTTATGGCCATTACAATAGCCCTTTGGTCCATCTAGTCAGATAGCTAGTGTCCATAACCCTAAATAACCACCTACCAAACTCTGACCATTTTTTTTTTTTATAAGTAGTGGGATAATTCTCAGGGTCAAACCCCTATTGCATAAATTTTTATAAAAAAAATATGGATGGTAAGAGGAACTAGTATATTTTTATTACATATTTTGTTTTCATGTTAATTTCGTGTACCTGGCATCAGATAATCCGGCACCTTCTTCTCATGTTGCAGCCTCCGGCACGCTGCCGGAATCTTTGCATGGATAGCAGATCCTGGATCACAACATAGGACAGCCTCATGCCCTTGTGTGGCTGCAGGAACACACAAGTTTAAGGAAGGCCGTGAAGGGATTGGGTGACCTTGAACGATTAACCTGTTATTGCCGGACCTCTGCTGGTCTAGCAAATCCGTTTATCCAGCAAGCTCCTGGTACGTTAGATGCCCAATATTCTGTGTCCTACCTGTATTACAGATGACTTAGCATATAAAGATTGTTTTAGAGTGATCAGATTGGCTGATAAAGTCTGTTAATTAACGTGAATTCACTCTCTTTTAGCAAAGTTTGCTTCGCAAAAGCTTACAGTGCCTTGCAAAAGTATTTATATACATATATATATACATATACATAAAACTATTTTAAAAATAGAAAACAGAAAATTGGCATGTGCGTATGTATTCGCCCCCTTTTGGTATGAAGCCCATAAAAAGCTCTGGTGCAACCATTTACCTTCAGAAGTCACATAATTAGTGAAATGATGTCCACCTGTGTGCAATCTAAGTGTCAAATGATCTGTCATTACATATACACACCTTTTTTGAAAGGCCCCAGAGGCTGCAACACCTAGGCAAGAGACACCACTAACCAAACACTGCCATGAAGACCAAGGAACTCTCCAAACAAGTAAGGGACAATGTTGTTGAGAAGTACAAGTCAGGGTTAGGTTATAAAAAAATATCCAATCTTTGATGATCCCCAGGAGCACCATCAAATCTATCATAACCAACTGGAAAGAACATGGCGCAATAGCAAACCTGCCAAGAGACGGTCGCCCACCAAAACTCACGAACCGGGCAAGGAGGGCATTAATCAGAAAGGCAGCACAGAGACCTAAGGTAACCCTGGACGTTAAACCATATGCTCCATAGAGTTGGGCTTTATGGCAGAGTGGCCAGAAGAAAGCCATTACTTTCAGTAAAAAACAAAATGGCATGTTTTGAGTTTGCGAAAAGGCATGTGGGAGACACCCAAAATGTATGGATGAAGGTGCTTTGGTCTGATGAGACTAAAATTTTACTTTTCATCCATCAAAGAAAACCCCATGTCTGGGGCAAACCCAACAAATCACATCACCCAAAGAACACCATCCCCACAGTGAATCATGGTGGTGGCAGCATCGTGCTGTGGGGATATTTTTCAGCAGCCGTGACTGGGAAACTGGTTTGAGGGAAAGATGGATGTGCTAAATACAGGGATATTCTTGAGCAAAACCTGTACCACTCTGTGCGTGATTTGAGGCTAGAACGGAGGTTCACCTTCCAGCAAGGGGGGTGAATACTTTTGCAAGTCACTGTATATATATATTCATATATCATATATAGTTGTCCAGAACGTTTGCGAGTCGAGCCACTGAATCGAGCAGTTGAGGCATGCAGTTGGTTCAAACGCGTAACTCCAAAACGTCCACCTCCAGGGCTTGCGCCCCTTTGTCTGCTATGTCTGGCTTCGGCTATAACTGGATAATACTGGATCTTCCCTCCCTGTTTCCAGGGAAATCTGTGTAACTCTTGGTCCCTCATGCCTACCTACTGCCTATCGCTCAGCCAATCAGGGCATGGCTGACATAGGCACCTCCCTATGCCCGCCTCCTAAGGCGAGTAAGTCAAACTGCACATTTCCCTCTACTTCATGATTGACTCCTCACAGACTGATCAGCAACATGTCTAAATAGCAGCTTCTCCTATTGGTTGTTCCTCAATCAGATGGGAAATTTCAAGTTGCTTAAGCTCTTGTTATGTAGATGTTTACCTCAATCCATCATTCTCTATCCTTTATAAACCCTGAAAAATCACAGATAAAATATGCTCTCTCTGGGACACATAGTTATGGTGTGTTTCTTTGAGGGAAGGGCTTTTTATTATTTTGTATCCTGACCTTCTGCTGCTGTCCTGTGGGAAGGAATTGAAGAACTGAATCAGATCTGTGAGTAGGATTAGTCTACGTGGCCTTTTCAAGCCCACTGAAGAGCAGATTGTGACGTCCATCTTTTCAATTCCAATGCTAAAAGTTTAAATCAAGACAGAAAAAAATCCAGTCTTGCTTTTTTGATAGGACTCAATCTTGTAAACATTATGTCTTTTAGAAAAAATAAACAATATAATAACTTTGTACATTTCTAATTATTATTTTATACTAGCGACTTGCCCATCAAAAATTACGGGGCAATAAAATTGTAAGGCAGGTAATTCTGTTTGCCACAGGCATTTGTTTTTTTGGTGGTGTGAGATCCTACGGCACTCATTGCGAACCTCGCGCTGAGCGCCTCCGGTGCTCATCGAGTGTCTCGCAATGAGCGCTGAAGGCGCTCATTGCAAGGCTCTTGGTTGTATTTTTTTTTAATCAGAGGAGCTTTTGCTGTCATTGTAAGGTTGGCGCTGATCTGCTTTTTGCGCTTACTGCAAGGCTGTCCCCTGGTGTGGTTTGTGTGCTATGAGCAGCGTTGGCGCTCGTTGTGAGGCGTGCAGTGAATGGCTTTTGTGTTTATTGCAATAGTGTTTTTTTTTTCTTTTTTTGTGTATGTATTTTTGTATGCTAATGAAATAATTAATAAATAAAGTAATATACTTTACCTATTTGTAAGTAATATATGCAGGAAGCATTGTGCTGAAGAGCTGACAATCTGTTTTCATGTTCCTGCAGCATACAATGTAGGTTTGCACTGTTGTGGAGCTGAGGTGTAAGTGTCAGCAATGTGTGCAGTGTGTAGTGTAAATAGGCTGCGTGCGCGAGGGAAAGCCGTTAGTGTAGCTGTGCACTTCTGCATTCTGTAAGTTAGTGTTGTAAAATGGCGGCGAATGAGTATGTGGTACGCGGCTGTGGATGATTTAGCGTCCTTGCTAAAAGCGTATTTTGTACCTTGTACTGCTATGTGCTTTGTGGTGTTTTGCGGCTTTAGGGTCGTGTAGCCATGTTTTCGTTTTTTTCGACTGCCATTTTTTCTCTCGCTTAGGGGATTTTCGTGTCTAAACTCGGAAAATTGGACTTAAATTGAGGTGTAACTTCACTTGCAGAGGTTAGGTCTAGCTTCTATGGATGTTTTTAACCGCTTGTAAGGCGCTGTAGAGCCTCCACCTCCGCAAATGTGGCCCCCCTAATATTTGTTAGCGAACTGCAAGTACCTTAAAAACCTGTTCAAAATCCTACCAATACACATAATTTGGGCCATATATTTTGTGCCAATCAGTTGTATCCACCATTATTGTCAACTTCCCTATATTCTTTAATTGCAGTCACACAACTGAAACACCTCTAGATTTGGTTTTATTGCATTAATCATATCTTTATATTTTATTAGGAAAATTAGGAATTCAGTCTTACTTTCTAATGAGTTTATTGAATGCAGAATATATAAAAAAAAATGTTTTGCATATGGGGTAATTAAACTCTATGCATTCACACCACCCTTCTCATATATGTGGTAAATAAACACTATTTATAACTTAAGCCCCATTCACTTATTCACTTATACTTATTTTCCTCCCCAAACATATTTTCCATCCTTAGAGATTTCCAATAAAAAGAGCCATTCACTTGCATATAATTCAGCTCTGTTCATTGCTAGATAGAACACAGTTTATATTACTTATCCTGCAGTGACATCTTGTGGAAATTTGCCGAATTGCAGGCTTTTATTTTCGTATGTTAAATTCCATTGAAAGATGGCACCTTGCTGATTGACTCAGGGACTTTGGGCAATCAGCTTTATAACTGGTCAGGAGCAAGAGGAGGCTGGGGGGAACCGGCTAGGCCTCGCTCAGTGCAGCAGCCTGGAGCAAGCAGGATCAAGCCTGCCAGAGAACAGACGGACTGAAAGATTGCTATGGACCCAATTACAAGCTATTTTAATTGGGATATTACTGTTGCCTCCAGCCAGGGTAACAAGCCATTATTATGGCTCCTAAACATCCCATATGACTTTAACATGTAGGGTGCTGTAAAGTTTTATATTGTGTTTTTATTTATTGTGATGGCATATTTGGTGTTGTGTATTTCACTGTGACATGGGCTTTTATACTGTGTGTATTACATCCAGTCGCCATGGAGCCTCCCTGCTTTGGGGTGTAGATCCATTAATCCTAACAACCCTTACCTATTCTACCGCTCCAAATAAACTATAAGTGGCCTATTGGGGTTCCAATGGACCCCATAGTTGCTATTCCTCAAGGTCCCTATGGCTATCTCCCTTGGGACTCAACAATAACACCCATGTAGACACCCATGCCTCTATAAATAACCCCATGGAGGCTCCACCAACCTGCAAGGGAGTTGCTATGGACCTCTATGGAATCTAATATTAACCTCTCTACCAAAGAGGCCCTTATGGACCCCTATGGCACACTTACCATAGGGGTTCCTATGGACGACATGGGACACTAACCACTACCATGGTGGTTCTTATGAATCAACATGACACACCAAATGCTCCTATGGGGTTCCCTACATTCACCAATCAGAATAGAAATAGTAACCAATCAGAATGCATAGTTTTTTTAGTTAAGTCAGTTGTTTTTATAGAGAGGTGTGACATTTTGTTTTTGTATGGCTTGTCGTGGGTTTGTGGTTAAAAAAACCCTCATGCATATACTGCCTACATTATATGGTTGTCTGTTGGTTTTGCTGTTACAACAGTAAACATACACAGGTACTTATACTCCTTTTTCAGGTGAGGAGTTAAATCAGTTTTCTTTGTACAAATTACATTTTCGAGTCTAGTAAACAAGTCAAGGTAACACTTGGCCAATCCAATTATAGATATGTTAGACGTTAGCAGAGACCTTGAGAATGTAACATGCAAGTGGACAAACGCATCTTACTTCAATTCCCAATTGTTCTAACCGAGGGTGTTATCAAGCAGGGGTTTCATTAGACACAATGGACTATTCTATGACCCTAAATTGTTGGCAGACACAATCTGCAACAAAGGTCACATATATTCTCTATTAATTAATTTTAATATATGTAACCAGACTTCTCTCTTGCGGGCAGAAGCAGATTTACACAATGTGTTTACTAACCTATTATAATTATGCATATACATGTGAATAGGGAGGAAGCTATCAGTAATTGGTGGAAATAACCTTGTGATGATGAGGAAGAAATAGGCAGAGAGAAGGTTCTGGGTCTTTGTCTGGGTTCATCTTTCTATACTAATTTCTGTCTGTCACTCTCTGGAATAAATGTATGCCCCCTTATATTTTATCTAAGATATTTTACTATATCTGTCTATATCCAATTTCCATCCTATCTATCCGAAAAAGAAAAGAACCAATAACACAAAAAGGATTGCTTCAAAATATCTCGAGAAGGGTTCCTAAAATGAGACAAGGGTTACACTGAAATCCTATAGCTGGTAATGTATAACATTGTTTAACTTTCTAATTTGTAGTAGATATAAAATAGTCCAATAAACCACAATCATTCTGTTATCTTTTTGGTGTTGTTACAGAACAAAAGCTAATTAGCACCTGCATTCTGGACTGTAAGTGTTAAGCAATATATTTCAATCTGTGCCATATTCCCTAAAACAGTCTGACTGACTATTCAATAATATAACCATTTAACTCTGTAACAAAACCAATTATTAAAATACACCAATACTCAAAAGCTACTTAGCCTTTCTCAACACATACTTTCTTTAATAACACAATTGTCAAAACTGTTTTATATAATTATTGATTGAATTGATTGCATCTATAAAAACACACTATGTCACTAACCCTAGTACTGATATACAAAAGTTACTTAATCTGCTATAGATACATTATAACCTAATTAGTTATATTGCTTCTGCTCTGTAGGTCTTAAACCTGAGTTTGCTATTTATGGGGTAACACGTTATATCACTGAGTATTAATACCACATATATTGTATAGAATAGACATTTGATTGTTTATCCAAGTGTGATCAGACTTTATACTCTGCTTATCATCTATGTATTGAACGAACCAAATCGTATTGCTGTAAGACAAATTGTTAACCAAACTTTATATGATTATATACACTGTTTATTGATCAGATATTAAACTAAAATAACATATATTGATATTGATTATTATCCAATCAGTTATTCCTATTTTGAACTAACCAAATATAATGTTTTAAGATAGATTGCTAACCAAACTTGACAGAATTATATACACTTCTTATTGATTTCTATATTGTACTAACAGAATATAAAATGTATTAAAACTAATTGTTATCCAATCATTCACAAGAGATTGAATTAATCATAAGATCAATTTTATATTGTGATCTCACTAAACATTAAAGCTTATAAGTAAATACATCCAATTGTTTATTCTTGATTTTACTATTATCCTAATAAACATCATTCTGCACTAGACATATACTTGTCTATAAATTGATCATTGAACTCAATAAACTTTATTAAATCACACACATTGTAATATTTGTGTCATATCAAATTGTATGACAGGTTGAACAGAAGATAGCAGGTATTTAAGCAAGCTGAAAGAGGCCCATATTCCAGAGGGCTAGAAGTTGAAGAACCATGGTTTCAAGGAACATAGGATATGCCTGCTTATCCAGGGCCGAAGAGTAAGGCGCATGTGAATTGTAACTGGACATGTCTGGAGGTCATCCAAGGAGAGTAATATATTGTAAGTTTGTATCAAAGAAAGTGCCTTGTCAACTTTCACACCCTGTAATGGCACATGAAGATTGTTTGTTTAACAAAAATTATGCAATAACCATCTCTATAACTTGCTGTTTATGCTTTGCTATAAATACAGGGACCTTGCCATGCGGCAGTGACTTCATCCTTGGTCAAAATAGTGCCAGGCGCTGCACCTCTCTATCACCTGCCATCCTGCTGAGCCGAGAGATTTTGGGAGTCCCTCAGCCCTGTGTGATTGAACAGCTGAAGCTAAGTATAAAAAATGTTGCTATATGATTATTATTACACTTATATTGTTTGATTTGTCAAAAACATAAACCCCAGGACAAAAGGAACTCAGTGGGTGGAAGTTTTGATATAATCCTCACCACATTTGTACATATATAAATAAAACTTTTTTCCATGTGTTCTTTAATCGTTTATTTTAGTTTAGTTCAACATTCATTTATTTGATTATATTATTTTAAGTGTATATATATATATATATATATATATATATATATATATATATATATATATAGTCACAAACCCCTTTTCCCCAGCCTGGGTGTTGGCCCATTAAGACCATCACAAACTTCTTGGCTGCACCACTGGATTATCTGTATGGACACTTATATTGTATTTGTAAACCTGCTTTGTTCCATTGTTTGCCAGATTAAGCTAATCCCATCAGGAAGAGATGAGGTCAGACATTAGACTGCTAGATTAAGTATATCCCATCTGATATTTGCTAGAAACGGCAGGATGTAGATTGCAAGTTAATCCTATTGATCCCAGGAAGCTACTGACAGACCCCATGTGGGATCATCTCCTGTAATTGTGTACACCCCCTCTGTACCTATAAATACTGCTGTCATTTTCAAAAATAAATCAGTTCACTTGGAGATACATAGAAATCGAATATCGCTGATTCTGTTCCTGGTGGCTGCGATACTGAACCTATCTCCACCCTACAAGGAACCTGTCCAGTTCACTACCACAGGAAGGTTATTGGAACTCCTGGAAACGCTGATTACTGATAGATACAGATGCCAGATATCAGGGTGCTGATGCTGAGATTTCAAAGAACCCAACAGTGCTTGTGGGTAGATAACCTGTAGTCCATAGCAGGTGGCTCTGGGCTTGTATAGCCCCTACTTGCGGATCCTCACATATATAGGGCCTCATTCTATTATCGGCCGCAGCCGCTGCGGGGCCGCAAGGACCGGCCGCAAGCTATTCGGCTATTCTATTCCCTTACGGCCGTAGGCTCCGGCAGGCTTGCGGCCGGTGCCTTGCTATCTCTTGCGGCCGCTCGCGCCGGAGGAAAGCCTTTGATCTAAAACGGCCGCAAGAGATTTGCAATTCAATTGCTCCGGGAAACCTCTCTGCAAGGCTAAAAACGAGCCGCAGTTACTTGCAGGAAAAAGGTCTCGCTAGCACCAATTAAGCACATAAAATAGCTCAAATAAAGCCATCCTGCACTTTGAGAAGACTATAAAGGGATTTTAGGTGTTAGAAAAAATAGCACATAATTATCCTGTACTTAAATCCGTAAAATATTTTATTTTTAATATCCGTAAAATATCCATGTAAAAAGTCCAGAGTGCTTGGAGCACCTCAGACACGCCCACGCCGCAGCCGGAAAATAAACAGTTAATTTGAACTCGGGTTTGGGCAGATGTGCAAGCTTGAGAGTGGGTTCCTTTTAATCCTCATGTCCCCCAATATGACCCCTAGCATTTACAGAGCTGTACAGTGCAGGCTTGAATTTATTTTTGAGTTTTTATATTTCACAGATTACGGCCGGTTCCAAGATATGCGGCCGGCCGTAAAAGGAGATCCTTGCGGGGCCGTATAATAGAATCGCGAGTAAACTGAACCCCCGCAAGGAATCGCAGCCTTACGGCCGATTTACGGCCGATAATAGAATGAGGCCCCATAGTAAATAAATAGTACATTTGTGTTCACAATTGAATGTCTAAAACAAGTAAAAAAAACATCCAATTGAGGCTTCTGGAGATCCGGCCTCGTAAATGGAGGCTGTAAGTTAATTTCCCATCCAATTGGCGTCTTCTTGCAGGCTCAATCGAGTTACAGGCTCCGGCCTGCGGATCATTGCGATGGTTAACATTGCAAGTTAATGCCCCTCCAAGCCTTTGATTTTTCACGTCCGGAAGAGTTCAGAACACTAAAATTGCAAATCGCTATTCAATTGCTGAGATACCACCTTAATTATATACGTGGAGCGCTTCAAATGCTAATAATAAATCAATACTGTACTTTTATTAAAAAGAAAAGTGATGTTAGGTTTTAGAAGTAATAGCACAACATTCTCAAACTCAAAAATCGCCCAAATAGAATACTTTGAAATCCAACCTCCAAGCCCGTAGGACTTTAAAATCCAACCTCCAGTTTGCAAAGTCCTACAGGCTTGGAGGTTGGATTACATTGATGTCATGATGACAATCTCCGTTTCCATTGGCTAATTCTTACTCAAGAGTTATGGCTGGGCTTAATTGATCAGGTTCAAGCTCGCGAATGCTACTGACTATTGCATGGTGTCCGTTTTTCGCTATCGGCCTCTAACTTGCGGCCTTGCCAAATTGGATGGTACCATAAGTTGCGGGCGCTGCGGCCTCACAGCAGCCCCACAGACATACGGCATGGGCTCCATAACTTAAGGCCCTGCAATTGGATGAGGCCTTTTGTTTCCAGTTCAGAATTCTGAAAAATACAGTTCTTACACTGCATTCTGGGAAGAGGAGCAGGGACATGCAAATGTGCCCACAAATGCCTCGCTCTTTAATCCATAAACCATTTTAAACATGGCTTCCTTTAAGCATATGCCCACTGCATTACACAGCTTTTATGCATATATATATATTCATTTTCTGTAAATCTTTAATGCTTAATTTTTTACAGTAATGCCTTCCTTACTTTACTATTTTTATACTTATTTTTTTTTTAGACCATTTTGTGGGTTAGATTTGGGAACTGTTTGGGGGTTGGGGGTACCTTAGCTCCGATTAATTGTCTCTTTTTGGTTGTGTGTCCTCCCTAACTCTGATTCCCTAATGGATGATTTAAAAGCAGACAAACAATTCAACAAAGTTGACAAAATCTCAACAGTATGCTTGTTATATTGGAAGAAGAATAAGCAGTAGTAAGGACTAAGATAAGTAATAATGCCACTCTACAGATCCCTAGTCAGGCCATAACTAGAATATGGGGCCCAATACTGGTAACCATATATACAAAAGGAGATTAATAGATTAGAAACAACTGGAATAATGGAAACCGAATTTGTGTACATAGTAAAAGACTGATAATTAAATGCTTAATCACTTTAATATATAAATACTGGAGGTGAGAAAGGAGAGGGATACAGGGTAAAACCTTAAGAGTTACATATTATAATTTGAAAATAATAGAAGAGATAGGGACAAACACTATAAATGTATCTAAGCATGTGTGGGTTAAGCACTTCCTAAAGATATAGTGCCATATTAAATTAGCTCTCGTAGTTCCCTCGGTCCTCGCAAAAGGGAATTTTTTGCTTTTTGCGAGGACCAAATGCCCAATACTTCCCTCGCAGCCTGCTTTGCGAGATGACTCCGAAAAATGGCAGAGAATAAGCTCCAAGAGAGCTACGGAGTCACACGCAGCCCTAAATCTATGAGATGAATCTCGCACATCGGAAGAATCCCTACGAGCACAAAAAAGTGCCTGTAAGGGGTCCTAAAGCCTCTACGTGCTGCCTCGGAGCAGCCCGACACCGCCGTGTGATGCTCCCCCTGCTCCCTATACAAATCTCCATGCTGCAGGGGTCCCTATCAGGAAGGTTTTTTTTGTTTGTTTTTTAGAGCGCGGATTGTTCCAGGGCCCAGCCGGGGCAGAAGAGGAGGAGGCCGGGGACATTGCGGGGAGGTAAGTTGAATGTATATTATGTTTATTTTACTTTATTTTGTGTCTATATGTGAAAACATTCTGGAAAACTTTTCTGGAAGGAATTTGGCAATGGCGGCTACTGATTGGCTGAAAACGCTGTCTATCAAATTCAGCCAATCAGAAGATGCCAATGTGTGAGCCAATCAGAAAGGGATACACCCCAGAATCCCACTCTGATTGGATAATACACCTGTCAATCTTTATTTAAACCAATCAGAAGGCTTTATTGCCATCAGCTAATCACAATGGGATACACCCCCACGGGGTGATTGGCTGAAGACATCTGCGCCTTCTCATTGGCTGTAATACTGATTGACATTGACAACAGCCAATCAAAATGCGCAAATGCCTTCAGCCAATCACTCCGTGGGGGTGTATCCCATTGTGATTGGCTGAAGGCATCTGCGCCTTGTGATTGGTTTAAATAAAGATTGACAGGAGCTTTAGCCAATCAGGGTGGGATTTTGGGGTGTATCCCATCCTGATTGGCTCACACATTGACGCCTTCTGTTTGGCTGAAATTTGATAGACAGCATTTTCAGCCAATCAGAAGCCGCCATTGTTAATTTCTTTCCGGAAAAGGCTCTAGGAGGCTTATTAGCGTCGGGGAGGTCTGCAAGTGCGAACCACCGTTAGATTTTTTTATTTATTTATTTTTAGTACGCAGATTGTTCCAGGGCCCAGCAGGGGACATCGCGGGGAGGTAAGTTGAATGTATATTATGTTTATTTTACTTTATTTTGTGTCTATATCTTGTATTAATGTAATGTGTTTTTTTTAACAGGGGCCGCACCAGAGAAGAAGAAAACAAGAAGGACGGGGACATGCTGGAAAGGTGAGTAGAATATTTAGAATGTGTATAATGTTTATTTATTTGATGTTAATGTGTTGCACTATTTTATTTTGTTTTTCCCCTAGGTTGGTGATCTGAAGGGACATCTACAAAAGTAAGTGGTCTTAATTATTTTATTTTAGCTTAGAATTAGGGTTGCTGTATGTAGTTAGGATTTATTGTATAATAGATAGATAGGGGGATGTATTTTAGATAAATAGGATTTATTGTATATTAAATAGATTGTATGTTAGATAGATAGGGGGTATTGTATTTTATTTTATTTGTATTGTATGTATTGTATGTATTGTATGTATTGTTTTGTATTGTGTATGTCTTTCCTTTTCAGGTGTGTAATTTTTTTTCTTCTCTAGTGGGGGGGGGGTTGTAATGTTTTTTGTTTTGTTTTTTTGTGACATGTTTTTTATGGGGGTCTGTATTGACCCCCATGAGTTATAGGGTTAATTAAGGGCTTATGGGGGTCTGTATTGACCTCCATGAGTTATAGGGTTAATTAAGGACTTATGGGGGTCTGTATTGACCCCCATGAGTTATGGGGTTAATTAAGGCCTTATGGGGGTCTGTATTTACCCTCATGAGCGACAGGGTGAATTAAGTGATTATGGGGGTCTGTATTGACCCCCATGAGTTATGGGGTTAATTTTAGTTGGCCGGGGTTAATATTTTT
Source organism: Discoglossus pictus (assembly GCA_027410445.1). NCBI lineage: Eukaryota > Metazoa > Chordata > Amphibia > Anura > Alytidae > Discoglossus > Discoglossus pictus. The sequence continues at coordinate 99,220,978 of CM050170.1, read as the reverse complement.
TAGAGCGAGTCCTTTCAGGACCATTGCAGTCCTTTAAGGACCCGCAAGGCAGGAAATGTCAAATTTTTAAATTCAGCAGGGTAACGATCAGTGCCGATTGGGGACCCCCGCTGCAAGGGGGTAATGTGGGGGGACTGCGGGGGTCCCTATGGACCCCTGCAGCAAAGGGTTAATGTGGGGACACTTCGGGGGTCCCGATGGGGAGCCCCGCATAGAGAGGGGTTAATTTTAGGTGCCGGGGGGTAGTTGGCGTACCCCCCACGGCAGGGCTTATGTGGGGGACTGCCGGGGAGGTCCCGTTTAGGACCCCCGCAGCAATGGATGAGATGTGGGAGCCTGCGAGATCATCTCACAGGCTGTCACTCCTCATGTACATTTTCTCTGTGTTGATACGGACGGCCCTGCTGCGTAGCTCACACGTTGCTCGCAGCAGGGCTAATTTAATAGCGTTGTAACTTTGAGAAAATTTGCAGCACGTAGGATTTAAGTAGAAGCCTCTTATCTACAAGGCTGGAATTTTAATAAGGCTGATAGTGTAGTTTGGTAGCTAATTGTCCTTCTAAATTTGCATAATAAAAGTCATTATTATAAAACCCTAACAAATTGTACTATAAACATAAAAATATATAAAATAGATTTATATAAATAATTATAAAATATTCTATTATGATTAATTATTAAACTTTAGATGTACTATCATTTATAACGGATCACTGCAGCTTTGGAAAATGTTATATTTATGTAACATAAATAAACTTACAGCAGCTGGGTGTCACAACTCTCTGGCCTCTGGCCCTTGGCAACCGGACCTCTACAAACTCCAACCACTATGGACCAAGTTTAATAGCCAAAAAGACTATATATATTAAAAAGTCAATATATCACTTACTGATGCTGTAAGACCAAAAGTGACTTTTAACCTGGGCATACACGCTAATGTTTCCCAAGCCCCTGGTTTATATGCCCCAAGCCCCTGGTTTATATGCCCCAGACCACTCTACCTTTTTCCATAGGATAAAAAAGTCCAGGATGATTTATGTCATTTTTACTAATTTTGGGCAGTTGCCATAAGTGTATACTGTATTCCAGAGCATGTACAATAAGTGGGGCTAATAAAAATATTTTGAGGTTAGTACTACTTTAAGGGCAATCAGTAGCCACTTCCAGCAGCCAAACGCGATACCCAGTTTTCTCCCAGTACAGGGATCTGGCCAGGTAGCTTGCGGTATTGGAGGAAAACACTCTATAGACTTCTATGGGGAGATGTATGGAACTTGAGCCATTAAGTTAACTACCGTATATATACTCGAGTATAAGCCAACCTTAATATAAGCCAAGGCACCTATTTTAGCACAAAATACTGGGTAAAATGAGTGACTTGAGTATAAGCCGAGGGTGGGAAATGTTCTGCCCCCTGTGTCCCTCTTGTGCCCTCTGTGTCCCCCTCTCTCTCCCGTGTCTCTTCCCCCCTCTCTCTTCCCTGTGTCTCTTCCCCCCTCTCCCTTCCCTGTGTCTCTCCCCCCCTCCTCATTCTCAACCTCCCTCCTCAACCCCACTCCTCATCCTCAACCTCCCTCCTCACCATCCCTCCTCATCCTCAACCTCCCTCCTCAACTCCCTCATCCTCAACCCCTTCCTCCTCAACCCCCTCCTCAACCCCACTCCTCAACCCCCATCCTCACCCCCCCATCCTCAACCCCATCCTCACCCCCCCATCCTCAACCCCATCCTTAACCCCCTCCTCAACCTCCCTCCTCAACCTCAACCCCCCTCCTCATCCTCAACCTCCCTCCTCAACCTCCCTCCTCATCCTTAACCTCCCTCCTCATCCTCAGCCCCCTCTCCTCATCCTCAACCCCCTCCTCATTCTCAACCCCCTCCTCATCCTCAACCCTCTCCTCAACCTCAACCCCCCCATCCTCAACCCCCCCTCCTCATCCTCCCACCTCAACATGCGTGCCACGTCATTAGCATATACCGGGTGCCGGCACGTCAAGACGACGCCGGAAGGAGCGGGGACCGGAGCAGGAGCTTCAGATGCAGGTAAGTGAGGGGAACGAGAGGGGGGGGGGGGGGTATTTAGAGGGGTAGAATGAGGGGGAGGGGGGTTTAGAATGAGGGGGGTTTAGAAAGAGGAGGGAGGTTGAGGATGAGGAGGGGGGAGGGAAAGAGACACGGGGGGGTTAGAGAGACACGGGGGGGTTAGAGAGACATGGGGGGTAGAGAGACACGGGGGGTAGAGAGACACGGGGGGTAGAGAGACACGGGGGGGTAGAGAGACACGGGGGGGTAGAGAGACACGGGGGGGGGGGAGTGACTCGAGCATAAGCTGAGGGGGCCCTTTTTAGCCTTAAAAAAAGGGCTGAAAAGCTTGGCTTATGCTCGAGTATATACGGTAGGTTGTCAGACAACAATTGCAATATTTGTTTCAATAAACAAAGTACAAGTAATGTCAAGTGCTTTGCAAATTATATCCCTTTGATCCATTGTCTTATTTTATTAGTATTAACTTTTATTTATAACGCACCAACATATTCTGTAGCGCTGGACAGGGGATAAGAACAAGGAAGGAAACAATATTGGCAAACTGCAGAAAATGGAGGGCCCTATTTTGAGCTTAGAATCTTTGTAGAAAATGCTTTTTCCCAATGCACCCTACAAGATTGGAAACTCGCTACTGTCTTGAGGTTAACCACTAATTGGTATATACTTGAACAAAAACCAATTGTTCCTGACCCTCCAATACAGCCAGTATTGCTAGAAGTACTACAGAAGTCTTGGTCAACCACCAAAAATGCATACACCCCAGAGCTACCTCACTATCCTAGCCGACTCTCTCAATAAACAGTATTTTTACCCAAGAGGATGATGGCTAAGGGGGTAACCCTTAGTGTTCCCAGCCAATCATGCGTCAACAAATAGAGATTAGTGATTGGATCCTCTTGTCCCCGGGAGAATTCAAAGTGCCAGAAGATGCTAAGTTGTATTTGCTTATTTAAATAACCCATTGTTGTATTGTCTAAGGACTGTATACAAGTGTGAACTGAAGAATAAAGATCATGCTCTGCTTGGGACACACAGAAATGGTAGGTTTGATTTAGAGGGAAGGCTTTTAATATGTTTATTCCACAGAATAATATTGCAACTTGTCCTGAATCCTGATAGTGATCCTGTGTGAAGGAAAACCGAACCAGATTCTACCTATGGGTAGGATCGGTCTAGCGACCATTTCAAGCCCAACGAAGAGCGGGTTGAGGCACCGTGTAACCCATGAATATATATATATTTTATTTTAATTTTATTTTAGCAGATGCTTCTTGTGCCAAAGGATTCCCACTTCCTGCAGGCTTGGAGTCTAACATATTTGTGCTGAGAGGGTGTGTTTTCTGGAGTAGAGAGAGAGGGATGGGACAGAAGGAACAGATATTATTTGTTTAGATAATTTGATAAGATTAAAGTTGACACCACACCCTTTTGCACTCTCTGACTCAGAGGTCTATGCAAAAGTAAACACATGTCACACACACGCACCTACACACACACATATCAGGGATTCATCAAAGGTCCTGTAAAGGCATCAACATTTATTTATTGTTGTTTATATAAAATAACTAGCGTATTGCCCGTCAAAAAATGACGGCAATCAGATGTGTATGTTTTAAAAGTTGTTTAGTTATTAATATACATATGAAATTGTAAGGTAGCTAATGTTGTTTTCTGTGTACTACTGAAATATAGAAATCAAATTAATAAATGAATGTACGTATTTTTATGCATTGTGTTGAAGAGCTGGCAATCTGTGTTGATGTTGCTGCAGCATTAGTGGTGTGGAGGTGCTGTGTAAGCGTGATGAACGTGTGCAGTGTAATAGTGTGCGTGCGCGAGCCGAAAACGTTAACGTAACTGTGTACTTGCGCATTATCCTAAAATGGCGGATAATGTGTGGTATGCGTCTTAGCGGATTATCTGTACGTGTTTTCCGTGGTGATAGTGCTGTCGCCTGGTTTTCGTTTTGTTCGTGCTGCATTTTTTCTGTGGCGCTCATTGCCAAAGTACTACGGTTTAACGGCTCGCCGGGCAATGATCGCCTGCGGCGCTCATCGCTCAGCCCTGCGGCGCTCATTGCCAAAGTACTACGGTTTAACGGCTAGCCTCGCTGCGCGAGGCTCGCCGGGCAATGATCGCCTGCAGCGCTCATCGCTCAGCCCGCTTAAGTACTACGGTTTAACAGTAAATATGGTCAAACGGTCAAATGACGGTCACTATAAATGAAATGTAGTGAAATGTGTTTGCCACACAACATGACGCTACATTTGTCCCTTTTTTTTTTTCTTAAAATAAATTTAAAAAAATTTTTTTTTTTGGTTTAGGCGGGAAATCCGATGTTGCGCGAGACAAAGTTGTTAAATCTGTGTTAATGCGTAAATCTGTAATTGTGTTTCGTAAAATGTACTCACTACTGTCTTTTTACTCATTGCGCGGTTAATCCGCATCCTTTATCTCGTTTTTCAAAGACATACGTCTGTGACTGTGTTTTACGCAGTTCGTAGTAGTAAAGCCTCGTTTTCATTTTTTTCGGCGGCCATTTTTTTCTCGCTTAGCCGATTTTTGATCTTTGTAACTCAGCTAAATCGATCTAAATTGCAGTTCCAACTCACTTCCAGACGTCCTGACTGGTTCCCCATGCTGTAAGTGACCTTTGTTTTATTTTTTAGTGTGTATTTAGTGTTTTTTTTACTGTTTTTGTTCCGCCGCTTATCTCGTAATTTTTTTCACCTCGTATTTTTTTTCTAAGTGCTACGGTTTAACGGCTAAGTGCTACGGTTTAACGTCGAGGCTCGCGGGGTGATGAGCGCCTGCGGCACTCATCGCTAAGTCGTACGCACTACGCAACGCAGCGTGACGACGATTCGTAGTTAGACAATTATAATATGTGATACAGTGGCAGTGCCAATACATATATATCTGGCTTTATATAGAAATTCCAGTTGATGTCTCTCTTTGAAGAAAAACTGCCATTCAGATGGATATATATTGAGAACTGATATGTGGTGGTCTGACACTTAACTGTACTCTGAATATGATTATTAAAACCTTTTCAGTGTGGCCGGCAGTATTTGTTTCTGCTTCAAGTGGATGTTAAAACATTTGGATTTAGTCTTCAGGTGCGACATATAGTGCAGATACCATGTGATAAGGACAATGCAGAATACTGCACTTTGCCTCCTTTATATTTTTCAAAAACAGTCAGAGTCAGAGGTGCTCAATTTGAGAACGGACAACACCTAAGTAGGTTTGTCTTATAGGTCTGGTTACCTACTTGGAAAGCAACATTTTTTCGCTCACTTGTGCCCTTCCCAAGGAGAAATATCTTGTAGTATATCAGACTGGTTTCACTCAAAAGAGTAATCCAGCACTGAAATACCAAACAATTTTACCTTGAAAAGGAGAAACAAAAAACCCCAGACATAGGATGTAAGACAAAATACAATCAGCTGAGGCTAATGGAAAAAAAGGAGCAGTTTAGCTTTTCTTGGGCATCGTCTGGGAGATGCAGCTGCACTCTCTAAGGCATAGTGAGAAAGGAGTCCACATCTGGAGCCCCTATCATCCTTAGGGTCAAAGGAGCTTAATCTGAGAAGAGGCAACTCCTAAGCAGGTTTGTCTTCTAGTGCTGGTAACTTACTCAGAGAGCAGCCTCTTTGAGCTCACTTGTCCATAGAACTAACCTATTAAGATTAGTACATTCTCTAATGGAACAGTGCTATTTTTGTTGTAGCTTATGCAAATAATCCTTGGGGCTTAGTCTTCTTATGGGTGATAGCGGAAATAGGACCTGAAGATCTTCTTAGCCTTTCTAGCATGGATGGAACACAAATTACAATAAGTACGTAACCAGAAGGTTTTGATTTTTATTGAGCACAGCCCTGGGCTAAAAAAAATAAAAAATAAATAGATGTAAGTCTGGAGTTTGCTGTTTCTCTTGTCCAAGGTAGAATTGCCTGGTATTTCAAGGCTGGATTACTCTATTGGGTGAGATCAAACTGATATATTACATGATATTTCTCCCTGTGAAGGCCACAAGTGACCTAAAAGAGGCTACTCTCCGAGTGGGTTATAATGTCCGTAGAACTAACCTATTAAGATTAGTTCCTTTTCTGATTGATCACCTCTAATTTTGTTGTCCCTTTATATATTTTCAGCCATTATTTGAATAGGCCCTTTTATGGATTCCATCCACATGCATTATTATTTGTATATTTCAATAGCATTTTCTATAACACGTGACACATGTATAGAAAAAAATTAGCTGTTGCTACAGAATGATGACCATCATTCCTAGTAGGAGGTGGCTGAGAGGATGATATTCTGAACAGCAATGATATTGAATAATAAAGATATGTATACTAATTGCAATACATGTTGAGTTCCTATTTAAATTGTGCTAGTTTATCTGTAAGTTCAATAAATTTAAATATTAAGGAATAAGTACCCATTTATTAGTATAAAGTATATGCTTGGAGCATGTCATCATAGAATTGTGGAAGTAAACAAGTAAGCCAGTGGTATCCAACATATTAAAACCTTGTTCTTTCTTGTGCCCCCTCACAATATCAATTTAAGATGATATTTTAAGCTCTTATCGTAATATCGTGTCCAGAAAATTATCTTGACAGAATTCTACTAATCTCTGACCTGCTTCATTTTGTACTCCAAGGCCAAACTTGCCAGCAATTCCAGGCATCTTTTGGTTCCCCACTTTAGTATTCCAATCTTCTATGATGAGAGTAACATATTTAAAAATTCAAAAACATCTAAAATTTGAGACATAATTGAAACCGTTTTGTACTGTGAGGACCTTCGGCGCTCATTGCGAGGCTTGCGCTGAGCACCTTCGGCAGTCATCGCATGCCTCGCAATGAGCGCCTTTGCCGCTCATTGTGTGCATCAGGACCTTCGGCACTCATTGCGAGCCTCATGACCTTCGGCATTCGTTGCGAGCCTCTCTTGTCGTGTATTTTTGGTCATGTGAGAGAGATATCTATTTCTATGTATATGTAGTTAAGTAATAATTAATGATTTATTCAATAAATTAGTATAGTTTAATTATTTATAATTGATATATGCAGCGAGCAATAGGCTGAAGAGCTAACAATCTGTTTGTATATTGCCTCTGCATAGAATATCGATTTTGAGTGTTGGGGCCCTGCTTATGTAGTGTAATGAATGTTTGAAGTGTGCATTCTAAATAGGCTGCGTGCGCGAGGGAAAGCTGTTGGTTTATTGTGTAAAGCGGCATTGTATAGTCGTAATGTTATTAATGTGGTACGCGTCTCGTGAGCATTTTCCGTCTTTTGTAATAGTGTATCTTGTAGGTCGTAGTGTGATGTGTAAAGTGCTACGCGTTTTGCAGTGTTTTGCGCCGTCTGGGGCCGTGTAGCCTGGTTTTAATTTTTTTTGCAGGTCATTTTTTTCCTCGCTTAGGCGATTTTTGAGTGGCGAAAATAGTCTGATACGAGTTAAATTTGCATTCCACCTCACTCACAGATGTTCTGGCTGTTGCCCCATGCTGTCTGTGATGTTTTTATAATTTCTTGGGGTGTATTTAATGTGTTTTTCGTGTTTTTTGTTCGGCCGCTAACCTCGTAAATGTTTGCGTCTTGTATCTTTTTTTTTTCTTAGTCCCGCATCTCATATTTTAACGGCTCGCCATGGTTGTTGTTAGGGGTTAATTGATTGTAGATAGGGTTAATGTATTGTAGATATGGTTAATGGGTTGTAGATAGGAATAATGTATTGTAGGTAGTGTTAATGTATTGTTGATAGGGATAATGTATGGTAGATAGGTTTAATAGATTGTAGATAGGGGTAGTATATTTGAACTGTATTTAGTGTATTGATGTAATGTAATGTTATGTGTTTTTTGTATATGTATTTTCTTTTCAGGTGTGTAGTTCTTTTTTTTTATTTTGTGTAACTTCGCTTTCTTTTAATTTTGGTAACTTAGTTTTTAAAAATGTTGGTAACATAGGTTTATTTAATTTTAGTAATATCGGTTTTCTTTATTTTGATAATGTCCTTTTTTATTTTATGTAATGTCCTTTTTTATTTTATGTAAGTCTAGGTTTTATTATTTTCTGTAATTAGGTGTTTTTTTGTTTTTCTGTAATTAGTGGGGTAATAGGGGTTTTATTAGGGTGGTAGGTCGGTAGTGTAGGGTTTAACAGGGTAGAGAGAGGGGTTAATAGTGTAGAGTAGGATAGGGTTTACTGGGTACATTCTTGGTTAAATATGCCCAGTTAAGGTTAAATAGGACTAGATAGGTTTACATAGGACTAGACGGGGTTAAATAGGTCCAGATGGGGTTAAATAGGCAGAGTTAGATTTAGCTAGGCCCAGTTAGGGTTATTGGGTCCAAATAGGGTTAGATAGGCCCAGTTAGGGTTACTGGGTCCAGATAGGATTAACGGGGTATAGTTAGGGTTTGGGGGTTAATGGGGTATAGTTAGGGTTAATAGTGTAGTGTAGTGTTTAGACTTTGTGTCATGAGGGTCCTGGAGGACCCTTGTGGCACTTATAGTTTTATTATAGGGGTTAATTAGTGTCCTATAGCGGTCTGTATAGACCCTTATTAGATGAATAGGGTTAATTAAGGGCTTATGGGGCTCTGTATAGAGCCCTATGAGTGATAGGGTTAACCAAGGGCTCATGGGGCTCTGCATAGAACCCCATGAGTGACAGGGTTAATTAAGGGCTCATGGGTCTCTGCATAGAGCCACATGAGTGATAGGGTTAATTAAGGGCTCATGGGGCTCTTTAAGGGGTTAATGTGGGGACACTGGATGTCCCCATCAGGGAATATTTTAAATGCCGCAGGGACTCAATCTATGCCGATCGGCGACCCCCACTGCAAGGGTTTAATGTGGGGACACTTCAGGGGTCCCGATGGGGACCTCCAGCATAGAGGGGGGTTAGTGTTAGGTGCCGTGGGGGTACTTAAGGTACCCCCGCAGCCGGGATTGGCTAATAGTGTGCCGCAGGCCCTTTAAGGACCCGTGGTAGGAAATTTGAATATTTTAAATGCAGCGGGGGTCTCGATTGATACCGATCGGCGACCCCCGCTGCAAGGGTTAATGTGGGGAGGCTACGGGTGTCCCTATAGAGACCCCTGCAGCATGGGGGTGTGTTTAGGGTGCAGGGGGAAGCAGTAGAACAGGGTGTCGGGCTGCTGCGAGGCAGCACGTATAGGCTTTCGTAGCACTAGCGGGCTCTTTTTTGTGCTCGTTAGGATTTTAGCAAGGGACGAGGTTCACCCAATAGATTAACGTGTGAGTGTTCTATGTAGCTCTCCTCTGAGCTATTTTCGGCTGTTTGTGGCTGTCATCTCGCTAAGTTGGCTGCAAGGAAAATTTTGAGGAATCGGCCCTCACTAACAGCTCTATGAGGCCTTTAGCGAGGGCCGAGGGAACAATGAGGAGTAATTTAATGAGGCTGTCAGTCACTGTTGTCCCCTGTCCAAATTTAAATTTGGAAACAGTTTATCGTCCTCCATGCTACCCAAGTGATCAGATGTACTAAAAGTTAAAGAACTATAGAGACTATGAGCCACATTCAATTCCAAGCCCGTAACTCGATCGCAGATGGCTGTATGTCTGCCGGTGTGTTGTGGGCTCCCGTTTGTCTCCGATTGCGAAGCTATTCAATTGCTCAAGCCCGCAAGTTACTGTCCCAAAGCCAAAACCATAAACCATGCACTGGTTCGTAGCAGGAACATGATCAATTAAGCAAGCCTGTAACCTCCCATTTCGAATCGGCCAATCAATTCGGTTCTCACAAACCCGCAAAATAAAGATATATGAAAATGAATGCCAATACTGTTCTAGTCCATATGGGTGGCCTGATATGTATTAACTCATTGATACCCGAGATCGATTTAGCCCCGAACTAATATATAAAATGCAGTTTAATTTCCTGACGATTTGCGAGTCTGAGACTGTTGTGCAATTAATTCTAATGTCCATCATTGCTTTCCCCGTTATTTACAGTGCAGTATTGATTTATTATTTGCTTTTACAGTGCTACTAATTGGTGTTTAACCCTCTCTAGCACTCATGGGATTTTCCTTTTTCTTTTGCCATTTACGGGTGTAAAAACATTTGCGGGCTTGGGGAAATTGAGCAGTTGAATAGCGATTTGCGATTTTAGCACTCAGAAGTCTTGAGGCCTTGAGAGATCAAAGGCTTCGGGAGGCTGTAAGTTACGTTTTTAACCATCGCCATTCTTTCAAGGCTGTAACTCGTAAGCCGTTCAGAGCCTGCAAAACAACGCCAATTGAATAGCAAATTAGCTTGCAACCTCCCTTACGGGCTACCGGATCACCCAAAACCTCAATTGAATATGGCCCTATATTTTTACTCTCTTTGGTGTGGAATATGACAGAAGATGTGCTATCTCTGACATTTCTCAGACCTCTATCCTTAGTACATATAGCCCCATATGATCTGGTTTTATATGTATAAGCACACCATGAAACATTTTATCCAATAAGTGGCTAGTTCATGTTTTTTTCATCATATGAAGAGTAGTGGTAGTGCTACAAAATGAAAATTGGTCATACATTGTATTGAACAAACATAAATGTTTCAAGTTTAAAGGACCACTAATAATGGAAAAAAAGATTTATCTGAAAACTTTGAGTCTAACTAAGTAAATAAGTAATCAGAAAAAAAAGAGTCATATACCTCTTTTTTAATAAGAAAAACAAAAATGTTGATGCCTCTTTTGGGCCCTGGTGGAATCCATGACACATAGGTGATAGTTGTGTGTGACGGGCGTTTACAATTTTGGAGAGATACGGTTGCTTTTCCTGAAACAAGGTGTCTGCTTCTGGGCCAATGAGGGAGAATGGTTGGTATCAATTCCAATCTTATCCAGTTATCTTAAGGAAGGCTCTCTTACCTCCTTCCCCAACTTTCTCACTACTCATAGCCAAAACACCTATCCTGACATTAGTAGATACAAAAGGTCATACATATATTGATACTTTAAATGATTGTCTGTTGGTTTTGTTGTTACCAATGTAAACACATCCATACTAATTGAGTGATCATTTTTCAGGTGAAGGGTTAACCATTTTCCTTTCACACACAATTAATGTCTAATAAATGTTTTATCACGCAGGACATGAGCCAGTGCCGAATGATCTAAAAGGCATTGAGTAAAGTATATTTACAAATCTCCATTATTACTGTATATACTCGAGTATAAGCCGACCCGAGTATAAGCCGAGGCACCAATTTTACCACAAAATACTGGGTAAAATGAGTGACTCGATTATAAGCCGAGGGTGGGAAATGTGCTGCCCCCTGTGTCCCTCTTGTGCCCTCTGTGTCCCCCTCTCTCTCCGTGTCTCTTCTCCCCTCTCTCTTCCCTGTGTCTCTTCCAACCTCTTCCTTCCCTGTGTCTCTTCCAACCTCCCTTATCACCCTCCTCAACCCCCTCCTCAACCTCAACCCCCTCCGCAACCTCCCTCCTCAACCCCTCTCCTCAACCCCCCCATCCTCAACCCCCCTCCTCATCCTCAAAACCCCTTCATCCTCAACCTCCCTCCTCAACCCCCCATCCTCAAACCCTTCCTCAACCTCCCTCCTCAACCCCCCCATCCTCATCCTCCCTCCTCAACTTCAACCCTCCTCAACCTCAACCCCCCATCCTCATCCTCTCTCCTCAACCCCCCATCCTCAACCTCCCTCCTCATCCTCCCTCCTCAACCCCCCCATCCTCAACCTTCCTCCTCAACCCCCCATCCTCATCCTCAACCCCCCATCCTCAACTTCCCTCCTCAACCTCAACCCTCCTCCTCAACCCCCCTCAACCCCAACCCCCGTCAAACTCCCCCCTCAATCCCCCTCAACCCCCTCAACCCCAACCCCTATCCTCAACCCCCTCCTCAACCTCAACCCCCTCCTCAACCTCCCTCCTCAACCCCCCTCCTTAACCCCCATCCTCATCCTCTCTCCTCAACCCCCCTCCTCATCCTCAAAACCCCTTCCTCCTCATCCTCAACCTCCCTCCTCAACCCCCCATCCTCAATCCCCCATCCTCATCCTCCCTCCATCCTCATCCTCCCTCCTTAACCCCCCATCCTCATCCTCAACCCCCTCCTCAACCTCAACCCTCCTCAACCTCAACCCTCCTCAACCCCAACCCCCCCTCCTCAACCTCCCTCCTCAACCCCCATCCTCATCCTCTCTCCTCAACCCCCCATCCTCAACCCCCTCTCCTCAACCCCTCTTCCTCATACTCAACCTCCCTCCTCATCCTCAACCTCCCTCCTCAACCCCCTTCCTCAACCTCCCTCCTCAACCCCCATCCTCATCCTCTCCTCAACCCCCCATCCTCAACCTCCCTCCTCATCCTCAACCTCCCTCCTCATCCTCCCTCCTCAACCCCCCTCATCCCCCCGTCCTCAACCCCCTCCTCAACCCCCCTCCTCAACCTCAACCCCCCATCCTCATCCTCAACCCCCCATCCTCAACTTCCCTCCTCAACCTCAACCCCCCTCCTCAACCTCAACCCCCCTCAACCCAAACCCACCTCCTCAACCTCAACCCCCCTCAACCTCCCCCCTCAATCCCCCTCAACCCCAACCCCCATCCTCAACCCCCCTCCTCATCCTCCCTCCTCAACCCCCTCCTCCCCCCTCAACCTCAACCCCCCTCCTCAACCCCAACCCCCCTCCTCAACCCCCCTCCTCAACCTAAACCCCCCTCAACCCCCCTCCACCTAAACCCCCCTCAACCCCCCCTCCACCTAAATCCCCCTCCTCCACCTAAACCCCCCTAAATACCTCTCCCCTCACTTACCTGCTTGTGCTCCGGCCTCCGCTCCTTGACCCAGCGCTTATATGCTAATGTGGCGGCGCGCATGTGACGTCACATGTGCGCCGGCACCGGGTCAAGGAGCGGAGGCCGAAGCACAAGCAGGTAAGTGAGGGGAGAGGGGGGAGGTATTTAGGGGGGTTTAGGTTGAGGAGGGGGGAGGGAAAGAGACATGGGGGGGTAGAGAGACACACAGGGTGGTTAGAGACACACGGAGGGGTTAGAGACACACGGGGGGGTTAGAGACACACGGGAGGGTTAGAGACACACGGGGGTTAGAGACACACGGGGGGGGGGGTTAGAGACAAACGGGGGGAGAGTGACTCGAGTATAAGCCGAGGGGGACCTTTTTTGCCTTAAAAAAAGGGCTGAAAAACTCGGCTTATACTCGAGTATATGCGGTACATTTTTTTATAACACAATTGAAATAGACTAGATACAATATTTTTGTTACAACTGATAGGGTGGATAAAACCTGAAATAAGGTTTTGGGGGTCATTTGTCCGGACATGAAACCTAAACCGTGATTGTTTTCAACTTCTATTGTATCAAAAACAGACTGATTGCTTAGATAAATTAAATATAATCAATTCTGTTATAAAAAACCCTCATTAAATACTCCAATACCTATGTACAAAAGTTATTTAGTTTGCCTTAAACATACATTATAACTAAAGTAGTTTAACTTACTATTGGATATTTCTATATTCTGTCTGCTTTATAGGTTTATACCTGATTATGCGATTTACTGCTTTCATAGATTAACATGCATATCAATGAATATTAATACCAAATATATTGCATGGTATGGGCATATGATTGTTTATCCAAGCTTGATAAGATTATATACACTGCTTATTTATTTATATATTGTCCTAACAGAATATAAAATGTGTTAAAACAAATTGTTATCTAATCAATCAAAAGAGATTTCAAAAAATCTCTCATTGACTTTATATTGTGATCTATCTAAAAATCAAAGCGTTACAAGTTTAGATGCATCCAATTGTTATTCTTGATTTTGCTATTGTTTCAATAAATGCTATTCTGTCTATAATTTGATCATTTAACTCAAGAAAATATATTATTCTATACAGTGTAATATTTGTGTCATTTCTAAATTGCATGACAACCCTAATGATTCAGTTCTGAGGAAGTGATATAACTAACACAAAATGGAATCATGTACTCATACAGTCATCAAAACTTCACATTTCCTCAAAACTCTGTTATGTCCATGACTTACATGCTAGTTTTGTTGGCACACCGACTTTTGCGCAGATGAGACCAGCGTGCCGTCATGTGCGCACAGACATCTGCCCGCACTGCACATAGCGCGCCCGACCACAGCGAGGGCGAGATCTGTGCTCACGATCAGCGGCAAGAAACGGACCTAGATCGCACAGCTATAAGCTGTGTAAGGTGGAAGTTCTGAAGTCACAGGGGAATCTCTTTGGTGACAAATACACATACATTCATACATACAGGGAATACACTCTTACACAAACACACACAAGCACACACTAATTCACACACAAACTCACACATACGAGCAGGCTTTGTACCACGGCTTGCTGCTCCGTAGTATGAGGGTCTTTCTGGGCTCTACCCTAACTAATAGGCTTCTAGGGGGGGAAAACATACACATTATCCTCAATTTTGCTTTTATATAGTAAAAAGGCACAAATCACAGTCCACTATCATCACAGAGATATCCTATATACACATTACTAATGTTACCTGGGCACCCTATAGATGCTCGCCTCACAAGCGGTTACAAACACCCACAGAAGCGAGACTTTGAAAAAAAACATCTAACACGCAATGACTAAATATGCACTTACACAAAAAAATACGAGCCACGGAACTTAGAAAGAAAAAATTACGGATGTACACAAAAAAAAATATGAGCCACGGGACTTAGAAAAAAACATTAAGAACTCGCAAAAACACGACCTTAACGGCCGTACCACGTGCAGCGAAAAAAAAGAAAGAAAAAGAAACAATAAATACACACAAAAATTACATAAAAACCTTACCCACAGCAAGGGGGGGGGGGGGGGGGGCCCCCCGGAACCTCTGGAAGTGAGGTTACATTTCAATTTAACTCCAATTTACTGAGTTTAGACACTCGAAAAGCCCCTAAGCGAAAAATGGCAGCCGAAAAAAATGAAAACAAGGCTATAGGACCCTAAAGCCGCAAAACACCACCAAGCACATACGGATATTCCAAAAAGCCATACAAGGTACAAGATACACTTTTAGCAAGGACGCTAAATCATCCACACCCGCGTACCACATACACATTTGCCCCCATTTTACAACACTAACTTACAGAATGCGAAAATACACAGCTACACTAACGGCTTCCCCTCGCGCATGCAGCCTATTTACACTACACACTGCACACATTGCTGACACTTACACCTCAGCTCAACAACACTGCAAAACTACATTGGATGCTGCAGGAACATCAAAACAGATTGTCAGCTCTTCAGCACAATGCTTCCTGCATATATTAATTACAAATAGGTAAAGTATATTCATTTATTACTTATTTAATTAGCATAAAAAACTACATATACACAAACGCTAATAGCACACAAACTACACCAGGGGACAGCCTTGCAATAAGCGTAAAAAGCAGATCAGCGCCGACCCTACAATGACAGCAAAAGCGCCTCTGATAACAAAAAATACAACAACCAAGAGGCCATGCGATGAGCGCTAAAGGTGCTCCGTGCGAGGCTCACAATGAGCGCCGAAGGATCTCAGACCAACAAAAAAAATTAATGTCTGTGGCAAACAGCATTATCTGCCTTACAATTTTATTGCCCCGTCATTTTTGACGGGCAAGTCGCTAGTATAATATATTAAACAAATCAAGTTGTGTGTCAAGATTATAGCATTTTTCTATTGTTGGTTGTCTTGCTTGGTAATTGCAAGCTTTTCTTTAAGCAAGATTGTTGAATATATGTGCTTGAGCAGAATTATACATCCAAAAACGTGTTTACAGGTCCTAACTTGGCAATGCAAATATTTTTTGTTATTATATTTGAATGGTTCTGTGCTGGAAACCTCAACTAATCAAAGAAAAAAAAAGAAAAAACTAACATTTAGAGGCATTTTTTGTTGTTATATTTCATTTGTTCTGTGCTGGAAACCTCAATTAATCTAATGAAAAAAACGAAAAAAATAACATTTAGAGGATTTTTTTGTTGTTATATTTCATTTGTTCTGTGCTGGAAACCCTCTAACCCTGTAACCCTAACTCTAAGCCTAACCTTAACTCTAATCCGAATCCTAACTCGCACACCCTTCACTCCTGAGTGTCAAAGTCACATTGAGAGGGAGAGTGGAGCTCAGGCATCTTGGAAAGCATTCAAGCTCATCTAATAGAACAGACGTGCAAGTCTTGAAAATAGTGGGAGAAATGAACCATAAAGCATATGCACATCACATATATAGTTGTGAGCGTACGGGCCGTTGCTCACGCTTGCGAGCCAAGGCCCTCGCAAAGCGAGGGCACTGGGCGAGGGACTCAGTTGCTGGCATGGAGCGCCAAAGGCGCTCCTTGCCAGCAACTGAGGCACTCGCAAAGCGAGGGCACTGGGCGAGGGACTCAGTTGCTGGCATGGAGCGCCAAAGTCGCTCCTTGCCAGCAACTGAGGCCCTTGCAACAACTGCGACCCTCGCAAACTTCACGTCGCAACGCAAATAACACGACACACACATTATGACACTCGCAAACAACATACGACACACGTTCACCCACATTACGGCCTCGCAACACTCGGATGCAACTCGCGAACATTACAAAATTAAAACCACAATACATACACACAGCACATACATAAAAAGCTTACCTACAGCAACAGGGAGCATCCAGGACTTCAAAAATGCAACTCACACCTTCATTTCACTCAAAATAAAAGAGTTTGCACAATAAAAACTTTGAGACACAAGAGAAAAAATGGCCGCCGAACAAAACTAAAACGAGGCTACACACGCAAACACCATACGACACACGTTACCACACATTACGACCTCGCAAACATCGGACGCAACACGCCGACATACAAACATTTCAAACACAATAAATACACACAACACACACATAAAAAATTACCTACAGCAAGAGGAACCATCCAGCACCTCAAAAAAACAAGTTAAACATTCATTTCAATCAAAATAAAACACTTTACACACTAATGAAATCGCTAAGCGAGAGAAAAAATGGGCGACGAAAAAAAACAAAACGAGGCTACAGCACTCTCAACACGTAAAACACCACTACACACTCGCAAAACAACACACGAAACTCGAAAAACACCACGAAACACCGACGGATAATCCGCAAAGACGCATAACTCAGATAACCCGCCATTTCACGCCAATGCAGAAGTACACCACTACGCCAACGGTTTCGTCTCGCGCACGCACACTGTTACACTGCACACATTCATCACGCTTACACAGCAGCTCCACACCACTAATGCTGCAGCAACATTAATAGATTGTCAGCTCTTCAACACAATGCTTCAAAATAGGTCAAGTATATTCATTTATTAATATATTATATATTTTACTATTACACACCAAACAGCATTAGCTCACTTACGATTTGATTGCCGTCATTTTTTGACGGGCAATTCGCTAGTACTCATATAATGAGATGTAATGCAAAGTCTGTGAGCATTCACTGGGCAAAAATGGCAATTATTCCTGAATATTTAATACATTTTCTGGCATAAGAACGTGTAAAACAAATGCTATACATTGGGTTGTAATTGGCTTGTCCAGAGTGTATGGAAAGATCATAAATCCAAGATGCCTGAGCTCCACTCTCTTGTTGGGAATGTGGCCTCTTAACGTGACTTTTACACTCAGGAGTGAAGGTTGTGTGAGTTGGGACATTCCTGAGCAGATACTCCACAGCTCTGGTGTATAGAAGGGCCAGGCAATGTCCTGAGATCACATTAATACTACCCCCCTGACACTATACAGCACCAAGGACTGAGGCAGGATGAGTATCAGCCCAGAGAGGATCTCTTCTTACCCCAGGCACTTTGAGAAGTTGGGCAGCAGTTTAATGCAAGTGAAGGTGAGAGTCAGCAGCCCATCCCCTCCCAGGAACAGGAGATCAGCCAGCTACAGCCGGAGGACATGTGAGGAGCACACTGTGGGCAGGAGGATTACCTCAGACACCCGCAGACCACTCAGGTGAGAGAGCACAATAGGCATTAGGGATCCCCTCCATAGGCGGATAGGACCCCAGTCATAGGTAGATGGGATCACCTCCATAGGCAGATGGGACCCCAGCCATAGGTAGGGGCATGCACTGTGTTACAGAAAGTGTTAGGGTGTGTGATATACAGGTAGGTATAGTAAGATGGATGTTAACAAAACCTATGTATTACTGCACATGATGATAAATTATGTTATAAAGAGAATGTAATGTCTAAAGTCAGATATACATGCATGTTATATAAATATATATATATATATATATATAGATATGTGATGATGGACAAGTTATGGTCGGGCGCACTGTAAGATGATATAGCTGAAAGGCTTTTCTTTCTCCATATTATACATTTGATTGATGAATGTAGGTAATTTTATTTGGGAGAACATGGCACCATTTGAGAAAGGTGTTAACTGCTGTGTAGTTGGAAGAAATACAGGGAATTGTGGTAGCACGACTTTTGTTGCAATCCAGGCCCGTATTTTGGCGCTGCTCCTGACGCAGATCTGACCGCACTGTGAACAGGCGCGCTGTGTCCAGTGCGCGCAGATATCTGTGCATACATTGTGGCGTGCAAGTCTCCTCTGCGCGAAAGTTGTGTTACCAGTTTTGTTAGTTTGGTACATATTTAACAAACAAGTGTCTTTTTTTAACTTTAGTGCTTCTTTAATGCATTTTACATGTTACATACAATATTAAACCTCTTAATTAAGCAAATAACAAATCTAACATCACATGGAAAAAAACTTTACCAAATCTTAGTGGACAAAGCAAAGAATGGCATTGCTCTTGCCATATATTTCAATACATATAGCTCACCCCATCAATAGTTCTTTAAATATAATTTCAAATCAAGTAAAACGACAACAATTAAAAGATATACAGAGCATTTTAAAGAATGTTCATGCACTCAATCCACCACAAGTGCAAAAGAATAAACAATATGAATACTTCACTTTGTTCAGTGACCATTTAATTCTATGTGAGGTAAAAATTCTGTTAGGCAAAGCGTAATATATTTTCTCATTCTCTCTCTATATATATGTGCACATATTTTACTATTTATAGAAGTCAAGCTACTGAAAACCTCTCCTCAAAACGTCCCTCATCTAAAGCAAGTTTCTCACTTATATGAATTATCTGATTGTTGGAAAGATTCAATTTAGAGCTAAAACATTTCCCACATTCATAACATGGATTTGGTTTCTAACCTGTGTGAACTCCTAAGAAAATGGTTTCTCATCTGTGTGAATTATCTGGTGGTTACTGAGGTCTGACTGGTAAGAAAAGCATTCCCCACATTCCCAACAAGTAAATGATTTGTCCATTGTGTGGATTTTCTTGTGGCCATCAAGACCAGACTGATCTGTAAAACACTTTCCACATTCATTACATACAAATGGTTTCTCACCTAAATGAATTCTCTGATGTGTAACAAGATGTGTCTTCTGGGAAAAACATTTCCCACATTGATAACATGCAAATGGTTTTTCACCAGTGTGAATTTTTTTGTGGTTAACAAGACCAGACTGAGCTGTGAAACATTTTCCACATTCAGAACACACAAATGGTCTCTCACCTATATGAATTCTCTGATGTGTAACAAGATGTGCCTTCTGGGCAAAACATTTTCCGCATTGAGAACATGCAAATGGTTTTTCACCTGTGTGAATTTTCAGATGCTTAACAAGATGTGTCTTTTGCGCAAAACATTTCCCGCATTGACAACAAATAAATGGTTTTTCACCTGTGTGAATTTTCTGATGTTGAACAAGTTTCGACTTCTTGTAAAAACATTTCCCACATTGAGAACATGCAAACGTCTTCTCGCCAGTGTGAATTCTCTGATGGGTAAAAAAATAATACTTATTACTAAAATATTTCCCACAGTCAGTACATGTGTATCCTTTATCCATGTTTATTATATCAGTATTGTTTCCAGCTTTGCATGGCAAATTAACATGGTTTGTACCCGAATATATTTTGGTTACGTCTATATCTGATTCAGGATTTTGTCCGAAAGGATTTGTATCCATGGAACCATCTGTTAGAAAGAAACATATTGTGAGTAATGAAGTTATTTAACAAATTACATATTTAACTAATAACATTATCATCATAAAAATGTGATGCATTATAGGTCTTTATAGGAATAAATTACAGAGATTGTGCTGGTTGGTAATAGGCTAGTACAATCAATACAATCTTTTGACACAGAAAAAAGTGAGGTCAAAATGGTTTGTACATGTAACGAGAATACCAAAATAGTCAATTTCATGTTTCCACACCATAGAAGGATGACTAGACCAGATTTGTGCTGGAGTAGAGATGGTGGGGTGGATCCAGTCTCAGTTGCCTGGGTGAATAAGTAACGGAAGGAGGTGGGCCAGACCCAGAAACACACTGAAGGTGAGCTGTAGATTCCTGCAAGAAGAAGTCGTAAACCCAGGTGACAGGAGCCGGAGGAAAGGACGGAGGTTGGTCATGGTAGTAGGCGGCGGGAGTGGCTCACCCTGGCAGGTCTGCGAGGACCCTAGCTGCATTTCATAAAAAGTTGATACAGTACACTGGACTGATGGTCTGAGTCCTCGTTGTTGAATAAAGGGTTATTAGACCTGGTCAGATTGATATGGTCAATGTCTGCCTGGGACTGGAAGGTGGATTGTATATGGCTGGGATTGCCATCAAAACGTAGGATCCTAATCTAATTGTGGATACCTAACTTCTAAGGAGGTTAATTAAATATGATTCTGGCCCTACATCTAAGATTAGCCATAAAGCAGATGTATTATATAAGTAAAGCTCTTTGTTTATTTTGACATATCAAGTTCCCCTTTTGAAGAAAGCCACAGGATACCAATTCACCAGAGGATACTTAAACATTATAAGAGATTGCTTCTCCAGGAAGCTCTGGTATTTGGCTTCTTTATGAAGAGGAATGAAACCCCTAGGAGAACAACGAGGAAAGTAAGTCCTATATAAAAGGAAAAATTACGATTTCTACTTTTTTTAAACAAGACCTAGGAGAAAGAAAGCAAAAAAGGAAAAGGGAAACCAGGCAGATAAAATTAACTACAATGTTAATCTTTTTTGCAATAGCACCTAGCCCTTCTGCCAGGAATATAAAAGAACGCCAAACTCATAAATGGTAATCATTATGAAGGAATTTATGATGGATTTAAAAACAAATCCTTAAAGGATGAGCTTTCCCTATCAATTAATGGTTTAAAGTCAGATATGATGCCTTTGGACTCAAGAGTAGCACACAAAATGCAGAAACTAATTCAAAGCAATAAAGAGATGATGACATTTAATCAAAGGCTGGAACAAAAAGTGGAGGTGGTCACAAATAGGATGAAACAACTTAAAAAATAAGATGTATATTCAGTGAGATATTTCAGGCCTTCTCAATATAATATATCTCACTATTACACTATTTAAGATATAGATGAGTTGTTATAAAATGATATATAGAGGTTCTATAACTATGAATATACGTGTAAATAAATAATATATATAATAAGGAGTTTGATAAATTTAAATGTACATTTGATGCACATTAATTACTTTGTATGGGATTGTATTTTTCATAATCTTTTTGTACCTTATATTATAGTAAGAAGTATGATTTACATGTTTTATTAATATAGTTGTAGAGCCTTACATTAACACTTGGATACACTTTACTCAATTTCTATGGAAATTGTTCCCCATAATTTTATATATTGCACATTATACTGATAAGTTAATATTATATTGATAAGTGAAGGAGGCGAGAAGAGAAGAGGTGGTTTCTACTTCCCCAGCCCTTTTTTTGTGGTTTACCTTAAGATGGGTTTGTTTGTGTGTTAGAGTTTAAAGTGGGCCTCAAAACCAAGTTTTGTTAATTGGTAAATATAATAAGCATATCATAAAAAAGTTTTAACATTTGGGTTCAAACAAGATATGGAGAACAATTTTATTGATGATTACCATAGCTTCACATAATGTTGAAGGACTTAACAAAATAAAATTATCTGAGTATTAAAAAGAGGAGAATAGAGAATGTGGGGTTACAAGACACCCACCGGTTAGTTGATAGGGAACATAAATTGGATAATCATTTTTTAGTTACTCAATCTCGGCCTCATACAAGGAGAGGAGTAGCTGTTTTAATCAGTGAATAAATTATTTATGAACCAATATTTGTAGAGAAGGATATAAATAGGAGATATATTTTCTTATTTGCAAATTGTATGGAGTTATCTATATTTTAATAACTAGTTATTTCCCTAATAAATCCCAAGTAAGATTCCTCTCTAGAATAGTTAATATATTTATGAAAATAGAACAAGGCCATTTAATAATAATGGGAGATTTTATGAAAAGTTTTATAATATACAAAATACAAAAAAGGGATGGATTATGAATTACTATTAAATCGATCTACCTGAGATCTCAGATACTGACCTAGGGAAACATAACTCTCCACTTAAAATAGAAGATGTAGACTTAACAATTAAACAGATTATGAAAAGGAAATCCCCAGGTCAAATGTGTTCATCAAGAATTAGAAGTGAATATAATTACTATTCCAAAAGAAGGGAAACATGAGCCTCAAACTATAGACCAATATCATTGTTAAACTGTGATATAAAAATCTTTGCAGAGATACTGGCTAGGCATATATCTCCAATTATAGGGAGATTAATTAATTTAAATGAAGTTGGATTACAACGGAAAAACAGGGAGGGAGTAAAATAAGACTAATTAACTTGAACTCTAGTGCAAGAAAGTCCTAGGTTCAAATATTGGATGCAGAGAAAGCCTTTGACACGTTTAATTGGTAGCTCAGGTCATATACTTTAAATGAATTTGGGTTTAAGTGTGAAATTGGGTTTATGAGTTCAATTATGGCTTTGTATAGTAACCCTGGTAAAGACTTGTAATACCCCCCCCCCCCCTTCATGTTATCTAATGGCACTAGACAAGGCTACCCACTATCACCTTTATTATTTGCATTGTGACCCAACACATTTAATTCAGGAGAACTGAAAATGTATTGATAAAAAATATAAAACATCAATTAGAGAAAAATCTCATGGTTAGGTAGAACTTCAATGATAAAAATGAAAATTCTTCCATATTGTATGCATTAAGACGCATCCCAGGTAAGGTCCAATCCCTGATTTATTGAAGAAGCAAATACAGTAAAATTATGACATTTATTTGGCAAGAGAAGAACGCTACAATAAGTTTGAATACATTCCAATAACCCATTAATAAAGGGGCGATTGATGGTCCCTAACATATTATTATACCATGAAGTTTATATGTTAATTCATGTTCTGGGATAGCTCACGAAGGATAATAAAGTGCATTTAAAAGCAATATGTGAGATAAAATACATTTAACACAATTTTTATAGTTAAAAAATAAGTTTTGCTAATATCTAGTAGTGGTTGATTCATATTTGGGAATGTGGAAGTATTGCATAAAGAAATATGATATGTTACCGATTCTTTCTCCTTTGATAATGAAAGTTATTCCAAATATGAGATATAGTAAGGGATTTGGACAGTTGGAAAGCCTATAGGTTTTTGAAAATAATAAACCAATACCCTTTTCTAAATCTCAAGAAAGGGGAGTTAAATAATAAAGATTTCATGATTTATATTCAGCTTCATTCTTGTCTACGGTCTCAGTGGTTTAATGTAAACAACCCAAGAGCTTTATCCAGGTATGAGAGTTGGTACTTAAAAAGGGGGGTTTCCTGGTGGTCCAGTGGTTAGTATTCAGTGCTGTCATAACTGGCACATTTCCCTTTTTCTTCAAACATTCACTTATTACACAATCCTAAAGAAACCTTGTTTATGATCCATCTATGTTCTGCAACTACTGAACTGTTTCTTTTACTTCTTTTTAGCATCCAAACAACTAGAAAGACTACTAACCATTTATCTCCTCTTTTGTAATACAACTCCTTACTCAGACTTCTGCAACCTGGTTTCCATGTGCAACACTCGACCTCCTGATGGCCAAAGCGAAAGGGAACAATTCTCTACTTATCCTCCTAGACCTCATAGTGTTTTTTGACACTACTAATGCCTCACTTCACCTACAGACTCTATTCCCTTGGCCTCTGTGATACTGCACTCTCTTGGCTCCAATTTTATCCATGAAACTGAAACGTATGTAGGTTCTACATCATCACCATTACCACTCACTGTTGGTTACATCAAGGCCCTGTTTTGGGTCCCTTGCTTTTCTCAATTTACACTACCTCCCTTGGCAAACTAATAAGCTCTCTTGGTTTCCAGTATTTTCTCAATGCTGATAATACCCGAATCAGAATCTCCACATCTGATTTATCTTCCTCCCTACTAACTCATGATACCATCTGTCTATCCAATATCTCATCCTGGATCGCCTCTCACAACCTAAAAATAAACAAGTAAAAAACTGAGCTTTTAATAATCCCACCCTCTACCACCTCCCCAGTCCCAGATATCACCTTTACAGTCGACAACCCTCATGTAACATTTGTCATATTTGTTTTATATACTCAGTTTATCCCTTGTACATGGCGCTACAGAATATGTTTGCGTTGTATAAATAAAGTATATAATAACAAAAATAATAATAATAATATATTACTGCTCATTGGCAAGTCCCCCGGATCAGATAAACATAATTAGCCTGTTTTTATTCTGCTTTGAGAACTTAATTAAAAAAGAAAAAAAAACACCTACAGTAATAAATTATCAAATACCCTCTTTCATATGCAACAAAAATGCTTTCAATTTCCTTTTATAAGGAAGCTCTGGAAGAGAATTATGAAGCCAGTTAGTTGAGTTGAATTACTTAGCTGTGCATAATATGATGGTAATCATTTAGAGCACTGTGAACGTAAGATGTTCATTTAAAGGTAATAGGATGGACAGACGATTCAACCCTATCTCATGTAGGCTTCCAAAGTTATTTACATGTAAACATAATAAACATAAAAGCTATGTAATGTTTACCATATGCTCTTTGAAATAAATTATCAAAACTTTTGACATTTTTTACTAGTTTAACAGAATTCACAGAGGAATGTAGTTATTTATCATGTTTATCACTCACCTGCACTGAGGTCTGAAGGGGCTGACAACTGCTCAACATCCTTTTCATCTCTCTGATCCTCTTCTTCTTTAATAACTGATACTGTGGAGCTTACAATAATTAATTCAATGGTTTTGTAGAAACGTATCCAATACATACACTTAGTTTACTTACTGGTTCAAATTCCTTTATAAAGCAGATACAAACATTGTAAATGTAAAGGCCATCACTTAACATTTTTTTTTAAGGGAAATAAATGTATTTATGCATTGATCTTGGAACACCATTAGTTCAAAAAAAGAGAATTAAAAGAACTGAAGTTCTATTCATTATACTAGAAATTGATTTATGAAATCTGACAAATAATCACATGGAGAAACAAATGTGTTATGGATCATGAATTAGGAATATCATTCCAAAATGAAGTTTAAGTAATCATCAAAGAGCATGCTAACAGTGTCACCAGCCCGTATACACCTCACATGTTGATATCTTCATGTCTACTTTGAAGAAATTATTCTGTTACCTGAGTCCATGTTTTCCAGGACTCCTGAAGACTGGAGGGTCTGGGTATTCTCGTCTATCCTCTCTTTATATCCATCTGTATCACACTGGAAAAATACAGGAGGAGAAGCAGCTAAAATAGTTAATTTGTTCATCAAAATCTACGTAACCTTTAAAGCTCCTTCTTAATCTTCTCCCATGAATCCTTGACCTTCCTTTAGCATTTCACTACAAGGATACATATCGACTACACTTTGTATAAGGTAGTATTTCCACAAATCAGTCCTATACTTTTTGTTGCCAACTTATATTCTAAAATAAATACTTATGATATTATACCCATTAACATATTTGGTTTCAGCAGATCATATAGCCCAATAATCTTCTTTTCTTGCATCAATGCACTGAGGTTTTATTAAAAAAAAAATTCTATGGTCGTGTCTTATAATTTAAGATTGTCCTTATACCACTTAGTCTTCACCTCAGCAGAACCTGTTCCTAGTTCAAGAACTTACCATGAAAACCTCTCTCCATGCATCTCCATAACTTTCAGGAAATCGGATGCTGTGGGGATAGGATGCTGTGGGGATAGGATGCTGTGGGGATAGGATGCTGTGGGGATAGGATGATGTGGGGATAGGATGCTGTGGGGATAGGATGCTGTGGGGATAGGATGCTGTGGGGATAGGATGCTGTGGGGATAGGATGCTGTGGGGATAGGATGCTGTGGGGATAGGATGCTGTGGGGATAGGATGCTGTGGGGATAGGATGCTGTGGAGATAGGATCCTGTTGGGCTAGGATGCTGTGGGGATAGAAAGCTGTGGGGATAGAAAGCTGTGGGGATAGAAAGCTGTGGGGATAGAAAGCTGTGGGGATAGGATGCTGTGGGGATAGGATGCTGTGGGGATAGAATGCTGTGGGGATAGGATGCTGTGGGGATAGGATGCTGTGGGGATAGGATGCTGTGGGGACTAGCACTCTGTTTAGTTCTGACTCTGAAATTTATTCTGTAAGACCAGTCTACTTATAAGTGAGAGCAAGTAGAGAAAGATTGAAAACACACCCAGGTCCAGAGAAAGCTTGGTCAGTAAATGGAGTCACTGTGTCCTGGTATAATGTCACATTGTGCAGCAATGCTCACCTCTCCAGTCACCTGGTGAATACTGCTGTGGGGGGAAGTGTTCTTCACCATGGTGTATTCCTACAGAGAGGAACATGTTAGACGTCTCTACCAGGTTTTAATGTGTGATACACTCCCTAAAAGACCACTGTTGTTTTGTTTTAAAAGACAATAATTTGATATATTTAATCATGCCCCACCTAGCTGAACCTCTTCCAACTCAATAAAGGCTTAGCAGCCCTCGGGAGGTTGATGGAGTAATGACTTACGTCTTAAACACTGTAACCTTCCAACCAAGGGCACACCAAGTATCACCAACCCAAGCCAGGGTGCGCTAAAGGTTGGGTAACCCTTCAGGCATTCCATACTTGCCGTATGGGAGGAGAATAGAAAGTTTATTTGTATACGATGCTAGAAGCTCATGTTTTTAATTTGCTATCTGTTCTATGGATCACTCTAGACACAATACATCATTTAGAGGGTGGAGAGATCTGGAGCTTGAAGCAATATTAAAAAAAAGAGGAATTTGTTGTTTAAATGCACAGTAAAAGTTTAAGGGGATATGGAAGCTTTCTGGATTCTACTAGGTACTGTATATAATATACGTATGTAGCAAATTACTTTTATGAACGCTATTAAGAAGTGGTTAAACACTCTGTTTTTTCTGCCTAATATCATACAATTCGTACTTGTTTGTGTCGGCCCTCTGTAGCTCATGAATAGACAGAGCGTGAAGTGTAGTGTTTCAAATTAGCCTGTAAGTGACCTTTGTCAAGAAGCATGTTGCAGAATGCCACTGATTGTTGCTATGAAGCAGTGTACTTCTAAGTACAGACATACTATCTATTATTATCCTTTATTTGCAGTTGTGACAATCCAGGGGTAGGGGCTATTACTGCCCAGGGTTACTTGCAATCGACTACAGGTTAACTACCCACAAGGACCTTGGGTTCTTGGAAATCTTTGCACCAGCACCCTGATATCTGGTTTCTGTATCAGAAGTAAAAAAATACACAGATATATTATATTCCTAGTGAAATCCAGAAACCTTCCATATCCATTTACATTATATTGCTTATCCGCAAGAATAACGTTGCTCAGTACTCAAGTTGTCTTCAGTGCACTCTACAACAATATTGTCTACTATATGACTAGCAGCAAACCTTGATACACAGACTATCTTCTAGTGCCTCGTGAAATGTTCATTACTATTTACACCATTTATTAAGGTAAAAACATTGGAAATTGTGGATTCCTGATAATACATCCATTATAAAGTCTGCAGCAGAACCACATGGTAATATAGCAGTGTCTCTGTAACTTTGTTCAGCAGTTCTTACCTCTCCAGTCAGCAGGTAGATGATCTCCAGTGTGTTATTCAAGATCCTTCCAGTTTTCTTTTTGTCATAGTTAATTTCACTTGTTGTCAGTGACTTGGTCAAATGCTCCAATACTGAGATCTAGGGGATTTATGAAAATAAATGTGAGCGGGTCCTATCCCACCTTGTTATAGTGAGAGGTAAAGATAATGCAAGGTAACATTGGGCACCTCTCCAGTCAGATGGCTCAGGATTTCCAGGGTGAGATACAAGATCTTCTCAGATATTTTCTTATCTTCGTTCATCGTCACGGATTTAGTAAAAAAGTTGAGTTTAGATCTACAACAATGGGAAAATGTCAGATATTAACAGAGTAAATAAAGCTCTTGTTGTCTCCTTCTGTACTAATCTGCTTCCCAGTAGTCCTAATGAAAGCACTGAAACTACATTTCCATTGTGTAGGCCGTGGTTTCCAACCCTCTCCTCAAGTCCCAACAGACAGTCTACAATTTGGGTTCACTTTGATTACACAAAGGCTCCACCACCTGTTGAATACTAGCTGCCTCCCCTTTGTTCACACTGTTATTGTTATTGACCTAAACCATGGCCTGTTGTTCATCAGGAAGCATAAAGGATGGTTTCATTGAAACAGAATATATATATATATATATATATATATATATATATATATATATATATATATAGTAGTACAAATAAGGAATAGTACATTAGTGATTCCACTTGAATGTCTAAAAATAAGTTGACAAAAACTTATTTCCTGCTCAAAATTCTCAGAAACACAGTATATGCACTGCAATCTGGGAAAACTGGGCGGGACATGCAAATGAGGCCACATAATGCACCATCACTCTGTCAATCCAAACCATTTTAAACATGGCTCCTTTAATGCATATGCTTACTGTATTTCACAGTTTTAGACACAGCAACGGATGGATTTTTCACAAACCAGGTCACTTAACCACATACAGTACTGTTTCACGGTTACTGCCGATCCTCAGTATGGTGTGAGTGCCTGGTTTGTGTGTTGATTGTTGTAAAGAGTATTTCTATACAGCAATTATTTCACATATGGTGGGCTAAGAGTGATAGAAGCCCTCCACCGTACAAAGTACAGTAGTACAAATAAGGAATAGTACATTAGTGATTCCACTTGAATGTCTAAAAATAAGTTGACAAAAACTTATTTCCTGCTCAAAATTCTCAGAAACACAGTATATGCACTGCAATCTGGGAAAACTGGGCGGGACATGCAAATGAGGCCACATAATGCACCATCACTCTGTCAATCCAAACCATTTTAAACATGGCTCCTTTAATGCATATGCTTACTGTATTTCACAGTTTTAGACACAGCAACGGATGGATTTTTCACAAACCAGGTCACTTAACCACATACAGTACTGTTTCACGGTTACTGCCAATCCTCAGTATGGTGTGAGTGCCTGGTTTGTGTGTTGATTGTTGTAAAGAGTATTTCTATACAGCAATTATTTCACATATGGTGGGCTAAGAGTGATAGAAGCCCTCCACCGTACAAAGTACAGTAGTACAAATAAGGAATAGTACATTAGTGATTCCACTTGAATGTCTAAAAATAAGTTGACAAAAACTTATTTCCTGCTCAAAATTCTCAGAAACACAGTATATGCACTGCAATCTGGGAAAACTGGGCGGGACATGCAAATGAGGCCACATAATGCACCATCACTCTGTCAATCCAAACCATTTTAAACATGGCTCCTTTAATGCATATGCTTACTGTATTTCACAGTTTTAGACACAGCAACGGATGGATTTTTCACAAACCAGGTCACTTAACCACATACAGTACTGTTTCACGGTTACTGCCGATCCTCAGTATTAGTGTCACTAATGTACTATTCCTTATTTGTACTACTGTACTTTGTACGGTGGAGGGCTTCTATCACTCTTAGCCCACCATATGTGAAATAATTGCTGTATAGAAATACTCTTTACAACAATCAACACACAAACCAGGCACTCACACCATACTGAGGATCAGCAGTAACCGTGAAACAGTACTGTATGTGGTTAAATGACCTGGTTTGTCAAAAATCCATCCGTTGCTGTGTCTAAAACTGTGAAATACAGTAAGCATATGCATTAAAGGAGCCATGTTTAAAATGGTTTGGATTGACAGAGTGATGGTGCATTATGTGGCCTCATTTGCATGTCCCGCCCAGTTTTCCCAGATTGCAGTGCATATACTGTGTTTCTGAGAATTTTGAGCAGGAAATAAGTTTTTGTCAACTTATTTTTAGACATTCAAGTGGAATCACTAATGTACTATTCCTTATTTGTACTACTGTACTTTGTACGGTGGAGGGCTTCTATCACTCTTAGCCCACCATATGTGAAATAATTGCTGTATAGAAATACTCTTTACAACAATCAACACACAAACCAGGCACTCACACCATACTGAGGATCGGCAGTAACCGTGAAACAGTACTGTATGTGGTTAAGTGACCTGGTTTGTGAAAAATCCATCCGTTGCTGTGTCTAAAACTGTGAAATACAGTAAGCATATGCATTAAAGGAGCCATGTTTAAAATGGTTTGGATTGACAGAGTGATGGTGCATTATGTGGCATCATTTGCATGTCCCGCCCAGTTTTCCCAGATTGCAGTGCATATACTGTGTTTCTGAGAATTTTGAGCAGGAAATAAGTTTTTGTCAACTTATTTTTAGACATTCAAGTGGAATCACTAATGTACTATTCCTTATTTGTACTACTGTACTTTGTACGGTGGAGGGCTTCTATCACTCTTAGCCCACCATATGTGAAATAATTGCTGTATATATATATATATATATATATATATGTATATATATATATATATATACATATATATATACATACACACACACATATAAAGCTCCAAATGTATAATGGTAGTTAGAGTTATTAAATCAGTTTGTACAATTATGAACTTTTTTACAATTAAATAATCTAATGGAGAATAAATGACTTTAAACAAATATCCCAACAATTACTCTTTTAGGAAAATAGTGTTTTTATATATATATAAAGCATGCATGCACACTAATATACTGCGTATTTGCTACCTACACACACATATGTATTTTGAATATTTTTCAATATATAATGCACTTTATAAAACGCTTCCCTACAGGCTGTCAGGCTCATATATATATATATATATATATATATATATATATATATATATATATATATATATATATATATATATAGCACTATACACAAACATATTTCACCATCACATCTCTACAAGAAGTTAATATAAAAATAGACTTAGAATTAAAAGGCAATCAACCTTCACCGCACCATAAGAAACGGAAGTACATGGACCGGAAGTCACTCGCATGGAGTTCTGGTCCCAGTTTATTATTTTGTCGTATAATTTCCGGCATTTTTTTTAAATACAACGGAATGTTTTCTGACCTATTAAATAATGAGGCGGAGGCTGTTATCAGTAGTTTCCAGGCAGAGTTTCACATGAATTATAGCTCAATCATACTGTTACATACATATCTGCAAAAAATGAGACTCATTTAATACATACGCGTTGTTACCATAGAAACCTGGTGGCATCCAGGGACCCACCCTCTACAGTGCTAACTGGCTGCTGTAGGCACAGCCAGGGATTCTGGGACTTCTAACCCGAAATGATCTCTTACTCCACAACGATTTCCGGATCATTGATTTCCTGTTATATTCCAAGATGGCGGCTGCAGCGAACTGATGTTCTCGGTTGGTAAATAAGTTATATTTAATACCAATAGTAATATGTGTAGAGGGTTTAGTGGCTGTTATCTGAATTGAACTGCAGAGTAACAGCAAACAACTCCAAAATATAATAGTAATAATGTAGGGAGAGGACATGTTTGAAACTATAGTGATATGGATGTATCTGTATGCATTATATATATATATATATATATATATATATATATAATCTCAGGAGGGTTGTATATACATGTAATACATAGTGATGTGTAACCGTATATAGAGCAGGAGGGTATACATGAAATACTTAATGATGTGTATCTATATATAATGTATAGTGTGGCAGGGCTGTGTGTGTATACATGTCATTCATAGTGGAGTGGAGCTGTTTTATAGTATATAGAGCAGGAGGGTTGTATATACATGTAATACATAGTGATGTGTATCTGAATAGTATATAGAGCAGGTGGGTTGTATATACATGTAATACATAGTGATGTGTATCTGTATATAGTATATAGATAGAGAGGTTTGTGTGTATACATGTAGTACAAAGTAATGTGTATCTGCATAGTATATAGAGCAGGGGGGTTGTGAATACATGTAATACATAGTTGTTTGTATCTGTATATAGTATATAGAGAGGGAGGGCTGTGTGTATATATGTAATACATATTTATGTGTATCTGTATAGTATATAGCGCAGGAGGGTTGTGTATACATGTAATACATAGTGATGTATATCTGTATATAGTGCAGGAGTGCTGTGTGTATACATATAATACACTAGCGAATTGCCCGTCAAAAAATTACGGCAATGAAATTGTAAGTGAGCTAATGCTGTTTGGTGTATAATAATAAAATAAATAATACATTAATAAAGTAATATACTTTACCTATTTTGAAGTAATATATGGAGGAAGCATTCCGTTGAAGAGCTGGCAATCTGTTTTGATGTTCCTGCAGTGGTGTGGAGCTGCTGTGTAAGCGTGATGAATGTGTGCAGTGTAATAGTGTGCGTACGCGAGGCAAATCCGTTAGCGTAGTTGTGTACTTCCGCATTTCAAGTTATTGTTCTAAAATGGCAGCTAATGTGTGGTATGCTGCTGTGGCGGAAAATCCGTAGCTGTTTTGTGGAGTTTTGCATGTTTAGAGTCCTGTAGCCTCGTTTTCGTTTTGTTCGGCAGCCATTTTTTCTCTCGCTTAGGTGATTTTTGCGTGTTTAAACTCCTAAATTTGTACTTAAATCGAGGTGTAACTTTATTTGCAGAGGTCCTGGGTGCACCACCTTGCTGTGGGTAAGCTTTTTATATGTTTGTTGTGTGTATTTATTGTGTTTCTAATGTGTTTGGGGTCGCGCGGGTTGCGTCCTTGTTTTTGAATCTCGTATGTCTCTTTCGGGAATTCCGTAGGTGTTTGGTGGTGTTTTGCGTCTTTAGACTGCTGTAGCCTCGTTTTCGTTTTTTTCGGCAGCCATTTTTTCTCTCGCTTAGAGAATTTCTCAGTGTCTAAACTCTTTTATTTTGAGTTAAATTGAGGTGTAACTTCAGTTTTTGAGGTCCTGGATGCCCCCTCTTGCTGTAGGTAAGCTTTTTATGTATGTGTTGTATGTATTTATTATGTTTTTCATTTTTTCATGTGCGCGGGTTGCGGCCGATTTTTGCGAGGTCGTAATTGGTTGTAACGTGTCTTGTATTTTTATGTGAGGTACGCAGTTGCTTTGCGGGCCCGCAAGCGTTAGCAACAGCTTGCATGCTCACAACTATATATGTGATAGTGATGTGTATCTGTATCTGTATGTAGTATATAGTGCAGGAGCGCTGTGTTTTTACATCTAATACATAGTGATTTGTGTCTTTAAATAGTATATAGTGCAGGAGGGATATGTATAGATGTAATATGTAGTGATGTGTATCTGTATCTTTCAGGAAATCGATGATGGATCCCAATCACAAGACTCCCAGGGGCTCAGGTAATTCCATGGTAAAATGTCTCTGAAGTGTTTTGTTTACAGTACGCACTTTTGAAGAATAACCTGAATAGACACCTTGGACGTACATTAGGTGCACACACAATATGTTTCAGCTCTAAGAATATTGTAGAATAGTATTAAATTGAAGTGCAACTCTCAAAAGTTTCTTCTACAAGGACTGATATATATTAGGAACCAGGGAGATATGGCTCCTGTATCGGTATATATTCATTAGTTCTATTTTTTGACTAATAGGGCTCCATTGTGAAACTCTGTATCCTGAATTAATTAACGAGGAAGGAGAATATGAGAGAGAAGAAATGGTGGACACCATGTCCGTGCCTTGTGCAGGTGTGTAATAAAGATATTTTATTTTTCATGGTCAGAGATTATTTTTTTTTTTTCATATCTAAATTGGATAGGTGTATTAAGCACTGTACTGCTTGGTCCTTTAGACTGAATCGAGAAGCACTTGATTGACATTCAAGCATTTCCTCACACATGCGCATTCCCAAGCCATGTCCATAACACATATGTCCCTCCCACTCCCCATCATTCCAGGCAGATGACTGAAGCTTTCCTGTCATCTGGAGCCCAAATGATCCCCTCCCTGCTCCACTAGCCACAGGAGGAGAATTGAAGCTCTCCTGCCATCTGGAGATGGATCGTTCCTCTCCTCGTTACACTAGCCACAGGAGGTGGATTCAGGCCATTCCGCCACCAGGAGCCCAATCACTCCTCTCTGCTCCCCTAGCCACAGGAGAATGATTGATGCTTACTACCCATCTAGCGCTTGAAAGCTCTGCTCCACTAGCAACAGGAAGAGGATTAACGCTCTCATGTCACCTGGAGCCCAGTCACTTCTCTCCCTGGTCCTACAGCCCCAGGAGGAGAATTGATGCTTTCCTGCAATCAGGATCCTGATCGCTCCACTCCATGCTCCATTAGCCAAGGAGTAGGATTAACGTTTTCCTGCCATTGAGATATGGATCAATCCTCTCCCTGCTCCTCTAGCTACAGGAGGAGGATAGCAGCTCTCCTGTCATCTGGTGCTTGATCTCTCCCCCCCCTGCTCCACTAGCCACAGGGGGAGGGTCAAAGCTCTCCTGCCATCTAGTGCCCAATCCCTCCCTGCTCCATTAGCTACAGGACAAGGATCGAAGCTCTCCTGCCATCTGGTGCCGGATCTCTCCCCTCCCTGAGCCACTAACCACAGGAGGAGGATTGAAGCTCTCCTGCCATCTGGTGCCCAATCTCTCCCCTCCATGCTCCACTAGCCACAATAGGGGGGTTGAAGCTTTCCTGTCATCTGTTGCCCAATATTTCTCCTCCCTGCTCCACTAGCTACAGGAAGAGGACTGAAGCTCTCCTGCCATATGAAGCCCAATCGCTCCTCTCCCTGCTCCCCGAGTAGAAGTTCTGGTATTATTATAAGTTTAAATATACGGACAGCTCAGAATTTCCCTGCTGATCAGATGAAAGGGACGTACAGCTCTTCACTCTG
This sequence comes from Discoglossus pictus, assembly GCA_027410445.1. Classification (NCBI taxonomy): domain Eukaryota; kingdom Metazoa; phylum Chordata; class Amphibia; order Anura; family Alytidae; genus Discoglossus; species Discoglossus pictus. The sequence goes on along the minus strand of CM050170.1, from coordinate 99,185,591 downwards.
ATTGGCTAAACTGCCAAGCCCTGTCTGTCACAATCTGCTTCTTCTAGGGGGCTTGATATGAACCTAGTTCAAACCTACCCCAGCAGAATCATGTATTTCCTGTTCTCTGTGGCACAAAAGATGGCTTCTGAAGAGGTCAAAACCCAAAAGGTACAGGCAGAGAATACTGGATCCAGGTTACTTAGTGGCCCATGGCAAGATCACTCCCCAAGTCAGGATACAACACACAGAAATAGTCTCACACCTTGTTTATGTGAAAACTATCTCTCCACCTTTATTGAATGATCAAAACAACATATTTATACTCTCCAATACCACACCAGATATCTAGTGAACAAACCTTTATATTAAACTCAAGTGTTTGTTTAGGACTACTTGAAGTACATGCAATTGTCTTGACCCAAGGTCTGTATGTGTGAGTGTGTGTGCAATAATCTGCAGCTAACTTCTATGCAGAGAATTTCTACCAATTCCACATATGTTCTATATAACATTTTCCCTCTGATAATATATTATAACTAGGATACATAATAACCATGTACAGACAACATATAACCACACAATAACACATAACCACAATGTAACAATGTCATGCTCCCTTGGACATATTCCTAAATTGCTGACAATATGAGTCCTTAAACAAGTAAATCATGACACTGTCTATCTAGTGTAACGACAGCTGGAGGGTAGATAAGGTTGTAAACACTCACATTATCAATTAATTACTATAATTCATGGACAGCCCCCACTCCAGAATCAACTTTGTTTTTGTTTACCTGTGAGACATTACGTTTTATGTTCAGACAAATATTCTGTTTTTAATGTCTTATGATGATCTGTGACAGTTTTTTTCCTCAAAAACTTTATCCAGACGAAAAGCCAAATTTGAGAAGTCACCAGCAGATCAAGGAAGAGCAAACTCCGGTAAATATCTGTGAAGGTGAGTAATAAATCTCTTAAAAAGTCCTGTGAAAAATGTATTTAAAACGGAGGTGGAGCAAAAAGGACCAACTAGTGTAACATAAAAACATTATTTATTTTAGCACGTTAAAATATGTATACTCACAAACACAGTAGTATCAGCAAAACAATAGCAGGATCATACACATTTTTCCCAGACAGGACTTCTTCAGGGATATTGAAGTCATAAAGGAAGATTATAAAGTGATTTTGAGATAAATAGATAGGTGTGTGTGTGTGTATAGACAACCCAAACATTGGTGAACAGAAGATTGGCCAATGAACAACACAACAGAGAAAATGGCACCAAACCTTGCAATAAAAATGTCCGTAACCTATGTCAACACATCTGTAGAGAGGACACAGCAGCACATAACAACAAGAGCTTTAGTATCAGATGGCCATATTCATGTACATCCTCCAATGTAGTCTACATAATCCATCAAGAATCACAATGAAGACAGGAACTGTAACCAAGTTGGACATCACTTCTCACAAAATAACCACCTTATCCAAAACCTGCAAAACAAAATACTCAGAGGGAATTTCAAAAACACACAAGCAAGAAAGAAATTTTAAATAAAAATAACAATACAAAAAACACAGGTTTTAATGCATATATGGAATTTTTGTAGCATTATCTAAACTTCTAATAAGTTTACATCACTGATATGTTTTCTTTTTTTCTCCCTGATTTATTTAAATTTTTTGTAAAAATTTGATATTTGTATTATTTAGTATATCTTTATATACACCTGCTTGATTTTCAGTTGGACTAACAGGGCTCAGTGATTACAATCTGAATATTGTGACGATTAAAGAGGAACAAGAAGAGGATGATATCCAGCAAATAAAGATCTGTTCTGATCTATGTACAGGTGAGTAGTATATATATTTACTAGCGACTTGCCTGTCAAAAAATGACAGCAATAGAATTGTAAGTCAGGGAATGCTGTTTGGCACACAAAGTAAGTGTTTTGGTTGTGTGAGTACCTTCGGCGCTCATTGCAAGCCTCGCGCTGAGCGCCTTCGGTGCTCATCGCGTGGCTCGCAATGAGCGCCTTTGGCACTCAATGCGAGTCTCTAGGTTGGTGTATTTTTGGTTGTCGGAGCCCCTTTGGCGCTGATTGCAAGGTCCATGCTTCTCGCCTTTTGGCACTCATTGCGAGGCTCTCCCCTTGTGTAGTTTTGTTCCTTTGAGCACCCTTGGCGCTCCTTGTGAGGCGTGCGGTGAACGGCTTTGGCGTTTATTGCGATACTGTCGTTTGATGTTTTTGTAATTTTTTCTGTATTTTTGTAATTATAATTAATTAATTATTGAACTGATAAATTAATATACTTTACCTATTTGTTATGAATATATGCAGCATCCAATATGCTGAAGAGCTAACAATCTGTTTTGATGTTCCTGCAGCATACAATGTAGATTTTCAGTGTTGGTGAGCTGAGGAAGTGTCAGCAATGTGTGTAGTGTAAATAGGCTGCGTGCGCGAGGGGAAACCGTTTCTGTAGCTGTGCAGTTCCGCATTTTGTTAGTGTTGTTAAATGGCGGCGATTGTGTATGTGGTACCTTGTATCTTGTACCTCGTACAGCTTTTTGGAAAAGCCGTATGTGCTTGGTGGTGTTTTGCGGCTTTAGGGTCGTATAGCCTTGTTTTCGCTTAGGGGATTTTCGAGTGCCTAAGCTCTTGAAATTGGACTTAAATTGAGGTGTAACCTCACTTCCAGGGTCTCCCCTCCTGGGTGTCCCCCCTTGCTGTGTGTGATGTTTTTATTTTATTTTTGTTTGTATTTTCTGTGTTTTTCGGTGTGCGCAGTTCGGCCGTTAAGTTCTTATTTTTTTGCGGCTCATATTTTTTTTTTCTCCAAGTCGCGGTTTCCTTTTGTAAGTGCTACAGGGTCGTAGGGATGAGCGCCCACGACGCTCATCTCCACCAGCTCAGTGAGCGCCTTCGACCGCAACTGCAAGGTCAGCTGTTTGCAGCCTGTAACCACGAGACCCGCTGCACTACCTGGTTCCTGCCAGGGGAGAACTCGCGATGAGGCCCCACAGCCTCGGAGCACCCCCAGTGCAGCATCCCCATTGCCTCCCCCCTCCTTCCCCTCTCTCCCATCACTTACCTAAATTGCGCTGCTCCTGCTGCTGTCCATTGCGTCTTCTGTGTCGGGACCAAGCATATGCTAATGTCTTGACGTCACATGCGCGTCACGTCATTAGCATATGCCGGGTCCCAAAGACCAGATGGACCGCAGCAGGAGACCCAGGGCTTGCATCACCCCCTCCTCCCTCTCCTCATGCTCTCCCTCCCCTCATCCTCTCCCTCCCCTCATCCTCTCCCTCCCCTCATCCTCTCCCTCCCCTCATCCTCTCCCTCCCCTCATCCTCTCCCTCCCCTCATCCTCTCCCTCTCCTCATCCTCTCCTCACCCTCTGCTCATCCTCTCCCTCTCCTCATCCTCTCCTCATCCTCTCTCTCTCTCCTCATCATCTCTCTCTCTCCTCCTACTCTCTCTCTCTCCTCATCCTCTCTCTCACTCCTCATCCTCTCTCTCTCCTCATCCTCCCCCTCATCCTCCCCCTCCCCTCATCCTCCCCCTCTCCTCATCCTCTCCCTCCCCTCATACTCCCTCCTCCCTTTCCCCCTCCCCCCTCATTTACCTTCAACAGCTGCTCCTGCTGCTGTCCATCGCATCTTCTGTGTCAGGACCCTGCATATGCTAATGACGTGAGGTCACATGTGCGTCACGTCATTAGCATATGCCGGGTCCCAAAGACCCGATGGACAGCAGCAGGAGTCCCAGGGCTTACATCACCCCCTCATCCTCTCCCTCTCCTCATCCTCTCCCTCTCTTCATCCTCTCCCTCTCCTCATCCTCTCCCTCTCCTCATCCTCTCCCTCTCCTCATCCTCTCCCTCTCCTCATCCTCTCCCTCATCCTCCCTTTCCCCCTCTCCATTTAAACACCACCTCCTATCCTTGCACATACCGGCATTTCGCTGCTCCTGCTGCTGTCCATCGTGTCTTCTGTGTCGGGACCAGGCATATGCTAATGTCTTGACGTCACATGCGCGTCACGTTATTAGCATATGCCGGGTCCCAAAAACCCGATGGACAGCCGCAGGAGTCCCAGGGCTTGCATCACCCCCTCCCCTCATCCTCTCCCTCTCTTCATCCTCTCCCTCCCCTCATCTTCTCCCTCTCTTCATCCTCTCCCTCTCTTCATCCTCTCCCTCTCTTCATCCTCTCCCTCCCCTCATCCTCTCCCTCCCCTTATCCTCTCCCTCTCTTCATCCTCTCCCTGCCTTCATCCTCTCCCTCTCCTCATCCTCTCCTCATCCTCTCCCTCTTCTCATCCTCTCTCTCCCCTCATCCTCTCCCTCCCCTCATCCTCTCCCTCCCCTCATCCTCTCCCTCCCCTCATCCTCTCCCTCTTCTCATCCTCTCCCTCTCCTCATCCTCTCCTCATCCTCTCTCTCTCCTCATCCTCTCTCTCTCCTCATCCTCTCTCTCTCCTCATCCTCTCTCTCTCCTCATCCTCTCTCTCTCCTCATCCTCTCTCTCTCCTCATCCTCTCTCTCTCCTCATCCTCTCTCTCTCCTCATCCTCTCCCTTCCCTCATACTCGCTCCTCCCTTTCCCCCTCTCCAATTAACCCCCCCCCCCCCTCACCTTCAACAGCTGCTCCTGCTGCTGTCCATCGCGTCTTCTGTGTCTGGACCCGGCATATGCTAATGACGTGAGGTCACATGTGCATCACGTCATTAGCATATGCCGGGTCCCAAAGACCCGATGGACCGCAGCAAGAGTCCCAGGGCTTGCATCACCCCCTCCTCCCTCCCCTCATCCTCTCCCTCCCCTCATCCTCTCCCTCTCTTCATCCTCTCCCTCTCTTCATCCTCTCCCTCTCTTCATCCTCTCCCTCTCTTCATCCTCTCCCTCTCTTCATCCTCTCCCTCCCCTCATCCTCTCCCTCTCTTCATCCTCTCCCTCCCCTCATCCTCTCCCTCCCCTTATCCTCTCCCTCTCTTCATCCTCTCCCTCTCTTCATCCTCTCCCTCTCTTCATCCTCTCCCTGCCTTCATCCTCTCCCTCTCCTCATCCTCTCCTCATCCTCTCCCTCTCCTCATCCTCTCCCTCTCCTCATCCTCTCCCTCCCCTCATCCTCTCCCTCCCCTCATCCTCTCCCTCCCCTCATCCTCTCTCTCCCCTCATCCTCTCCCTCCCCTCATCCTCTCCCTCCCCTCATCCTCTCCCTCTCCTCATCATCTCCCTCTCCTCACCCTCTCCCTCTCCTCATCCTCTCCCTCTCCTCATCCTCTCCCTCTCCTCATCTTCTTCCTCTCCTCATCTTCTTCCTCTCCTCATCTTCTTCCTCTCCTCATCCTCTCCCTCTCCTCATCCTCTCCTCATCCTCATCCTCTCCTCATCCTCTCTCTCTCTCCTCATCATCTCTCTCTCTCTCCTCATCCTCTCTCTCTCTCCTCATCCTCTCTCTCACTCCTCATCCTCTCTCTCTCCTCATCCTCCCCCTCCCCTCATCCTCCCCCTCCCCTCATCCTCCCCCTCTCCTCATCCTCTCCCTCCCCTCATACTCCCTCCTCCCTTTCCCCCTCCCCCCTCATTTACCTTCAACAGCTGCTCCTGCTGCTGTCCATCGCATCTTCTGTGTCAGGACCCTGCATATGCTAATGACGTGAGGTCACATGTGCGTCACGTCATTAGCATATGCCGGGTCCCAAAGACCCGATGGACAGCAGCAGGAGTCCCAGGGCTTACATCACCCCCTCATCCTCTCCCTCTCCTCATCCTCTCCCTCTCTTCATCCTCTCCCTCTCTTCATCCTCTCCCTCTCCTCATCCTCTCCCTCTCCTCATCCTCTCCCTCTCCTCATCCTCTCCCTCTCCTCATCCTCTCCCTCTCCTCATCCTCTCCCTCTCCTCATCCTCTCCCTCTCCTCATCCTCTCCCTCTCCTCATCCTCTCCCTCATCCTCCCTTTCCCCCTCTCCATTTAAACACCACCTCCTATCCCCGCACATACCGGCATTTCGCTGCTCCTGCTGCTGTCCATCGCGTCTTCTGTGTCGGGACCAGGCATATGCTAATGTCTTGACGTCACATGCGCGTCACGTTATTAGCATATGCCGGGTCCCAAAGACCCGATGGACAGCCGCAGGAGTCCCAGGGCTTGCATCACCCCCTCCTCCCTCCCCTCATCCTCTCCCTCTCTTCATCCTCTCCCTCCCCTCATCTTCTCCCTCTCTTCATCCTCTCCCTCTCTTCATCCTCTCCCTCTCTTCATCCTCTCCCTCCCCTCATCCTCTCCCTCTCTTCATCCTCTCCCTCCCCTCATCCTCTCCCTCCCCTCATCCTCTCCCTCCCCTCATCCTCTCCCTCCCCTCATCCTCTCCCTCCCCTCATCCTCTCCCTCCCCTCATCCTCTCCCTCTCTTCATCCTCTCCCTCTCTTCATCCTCTCCCTCTCTTCATCCTCTCCCTCTCTTCATCCTCTCCCTCTCTTCATCCTCTCCCTCTCTTCATCCTCTCCCTCCCCTCATCCTCTCCCTCTCTTCATCCTCTCCCTCCCCTCATCCTCTCCCTCCCCTTATCCTCTCCCTCTCTTCATCCTCTCCCTCTCTTCATCCTCTCCCTCTCTTCATCCTCTCCCTGCCTTCATCCTCTCCCTCTCCTCATCCTCTCCTCATCCTCTCCCTCTCCTCATCCTCTCCCTCTCCTCATCCTCTCCCTCCCCTCATCCTCTCCCTCCCCTCATCCTCTCCCTCCCCTCATCCTCTCTCTCCCCTCATCCTCTCCCTCCCCTCATCCTCTCCCTCCCCTCATCCTCTCCCTCTCCTCATCATCTCCCTCTCCTCACCCTCTCCCTCTCCTCATCCTCTCCGTCTCCTCATCCTCTCCCTCTCCTCATCTTCTTCCTCTCCTCATCTTCTTCCTCTCCTCATCTTCTTCCTCTCCTCATCCTCTCCCTCTCCTCATCCTCTCCTCATCCTCATCCTCTCCTCATCCTCTCTCTCTCTCCTCATCATCTCTCTCTCTCTCCTCATCCTCTCTCTCTCTCCTCATCCTCTCTCTCACTCCTCATCCTCTCTCTCTCCTCATCCTCCCCCTCCCCTCATCCTCCCCCTCCCCTCATCCTCCCCCTCCCCTCATCCTCCCCCTCTCCTCATCCTCTCCCTCCCCTCATACTCCCTCCTCCCTTTCCCCCTCCCCCCTCATTTACCTTCAACAGCTGCTCCTGCTGCTGTCCATCGCATCTTCTGTGTCAGGACCCTGCATATGCTAATGACGTGAGGTCACATGTGCGTCACGTCATTAGCATATGCCGGGTCCCAAAGACCCGATGGACAGCAGCAGGAGTCCCAGGGCTTACATCACCCCCTCATCCTCTCCCTCTCCTCATCCTCTCCCTCTCTTCATCCTCTCCCTCTCCTCATCCTCTCCCTCTCCTCATCCTCTCCCTCTCCTCATCCTCTCCCTCTCCTCATCCTCTCCCTCTCCTCATCCTCTCCCTCTCCTCATCCTCTCCTCATCCTCTCCCTCTCCTCATCCTCTCCCTCTCCTCATCCTCTCCCTCTCCTCATCCTCTCCCTCATCCTCCCTTTCCCCCTCTCCATTTAAACACCACCTCCTATCCCCGCACATACCGGCATTTCGCTGCTCCTGCTGCTGTCCATCGCGTCTTCTGTGTCGGGACCAGGCATATGCTAATGTCTTGACGTCACATGCGCGTCACGTTATTAGCATATGCCGGGTCCAAAAGACCCGATGGACAGCCGCAGGAGTCCCAGGGCTTGCATCACCCCCTCCTCCCTCCCCTCATCCTCTCCCTCTCTTCATCCTCTCCCTCCCCTCATCTTCTCCCTCTCTTCATCCTCTCCCTCTCTTCATCCTCTCCCTCTCTTCATCCTCTCCCTCCCCTCATCCTCTCCCTCTCTTCATCCTCTCCCTCCCCTCATCCTCTCCCTCCCCTCATCCTCTCCCTCCCCTCATCCTCTCCCTCCCCTCATCCTCTCCCTCCCCTCATCCTCTCCCTCCCCTTATCCTCTCCCTCTCTTCATCCTCTCCCTCTCTTCATCCTCTCCCTCTCTTCATCCTCTCCCTCCCCTCATCCTCTCCCTCTCTTCATCCTCTCCCTCCCCTCATCCTCTCCCTCCCCTCATCCTCTCCCTCCCCTCATCCTCTCCCTCCCCTCATCCTCTCCCTCCCCTCATCCTCTCCCTCCCCTCATCCTCTCCCTCCCCTCATCCTCTCCCTCCCCTTATCCTCTCCCTCTCTTCATCCTCTCCTGCCTTCATCCTCTCCTCATCCTCTCCCTCTTCTCATCCTCTCCCTCTTCTCATCCTCTCTCTCCCCTCATCCTCTCCCTCCCCTCATCCTCTCCCTCTCTTCATCCTCTCCCTCTCTTCATCCTCTCCCTCTCTTCATCCTCTCCCTCTCTTCATCCTCTCCCTCTCTTCATCCTCTCCCTCTCCTCATCCTCTCCCTCTCCTCATCCTCTCCCTCTCCTCATCCTCTCCCTCTCCTCATCCTCTCCCTCTCCTCTCCTCTCCTCATCCTCTCCTCATCCTCTCCTCATCCTCATCCTCTCCTCATCCTCATCCTCTCCTCATCCTCTCTCTCTCCTCATCCTCTCTCTCTCTCCTCATCCTCTCTCTCTCTCCTCATCCTCTCTCTCTCCTCATCCTCTCTCTCTCCTCATCCTCTCTCTCTCTCCTCATCCTCTCTCTCTCTCCTCATCCTCTCCCTTCCCTCATACTCGCTCCTCCCTTTCCCCCTCTCCAATTAACCCCCCCCCCCCTCACCTTCAACAGCTGCTCCTGCTGCTGTCCATCGCGTCTTCTGTGTCTGGACCCGGCATATGCTAATGACGTGAGGTCACATGTGCGTCACGTCATTAGCATATGCCGGGTCCCAAAGACCCGATGGACCGCAGCAGGAGTCCCAGGGCTTGCATCACCCCCTCCTCCCTCCCCTCATCCTCTCCCTCCCCTCATCCTCTCCCTCCCCTCATCCTCTCCCTCTCTTCATCCTCTCCCTCTCTTCATCCTCTCCCTCTCTTCATCCTCTCCCTTCCCTCATACTCCCTCCTCCCTTTCCCCCTCTTCAATTAACCCCCCCCCCCCCCCCCTCACCTTCAACAGCTGCTCCTGCTGCTGTCCATCGCGTCTTCTGTGTCTGGACCCGGCATATGCTAATGACGTGAGGTCACATGTGCGTCACGTCGTTAGCATATGCCGGGTTCCAAAGACCCGATTGACCGCAGCAAGAGTCCCAGGGCTTGAATCACCCCCTCCTCCCTCCCCTCATCCTCTCCCTCCCCTCATCCTCTCCCTCTCTTCATCCTCTCCCTCTCTTCATCCTCTCCCTCTCTTCATCCTCTCCCTCTCTTCATCCTCTCCCTCTCTTCATCCTCTCCCTCTCTTCATCCTCTCCCTCCCCTCATCCTCTCCTCTCTTCATCCTCTCCCTCCCCTCATCCTCTCCCTCCCCTTATCCTCTCCCTCTCTTCATCCTCTCCCTGCCTTCATCCTCTCCCTCTCCTCATCCTCTCCTCATCCTCTCCCTCTCCTCATCCTCTCCCTCCCCTCATCCTCTCCCTCTCCTCATCATCTCCCTCTCCTTATCCTCTCCCTCTCTTCGTCCTCTCCCTCTCCTCGTCCTCTCCCTCTCCTCGTCCTCTCCCTCTCCTCGTCCTCTCCCTCTCCTCGTCCTCTCCCTCTCCTCGTCCTCTCCCTCTCCTCGTCCTCTCCCTCTCCTCGTCCTCTCCCTCTCTTCATCCTCTCCCTCCCCTCATCCTCTCCCTCCCCTCATCCTTTCCCTCCCCTTATCCTCTCCCTCTCTTCATCCTCTCCCTGCCTTCATCCTCTCCCTCTCCTCATCCTCTCCTCATCCTCTCCTCATCCTCTCCCTCCATTCATCCTCTCCCTCCCCTCATCCTCTCCCTCCCCTCATCCTCTCCCTCTCCTCATCCTCTCTCTCCCCTCATCCTCTCCTCATCCTCTCCCTCTCCTCATCCTCTCCCTCTCCTCATCCTCTCCCTCTCCTCATTCTCTCCCTCTCCTCATTCTCTCCCTCTCCTCATCCTCTCCCTCTTCTCATCCTCTCTCTCCCCTCATCCTCTCCCTCCCCTCATCCTCTCCCTCTCCTCATCCTCTCCCTCTCCTCATCCTCTCCCTCTCCTCATCCTCTCCCTCTCCTCATTCTCTCCCTCTCCTCATCCTCTCCTCATCCTCTCTCTCTCCTCATCCTCTCTCTCTCCTCATCCTCTCTCTCTCCTCATCCTCTCTCTCTCCTCATCCTCTCCCTTCCCTCATACTCGCTCCTCCCTTTCCCCCTCTCCAATTAACCCCCCCCTCACCTTCAACAGCTGCTCCTGCTGCTGTCCATCGCGTCTTCTGTGTCTGGACCCGGCATATGCTAATGACGTGAGGTCACATGTGCGTCACGTCGTTAGCATATGCCGGGTCCCAAAGACCCGATGGACCGCAGCAAGAGTCCCAGGTCTTGCATCACCCCCTCCTCCCTCCCCTCATCCTCTCCCTCCCCTCATCCTCTCCCTCCCCTCATCCTCTCCCTCTCTTCATCCTCTCCCTCTCTTCATCCTCTCCCTCTCTTCATCCTCTCCCTCTCTTCATCCTCTCCCTCTCTTCATCCTCTCCCTCTCTTCATCCTCTCCCTCCCCTCATCCTCTCCCTCTCTTCATCCTCTCCCTCCCCTCATCCTCTCCCTCCCCTTATCCTCTCCCTCTCTTCATCCTCTCCCTGCCTTCATCCTCTCCCTCTCCTCATCCTCTCCTCATCCTCACCCTCCCCTCATCCTCTCCCTCCCCTCATCCTCTCTCTCCCCTCATCCTCTCTCTCCCCTCATCCTCTCCCTCCCCTCATCCTCTCCCTCTCCTCATCATCTCCCTCTCCTCATCATCTCCCTCTCCTCATCATCTCCCTCTCCTCATCCTCTCCCTCTCCTCATCCTCTCCCTCTCCTCCTCCTCTCCCTCTCCTCATTCTCTCCCTCTCCTCATTCTCTCCCTCTCCTCATCCTCTCCCTCTCCTCATCCTCTCCCTCTCCTCATCCTCTCCCTCTCCTCATTCTCTCCCTCTCCTCATCCTCTCCTCATCCTCTCTCTCTCCTCATCCTCTCTCTCTCCTCATCCTCTCTCTCTCCTCATCCTCTCTCTCTCCTCATCCTCTCTCTCTCCTCATCCTCTCCCTTCCCTCATACTCGCTCCTCCCTTTCCCCCTCTCCAATTAACCCCCCCCCTCACCTTCAACAGCTGCTCCTGCTGCTGTCCATCGCGTCTTCTGTGTCTGGACCCGACATATGCTAATGACGTGAGGTCACATGTGCGTCACGTCGTTAGCATATGCCGGGTCCCAAAGACCTGATGGACCGCAGCAAGAGTCCCAGGGCTTGCATCACCCCCTCCTCCCTCCCCTCATCCTCTCCCTCCCCTCATCCTCTCCCTCTCTTCATCCTCTCCCTCTCTTCATCCTCTCCCTTCCCTCATACTCCCTCCTCCCTTTCCCCCTCTTCAATTAACCCCCCCCCCCCCCCACCTTCAACAGCTGCTCCTGCTGCTGTCCATCGCGTCTTCTGTGTCTGGACCCGGCATATGCTAATGACGTGAGGTCACATGTGCGTCACGTCGTTAACATATGCCAGGTTCCAAAGACCCGATTGACCGCAGCAAGAGTCCCAGGGCTTGCATCACCCCCTCCTCCCTCCCCTCATCCTCTCCCTCCCCTCATCCTCTCCCTCTCTTCATCCTCTCCCTCTCTTCATCCTCTCCCTCTCTTCATCCTCTCCCTCTCTTCATCCTCTCCCTCTCTTCATCCTCTCCCTCTCTTCATCCTCTCCCTCCCCTCATCCTCTCCCTCTCTTTATCCTCTCCCTCCCCTCATCCTCTCCCTCCCCTTATCCTCTCCCTCTCTTCATCCTCTCCCTGCCTTCATCCTCTCCCTCTCCTCATCCTCTCCTCATCCTCTCCCTCTCCTCATCATCTCCCTCTCCTCATCCTCTCCCTCCCTTCGTCCTCTCCCTCTCTTCATCCTCTCCCTCTCTTCATCCTCTCCCTCTCTTCATCCTCTCCCTCTCTTCATCCTCTCCCTCCCCTCATCCTCTCCCTCTCTTCATCCTCTCCCCCTCCTCATCCTCCCTTTCCCCCTCTCCATTTAAACGCCACCTCCTATCCCCACACATACCGGCATTGCGCTGCTCCTGCTGCTGTCCATCGCGTCTTCTGTGTCGGGACCAGGCATATGCTAATGTCTTGACGTCACATGCGCGTCATGTTATTAGCATATGCCGGGTCCCAAAGACCCGATGGACAGCAGCAGGAGTCCCAGAGCTTGCATCACCCCCTCCTCACTCCCCTCATCATCTCCCTACCATCATCCTCTCCCTCTCTTCACCCTCTCCCTCCCTTCATCCTCTCCCTCCCTTCATCCTCTCCTCATCCTCTCCCTCTCCTCATCCTCTTTCTCTCCTCATCCTCTCTCTCTCACCTCATCCTCTCTCTCTCCTCATCCTCTCTCTCTCCTCATCCTCTCCCTCCCCTCATACTCCCTCCCCCCTTTCCCCCCCTCACTTACCTTCAACAGCTGCTCCTGCTGCTCTCCATCGCGTCTTCTGTGTCGGGACCTGGCATATGCTAATGACGTGAGGTCACATGTGCGTCACGTCATAAGCATATGCCGGGTCCCAAAGACCCGATGGACAGCAGCAGGAGTCCCAGGGCTTACATCACCCCCTCCTCCCTCCCCTCATCCTCTCCCTCCCCTCATCCTCTCCCTCTCCTCGTCCTCTCCCTCTCCTCATCCTCTCCCTCTCTTCATCCTCTCCATCCCCTCATCCTCTCCATCCCCTCATCCTCTCCATCCCCTCATCCTCTCCCTCATCCTCTCCCTCATCCTCTCCCTCATCCTCCCTTTCCCCCTCTCCATTTAAACGCCACCTCCTATCCCCACACATACCGGCATTTCGCTGCTCCTGCTGCTGTCCATCGCGTCTTCTGTGTTGGGACCAGGCATATGCTAATGTCTTGACGTCACATGCGCGTCACGTTATTAGCATATGCCGGATCCCAAAGACCCGATGGACAGCAGCAGGAGTCCGAGGGCTTGCATCACCCCCTCCTCCCTCCCCTCATCCTCTCCCTCTCTTCATCCTCTCCCTGACCCTCATCCTCTCCCTCTCTTCATCCTCTCCCTCCCCTCATCCTCTCCCTCTCTTCATCCTCTCCCTCTCTTCATCCTCTCCCTCCCTTCATCCTCTCCCTCCCTTCATTCTCTCCTCATCCTCTCCCTCTCCTCATCCTCTCCCTCTCCTCATCCTCTCCATCCTCTCCCTCCCCTCATCCTGTCCCTCCCCTCATCCTCTCCCTCTCCTCATCCTCTCCCTCTCCTCATCCTCTCCCTCTCCTCATCCTCTCTCTCTCTCCTCATCCTCTCTCTCTCTCTCTCCTCATCCTCTCTCTCTCTCTCCTCATCCTCTCCCTTCCCTCATACTCCCTCCTCCCTTTCCCCCTCTCCAATTAACCCCCCCCCTCTCCTTCAACAGCTGCTCCTGCTGCTGTCCATTGCGTCTTCTGTGTCGGGACCCGGCATATGCTAATGACGTGAGGTCACATGTGCGTCACGTCATTAGCATATTCCTGGTCCCAAAGACCCGATGGACAGCAGCAGGAGTCCCAGGGCTTACATCACCCCCTCCTCCCTCCCCTCATCCTCTCCGTCTCTTCATCCTCTCCCTCTCCTCATCCTCTCCCTCTCCTCATCCTCTCTCTCTCCTCATTCTCTCTCTCTCCTCATCCTCTCTCTCTCCTCATCCTCTCTCTCTCCTCATCCTCTCTCTCTCCTCATCCTCTCCTCATCTTCTCTCTCTCCTCATCCTCTCTCTCTCCTCATCCTCTCTCTCTCCTCATCCTCTCTCTTTCCTCATCCTCTCTCTCTCCTCATCCTCTCTCTCCCCTCATCCTCTCTCTCCCCTCATCCTCTCTCTCTCCTCATCCTCTCCCTCTCTTCATCCTCTCCCTCTCTTCATCCTCTCCCTCTCTTCATCCTCTCCCTCTCTTCATCCTCTCCCTCTCTTCATCCTCTCCCTCTCTTCATCCTCTCCCTCTCTTCATCCTCTCCCTTCCCTCATACTCCCTCCTCCCTTTCCCCCTCTTCAATTAACCCCCCCCCCCCCCCTCACCTTCAACAGCTGCTCCTGCTGCTGTCCATCGCGTCTTCTGTGTCGGGACCCGGCATATGCTAATGACATGAGGTCACATGTGCGTCACGTCATAAGCATATGCGGGGTCCCAAAGACCCGATGGACAGCAGCAGGAGTCCCAGGGCTTACATCACCCCCTCCTCCCTCCCCTCATTCTCTCCCTCTCCTCGTCCTCTCCATCTCTTCATCCTCTCCATCTCTTCATCCTCTCCCTCTCTTCATCCTCTCCCTCTCTTCATCCTCTCCCTCTCTTCATCCTCTCCCTCTCTTCATCCTCTCCCTCTCTTCATCCTCTCCCTCTCTTCATCCTCTCCCTCTCTTCATCCTCTCCTCATCCTCTCCCTCTCCTCATCCTCTCCCTCTCCTCATCCTCTCCCTCATCCTCCCTTTCCCCCTCTCCAATTAACCGCCACCTCTCATACCCACACATACCGGCATTGCGCTGCTCCTGCTTCTGTCCATCGCGTCTTCTGTGTCGAGACCAGGCATATGCTAATGTCTTGACGTCACATGTGCGTCACGTCATTAGCATATGCCGGGTCCCAAAGACCCGATGGACAGCAGCAGGAGTCCCAGGGCTTGCATCACCCCCTCCTCCCTCCCCTCATCCTCTCCCTCCCCTCATCCTCTCCCTCCCCTCATCCTCTCCCTCCCCTCATCCTCTCCCTCCCTTATCCTCTCCCTCCCCTCATCCTCTGCCTCTCTTCATCCTCTCCCTCCCTTCATCCTCTCCCTCCCCTCATCCTCTCTCTCCCCTCATCCTCTCTCTCCCCTCATCCTCTCCCTCCCCTCATCCTCTCCCTCTCCTCATCATCTCCCTCTCCTCATCCTCTCCTCACCCTCTCCCTCTGCTCATCCTCTTTGTCTCCTCATCCTCTCCCTCTCCTCATCCTCTCCCTCTCCTCATCCTCTCCTCATCCTCTCTCTCCTCATCCTCTCTCTCTCTCTCCTCATCATCTCTCTCTCTCTCCTCATCCTCTCTCTCTCTCCTCATCCTCTCTCTCACTCCTCATCCTCTCTCTCACTCCTCATCCTCTCTCTCTCCTCATCCTCCCCCTCCCCCTCCCCTCATCCTCTCCCTCCCCTCATACTCCCTCCTCCCTTTCCCCCTCCCCCCTCATTTTCCTTCAACAGCTGCTCCTGCTGCTGTCCATCGCATCTTCTGTGTCAGGACCCTGCATATGCTAATGACGTGAGGTCACATGTGCGTCACGTCATTAGCATATGCCGGGTTCCAAAGACCCGATGGACAGCAGCAGGAGTCCCAGGGCTTACATCACCCCCTCATCCTCTCCCTCTCCTCATCCTCTCCCTCTCTTCATCCTCACCCTCTCCTCATCC
This sequence comes from Discoglossus pictus, assembly GCA_027410445.1. Lineage (NCBI taxonomy): Eukaryota > Metazoa > Chordata > Amphibia > Anura > Alytidae > Discoglossus > Discoglossus pictus. Next base: position 99,170,063 of record CM050170.1, on the reverse strand, counting down.
TCTCCCTCTCCTCATCCTCTCCTCATCCTCTCCCTCTCCTCATCCTCTCCTCATCCTCTCCCTCTCCTCATCCTCTCCCTCCCCTCATCCTCTCCCTCCCCTTATCCTCTCCCTCTCTTCATCCTCTCCCTGCCTTCAACCTCTCCCTCTCCTCATCCTCTCCTCATCCTCTCCCTCTTCTCATCCTCTCTCTCCCCTCATCCTCTCCCTCCCCTCATCCTCTCCCTCCCCTCATGCTCTCCCTCCCCTCATCCTCTCCCTCCGCTCATCCTCTCCCTCTCCTCATCCTCTCCCTCTCCTCATCCTCTCCCTCTCCTCATTCTCTCCCTCTCCTCATCCTCTCCTCATCCTCTCTCTCTCCTCATCCTCTCTCTCTCCTCATCCTCTCTCTCTCCTCATCCTCTCTCTCTCCTCATCCTCTCTCTCCTCATCCTCTCTCTCTCCTCATCCTCTCTCTCTCCTCATCCTCTCCCTTCCCTCATACTCGCTCCTCCCTTTCCCCCTCTCCAATTAACCCCCCCCCCCCCCCTCACCTTCAACAGCTGCTCCTGCTGCTGTCCATCGCGTCTTCTGTGTCTGGACCCGGCATATGCTAATGACGTGAGGTCACATGTGCGTCACGTCGTTAGCATATGCCGGGTCCCAAAGACCCGATGGACCGCAGCAAGAGTCCCAGGGCTTGCATCACCCCCTCCTCCCTCCCCTCATCCTCTCCCTCTCTTCATCCTCTCCCTTCCCTCATACTCCCTCCTCCCTTTCCCCCTCTTCAATTAACCCCCCCCCCCCTCACCTTCAACAGCTGCTCCTGCTGCTGTCCATCGCGTCTTCTGTGTCTGGACCCGGCATATGCTAATGACGTGAGGTCACATGTGCGTCACGTCGTTAGCATATGCCGGGTCCCAAAGACCCGATGGACCGCAGCAAGAGTCCCAGGGCTTGCATCACCCCCTCCTCCCTCCCCTCATCCTCTCCCTCCCCTCATCCTCTCCCTCTCTTCATCCTCTCCCTCTCTTCATCCTCTCCCTCTCTTCATCCTCTCCCTCTCTTCATCCTCTCCCTCTCTTCATCCTCTCCCTCTCTTCACCCTCTCCCTCTCTTCATCCTCTCCCTCCCCTCATCCTCTCCCTCTCTTCATCCTCTCCCTCCCCTCATCCTCTCCCTCCCCTTATCCTCTCCCTCTCTTCATCCTCTCCCTGCCTTCATCCTCTCCCTCTCCTCATCCTCTCCTCATCCTCTCCCTCTCCTCATCCTCTCCCTCCATTCATCCTCTCCCTCCCCTCATCCTCTCCCTCCCCTTATCCTCTCCCTCCCCTTATCCTCTCCCTCTCTTCATCCTCTCCCTGCCTTCAACCTCTCCCTCTCCTCATCCTCTCCTCATCCTCTCCCTCTTCTCATCCTCTCTCTCCCCTCATCCTCTCTCTCCCCTCATCCTCTCCCTCCCCTCATCCTCTCCCTCCCCTCATCCTCTCCCTCTCCTCATCCTCTCCCTCTCCTCATCCTCTCCCTCTCCTCATCCTCTCTCTCTCCTCATCCTCTCTCTCTCCTCATCCTCTCTCTCTCCTCATCCTCTCTCTCTCCTCATCCTCTCTCTCTCCTCATCCTCTCCCTTCCCTCATACTCGCTCCTCCCTTTCCCCCTCTCCAATTAACCCCCCCCCCCCCCCCTCACCTTCAACAGCTGCTCCTGCTGCTGTCCATCGCGTCTTCTGTGTCTGGACCCGACATATGCTAATGACGTGAGGTCACATGTGCGTCACGTCGTTAGCATATGCCGGGTCCCAAAGACCCGATGGACCGCAGCAAGAGTCCCAGGGCTTGCATCACCCCCTCCTCCCTCCCCTCATCCTCTCCCTCTCTTCATCCTCTCCCTCTCTTCATCCTCTCCCTTCCCTCATACTCCCTCCTCCCTTTCCCCCTCTTCAATTAACCCCCCCCCCCTCACCTTCAACAGCTGCTCCTGCTGCTGTCCATCGCGTCTTCTGTGTCTGGACCCGGCATATGCTAATGACGTGAGGTCACATGTGCGTCACGTCGTTAGCATATGCCGGGTCCCAAAGACCCGATGGACCGCAGCAAGAGTCCCAGGGCTTGCATCACCCCCTCCTCCCTCCCCTCATCCTCTCCCTCCCCTCATCCTCTCCCTCTCTTCATCCTCTCCCTCTCTTCATCCTCTCCCTCTCTTCATCCTCTCCCTCTCTTCATCCTCTCCCTCTCTTCATCCTCTCCCTCTCTTCACCCTCTCCCTCTCTTCATCCTCTCCCTCCCCTCATCCTCTCCCTCCCCTCATCCTCTCCCTCCCCTCATCCTCTCCCTCCCCTTATCCTCTCCCTCTCTTCATCCTCTCCCTGCCTTCATCCTCTCCCTCTCCTCATCCTCTCCTCATCCTCTCCCTCTCCTCATCCTCTCCCTCCATTCATCCTCTCCCTCCCCTCATCCTCTCCCTCCCCTCATCCTCTCCCTCCCCTCATCCTCTCTCTCCCCTCATCCTCTCCCTCCCCTCATCCTCTCCCTCTCCTCATCATCTCCCTCTCCTCATCCTCTCCCTCTCCTCATCCTCTCCCTCTCCTCATCCTCTCCCTCTCCTCATCCTCTCCCTCTCCTCATCCTCTCCCTCTCCTCATCCTCTCCCTCTCCTCATTCTCTCCCTCTCCTCATTCTCTCCCTCTCCTCATCCTCTCCTCATCCTCTCCTCATCCTCTCCTCATCCTCTCTCTCTCCTCATCCTCTCTCTCTCCTCATCCTCTCTCTCTCCTCATCCTCTCCCTTCCCTCATACTCGCTCCTCCCTTTCCCCCTCTCCAATTAACCCCCCCCCCCCCTCACCTTCAACAGCTGCTCCTGCTGCTGTCCATCGCGTCTTCTGTGTCTGGACCCGGCATATGCTAATGACGTGAGGTCACATGTGCGTCACGTCATTAGCATATGCCGGGTCCCAAAGACCCGATGGACCGCAGCAGGAGTCCCAGGGCTTGCATCACCCCCTCCTCCCTCCCCTCATCCTCTCCCTCCCGTCATCCTCTCCCTCCCCTCATCCTCTCCCTCCCCTCATCCTCTCCCTCTCTTCATCCTCTCCCTCTCTTCATCCTCTCCCTTCCCTCATACTCCCTCCTCCCTTTTCCCCTCTTCAATTAACCCCCCCCCCCCCCTCACCTTCAACAGCTGCTCCTGCTGCTGTCCATCGCGTCTTCTGTGTCTGGACCCGGCATATGCTAATGACGTGAGGTCACATGTGCGTCACGTCGTTAGCATATGCCGGGTCCCAAAGACCCGATGGACCGCAGCAAGAGTCCCAGGGCTTGCATCACCCCTCCTCCCTCCCCTCATCCTCTCCCTCCCCTCATCCTCTCCCTCTCTTCATCCTCTCCCTCTCTTCATCCTCTCCCTCTCTTCATCCTCTCCCTCCCCTCATCCTCTCCCTCTCTTCATCCTCTCCCTCCCCTCATCCTCTCCCTCCCCTTATCCTCTCCCTCTCTTCATCCTCTCCCTGCTTTCATCCTCTCCCTCTCCTCATCCTCTCCCTCTCCTCATCCTCTCCCTCCCCTCATCCTCTCCCTCTCCTCATCATCTCCCTCTCCTCATCCTCTCCCTCTCTTCGTCCTCTCCCTCTCTTCGTCCTCTCCCTCTCTTCGTCCTCTCCCTCTCCTCGTCCTCTCCCTCTCCTCGTCCTCTCCTCGTCCTCTCCCTCTCCTCGTCCTCTCCCTCTCCTCATCCTCTCCATCCCCTCATCCTCTCCATCCCCTTATCCTCTCCATCCCCTCATCCTCTCCATCCCCTCATCCTCTCCCTCCCCTCATCCTCTCCCTCCCCTCATCCTCTCCCTTTCCTCATCCTCTCCCTCTCCTCATACTCTCACTCATCCTCTCCCGCATCCTCTCCCTCATCCTCCCTTTCCCCCTCTCCATTTAAACGCCACCTCCTATCCTCACACATACCGGCATTTCGCTGCTCCTGCTGCCGTCCATCGCGTCTTCTGTGTCGGGACCAGGCATATGCTAATGTCTTGACGTCACATGCGCGTCATGTTATTAGCATATGCCGGGTCCCAAAGACCCGATGGACAGCCGCAGGAATCCCAGGGCTTGCATCACCCCCTCCTCCCTCCCCTCATACTCTCCCTCTCTTCATCCTCTCCCTCCCCTCATCCTCTCCCTCTCTTCATCCTCTCCCTCTCTTCATCCTCTCCCTCTGCTCATCTTCTCCCTGCCTTCATCCTCTCCCTCTCCTCATCCTCTCCTCATCCTCTCCCTCTCCCTCTCCTCATCCTCTCCCTCCCCTCATCCTCTCCCTCCCCTCATCCTCTCCCTCCCCTCATCCTCTCCCTCCCCTCATCCTCTCTCTCCCCTCATCCTCTCCCTCTCCTCATCCTCTCCCTCTCCTCATCCTCTCCCTCTCCTCATCCTCTCCCTCTCCTCATTCTCTCCCACTCCCCATCTTCTCCCTCTCCTCATCATTTCCCTCTCCCTCTCCTCATCCTCTCTCTCTCCTCATCCTCTCCCTCTCCTCATCCTCTCTCTCTCCTCATCCTCTCCCTTCCCTCATACTCGCTCCTCCCTTTCCCCCTCTTCAATTCACCCCCCCCCCCCCCCTCACCTTCAACAGCTGCTCCTGCTGCTGTCCATCGCGTCTTCTGTGTCTGGACCCGGCATATGCTAATGACGTGAGGTCACATGTGCGTCACGTCGTTAGCATATGCCGGGTCCCAAAGACCCGATGGACCGCAGCAAGAGTCCCAGGGCTTGCATCACCCCCTCCTCCCTCCCCTCATCCTCTCCCTCCCCTCATACCGGCATTGCACTGCTCCTGCTGCCGTCCATCGCGTCTTCTGTGTCGGGACCAGGCATATGCTAATGTCTTGACGTCACATGCGCGTCATGTTATTAGCATATGCCGGGTCCCAAAGACCCGATGGACAGCCGCAGGAATCCCAGGGCTTGCATCACCCCCTCCTCCCTCCCCTCATACTCTCCCTCTCCTCATCCTCTCCCTCCCCTCATCCTCTCCCTCTCCTCATCCTCTCCCTCTCTTCATCCTCTCCCTCTCTTCATCTTCTCCCTGCCTTCATCCTCTCCCTCTCCTCATCCTCTCCTCATCCTCTCCCTCTCCTTATCCTCTCCCTCCCCTCATCCTCTCCCTCCCCTCATCCTCTCCCTCCCCTCATCCTCTCCCTCCCCTCATCCTCTCTCTCCCCTCATCCTCTCCCTCTCCTCATCCTCTCCCTCTCCTCATCCTCTCCCTCTCCTAATCCTCTCCCACTCCTCATTCTCTCCCACTCCTCATCCTCTCCCTCTCCTCATCCTCTCCCTCTCCTCATCCTCTCCCTCTCCTCATCCTCTCTCTCTCCTCATCCTCTCTCTCTCCTCATCCTCTCCCTTCCCTCATACTCGCTCCTCCCTTTCCCCCTCTTCAATTAACCCCCCCCCCCCCCCTCACCTTCAACAGCTGCTCCTGCTGCTGTCCATCGCGTCTTCTGTGTCTGGACCCGGCATATGCTAATGACGTGAGGTCACATGTGCGTCACGTCGTTAGCATATGCCGGGTCCCAAAGACCCGATGGACCGCAGCAAGAGTCCCAGGGCTTGCATCACCCCCTCCTCCCTCCCCTCATCCTCTCCCTCCCCTCATACCGGCATTGCACTGCTCCTGCTGCCGTCCATCGCGTCTTCTGTGTCGGGACCAGGCATATGCTAATGTCTTGACGTCACATGCGCGTCATGTTATTAGCATATGCCGGGTCCCAAAGACCCGATGGACAGCCGCAGGAATCCCAGGGCTTGCATCACCCCCTCCTCCCTCCCCTCATACTCTCCCTCCCCTCATCCTCTCCCTCCCCTCATCCTCTCCCTCTCTTCATCCTCTCCCTCTCTTCATCCTCTCCCTCTCTTCATCTTCTCCCTGCCTTCATCCTCTCCCTCTCCTCATCCTCTCCTCATCCTCTCCCTCTCCCTCTCCTTATCCTCTCCCTCCCCTCATCCTCTCCCTCCCCTCATCCTCTCCCTCCCCTCATCCTCTCCCTCCCCTCATCCTCTCTCTCCCCTCATCCTCTCCCTCTCCTCATCCTCTCCCTCTCCTCATCCTCTCCCTCTCCTAATCCTCTCCCACTCCTCATTCTCTCCCACTCCTCATTCTCTCCCTCTCCTCATCCTCTCCCTCTCCTCATCCTCTCCCTCTCCTCATCCTCTCCCTCTCCTCATCCTCTCCCTCTCCTCATCCTCTCCCTTCCCTCATACTCGCTCCTCCCTTTCCCCCTCTTCAATTAACCCCCCCCCCCCCCCCCTCACCTTCAACAGCTGCTCCTGCTGCTGTCCATCGCGTCTTCTGTGTCTGGACCCGGCATATGCTAATGACGTGAGGTCACATGTGCGTCACGTCGTTAGCATATGCCGGGTCCCAAAGACCCGATGGACCGCAGCAAGAGTCCCAGGGCTTGCATCACCCCCTCCTCCCTCCCCTCATCCTCTCCCTCTCCTCATCCTCTCCCTCTCTTCATCCTCTCCCTCTCTTCATCCTCTCCCTCTCTTCATCCTCTCCCTCTCTTCACCCTCTCCCTCTCTTCATCCTCTCCCTCCCCTCATCCTCTCCCTCTCTTCATCCTCTCCCTCCCCTCATCCTCTCCCTCCCCTCATCCTCTCCCTCTCTTCATCCTCTCCCTGCCTTCATCCTCTCCCTCTCCTCATCCTCTCCTCATCCTCTCCCTCTCCTCATCCTCTCCCTCCATTCATCCTCTCCCTCCCCTCATTTTCTCCCTCCCCTCATCCTCTCCCTCCCCTCATCCTCTCTCTCCCCTCATCCTCTCCCTCCCCTCGTCCTCTCCCTCTCCTCGTCATCTCCCTCTCCTCATCCTCTCCCTCTCCTCATCCTCTCCCTCTCCTCATCCTCTCCCTCTCCTCATTCTCTCCCTCTCCTCATCCTCTCCCTCTCCTCAGCCTCTCCCTCTTCTCATCCTCTCTCTCTCCTCATCCTCTCCCTCCCCTCATCCTCTCCCTCCCCTCATCCTCTCCCTCTCCTCATCCTCTCCCTCTCCTCATTCTCTCCCTCTCCTCATCCTCTCCTCATCCTCTCTCTCTCCTCATCCTCTCCCTCTCCTCATCCTCTCTCTCTCTCCTCATCCTCTCTCTCTCTCCTCATCCTCTCTCTCTCTCCTCATCCTCTCCCTTCCCTCATACTCGCTCCTCCCTTTCCCCCTCTCCAATTAACCCCCCCCCTCACCTTCAACAGCTGCTCCTGCTGCTGTCCATCGCGTCTTCTGTGTCTGGACCCGGCATATGCTAATGACGTGAGGTCACATGTGCGTCACGTCGTTAGCATATGCCGGGTCCCAAAGACCCGATGGACCGCAGCAAGAGTCCCAGGGCTTGCATCACCCCCTCCTCCCTCCCCTCATCCTCTCCCTCCCTTCATCCTCTCCCTCTCTTCATCCTCTCCCTCTCTTCATCCTCTCCCTTCCCTCATACTCCCTCCTCCCTTTCCCCCTCTTCAATTAACCCCCCTCACCTTCAACAGCTGCTCCTGCTGCTGTCCATCGCGTCTTCTGTGTCTGGACCCGGCATATGCTAATGACGTGAGGTCACATGTGCGTCACGTCGTTAGCATATGCCGGGTTCCAAAGACCCGATTGACCGCAGCAAGAGTCCCAGGGCTTGCATCACCCCCTCCTCCCTCCCCTCATCCTCTCCCTCCCCTCATCCTCTCCCTCTCTTCATCCTCTCCTTCTCTTCCGCCTCTCCCTCTCTTCACCCTCTCCCTCTCTTTATCCTCTCCCTCTCTTTATCCTCTCCCTCCCCTCATCCTCTCCCTCTCTTCATCCTCTCCCTCCCCTCATCCTCTCCCTCCCCTTATCCTCTCCCTCTCTTCATCCTCTCCCTGCCTTCATCCTCTCCTTCTCCTCATCCTCTCCTCATCCTCTCCTCATCCTCTCCCTCTCCTCATCCTCTCCCTCCATTCATCCTCTCCCTCCATTCATCCTCTCCCTCCCCTCATCCTCTCCCTCCCCTCATCCTCTCCCTCTCCTCATCCTCTCCCTCTCCTCATCCTCTCCCTCTCCTCATCCTCTCCCTCTCCTCATCCTCTCCCTCTCCTCATCCTCTCCCTCTCCTCATTCTCTCCCTCTCCTCATTCTCTCCCTCTCCTCATTCTCTCCCTCTCCTCATTCTCTCCCTCTCCTCATTCTCTCCCTCTCCTCATCCTCTCTCTCCCCTCATCCTCTCCCTCTCCTCATCCTCTCCCTCTCCTCATCCTCTCCCTCTCCTCATCCTCTCCTCATCCTCTCTCTCTCCTCATCCTCTCCCTCTCCTCATCCTCTCTCTCTCCTCATCCTCTCCCTTCCCTCATACTCGCTCCTCCCTTTCCCCTTCTCCAATTAACCCCCCCCCCCTCACCTTCAACAGCTGCTCCTGCTGCTGTCCATCGCGTCTTCTGTGTCTGGACCCGGCATATGCTAATGACGTGAGGTCACATGTGCGTCACGTCGTTAGCATATGCCGGGTCCCAAAGACCCGATGGACCGCAGCAAGAGTCCCAGGGCTTGCATCACCCCCTCCTCCCTCCCCTCATCCTCTCCCTCCCCTCATCCTCTCCCTCTCTTCATCCTCTCCCTCTCTTCATCCTCTCCCTTCCCTCATACTCCCTCCTCCCTTTCCCCCTCTTCAATTAACCCCCCCCCCTCACCTTCAACAGCTGCTCCTGCTGCTGTCCATCGCGTCTTCTGTGTCTGGACCCGGCATATGCTAATGACGCGAGGTCACATGTGCGTCACGTCGTTAGCATATGCCCGGTTCCAAAGACCCGATTGACCGCAGCAAGAGTCCCAGGGCTTGCATCACCCCCTCCTCCCTCCCCTCATCCTCTCCCTCCCCTCATCCTCTCCCTCTCTTCATCCTCTCCCTCTCTTCATCCTCTCCCTGCCTTCATCCTCTCCCTCTCCTCTCCCTCTCCTCATCCTCTCCCTCCCCTCATCCTCTCCCTCCCCTCATCCTCTCCCTCCCCTCATCCTCTCCCTCCCCTCATCCTCTCCCTCCCCTTATCCTCTCCCTCTCTTCATCCTCTCCCTGCCTTCATCCTCTCCCTCTCCTCATCCTCTCCTCATCCTCTCCCTCTCCTCATCCTCTCCCTCCATTCATCCTCTCCCTCCCCTCATCCTCTCCCTCCCCTCATCCTCTCCCTCCCCTCATCCTCTCTCTCCCCTCATCCTCTCCCTCCCCTCATCCTCTCCCTCTCCTCATCATCTCCCTCTCCTCATCCTCTCCCTCTCCTCATCCTCTCCCTCTCCTCATCCTCTCCCTCTCCTCATCCTCTCCCTCTCCTCATCCTCTCCCTCTCCTCATCCTCTCCCTCTCCTCATTCTCTCCCTCTCCTCATTCTCTCCCTCTCCTCATCCTCTCCTCATCCTCTCCTCATCCTCTCCTCATCCTCTCTCTCTCCTCATCCTCTCTCTCTCCTCATCCTCTCTCTCTCCTCATCCTCTCCCTTCCCTCATACTCGCTCCTCCCTTTCCCCCTCTCCAATTAACCCCCCCCCCCCTCACCTTCAACAGCTGCTCCTGCTGCTGTCCATCGCGTCTTCTGTGTCTGGACCCGGCATATGCTAATGACGTGAGGTCACATGTGCGTCACGTCATTAGCATATGCCGGGTCCCAAAGACCCGATGGACCGCAGCAGGAGTCCCAGGGCTTGCATCACCCCCTCCTCCCTCCCCTCATCCTCTCCCTCCCGTCATCCTCTCCCTCCCCTCATCCTCTCCCTCCCCTCATCCTCTCCCTCTCTTCATCCTCTCCCTCTCTTCATCCTCTCCCTTCCCTCATACTCCCTCCTCCCTTTTCCCCTCTTCAATTAACCCCCCCCCCCCCCCTCACCTTCAACAGCTGCTCCTGCTGCTGTCCATCGCGTCTTCTGTGTCTGGACCCGGCATATGCTAATGACGTGAGGTCACATGTGCGTCACGTCGTTAGCATATGCCGGGTCCCAAAGACCCGATGGACCGCAGCAAGAGTCCCAGGGCTTGCATCACCCCTCCTCCCTCCCCTCATCCTCTCCCTCCCCTCATCCTCTCCCTCTCTTCATCCTCTCCCTCTCTTCATCCTCTCCCTCTCTTCATCCTCTCCCTCCCCTCATCCTCTCCCTCTCTTCATCCTCTCCCTCCCCTCATCCTCTCCCTCCCCTTATCCTCTCCCTCTCTTCATCCTCTCCCTGCCTTCATCCTCTCCCTCTCCTCATCCTCTCCTCATCCTCTCCCTCTCCTCATCCTCTCCCTCCCCTCATCCTCTCCCTCTCCTCATCATCTCCCTCTCCTCATCCTCTCCCTCTCTTCGTCCTCTCCCTCTCTTCGTCCTCTCCCTCTCTTCGTCCTCTCCCTCTCCTCGTCCTCTCCCTCTCCTCGTCCTCTCCTCGTCCTCTCCCTCTCCTCGTCCTCTCCCTCTCCTCATCCTCTCCATCCCCTCATCCTCTCCATCCCCTTATCCTCTCCATCCCCTCATCCTCTCCATCCCCTCATCCTCTCCCTCCCCTCATCCTCTCCCTCCCCTCATCCTCTCCCTTTCCTCATCCTCTCCCTCTCCTCATACTCTCACTCATCCTCTCCCGCATCCTCTCCCTCATCCTCCCTTTCCCCCTCTCCATTTAAACGCCACCTCCTATCCCCACACATACCGGCATTTCGCTGCTCCTGCTGCCGTCCATCGCGTCTTCTGTGTCGGGACCAGGCATATGCTAATGTCTTGACGTCACATGCGCGTCATGTTATTAGCATATGCCGGGTCCCAAAGACCCGATGGACAGCCGCAGGAATCCCAGGGCTTGCATCACCCCCTCCTCCCTCCCCTCATACTCTCCCTCTCTTCATCCTCTCCCTCCCCTCATCCTCTCCCTCTCTTCATCCTCTCCCTCTCTTCATCCTCTCCCTCTCTTCATCTTCTCCCTGCCTTCATCCTCTCCCTCTCCTCATCCTCTCCTCATCCTCTCCCTCTCCCTCTCCTTATCCTCTCCCTCCCCTCATCCTCTCCCTCCCCTCATCCTCTCCCTCCCCTCATCCTCTCCCTCCCCTCATCCTCTCTCTCCCCTCATCCTCTCCCTCTCCTCATCCTCTCCCTCTCCTCATCCTCTCCCTCTCCTAATCCTCTCCCACTCCTCATTCTCTCCCACTCCTCATTCTCTCCCTCTCCTCATTCTCTCCCTCTCCTCATCCTCTCTCTCTCCTCATCCTCTCTCTCTCCTCATCCTCTCTCTCTCCTCATCCTCTCTCTCTCCTCATCCTCTCTCTCTCCTCATCCTCTCCCTTCCCTCATACTCGCTCCTCCCTTTCCCCCTCTTCAATTAACCCCCCCCCCCCCCCCCTCACCTTCAACAGCTGCTCCTGCTGCTGTCCATCGCGTCTTCTGTGTCTGGACCCGGCATATGCTAATGACGTGAGGTCACTTGTGCGTCACGTCGTTAGCATATGCCGGGTCCCAAAGACCCGATGGACCGCAGCAAGAGTCCCAGGGCTTGCATCACCCCCTCCTCCCTCCCCTCATCCTCTCCCTCCCCTCATACCGGCATTGCACTGCTCCTGCTGCCGTCCATCGCGTCTTCTGTGTCGGGACCAGGCATATGCTAATGTCTTGACGTCACATGCGCGTCATGTTATTAGCATATGCCGGGTCCCAAAGACCCGATGGACAGCCGCAGGAATCCCAGGGCTTGCATCACCCCCTCCTCCCTCCCCTCATACTCTCCCTCTCTTCATCCTCTCCCTCCCCTCATCCTCTCCCTCTCTTCATCCTCTCCCTCTCTTCATCCTCTCCCTCTCTTCATCTTCTCCCTGCCTTCATCCTCTCCCTCTCCTCATCCTCTCCTCATCCTCTCCCTCTCCTTATCCTCTCCCTCCCCTCATCCTCTCCCTCCCCTCATCCTCTCCCTCCCCTCATCCTCTCCCTCCCCTCATCCTCTCTCTCCCCTCATCCTCTCCCTCTCCTCATCCTCTCCCTCTCCTCATCCTCTCCCTCTCCTAATCCTCTCCCACTCCTCATTCTCTCCCACTCCTCATTCTCTCCCTCTCCTCATTCTCTCCCTCTCCTCATCCTCTCTCTCTCCTCATCCTCTCTCTCTCCTCATCCTCTCTCTCTCCTCATCCTCTCCCTTCCCTCATACTCGCTCCTCCCTTTCCCCCTCTTCAATTAACCCCCCCCCCCCCCCCTCACCTTCAACAGCTGCTCCTGCTGCTGTCCATCGCGTCTTCTGTGTCTGGACCCGGCATATGCTAATGACGTGAGGTCACATGTGCGTCACGTCGTTAGCATATGCCGGGTCCCAAAGACCCGATGGACCGCAGCAAGAGTCCCAGGGCTTGCATCACCCCCTCCTCCCTCCCCTCATCCTCTCCCTCCCCACATACCGGCATTGCACTGCTCCTGCTGCCGTCCATCGCGTCTTCTGTGTCGGGACCAGGCATATGCTAATGTCTTGACGTCACATGCGCGTCATGTTATTAGCATATGCCGGGTCCCAAAGACCCGATGGACAGCCGCAGGAATCCCAGGGCTTGCATCACCCCCTCCTCCCTCCCCTCATACTCTCCCTCTCTTCATCCTCTCCCTCCCCTCATCCTCTCCCTCTCTTCATCCTCTCCCTCTCTTCATCCTCTCCCTCTCTTCATCCTCTCCCTCTCTTCATCTTCTCCCTGCCTTCATCCTCTCCCTCTCCTCATCCTCTCCTCATCCTCTCCCTCTCCCTCTCCTTATCCTCTCCCTCCCCTCATCCTCTCCCTCCCCTCATCCTCTCCCTCCCCTCATCCTCTCCCTCCCCTCATCCTCTCTCTCCCCTCATCCTCTCCCTCTCCTCATCCTCTCCCTCTCCTCATCCTCTCCCTCTCCTAATCCTCTCCCACTCCTCATTCTCTCCCACTCCTCATTCTCTCCCTCTCCTCATTCTCTCCCTCTCCTCATCCTCTCTCTCTCCTCATCCTCTCTCTCTCCTCATCCTCTCTCTCTCCTCATCCTCTCCCTTCCCTCATACTCGCTCCTCCCTTTCCCCCTCTTCAATTAACCCCCCCCCCCCCCCCCTCACCTTCAACAGCTGCTCCTGCTGCTGTCCATCGCGTCTTCTGTGTCTGGACCCGGCATATGCTAATGACGTGAGGTCACATGTGCGTCACGTCGTTAGCATATGCCGGGTCCCAAAGACCCGATGGACCGCAGCAAGAGTCCCAGGGCTTGCATCACCCCCTCCTCCCTCCCCTCATCCTCTCCCTCCCCTCATCCTCTCCCTCTCTTCATCCTCTCCCTCTCTTCATCCTCTCCCTCTCTTCATCCTCTCCCTCTCTTCACCCTCTCCCTCTCTTCATCCTCTCCCTCCCCTCATCCTCTCCCTCTCTTCATCCTCTCCCTCCCCTCATCCTCTCCCTCCCCTTATCCTCTCCCTCTCTTCATCCTCTCCCTGCCTTCATCCTCTCCCTCTCCTCATCCTCTCCTCATCCTCTCCCTCTCCTCATCCTCTCCCTCCATTCATCCTCTCCCTCCCCTCATTTTCTCCCTCCCCTCATCCTCTCCCTCCCCTCATCCTCTCTCTCCCCTCATCCTCTCCCTCCCCTCGTCCTCTCCCTCTCCTCGTCATCTCCCTCTCCTCATCCTCTCCCTCTCCTCATCCTCTCCCTCTCCTCATCCTCTCCCTCTCCTCATTCTCTCCCTCTCCTCATTCTCTCCCTCTCCTCAGCCTCTCCCTCTTCTCATCCTCTCTCTCCCCTCATCCTCTCCCTCCCCTCATCCTCTCCCTCCCCTCATCCTCTCCCTCTCCTCATCCTCTCCCTCTCCTCATTCTCTCCCTCTCCTCATCCTCTCCTCATCCTCTCTCTCTCCTCATCCTCTCTCTCTCCTCATCCTCTCTCTCTCTCCTCATCCTCTCTCTCTCTCCTCATCCTCTCTCTCTCTCCTCATCCTCTCCCTTCCCTCATACTCGCTCCTCCCTTTCCCCCTCTCCAATTAACCCCCCCCCTCACCTTCAACAGCTGCTCCTGCTGCTGTCCATCGCGTCTTCTGTGTCTGGACCCGGCATATGCTAATGACGTGAGGTCACATGTGCGTCACGTCGTTAGCATATGCCGGGTCCCAAAGACCCGATGGACCGCAGCAAGAGTCCCAGGGCTTGCATCACCCCCTCCTCCCTCCCCTCATCCTCTCCCTCCCTTCATCCTCTCCCTCTCTTCATCCTCTCCCTCTCTTCATCCTCTCCCTTCCCTCATACTCCCTCCTCCCTTTCCCCCTCTTCAATTAACCCCCCTCACCTTCAACAGCTGCTCCTGCTGCTGTCCATCGCGTCTTCTGTGTCTGGACCCGGCATATGCTAATGACGTGAGGTCACATGTGCGTCACGTCGTTAGCATATGCCGGGTTCCAAAGACCCGATTGACCGCAGCAAGAGTCCCAGGGCTTGCATCACCCCCTCCTCCCTCCCCTCATCCTCTCCCTCCCCTCATCCTCTCCCTCTCTTCATCCTCTCCTTCTCTTCCGCCTCTCCCTCTCTTCACCCTCTCCCTCTCTTCACCCTCTCCCTCTCTTTATCCTCTCCCTCTCTTTATCCTCTCCCTCCCCTCATCCTCTCCCTCTCTTCATCCTCTCCCTCCCCTCATCCTCTCCCTCCCCTTATCCTCTCCCTCTCTTCATCCTCTCCCTGCCTTCATCCTCTCCTTCTCCTCATCCTCTCCTCATCCTCTCCTCATCCTCTCCCTCTCCTCATCCTCTCCCTCCATTCATCCTCTCCCTCCATTCATCCTCTCCCTCCCCTCATCCTCTCCCTCCCCTCATCCTCTCCCTCTCCTCATCCTCTCCCTCTCCTCATCCTCTCCCTCTCCTCATCCTCTCCCTCTCCTCATCCTCTCCCTCTCCTCATCCTCTCCCTCTCCTCATTCTCTCCCTCTCCTCATTCTCTCCCTCTCCTCATTCTCTCCCTCTCCTCATTCTCTCCCTCTCCTCATTCTCTCCCTCTCCTCATCCTCTCTCTCCCCTCATCCTCTCCCTCTCCTCATCCTCTCCCTCTCCTCATCCTCTCCCTCTCCTCATCCTCTCCTCATCCTCTCTCTCTCCTCATCCTCTCTCTCTCCTCATCCTCTCTCTCTCCTCATCCTCTCCCTTCCCTCATACTCGCTCCTCCCTTTCCCCTTCTCCAATTAACCCCCCCCCCTCACCTTCAACAGCTGCTCCTGCTGCTGTCCATCGCGTCTTCTGTGTCTGGACCCGGCATATGCTAATGACGTGAGGTCACATGTGCGTCACGTCGTTAGCATATGCCGGGTCCCAAAGACCCGATGGACCGCAGCAAGAGTCCCAGGGCTTGCATCACCCCCTCCTCCCTCCCCTCATCCTCTCCCTCCCCTCATCCTCTCCCTCTCTTCATCCTCTCCCTCTCTTCATCCTCTCCCTTCCCTCATACTCCCTCCTCCCTTTCCCCCTCTTCAATTAACCCCCCCCCCTCACCTTCAACAGCTGCTCCTGCTGCTGTCCATCGCGTCTTCTGTGTCTGGACCCGGCATATGCTAATGACGCGAGGTCACATGTGCGTCACGTCGTTAGCATATGCCCGGTTCCAAAGACCCGATTGACCGCAGCAAGAGTCCCAGGGCTTGCATCACCCCCTCCTCCCTCCCCTCATCCTCTCCCTCCCCTCATCCTCTCCCTCTCTTCATCCTCTCCCTCTCTTCATCCTCTCCCTCTCTTCATCCTCTCCCTCTCTTCATCCTCTCCCTCTCTTCATCCTCTCCCTCCCCTCATCCTCTCCCTCTCTTCATCCTCTCCCTCCCCTCATCCTCTCCCTCCCCTCATCCTCTCCCTCCCCTCATCCTCTCCCTCCCCTTATCCTCTCCCTCTCTTCATCCTCTCCCTGCCTTCATCCTCTCCCTCTCCTCATCCTCTCCTCATCCTCTCCCTCTCCTCATCCTCTCCCTCCCCTCATCCTCTCCCTCTCCTCATCATCTCCCTCTCCTCATCCTCTCCCTCTCTTCATCCTCTCCCTCTCTTCGTCCTCTCCCTCTCTTCGTCCTCTCCCTCTCTTCATCCTCTCCCTCTCTTCATCCTCTCCCTCTCTTCATCCTCTCCCTCCCCTCATCCTCTCCCTCCCCTCATCCTCTCCCTCCCCTCATCCTCTCCCTCCCCTCATCCTCTCCCTCCCCTCATCCTCTCCCTCTCTTCATCCTCTCCCTCTCCTCATCTCCCTCCCCTCATCCTCTCTCTCTCCTCATCTCCCTCCCCTCATCCTCTCCCTCCCCTCATCCTCTCCCTCCCCTCATCCTCTCCCTCCCCTCATCCTCTCTCTCCCCTCATCCTCTCTTTCCCCTCATCCTTTCCCTCCCCTCATCCTCTCCCTCTCCTCATCCTCTCCCTCTCCTAATCCTCTCCCTCTCCTAATCCTCTCCCTCTCCTCATCCTCTCTCTCTCCTCATCCTCTCTCTCTCTCCTCATCCTCTCTCTCTCCTCATCCTCTCTCTCTCCTCATCCTCTCCCTTCCCTCATACTCGCTCCTCCCTTTCCCCCTCTCCAATTAACCCCCCCCCCCCCCTCACCTTCAACAGCTGCTCCTGCTGCTGTCCATCGCGTCTTCTGTGTCTGGACCCGGCATATGCTAATGACGTGAGGTCACATGTGCGTCACGTCATTAGCATATGCCGGGTCCCAAAGACCCGATGGACCGCAGCAGGAGTCCCAGGGCTTGCATCACCCCCTCCTCCCTCCCCTCATCCTCTCCCTCATCCTCCCTTTCCCCCTCTCCAATTAACCGCCACCTCCTATCCCCACACACACCGGCATTGCGCTGCTCCTGCTGTTGTCCATCGCGTCTTCTGTGTCGGGACCCGGCATATGCTAATGACGTGACGCGCATGTGACGTCACTTCATTAGCATATGCCGGGTCCCGACACAGAAGATGCGCTGGACAGCAGCAGGAGCAGCGCAATGCAGGTATGTGAGGAGAGAGGAGGGGGGTTAATTGGAGAGGGGGAAAGGGAGGATGAGAGGAGGGAGAGGATGAGGGAGGAGGAAGAAACGGGGTGTGGCTCCTGGGAGGGGGGAGAAGAGACTCATGGGAGTGGGGGAAGAGACTCATGGGAGGAGGGAAAGAGCCTCATGGTAGTGGTGAAGAGACTCATGGGAGGAGGGAGAGATACAGGGAAGGGGGAAGAGATACAGGAAGGGGGAAGAGATACAGGGAAGGGGGGAAGAGACACAGGGTAGGGGGGAAGAGACACAGGGAAGGGGGGAAGAGACACAGGGAAGGGGGGGAGACACAGGGAAGGGTGGGAAGAGACACAGGGAAGGGTGGGAAGAGACACAGGGAAGGGTGGGAAGAGACACAGGGAAGGGGGGAAGAGACACAGGGAAGGGGGGGAGACACAGGGAAGGGGGGTAGAGACAAAGGGAAGAAGGAGGAAGAGACACAGGGGAGGAGGGGAAGAGACACAGGAGAGGAGGGGAAGAGACACAGGAGAGGAGGGGAAGAGACACAGGGGAGGAGGGGAAGAGACACAGGGGAGGAGGGGACGAGACACAGGAGAGGAGGGGACGAGACACAGGAGAGGAGGGGACGAGACACAGGAGAGGAGGGGACGAGACACAGGAGAGGAGGGGACGAGACACAGGAGAGGAGGGGACGAGACACAGGAGAGGAGTGGAAGAGACACAGGAGAGGAGGGGACGAGACACAGGAGAGGAGGGGACGAGACACAGGAGAGGAGGGGACGAGACACAGGAGAGGAGGGGACGAGACACAGGAGAGGAGGGGACGAGACACAGGAGAGGTGGTGACGAGACACAGGAGAGGTGGTGACGAGACACAGGAGAGGAGGGGACGAGACACAGGAGAGGAGGGGACGAGACACAGGAGAGGAGGGGACGAGACACAGGAGAGGAGGGGACGAGACACAGGAGAGGAGGGGAAGAGACACAGGAGAACGGGAGCAGGACAAACAGACACAGAGAAAGTAGAGGGAGGAACAGACACAGAGGGGAGAGAGGGGGAACAGACACAGGGGAGGGAGAGGGGGAACAAACTGGAGGGAGAGGGGGAAGAAACGGGACGTCGGGAAGAGACATACGGGAGGGAGACGTGGGGAAGAGACATAGGGGAGGGAGACGTGGGAAAGAGACACAGGGGAGGGAGACGTGGGAAAGAGACACAGGGGAGGGAGACGTGGGAAAGAGACACAGGGGAGGGAGACGTGGGGAAGAGACACAGGGGAGGGAGACGTGGGGAAGAGACACAGGGGAGGGAGACGTGGGGAAGAGACACAGGGGAGGGAGACGTGGGGAAGAGACACAGGGGAGGGAGACGTGGGGAAGAGACACAGGGGAGGGAGACGTGGGGAAGAGACACAGAGGAGGGAGACAGGGGGGAAGAGACACGGAGGAGGGAGACGGGGGAACAGACACGGAGGAGGGAGACAGGGGGGAACAGACACGGGAGGGAGACAGGGTGGAACAGACACAGGAGGGAGGTGGGAGGAGACACAGGGGAGGGACGGGAGGAGACACAGGGGAGGGGGAGAAAAGAGACAAAGGGGAGGGAGAGGGGGAGAAAAGACACAAAGGAGAGGGGGAGAAAAGAGACAAAGGGGAGAGAGAGGGGGAGAAAAGAGACAAAAGGGGGCGAGAGGAGGGGGAAAAATACACAGGGGAGAGAGAGGGGGAGAAAAGAGACAAAAGGGGGGGAGAGGAGGGGGAAAAATACACAAGGGAGGGAGAGGAGGGGGAAAGGAGACACAAGGAAGGGAGAGGGGGGGGGGAAGGAGACGCAAGTCGCTAGTACATATATATTACTAGCGAATTGCCCGTCAAAAAATGACGGCAATGAAATTGTAAGGTAGCTAATGCTGTTCAGTGTGTAATAATGAAATATATAATACATAAATAAATGAATATACTTTACCTATTTTAAAGCATTGTGTGGAAGAGCTGTGAATGTGTTTTGATGTTGCTGCAGCATTAGTGGTGTGGATCTGCTGTGTAAGCGTGCTGAATGTGTGCAGTATAACACTGTGCGTGCGCGAGCCCAAACCGTTGTCGTGTACTTCCGCATTGGCGTAAAATGGCGAGTAATGTGTGGTATACGTTTGTATCGGAATATCCGTAGGTGTTCTGTGGTGTTTTGCGAGTTTCTTGTGGTGTTTTGCGAGTTTAGAGTGCTGTAGCCTCGTTTTCGTTTTGTTCGGCGGCCATTTTTTCTCTCGCTTCAAATTTTTTTTAGTCTCTAAACTGTTTTATTTGGAGTAAAATCGAGGTGTAAGTTAT
Organism: Discoglossus pictus; assembly: GCA_027410445.1. Classification (NCBI taxonomy): domain Eukaryota; kingdom Metazoa; phylum Chordata; class Amphibia; order Anura; family Alytidae; genus Discoglossus; species Discoglossus pictus. The sequence goes on along the minus strand of CM050170.1, from coordinate 99,150,826 downwards.
ATTTTTGAGGTGCTGGGTGCTCCCTCTTGGTGTAGGTAAGTTTTTTATGTATGTGGTGTGTGTATGTATTGTGTTTTAAATTTTGTAATGTTCGCGAGTTGCGTCCGAGTGTTGCGAGTCCGTAATGTGTGTGAACGTGTGTCGTATGTTGTTTGCGAGTGTCGTAATGTGTGTGTCGTACTGTTTGGGTTGCGACGTGAAGTTTGCGAGGGTCGCAGTTGCTGGCATGGAGCGCCTTCGGCGCTCCATGCCAGCAACTGCGGCCCTCGCTTTGCGAGGTCCTCAGGTGCTGGCATGGAGCGCCTACGGCGCTCCATGCCAGCAACTGAGTCCCTCGCTTTGCGAGGGTCCTCAGTTGCTGGCAAGGAGCGCCTTCGGCGCTCCATGCCAGCAACTGAGACCCTCGGGCAGTGCCCTCGCTTCGCGAGGGCCTCGGCTCGCTGCGCGAGCCCGCAGCTACGCGAGCCCGCAGCGTTAGCAACAACTCGTACGCTCACAACTATATATGTGATCCAAGTAAATATATTTGTATATTCCTTGGATAATATATGTATAGAATAAAGCCAGAATATAAATACTATTTATATGTAAATTGAATATAAAATAAGTTTTCAAATAAATTCTTGTTTTTCTGCTTTTTTGAGTCACTGGGTTGGTGGCCTAATCTTAAATAAAAAATATTAATTCTGGAACATAAAAGTAATAATAAAAAAATAATAAATCAAATGACATCATTCCGGTTTGTGCAGATTTACATTACTTGGGTTTTGATAATGTTGATTTCAAAATGTGATAATTTAAGATCGTTTTCTATGTCTTATTGCTGCAGGACCTTCCAAGGAGATGTCTGAAATTGACTTAAAGCTGGAGCAAGACGTAGGAGGTGAGCAGCAGGTGAAGGAGGTTGAGGTCCCTTTAAATATCAACAAAGGTGAGTAATTAATACTGCACCACCAATAATGTATAGGCAGACCAGACAAGCTGAATGCAGATCACATTAATACAGCAACAGCCAACTACAGCCAGACCAGACAAGCCACATGCAGATCACATTTATACAGCAGCACCCACAGGCAGACCAGACAAGCTGCATTTAGATTATGAACATGAATTTGATTGTAGATGCTTAGAGGGATGCCTAATACGTTTATTATTCATGTATTAAACAGTTAAATCAGGTTATCAGATGTACTGTTTTTTTGTAGTGAGTTTAATGGGTAATCCCTGTTTTTTAATAATGGTGTAAGTCATGGGGCTTTACCTGTTTTGCCCAATAATGCTCCAAGAAACTTGGAGACAGTTGGCCGCCAGCCCACCCACCTTTGAGAAGGAATGCTCCTGAAAATCTAGCTAAAATTATCATAAAATACATAACGCATTGTGGCCAATCAGAGGCAGCTACAACAATGTATGGGGATTTAGTCTCTGCAGTAAAGCAGCATGGAATATGTAGATATTTGTTCCCACCACGAACCTTTCTCTCCTCCATTGAATGATGCAACTCAGGCACTGCTGCTCTGGATCTCTGCACTGTGCCGCTATTGGCTGTAAGGTCCGTGTAGGGTTCAGAGCCGTACTAGCATGCATTGTTCTATTGGTAGGTACCAGGTGCCTATGTAGGCACCTTTGGGGGTGTGGAAACCAAATATTCTTCTTAAAATAAAATAAATCTGTGTATAGAATGAATCAATGTAATGTGTTTCTCTGATATAAGCAGTTTGTGTTAGATTAGAACAAGGTAAAAAAACAGAGAAACTATTATTTCCCCTCTTGTGAGAAGTAGGGTTATTTAATTCCCCTATTATGGACCTTTCTTGGTATCTTACTTGATATTTATCATTCTAATGCTAAAATAAATAACCCACCATATGATTCTTCCAGCAGATGGATCAATGGACAACAATGACTCTCAGCACCGTAAAAGTTCATCCAACTTTGTAACAGAAAGTAAAGATGTAATTGAAATACGCCATGATGTAATCCATGTTAACTGTACACCATGTGAAAATGACAGTAAATCTGATGTTAACTTCTCTAAAATTCACACGGGTGAGAAACCATTTGCATGTGCTGAATGTGAGAAATGTTTCAAATATAAAGCCGAGCTTATAACACATCAGAGAATTCACACGGGTGAAAGACCATTTTCATGTTCAGAATGTGGGAAATGCTTTACATCTAATTCAATTCTTCTTAAACATGAGAAAATCCATACAGGTAGGAAGCCATTTGGATGTTCTGAGTGTGGGAAATGTTTTAGAGAGAAGTCGGTGCTTGATACACATAAGAAAACTCACTCGGGTGAAAAGCCATTTTCTTGCGCTGAATGTGAGAAATGTTTTAGTAACAAAAAGAATCTTGTTAGACACCAAAAAATACACACGGGCGAGAAACCGTTTTCATGCTCCGATTGTGGAAAATGTTTTAGCCAAAAAATTAATCTTGTCATACATCAAAGAATTCACACAGGTGAGAAGCCATTTGCATGTCCGTATTGTGGTAAATGTTTTAGGCATAAATCACGTTTTGTTAAACATCAGAAAAATCACACAGGTTAGAAATAGTTTTGGGTAATATTTGCAGACTAATCAAATCCCATCGAACAGTGGCGCATTCTCACGTGTACTTATTGAGGGAAGTCTTTATATCAAACATTCAGTAAATATATATGGAGAATTGTGAACTTGCCTTATAATAAGCTTCCTTAAAGGCATATCTAAGTTTTTACCTTTTTCTAATATAACACATGCTGCTTATATCAGAAACACATATGGCATTGAGTCATTCTATACACATATAGATTTGTTTTATTTAAGAATAAAACTGGTTTCCCAAATGCCCAGAGCTGCTTGCATAGTCACATTGTACCTACAAATAGAAACACTGCATTTGGATACAGATTTTAAACCTTTACTAGCTGTCAAGCCAGCAGCAGCTCAATGACGAGATCTACAAATTAGTGTCTGACTCCTACTTCCTTCTGCAAGGGGGACTACACATCCCATGATTCCTTCCTGCACTAACTTCCCTCACTGATTGTTACAATGTATTGAAATGTATTAGCTGCCTGTGATTGGTCAAAACAAATTATGAATTTTAGCAGGGACTTTCAGGTTTGTTAACTTACAAAAGCAACTGCTTTCAAACTCAAGAGATTTAGCAAACATCAGGGTGAGTTTGTTAATGCATATTTTGGTATTTTCTCATGCAAAAAATGATTGTCATACACCACTGATTCTCCTCCATCAGATACATTCATAATCCAGGAATCTTAAATATGCCTTTAAGATCTTCAGCAGTATCACAGAACTAGATAGGCTTTGTTCTCTACAGGTAGGACAAACACATTGTACATGGGAACCTCTATATTCGTCAGCCCTATATCTGTCAAATCCAATATTTATCATTTTTTTGGCAAAAAAAATGCTCGAATATTCGTTCAAAAATCCATTATTCATTGCGAAAAATGAATGTGATTCTATATTCGTCCATCCCTCAGAAAAATATCAATGACAAATATCTAGCTCCTATTGTATTTGAAGAAGCAAAATTCAATGCAGCTTTTAAAATGTACAACTTAATTATTTCAAGGGATAGTACTCCAGTAGGTAGTAGAGGATGTCCTAAAATGGCTTTTTGCGCAACTAAGTTTGTCTGAAGGGAAGGAAACACATAACAGATCTTCTCAGAAGGCTGTCCTTGCAGGAGTCTATGTACCCCCTGGCCACTTGATAAATAAAAAAATAAAATGATGGGTGGAAGAAGCGCAAGTCATTAACATATATATCAGTAAAACAATAGATAAATATAAAAAGGATACTCATCATTTTAACAACAATGAGGTATATATCCAGCATGTAAACAGGTCCACTAAACTATTCTGGATCATTTCCCGGTGGATAGTTGAATGTGTATTATTCCCTTCAAATATTTAGTATTTTCCAAAGGTGAAACATACAGCCCGATAGTCACTCAATCCTTAAAAGATTACTTTCATCCCTGCTACACTCAGAGTTATTCAAACCCCAATGGAGCAGTGAGGAGATGGAGCATTCATGACAACAGGATGTTTGTAGATGTGCTAATATTTAGCACATATAAAAATTTAAATAAAATAATATAATTGGTACAATAAATCAATATAATAGCATAAAAAAGAATACTAGACATGTTTTACTGCCAAATCTGAGGTTTTGAACCCAATGTCTAGTGTTTTATTTGGATATACCAGTCTTGTTGCTTCACTACCTTCTCCTCAAAGGCGTTCATGCAGATTATAATTTAGATTTAACTCTGTGTAAATACAGATGAGGTAATTAGATGCCCTATGACCTGTTGAATACTATTTGCCTCATTCATTGTTGTTGTTTAGTCTGACTACATGACCTATGGACCTCAGCACGCCAGGCACATTGTGTGTCTGGTTGTGCTTATCCATAAGGTTTTCTTAACAAAAATACTGGAGTGGGTTGCCTGCTCCTTCTCAAGTGGACCTCTCTGCTATGACCTGCCCATCTTTGGGGACCCTGGATGGTTTAGCTCACATCTTCATGGAAGTACTCAAGCCCCTTCACCACGATAAAGTAGCTATCTAGAAGGGGGCCTCACGTTAAACCTTAATCTTGACTTATTTGAGAGCCCTTTGGAGAGGGATGGGATTTTCTGTCCTAATGTTTACTGCCTCATCTGTGTTTACATAGCATTAAACCTAAATCTTGACCTATCTTGGAGTTCGTAGAAGAGGGATGGACATTTCAAATCTAATGTTTACTAGTATATAGTCGTGGAGAATTTACTTGTTTCCGAAATAAAACCCTTTTAAACAATTGTAATTATATAATAATTGTACCTATGTCCTTTGTCTACTATATATCATGTTCAGTTATTTTAGTTCTTATTTAATTAAGTAAATTACTATTGTTTGTAACTCGTTAAAAACCATTTAACCTTGAACCTCCTGTAGCAATGTGAAATGATGTTACTTCAAGAAATATTTCTCAAAAGAAAAAAATGATTAAGTAACACCCCCACTGTTCAATAAATATTGAATCTAAGCACAAATCATAAACTAGCCTCTTGTGTGGTTCTTCTAAATAGTGTTTGTTGATATATAAAGAATGGTTCTTGGAGTTGCTGCATTTTATTTTATATGCCTTGCAGGATATCATAAAAACAGAGCCGGTCAAGCTCCATCAAGAAATATTTTCAAATATAATGTTGCGTGGGTGGTCAACAATGGACAACTGTCAGAAACCAGTCATTTATTTCTATGCTAGTTTCTGGATCAGATTGTCTCCAGGAACCCAAATGGGATATAAAAAAGAAAGTCCCAATAAAAGTTGTTGAGTTTCAGCTGTTCAGTTGAAAACCAACATTAGATGATGCACTCTCACCAAAGGAGAACAAGAGGAATGCAAGCACCCTACTCGCATGCATCTTCAAAAGTGGATGTACTGTCATGGGTATCAGCAGAAAATTCCTTATCACAATTGTATTAACCATCCAAGCGGTAATCCCTTTAAAATTGACTTTAACATTTTCACAATCTAAAGCGGTAACACCCGAGCCATGCTCAGGGTTACTGCAGGGAGGATCTGGAGGGGGCTGATCGGAGGCTACAGAGAAGAGGGGGGAGGGAGGAGGAAGATCGGCAGCACTGTTATTGGAGAGGGGGGAAGGAGGGAGGAGGAGGATCGAAAGGAGGGATGAGGAGGATCGAAAGGAGGGATGAGGGGGGAAAGGGAGGAGGATAAGGGGAGATGGGGGAAAGGGATGATGAGGGGGAAATGGAGGAGGATATGGGGGGGATAAGGGGAGAGGGGGGTAAAGGAGGAGGATAAGGGGGGGTTAATGGTGTCTAAATACGGTATGATTATGTCAGTATTTTAGAATGTACCGCTTTAACATTCTAGATACTGACATAATCATACCGGGAGGGTTAAAAAGTCTTGATGATTACGGATTTACTCAGGGACAGTTTATCCAAACCTGCATATAATGGACAATAACTTTAAAATTGACTTTAAAATCAAGAAATCTTTTCTTTTCAATATATAATGTTACTTGGTTGGTCAACAATGGACAACTGTTTCTATGCAGTTTCTAGAACAGATTGTCTCCAGGAACCCAAGGAGATAAATAAAAAAAAAATCCTGATAATATGTATTGAGTTTTAGGTGGTCAGTAGAAAACCAAGAAGGGATGATGCGCTGTAACCAAATGAGAACAAGAAAGAAAGCACTTTCATTACATGTAACTTCAAAAGTGGATGTATTATTATTAACATTTATTTATACTGCCCCAACATATTCTGTAGATACAGGGATTAAGTGCAAGTCAAAAACTATTTTCACACATGGAGTGGAGGGTCCTGTCTTTGAACTTAAAAGAAAAAACGTACATAGAGCTTGTTCCCAAAGTAGCAACCCAAGACTGAAAACTCGCAAACTTACAATCTAATGGGTTATGTGAGGTATATGAGGGTGATAGATGTGTTTTGAATATTAAGGCTGAAGAGGATAAGCTTTTTTAAACAGGTGCATTTTTAGAGGTTTTGTGGCAGAAAGATAGTCTAGTGAAGCGAGGCAAGGAGTAAAATAGAGTATAGGGGCAGCACAAGAAAAGCCCTGAAGGTGGGTGGAGGTCATAAGAGAGAAGGAAAGAGGAAGGTTGTTAGCACAGTAAAGAGGAGAGCATTTAGAGAAAAGCAGAGATATATGAGAATGCATTATTGTTAAGGGCTTTATACATGTAGGGTGAGGATTTTAAATGTTGTATTGGTCTGGTGGATGTGTTCATTATCGATTGGAGTGGAGACAGACAGGTAATGGGGAGGCCAGCAAGAAAAGAGTTGCAGTAGTTGATGCAAGATATAATATGAGAGAATGGGTTAGAATTTTAGTTGTGTCTTGATGATTACTATATGTACTCAGGGACTGTTTAGCCCAACGTGTGTATAATAGGCAATATATTTTAAAATTGACTTTCCAACTAGAAGGTACGCTTCATGATTTTTCCAATAATCTTTCACTAATCTTTGAATCCCTGGCTCAGATATTAGATTGAGCAAAGGGAGTGCGTTGCATCCTCTTTTCTCGAAGTAGCTGGGCTGAAGTAAACAATCTATAATATGGGTTCCCAAACCCCTTCTCAAGTCACACCAGACAGGCCATGATTTAGGTCAAACACTGTGAATGCACAGGTGAAGCAACTTGAAGCTCCACAGCCTTACTGAAGACTAGTTTCCTCACCTTTGTTCACACATTGTTTGACCTAAATCACGGCCTGTGGTGTGTCTTGAGGAGGGTTTGGGAACCACTGACCTACAATATTGTCTCACATTAGATATGAAACAAAGCTGTAGGTAAAGCCAATAAAATGTTTGGATGTATTTGAAGAGGAATAAGCAGGAGACAAAGAGAAGTACTAATGTCGCTCTATAGACCCATGGTTAGACATCACTTAAAATACTGTGTTCGGAGAAGTGTGATATAATAGAAACCTTCAATTATATAACAAAATTAAGATTATAGGTAGATACAATTAGGAGAGACTAGATGGACCATTTTTGCTCTGTTTTGCCATCAAATCTACATTAATACTTACCTGAAGGCAACATGCTTCTATTCCCATCGCTAAATTTCTCTCAGGTCATTAGACTTCAATAGTTATGGAAACAAATTGACATTTCTCACTGTCAAAAAATATGATGTTGTCCATTCACAGAGATGGACAAGTTCAAGATTATGTAATTGAAAGATATCAGAATAATGCATTTAGGTGTATGATTGATGGAGAACTAGTAGCACCAGTAGAGAAATGCAGAAATGCTTCTGGAGTCTCCTCTTCACATGAAAAATAAAATAAAACAACCAGAGATGAATACAAAGACAGAGTAAATGCATAGTTTGATACAGCAGGCATATGCTTAAGGGAAGCCATGTTTGAAATGGTTATGGATTGCAAGAACAAAGCCTTTGTGGTCTCTTCCCAGTTCCCAGAATGCAGTGTAATAACTGTATTTCTTGAAATTCTCGGCATGAAACAAGATTTTTTAGTTTGTTTTAGACATTCAAATGTGAACACAAATGTACTATTTATTTACGATATATACTATATATATATATATATATATATATATATATATATATATATATATATATATATATATATATATACACAGTGGATATAAAAAGTCTACACACCCCTGTTAAAATGTCAGGTTTCTGTGCTTTAAAAAAATGAGACAAAGATAATTCATTTCAGAACTTTTTCCACCTTTAATGTGACCTATAAACTGTACAACTCAATTGAAAAACAAACTGAAATCTTTTAGGTAGAGGGAAGAAAAAATATAAAAATAAAATAATATGGTTGCATAAGTATTTACACCCTTAAACGAATACTTTGTTGAAGCACCTTTTGATTTTATTATAGCACTCAGTCTTTTTGGGTATGAGTCTATCAGCGTGGCACATTTTGACTTGGCAAGATTTGCCCACTCTTCTTTGCAAAAACACTCCAAATCTGTCAGATTGTGAGGGCATCTCCTGTGCACAGCCCTCTTCAGATCACCCCACAGATTTTCAATCGGATTCAGGTCTGGGCTCTGGCTGGGCCATTGAAATAATTAGGTATATCTGATTATTATATTCACAGTTATTCTGTGTGTTAAATCACACTATTATTATCCATAAAAATATTAGTTATGATTATGATAATAATTACTCATATCTCAGACTCTGAGATATTGTTTCCCACGGATACAATAAATATATTCAAGAGGCTCTATAGATTAATGGTTACAATATTTATTAGAAATACAATTATTACATTACATTAACAATGCATGACCTATGATAATACTATGAACAACACATCTCTTAATATCTTAGCAGAAAGTCGTTTTACCATTATAATGTACTGGCTATGGTGTAGTGTATTATGTCCATGTGTGTGTGTATACATTACCAGCCCCCAGAGAGTCACAGGAAGAAAGAGGCCAACCCCTTCTTGTTCTATTCCTTATATTTAGTATTAGAAGGCCACACCCATACTCATGTTCTTTGGCTCTTACTGGTCAGTTTAGGTTTACATGTCTACACAAAGCCACCTGACTGGTCAGCTGCACACACAAAGGGCTTTTCGAGCCACATGGTAATACTGGATGCATCTGGTTCTCAAACACACCCATGCGTTCTTCTATGGCCCTTAGACCACACTGTGCTAATCAAAGCTATCGCCATCTTGTGTTCATTCTGCAAATCCATCCACTATTCAGCGTGTACATCCAAGTAGTGGAGAAAAGAAGAATATTGATAGCCTTTCAGCCTTATTTTAAAGCTGGTAATTATTTCCCTATTTCTGAGCAAGGCGTGTTGCAACATTCCCCCCTGTTGGCAATGAAAGACATCTGTACCTTTTCATTCCAATAGAAGCTTAAGAAAAATGAGTATAAGAGTGAGTATCGGATTCAACTATAAAATCTCTATATCCCGCTATGTGTGTGAGTTTCTGCTATTTTACGAGAGCTGTTTTCATATGTATACCATAATATAGATGATATATACGTGCTATCATGGATTTCAGATAGCAACACATGCATATTTGAACAATAATACATAATATAGACACAATTAAAACGACTATGAATGGGTGTAACATAACATTTCCCAAAGCAGAACCCCATGATGAGTGTTTTGAAAAGGAATTAACTTATTTCTGCCACCAGGTTGCACTTGACAGATCAGAAAATTTATGTTCAATTCTCTGGAGTTCTTGTTGTTGATGGTGAAAATTTACGTGTACCCTTTCCCCAAAATGTTGTAGGTGTTTGAGCAGTATCTAATCATCTTTAAGTTGCATTACCCATTTCTGCCAAGGTGTGCTGTCTGATACAATTGGTACAATCAGAGGAGACCCCAGGGTTTTATTGTAGGTTAATACTTGTGGCACTGTGAGATTCAACTGCTGTGAACTTATTCTCACCGGATAGTCTATGACACAGTACATTCCCTGAGTAATCTGTTCCCTAGATATACAATGTTTGAACCATATGTGTACCTCATCCCTTGGTTTCAATGACACAAAACACACCTTTCCCTGTCCCAAGGGGAATATCATATCTTGGGGTTTAACCTTTTCTACAAATCCTTGGCAGTAGGAATGGTTATGCCAGCATGAATCAAATACTGTTCTAACCTGATTTGGTAGACATAAGATTTTGTTGGGGAATCTCATACAACCTTCCACATCTAATTGTTCTATGGTGGTACCATTTACTATGAAGTTGGGAAACTCTAACTCATGATGTAAAACATGCGATTCTGTTACTGGAGTTCCCAATGATGTCATATGGTAGATGTTTTGGTATGTTCCCCTTGTCGGTACTAATGAATTGGCTCTGCATATGTTTCCCTTGCAACCCAGCCAACTGTTCACCCATAATTCTTTGTGGTCAAGAGCAAACCTGTTAATTTCAGCTTGCTGCCAACCTCCCAAAGGGGTATGGTGTAACGGATCTACTGGCACCCCGACCGGGTACCTCCGTTGATAGACGCGTCCTAGTTTGCGTCGAGGCCTACAAGCACTGCACCGGACACCAAAACCACCACAGACTCCAAGGATAGTACATCAGGAACAAGCGTTCAGTAGTTACAGCTCAAGGGAGTATGCAAAAGCATAGCAATCCCCAGTATGATAGCGATCCCCTCCAATAACGCGACGAGACTACGTTTTGAAGGGTCAAGAAGAACTAACTTTTAATGACAGGGAATCTCCTTTTATGCAATGGTGCCCTCTGAAGGGCTACACCCACATAATTATCACAACAGCCAATTATATACATGGTTCAACCCCCACGTCTCCTCCCCTCAGATAACAGGTAACACAATTAAAACAGACACAATTTTAACCACATTCTGGATGTACCCCAAATACAGGGGGTACACCTTTAAGTCCCGCACCATTCAATATCTCTCACCCAGGGGAACAACATATACAAAAATGGCATGAATCAGACCAGGGGTTCAAAAGTTAGTAAAAGTATGTTTTTACACATAACACACAGACATTGCACATATCCCCCATACAATACACATATAGGACAATAGGTGAGTCACACCTCCCTGGCAACTTGGATACAATCAGACATTAATTAGATCATTCTTCTTTGTTCTTATCAGAGAATGAAAACACTTTGGAAAATGCAAGGATCCTTTACAACTTTCTTATCTCTTGAATCTCTGTAACAGGATTATCTATTAGCCTAGGTCTGCAAAAGTCTGGCTAATATTCTGAGCCAATATATTCTGTAGAACATCAACCAACATATATATAGTAGGATCATATGTTAACCATAATAATCATAAAACAGTTTAAAACAGTGATGGGTTCCGCTACATATGGTTATTATCCATAGCTTGCGCCAGGATCTTAAAATCCGTTGATAGCTCAGTTTGCATGGAAAGACATACAAAATTCCAAGACACTTCCCTTGACCTCCCAATTACTCCTACCAATATTTCCTGAATATGCTGTATAGCAGGACCCTGTATATCTATCACTGCTTTTGTTAGTCCCTCTACAAGTGTGTTAATGGTTTGTTGTGCGTGTAAACCTTTGGAATTTAATAAACCCTCAGACTGCAATGTTGTAGTCAGACTGGAAATATCAATAGTATTTACAACCCCTAGACCAGTTCCTACACCTCCCAAAACTGTATCCACAATATCCCTCTTACTTCTTTTGGTACCCATTACCCATCTAATTAAGGACCTTTCCATAGTTGCTGTAATTGTGGAACAATTTTGAAAGTGTCTAGAAACTAGCCAATCTGTCAACCTTATCTTCCATGAAATCAGCTGGAATGTAGCATCCCTCAATATTGGTGTGGGGTTCATAGCACTAATTTGAAATGGGCCACTGGAAAGTATTTTCTTACCCTCACACATGGGATTGTCCACATAGTTATCCACCCTTGGTGGAGCAAGGGTAGTAGAATAGGTCATAGGAGAGGCTACTGTTGTAGGTTCCCTGCCCTCATCTATTGTTAACGATACCTTAACTTCTCCACCCCGGTTGGATCCCACTACTTCCCATTTTACTCCTTCTTTAGTCATGTTCTCCGTGATTACTTTTGTAATGCTATACCCTTGCTGATTCATGGACATAATAGGGTTTTGAAAACTAACGGAAAGCCTAATGCCTTCACCTGTCAGACCTATTGTCCATTTTCCCCAGTTTGTCCATTCACATTCCCAATTCCTTTTATTACCCAAATTGTCACTCCAAAATCCACACCCATCACTGTTTTACCCTTTTTTATGATTATTCTTGGTTAAAATATGATCCTACAATATGTATGCTGGTTGATGCTCTGCAGAATATTAGCCAGACTTTTGCAGACCTAGGCTAATAGATAATCCTATTACAGAGATTCAAGAGATAAGAAAGTTGTAAAGGATCCTTGCATTTTCCAAAGTGTTTTAATTCTCTGATAAGAACAAAGAGGTGTAATTGAATCAGTGTCTGATTGTATCAAAGTTGCCAGGGAGGTGTGACCCCCCTATTGTTCTCTTTGTGTGTATTGTGTGTAGCCAAATATGGGCATGTGTATTGCCTGTGTCCAAAGAGATGTATATATAGTTCTGCAATAACAAAATAAAGTCAGTATTCATTTGACTCCCAAATTGTGTGTCGTCCAATATGGGAGGTCGGGGATGGTGAAACTGTAGTGCCTCGTGGGTATTTTATCGTATACCAGCGGAGATTTTGGACTGCGTGTTCCTGCTCCGTTACATTTGTTGGCAAGTGGCGGGATTGTTCCCACGGTCAGAAGGACAGCTACAGGAGACACCATTCCGTGGAGTACAAATTGAGGGCAACGCTAGTATCCGTACAGCGCCCCTGGCTACAGCAGGATGGAACCGGCTAGTTTTCAGACAGCGTTCCATCATGAGGAGGAGGAGGCGGCCGCAGACTACAGGGATGCAGACAGAAAGGAACTCATGGTTACAGTACCTCGTATTACCCCACAGAATGAGTGTGGAAGAGAACTCCAAGGCAGACTGGCCTTTTTCCCAGATACGCTTCCCATGAAAACCTTGGAATGGTTAATGACAGATGTCCACAAATCCATAATGGAAAAGCAGCGGGCACGGGAGCGGTCCATCTGGGGAGCTGCTAACCCACCTCCCACCATTAACCCCCCCCCAGCACTGCATCCGGGTGGTGAGAACTACCAAACCCCTCCACGGTACATCAGGTGCCACACGTGTAACCAGCAGGGCCACATGCAGAGAGACTGTCCCAGAAACCGAAACCGCTCCACGTGGAATACTCCAACTAATTCCACCTCCCAGCAGCAGTGTGTACCCCAGGGGGCTGAAGGTGTCGTCCTTCCCCCCCAGCGGCAGTGTGTACCCCAGGGAGCTGAAGGTGTCGTCCTTCCTCCCCAGCGGCAGTGTGTTCCCCAGGGAGCCGAAGGTGTCGTCCTTCCTCCCCAGCGGCAGTGTGAACCCCAGGGGGCAGAAGGTGTCGTCCTTTCCCCCCAGCGGCAGTGTGAACCCCAGGGGGCAGAAGGTGTCGTCCTTCCCCCTCAGCGGCAGTGTGTACCCCAGGGGGCTGAAGGTGTCGTCCTTCCCCCCCAGCGGCAGTGTGTACCCCAGGGAGCTGAAGGTGTCGTCCTTCCTCCCCAGCGGCAGTGTGTTCCCCAGGGAGCCGAAGGTGTCGTCCTTGCTCCCCAGCGGCAGTGTGAACCCCAGGGGGCAGAAGGTGTCGTCCTTTCCCCCCAGCGGCAGTGTGAACCCCAGGGGGCAGAAGGTGTCGTCCTTACCCCTCAGCGGCAGTGTGAACCCCAGGGGGCAGAAGGTGTCGTCCTTTCCCCCCAGCGGCAGTGTGAACCCCAGGAGGCAGAAGGTGTCGTCCTTCCCCCTCAGCGGCAGTGTGTACCCCAGGGAGCTGAAGGTGTCGTCCTTCCCCCCCAGCGGCAGTGTGTACCCCAGGGAGCTGAAGGTGTCGGCCTTCCCCCCCAGCGGCAGTGTGAACCCCAGGGGGCAGAAGGTGTCGTCCTTCCTCCCCAGTGGCAGTGTGAACCCCAGGGGGCAGAAGGTGTCGTCCTTTCCCCCCAGCGGCAGTGTGAACCCCAGGGGGCAGAAGGTGTCGTCCTTTCCCCCCAGCGGCAGTGTGAACCCCAGGGGGCAGAAGGTGTCGTCCTTCCCCCCCAGCGGCAGTGTGAACCCCAGGGGGCAGAAGGTGTCGTCCTTCCCCCTCAGCGGCAGTGTGTACCCCAGGGAGCTGAAGGTGTCGTCCTTCCTTCCCAGCGGCAGTGTGTACCCCAGGGAGCTGAAGGTGTCGGCCTTCCCCCCCAGCGGCAGTGTGAACCCCAGGGGGCAGAAGATGTCGTCCTTCCTCCCCAGCGGCAGTGTGAACCCCAGGGGGCAGAAGGTGTCGTCCTTTCCCCCCAGCGGCAGTGTGAACCCCAGGGGGCAGAAGGTGTCGTCCTTCCCCCTCAGCGGCAGTGTGAACCCCAGGGGGCAGAAGGTGTCATCCTTCCCCCCCAGCGGCAGTGTGTACCTCAGGGAGCAGAAGGTGTCGACCTTCCTCCACAGCGGCAGTGGGTACCCCAGGGGGCCAAAGGTGTCGTCCTTCCCCCCCAGCGGCAGTGTGAAACACAGGGGGCAGAAGGTGTCGTCCTTCCCCCCCAGCGACAGTTTACCCTAACCAGGGGAGACACCAATCTCCCAGACGGCGCAGATGGGACCGTGGTCTCTGCGCCCACAGCTTGTCCAGATCCCCAACTACCGTCACTGGGACAACCGGAGGAGGGGGTAAGTACAAATTCCCCTCCCCAGCTAACTTCTAATGTGGCCCCAGGGTTAACAGAGGAAATGTTAACCCCCACTGACCCCCACGTTTCCCTGGCTACTGAGCCGAAATATGTCCCAAGTACCCCAGCAGAAGAGCTGACAGCGGGGCAGAGTGCAGTCGGCCTCTGCCCTCCCTTTGTCCCTTGTACAGAGCAGGATGTCCTGCAGGTGATACCAGCAGAAGAGCTGGCATCAGGGCAGAGTGCCGCTGGCCTCTGCCCCTCAAGTCCCCTCAGCGTGTTGCCCCATCACCACAGCAAAATATCCAGGTACCTGGTTAGACTTCCCCCCAAAGGAGAGATGTGTGACGAAGTGCCCTTCGCCACTTTGGCTTGGAGAGGACTGTTTGCCAGCCTCCTGCCCTGCGACTATGGCCCTGGTACATATTGCCCTTTGGAACCAGTGTTCGGCCATACCAGAGTGTAAGTCACTCATTCTGGCCCTTTACATACAGGGGGGTCATTCTGTACTTGCCCTGTGTGAACCATGATACCCCAGATAACTGTGCCATGAAGCCCATTCATATAATGAAAGACTATGGGAAAGACTTTAGCTACATGGCAATTGAACTGTGTGAAGAGGATCTGAGCGCTATTCGGTGGTTTTGTGCGCTCAGATCCCAGCTATCTGGGGATATGGGAAATGTGAGTAAATGTGAATTGCAGTAATGCTGATGGGTTGTCAAACTAGAGAATTGACCAACAAATACTTTTGTCCGGACATCCCCAGGCCGATCCGTTGGGATCAGACCGTGTATGCCGGCTTATGGTCACGGGGGAGGTGTGTAGCGGAACCCATCACTGTTTTACCCTTTTTTATGATTATTCTTGGTTAAAATATGATCCTACAATATGTATGCTGGTCGATGCTCTGCAGAATATTAGCCAGACTTTTGCAGACCTAGGCTAATAGATAATCCTATTACAGAGATTCAAGAGATAAGAAAGTTGTAAAGGATCCTTGCATTTTCCAAAGTGTTTTAATTCTCTGATAAGAACAAAGAGGTGTAATTGAATCAGTGTCTGATTGTATCAAAGTTGCCAGGGAGGTGTGACCCCCCTATTGTTCTCTTTGTGTGTATTGTGTGTAGCCAAATATGGGCATGTGTATTGCCTGTGTCCAAAGAGATGTATATATAGTTCTGCAATAACAAAATAAAGTCAGTATTCATTTGACTCCCAAATTGTGTGTCGTCCAATATGGGAGGTCGGGGATGGTGAAACTGTAGTGCCTCGTGGGTATTTTATCGTATACCAGCGGAGATTTTGGACTGCGTGTTCCTGCTCCGTTACAGTTATTATGTCTTTTTGTTGCAAAAATGTCCACAATCCCACCCCCACTTAGAGTCAGTTCATCCAAGCATGGTTCTTCTAAATTGTCACTGCTCCATATCTTTATCCATGCCTTGATCATCTGTGTAGGACTCGATCTTCTTTGCCTTGTGGAAGAGGTAGCTTGTGGTCCATCAATGTCCTGATTTTTACACATGAATAACATTGTCCATAAAATCCCCAAAAACAAATGCATCTCCATTTCCCTTGTGGACTTCTCGTTGGCAAATCTGGAAAAGATCAAACAAGTATCAATTCTTAGCAGTAACATCTCCATCTGGGACTTCTGTCCCTTTAAACATTTTACATTGATCCACATGGACCCATTTGTGACCAGGCTGCCTTCTGGTTTTTCTGGGGTTTGATCTTATTACCTTAAGCACTGTAGTACCTAATGTATCTAGAATTTCATAGGGACCCTCCCAATTTGCATCCCATGGAGAATTTTTATTAAAGTTATTAATCATGATCATTCCCCCCTTTTCAAACGAAGTTTGAATTTTAGATGACACTTTACAATCAGTTGGGGCCATATTAGAGGCAGCAAAATGTAGCAGTAATCTTAACTGCTCCTGAATTTGGGAGAGATATAGGTCTCTGGACACAGCTTCTCTCAGGGGAGTGGACAATTGAGGTTCACCTGGATGGCCTAGAGCCATCTGTCTCCCTGTCATGAGCTCATAGGGAGAACATTTAGTAGCAGTGGCAGGTGTAGCTCTAATAGCCATTAGAACTGCTGGTAAGTGTGTAACCCAAGAATTACCATATTGTGTCAGCATTTTGGCTAACCTAGACTTAATGGTTCGATTCATGCGTTCTACTATACCCGAGGATTGTGGGTGATATGGAACATTGAATCTCTGCTGTATTCCCAGTAGGGCACAGAGGCTTTGCATTATCTGTCCAGTAAAATGTGTACCTCTGTCTGACTCAATAAGTTCAGGAAAACCCCACCTTGAAAACACATGTTCCCATAATACTTTTGCAGTAGCTTGTGCAGTGTCACGCCTAAGAGGAATAGCTTCAACCCTTTTTGAAAAAATATCCACAATGACTAAGGCATATCTAAGACCCCCCTTTGATAGTGGAAGTGGGCCTATAAAATCAATCTGAATAGAATTCCAGGGACCATCAGCTACTGGTACCCTCTGGAGAAAGAGTGAGTTTACTGTGTAATCTGCCTCTGTAAATGCTTGGGACTCAAAAAACAAGTTTGGTGGCTCTGTAGTACTAGTATAAAAAAAAAAATCAACCCATCCTGAATAGAGTACCCACTAGGGAGAGCTTGCTGGTTCTGTAACAAAACAGAAAGATTAGTCTACTCTCTCAGTATTCCACAGTCATTGTATGTTGGGCCCACATGTCAGGGAAATCCATTACCAATTACCTCAAAACAGAGTGGCTACCAGTATCCGGCCATAGCTTTCTGAAGGAACTGATACAATGGATGCCAATGGACCCAGGGAAGACTCATCTAACCTAACAGTTACTTCCCTCTAGTACCCCTCCACATTACATTGTTCCACAGATAATATCATACCTTCTGCTCTAATAATAACATCACACAATAAATTACATTCTGCATTCCTACTTCTGCCAAATTGAAATCTCCTCTGTCCACTCATGTCCTAATGTCAGTTACTGTTGGGATGGGAAAAGCATGGGACTGGAATCCCCCAAGTCCCACAAAAGAAATGTGTATTTTGCCCCATATGGGGGACTTAATGGCAAATTTGTTAAAGTCACTGAATCACCTGTGTCAATGAGTAATCTTGTGTGATGGCCCGCAATCACACCATTAACACAGGGGCATCAAGAATGATTCCTAAATGTACTACAAATAGGAACCATGTCTCCCAGGGCCGGTGTTAGTTAGTCAGATAAGTATATCAGAGAGGGATTATTTTCATACTGCCTCTCCTGATTCCTCACTATCCCCACTGTCATCATCCTTAAAGCTTCCTGTGCTGGCCCATACAAATTATTCTTAGGCCCAGTCTTGGTAGCATACTCCTGTCCTGTTGCATCTGGAGGTTTAGGCTCCCTCTGTTTGTAATAACCCTTTTGGTCAAACCTATCTTTTGGAGGGCCTGATGTATGTTGGTGTGCCTGCCATCTCTCACTTTGCTTGTGCTCTCTCATCCATCAGCCTGCAATCTCTGAATCTATGTCCAGGCTTATTACAGTAATTACAAATCCCTCTGAAGAAAATTTCCAAGGGATTACGTCTTCCTTCATTCGTAGTCACAATTGCAATTTTACGTGGCCCTGTGACTCCTTGCCTTAGTATGTTTTGCCGTGCCTTACCAATAATACACAACACAGCCTCCATGGTGTCTTTCTCTTCTGCCATTATTTGTATGCTAGGGTCCAAATAAGTAAATTTTCTTACTAGATACTGTAACATATCTGATGGGGTCTGGTCTGGGGGCACTCTATGTGTGAGTCTGTACACTTGCTCAAATTTAGAAGCAAACACCCATGGGTCATCCTGTACAGTTACTCTCATCTCAGCAAGGGAATGGCTATCTAAGTCTCTGTTCCCTGTGACTAACCTAGATACAGCTCTCAGCCTGTCCCCTTCTGTACCCCATTTGTGTTCTTTGAACCAATCTCTATTGCTATCATTTGGACCACTAACTGGGGCCTCTAATCTAGATGCTAGAGCTCCTGGAAGCCACAATTTTAACATAACACATGCCTCTTTAGGAGAAAGCATGTACTGTTTCACAGATGACTCAAAGCTAGACATATTGGACAATACATCTATCTTTGCATCATAATGTGGGAATAGTGGTTTAAACTTTATTAACTGTTTCACCATTTTATCTCGGTCTTGTTGCCTGATTATTGCAGATGCCTGTGATGTTACAGAATTCCTCTCTCTATTTCTCTCACATGGTGTTGAATGTGAAGCATCTGGTACTTGACTTAAACTTAGTGGGTGAGATCTTACTATGTGAGGGGTTAAGTTTGGTATAGTTCTACTAACATCAGAACTATCCCTTACATCATTTCTTTCTCTTACTTGTTGCTCTTCTTCTACAAGATGTAATCCACCCTCTTCCTCTGATGTACAAGCTGGTTCATTATTATCAATTACAGCAATGGGTTGCTTCTGTGCAGATAAACAGTCTCTGAGTGAGGCTACTAACTGCCCCCTCGCCTCATAATTGTCCTCTAAAGTATCCACATACTCTGCACTTATGCCACATTTTGGACAACAGTTTGTTTCTTGACTAGTCTCTGTAACTGCTGCAACTGGAATACTTCCCATTATAGCCATATTCATCTGGTTCTTAATACACATTAACAATTTCATACAGTTCCGTAACTTATTTCTCTCTTTGGTTAAACACCATTTTTTCTTATCAATTTGCTTATTTTGCTTTTCACGCTGTAACCATAAATCATGTATTCTGCGAAGCATACTTTCATTTTTATCAATTACTGGTTCAAAATCGCTACATTCAGCATATTTAGCAATTATCTCCATTACTTACACTTTGATGTGTCTTCAGCACGGTCCCTAATCAAAGAAGGTGTGCACCCCAAAATTGATGTCTCCGCTGGATAACAATGGATCCACAGAAATGACGTCCGTCTTACTTCAATTGCGTCTCACTCTGTTGCCCCTTGGATCCCAAAAACCAAAAACGTCGTGGCCAACGACTTTCTTCGTGGAAAACGCTCGAAATATCACAATTCTCATAGGTTCAATTTTTCGTCCGCTAAGTTCACTTGTAACTTCAAAGAGACATTTTGGATTAAATCCCCCCCAAATGCAAGTGAATGTACACGGTAAGAAAAATTAGGTAGGCTCGCCAGTGAAATAATTAGGTATATCTGATTATTATATTCACAGTTATTCTGTGTGTTAAATCACACTATTATTATCCATAAAAATATTAGTTATGATTATGATAATAATTACTCATATCTCAGACTCTGAGATATTGTTTCCCACGGATACAATAAATATATTCAAGAGGCTCTATAGATTAATGGTTACAATATTTATTAGAAATACAATTATTACATTACATTAACAATACATGACCTATGATAATACTATGAACAACACATCTCTTAATATCTTAGCAGAAAGTCGTTTTACCATTATAATGTACTGGCTATGGTGTAGTGTATTATGTCCATGTGTGTGTGTATACATTACCAGCCCCCAGAGAGTCACAGGAAGAAAGAGGCCGACCCCTTCTTGTTCTATTCCTTATATTTAGTATTAGAAGGCCACACCCATACTCATGTTCTTTGGCTCTTACTGGTCAGTTTAGGTTTACATGTCTACACAAAGCCACCTGACTGGTCAGCTGCACACACAAAGGGCTTTTCGAGCCACATGGTAATACTGGATGCATCCGGTTCTCAAACACACCCATGCGTTCTTCTATGGCCCTTAGACCACACTGTGCTAATCAAAGCTATCGCCATCTTGTGTTCATTCTGCAAATCCATCCACTATTCAGAGTGTACATCCAAGTAGTGGAGAAAAGAAGAATATTGATAGCCTTTCAGCCTTATTTTAAAGCTGGTAATTATTTCCCTATTTCTGAGCAAGGCGTGTTGCAACAGCCATTCCAAAACTTTAATCTTTTTCTGGTGAAGCCATTCCTTTGTTGATTTGGATGTATGCTTTGGGTCGTTGTCATGCTGAAAGATGAAGTTCCTCTTCATGTTCAGCTTTCTAACAGAAGCCTGAAGGTTTTGTGCCAATATTGACTGGTATTTGGAACTGTTCATAATTCCCTCTATCTTAACTAAGGCCCCAGTTTCAGCTGAAGAAAAACAGCCCAAAGCATGATGCTGCCACCACCATGCTTCACTGTGGGTATGGGGTTCTTTTGGTGATGTGCAGTGTTGTTTTTGAGATTGGCCAAAAAGTTCAACCTTGGTTACTTCAGACCATAACACATTTTCCCACATGCTTTTGGGAGACTTCAGATGTGTTTTTGCAAAATGTAGCCTGGCTTGGATGTTTTTCTTGGTAAGAAAAGGCTTTTGTCTTGCCACTCTACCCCATAGCCCAGACATATGAAGAATACGGGAGATTGTTGTCACATGTACCATACAGCCAGTACTTGCCAGATATTCCTGCAGCTTCTTTAATGTTGCTGTAGGCCTCTTGGTAGCCTCCCAGACCAGTTTTCTTCTCGTCTTTTCATCAATTTTGGAGGGAGCTCCAGTTCTTGGTAATGTCACTGTTGTGTCATATTTTCTCTACTTGATGATGACTGTCTTCACTGTGTTCCATGGTATATCTAATGCCTTGGAAATTCTTTTGTACCCTTCTCCTGACTGATTTAACCATCTATCTGAAGATGGTGTCTGCAGCCATGAAATTAAAAAATGTTTGCTTCTGGGAAAGAAAGCAATGGCCAGTCTGGAGAAGCTATTAAAAAGCAAAGGTGTATCACTATCAGCAATGGTCCACATAGCTAGAACGTATGGACCATAAAAAAGGCTGAGTTCCATAGAATTGACACATTTGAATTGTGGTGCTGGAGAAAACTTTTTAGAGCCCACCCAATCAATCAGCATTACAGAACATGAAGCAAAAAGTAGAAGGGTTTATCATGAGGCTAAAAACTGTAATATTTGGGCCATATCATGAGAAGACAAGATTCCCTAGAGAAGACTTTGATGATGGGAAAGATTGAAGGGACACAAAGAAGGGGATATATGAGGTAATTGAAGCAATAAACATGAGATTGAGGGAGCTCAGAGGGGCACTGGCTGGCAGATGTGCTTCGCATGCTGTGGTCAATAGGTCACTGAGAGTCAGACACAACTGTATGACTGAACAACAACAAGATATACTGTATACATATTGGAAAGAAAAGTGCCAGATACTTAAATCCTTTTCAGAGCCAGTCTGGTATCAGTTCATACACTGCTGAAGAAAGACCATACCATATCGGCTGGGCATATTAACAAAATGTCAGCGTAGCAAATCCCCAAAAAGCTCTTGTATGGAGAACTCACTCAAGGAAAGCGCTCCTACGGAGGACAAAAGACGCATAAGGATATGGGTTGATACAGGAACATGATAAATTTAAGATGCAGTGAGTAAGAAAGTGGATGCCAGAGAAGCAGACACTACATTTTTGAATTTTTAGATAAGATGTGAGCCATGAGATAGCTGTGTCACAGATGCCACAGGAATGGAGAATGTGAATAAGAAGAGAGTGATCTACAATATCCAAGGAAAAAGAGATATCCAGGTGAATTTGAATAGAGAACTGAACCATTAACTTGACGGTGAACAAGTCATTAGTGATTTTTGTAAGAGCTGTCTCCGTGGAGTGTTGGGTTCCGAAGTCAGATTGGAAGGAGTTAAGAAGGGAGTTGGAGAATAGGAATTGGGCTACTCAGGAAAAGCGATCCAATGGAAGACAAAAGAGAAGGTTCAAGGACACGCTGAAGGACTCCTTCACGTCTCTCAGGATCGTCACCTCCAACGAAGAAAAGTTCAGAAAAAACTGTATAGCAAGGTGCAATCTCATGCACAAAGGCTGCAAAACCTACAAGGCAAGACATACTGCTGAAAAAAAAGTGTGAACTGCACTAGTACAGACCTGAATCGGACATGCAGAGCCTGGTCAACGAGAATGAAGGAAGACCACACATACATATGTATGTATATATATATATATATATATATATATATATATATATATATATAGTGGATATAAAAAGTCTACACACCCCTTTTAAAATGTCAGGTTTCTGTGCTTTAAAAAAATG
Organism: Discoglossus pictus; assembly: GCA_027410445.1. NCBI lineage: Eukaryota > Metazoa > Chordata > Amphibia > Anura > Alytidae > Discoglossus > Discoglossus pictus. The sequence goes on along the minus strand of CM050170.1, from coordinate 99,127,863 downwards.
AGACAGACATAATTAATTTCAGAACTTTTTCCACCTTTAATGTGACCTATAAACTGTACAACTCAATTGAAAAACAAACAGAAATCTTTTATATATGTGTACACAGTATCTCAGAAAAGTGGGTACACCCCTCACATTTTTGTAAATATTCTATTATATCTTTTCATGTGACAATACTGAAGAAATGACACTCTGCTACAATGTAAAGTAGTAAGTGTTCAGCCTGTATAACAGTATACATTTGCTGTCCCCTCAAAATAACTCAACACACAGCCATTAATGTCTAAACCGTTGGCAAAAAAAAGTGAGTACAACCCTAAGTGGAAATGTCATAATTGGGCCCAAAGTGTCAATATTTTGTGTGGCCACCATTTATTTTCAGCACTGCCTTAACCCTCATGGGCATGGAATTCACTAGAGCTTCACAGGTTGCCACTGTAGTCCTCTTCCACTCATCCATAATGACATCACGGAGCCGGTGGATGTTACAGACCTTGCACTCCCCCACCTTCTGTTTGAGGATGCCCCACAGATGCTCATTAGGGTTTAGGTCTGGTGACATGCTTGGCCAGTCCATCACCTTTACCTTCAGCTTCTTTAGCAAGGCAGTGGTCGTCTTGCAGGTGTGTTTTGGGTCGTTATCATGTTGGAATACTGCCCTGCTGCCCAGTCTGTGAAGAGAGGGGATCATGCTCTGCTTCAGTATGTCACAGTACATGTTGGCATTCATGGTTCCCTCAATGAACTGTAGCTCCCCAGTGTAGGCAGCACTCATACTCGTAAGATAAGTAAAAAATATCTTTTATTGATATAAAATAAAAAACTGGTTAAAAAACGGACGGTTAAGAACAAATAACGTCCATTTTTGAACCAGAGGCTGAATCAGGAGTCACAGATGAAGAAGACCTAAGGAATGACCAGACTACATCTAGATCTCATAATTTTTTAGAGCAGCTCCACTGGACGAGAACAGAGAGACAACCTATAAATCTACAAGAAGAACGTCAGGATCTGCTACCGATGAGGAATCTCAAAGACCGGCAAATATGGGGGTTCAGGAGAGGGGAGGATGACCCGAGAAGAAGGAACTGGTAGAGAAGATTGAGATGGTAACAGATACTAGCATGCAGATTATCAATCTGACAACCAGGGATAGAGGCAGACTCCATTGAGCACATGGTTGCAAAAAAACATAAACCACTTTAAAATACATAAAGTCACCTTTTACCCATAACACACAGACATTTCACATATCCCCAGATACCTGGGATCTGAGCACACAAAACTACAGAATAGCGCTCAGATCCTATTCACACAGTTCAATTGCCATGTAGCTAAAGTGTTTCCCATAGTCTTTCATTATATGAATGGGCTCCATGGCATGGCCATCTGGGGTATCACCGCTCCCACAGGGCAAGTGCCGAATGACCCCCCTGTATTTAAAGGGCCAGAATGTGGGACATACACTCTGGTATGGGCGAATACTGTTTTTAAAGGGCAATATGTCCCAGGGCCATAGTCGCAGGGCAGGAGGCTGGCAATAAGTCCTCTCCAGGACAAAGTGGCGAAAGACACTTCGTCACACATCTCCCCTTTGGGGGGAAGTCTAACCAGGCTCCTGGATATTTCGCTGTGGGGCAACACGCTGAGGGGACTTGAGGGGCAGAGGCCAGCTCTTCTGCTGGTATAACCTGCAGGACATCCTGCTCTGTACAAGGGACAAAGGGAGGGCAGAGGCCGACTGCACTCTGCCCCGCTGTCAGCTCTTCTGCTGGGGTACTTGGGACATATTCCGGCTCAGTAGCCAGGGAAAGGTGGGGGTCAGTGGGGGTTAACATTTCCTCTGTTAACCCTGGGGCCACATTAGGAGTTAGCTGGGGAGGGGAATTGGTACTTACCCCCTCCTCCGGTTGTCCCAGTGAGGGTAGTTGGGGATCTGGACAGGCTGTCCAGCATCCCGGTAGGTCAGGCACAGAGACCACGGTCCCATCTGCGCCGTCTGGGAGATTGGTGTCTCCCCTTGTTAGGGTAAGCTGTCGCTGGGGGGAGAGGGCGACACCTTCAGCTCCCTGGGGTTCACACTGCCGCTGGGGGGGAAGGACGACACCTTCTGCCCCCTGGGGTACACACTGCCACTGGGGAGGAAGGACGGCACCTTCTGCTCCCTGTGGTACACACTGCCGCTGGGGAGGAAGGACGGCACCTTCTGCTCCCTGGGATACACACTGCCACTGGGGGGGAAGGACGACACCTTCTGCTCCCTGGGATACACACTGCCGCTGGGAGGGAAGGATGACACCTTCGGCCCCCTGGGGTACACACTGCCGCTGGGGAGGAAGGACGACACCTTCTGCTCCCTGGGATACACACTGTCGCTGGGGAGGGGAATTAGTTGGAGTATTCCACGTGGAGCGGTTTCTGTTTCTGGGACAGTCTCTCTGCATGTGGCCCTGATGGTTACACGTGTGGCACCTGATGTACCGTGGAGGGGTTTGGTAGTTCCCACCACCCGGACGCAGTGCTGGGGGGGTTAATGGTGGGAGGTGGGTTAGCATCTCCCAAGATGGACCGCCCCGTGCTTGCTGCTTTACCATTATGTATTCGTGGACATCTGTCATTAACCATTCCAAGGTTATTGTGGGAAGCGTACCTGGGAAAAAGGCCAGTCTGCTTTGGAGTTCTCTTCCACACTCAGTCTGTGTGCTGTCCGTAAGAGGTGCTGTAGCCGCTGCCCGGTCTCCCTCCATGAGTTTCTTTCTGTCTGCATCCCTGTAGTCCGCGGCCGCCTCCTCCTCCTCATCATGGAACGCTGTCCGAAAACTAGCCGGTTCCATCCTGCTGTAGCCAGGGGCGCTGTACGGATACTAGTGTTGCCCTCAATTTGTAACTCCACGGAATGGTGTCTCCTGAAGCTGTTCTTCTGACCGTGGGAACAATTCCGCCACTTGCCACCAAATGTAACGGAGTTGGAACACGAATCCAATATCTCCGCTGGTATACGGTAAAATATCCAAGAAGCACTACAGTCTCACCATCCCCAACCTCCCATATTGGACGACACTCAATTGGGAGTCAAAGACTACTGACTTTATTTTGTTATGTGCAGAAATATATATACACATCTCTTCCCACAGGCCATAGTTGGCCACACAATACACATAGAGGGACAATAGGTGGGTCACACCTCCCTGAGGCTACCTGGCTACTTTGATACAATCAGACATTGATTAGATCATCCTTCCCTTTGTTCCATCTTCACAATGTGAACACTTCACACAATGGACCTCTCTTGCTTATGAGGAGCCCTTCTAATAGGATTATCTATTATGCCAAGGTCTGCAATAGTCTGGGCTAATATTCTACAGAGCATAAACCAACATACATACAGTATAACAGTAGGATCATATTTTAACCATAATAATTAAATAACCATAAAACAGGGTAAAACAGTGATGGGTTCCGTTTCACAGACATTGCAAGTTCTGCATATACATGTATAAATTGGAACATGTACAAGACCGAACTTGGACAACTATATCAATAAGAGGTTTCTATAACTGCAACACCACTGGTGTGATATTCTGTCTAGAATGTCCTTGTAAACTGCGATATGTGGGGATGACCAGACGCGAACTGCGGAGGCTAGGCGAACATCTTGGTAACATTAGCAATAGTCAAACAGATCTGATGAGAGAGAGAAAAACTCACTTCTGTAGCATGACAGTTCTACAAAAAACATGATTCCAAACCGACCTTGAGATGCTGGGTACTGGTCAAAATCCATTTGGGGACAAGTGGCAACATGGAAACAGAATCACTCAAAACAAAACCATGTGGATGTCTATTCTTAAAACCGTGACCCCTGGAGGTCTCAATGAGGCACACAACTTCAGTGCCTACATCTAACTTTTGGCTTTCCTCTATACCCTAGCATTGCCTATTCCAAACTCACACTTTCCATTCTTGTATCAGCTGGGGCTTGCCATCTTTAGTGATTTCTCTGAATATGACTTTCACTCTGATCCCTACTAAGAGTGTTAAGCCTAGGAGTAGTATCCCCCTCCCTATCATACCTTAATACAGTTACACTTAACTTACATAAAACTATCATTCCTTTTAAATGTCTCCACCCGGCACCAGGAAATGATAGTCCTTTTCTAACCCTTTAATATACCCTTATTCACTACTACCTTTTCTCCTCTTTTGAGGCCCTAATAGTCCCTAACTGGCCAACCTTTTTATAATTTAGATACTACTTAGTATCCCATTATTTGCCCACCACCGGAACTATGCATTATCCAATGCATAGCACCGGGTGTGATTTTCCGTTTGGGACATCAATACACATTTAACCCATACGGTTCCTTGTGCATTAAACGTGTTATTTACTTATATACATTTGCTACTTATTTAGCCCATAATATGTAATTTCAGAACTATAATTGCGGTGGGCACCACTGAAATTATCTTATTCTAATCCAGTTCTTCTATCTGCATTAAGGTTTGGTTTAGAGTTTTTTTAATACCTAATCTTATATCAGTACTGGGATATTCAAATTTTATATGTGAATTTCAACAGTAATCTATTGTTCTTTTTATTATGACTCTCATTAAGGATTACTAACTAACGTCCCTAATGCATCACAAATATGCCTTTTCCATAAGGAAAGCTTCCTATGTCAGATTTTGGACTTTAATGAGCCCAGGCACCACGGGCGACCTAATCATTTGCTCATCTCTCATTTCTGAAAACCAATTACATTGACAACACCATCATCACTAACACATGATATAAATGTATTTATTAAAAACTCAAGTGATTAATTCAACTATTTAGCTTTATTACATGCATTAACATATCTTTTTCATGCAGTAACTCTTCTTTTTGTCAATTGCAGAGACAATCCCCCCGTTTTAGTCGTGTTTTTGCTTCTATTGCTGTTGCCTGTCAGTGCAAGAGAGTACGGTAATTACAATTTATCAATCAAACAATCACCTCTTTAAGAAGCCTTTGCTTCCTTCCAGCCTGGTCTCGGAGGAAGCTAGACGCCATACGGGCGCGTCAGACCACATCCAGTGACCTGTCCCATGTAGATGACGTCACAAATCGACGCCTGATCCATGTGTATTCTCCATGCTGACACAGTATAGCACAACAGAGATCACCAAGACTGCAGATTTATCGAAGATTGTTACAGGTAAGTGGGTCCATCAGAGGAACTAGTTCCAGCTATCACTGTATAGGGCTCCCTTTTCTTAGGCAGGGATAGAGGGCAAGTAGTAGGTCCTTCAATTACCACTACGCTATCATAGAGATGGCCACAGTTTTTAACCGCTCTCATTCCCTGCTGAACCCATTTATCCTCATGTATCTGTATTTATTCATAAACACATGTGTCTGATTTAACTGATATACAAGACACTTCAGTCTGTATGGTTTATTGCTAGTCCACTATATACATGTGTTATCCATAGGTAGACAGGAGTCTTATTACTACAAAATCAATGATTCTATTTTTCCATAGTTCTCCATACTATAGTATATATATATATATATATATATATATATATATATATATATATATATATATATATATACCCCTGTCTTACTATCTATTCTAAAAACACCATTACATATAGGTGATTATTTTTGCTGATTACTGTGTCACCAGTGCTATTGCCCGGGATTCGTGTCATCTAATATTGTTACACTGTTTACTGTATCCAGTGGGATACCATTACTATTACTATATATAGTGGGACAATCTTTGCCTGTATTTGTTCTTAACCGTCCGTTTTTTTAACCAGTGTTTTTTTATATATCAATAAAAGTAATTTCTTACTTATCTTACCAGTTTTATGGTTCATTTATACAAAGTGGATGCAGTAATTTTGAGTTATTGTGCTGAGATTTAAAGGTGTACGTTTGCGATGTTGGTCATGCATTTGCGTCCCTCGCAAAGTGAGGGATGCAACTGCTCGCCTTGCAAAGCGAGGCGCGCAGTTGACGTTACCAACACCCGACACCGACAGGGGCGAGGCCCACTGTGTCTCCTCCCTCCTTCCCCCTTATTCTCCTCCTACTTTTCCATCCTCCTCCTCCCTCCTTCCCATCCTCCACCCGAGCCAAGAGAGGGGGGAAGATAAACAGGAGAGGGAGAGGGGGGAAAGAGACACAGTGGAGGAGGAAAGAGATACAGGAGAGGGAGAGCGTGGGAAGACATAGGGGAGGGGGAAAGAAATACAGGGTATGGATGGGGGGGAAGAGACACATGGGAGGGGGAACCGACACAGGGGGGGGAGACACAGGGGACAGTGGTAAAAGAGACACAGGGGAGGGAGAGGGGGGGGAAGAGACACAGGAGAGGGGGAAAGAGACACAGAGGAGGGAGAGGGGGTAAATACACAGGGGAGGGGGGCAGGAGACACAAGGGAGGGAGAGGAGGGGGAGAATGAGCCACAAGGGAGGGAGAGGAGGGGGGAAATGAGACACAAGGGAGGAAGTAGACAGGGGGAGAGACTAGCAATGAGTGCCCAAGGCGCTCAGTTTGGGGCTCGCGATGAGCACTGAAGGTGCTCACATTGGGTGGAAAACAGCATTGCCAGCCTTAATATGTTATTCCCGTCATTTTTGACGGGCTATTAGCTAGTGTAATATAATAGGGAAATCTCAGCATTTACTCACCTCCCTCAGATAGGTAAGTTAGCTGTAGCAGTTTCCTGCAAAGGTGTTTAAATATGTCTTTCTCTTGTCCCCAGAACTCTTTCACCTGGTTCAACACTCAAATGTGTCAAATGTGTGTTGGATTTGAGGTCTCATTCAGATTTTCCCTTCATGCCAGCCAGTTACTTTCAGTCCAGTAGTTTATTCAGATCTGTGTTAAATGAAGTCCACAAGTTGCAAAATAGTCCCAGGGCAATCCAAACTGTTCAGTCTCTGCCACCTAGACTTGTAGATCAAAATTGCTTTGTATTTTTATGCTTTTTCAAGTCTTATTATTAGGAAACCTGTTGTTTTGCTTCCTCTCTGTCTGCTGCTAGCCACACTCCCCAGGTGAATTTTTTTTCTTTTAACCTCAAAGCATGTTCTCTTGTCAGTTGAAAGCATTTTGGTACAAAATTTCACTTGACGAAAGCCTTATATTGACCCTGGATATATTTATATAATGTAATCATATACCCTCTTAGATGCTTTTTTCTAGAGAAAATAGGTTTAATTTTGTTAGTATTTCTTAATAACTTAGTCCCTCCATTCCCTGTATTAGTTTTTTTTGCGCTTCCCTGTAGTTTTCTAGTTCAAAAATGTAATTTTCATGAAGTGGTACTCCATATTCAAAATAGGGTGTACTATTCAGAAGTATATATGCTTTCCTTGCTTCTATATCCTTCTTAATAGATGCTAATTGTCATGACCCACTTTGGGGGTTAGGATGAAATCGCTCTGAGCACCACCAAAAATGACCTTTAAGGACTTTCACAACCATATGGACACTGGGCCCTTTGTGAGTTGTTACTGTTTATTTTGGTTTATTGAAGAAATTTAACTTCTGTAATTATTGCATTGTACAAGATGGTTGACATGATGTATTCAATATAACGTGGCTTACAGGCCCTAATACTGTAATGCGATGGCCCCTATTTCATGGGTAAGCTAGTAGCTAACAAGAGCCTACAGACGAAGAAAGAGCTACACTTCCATGTTCCTGCCATCTTTGTATTTAGTATGCCATGTTAGTTACTTGTATCCTAGTGTTCCTGCTAGTGTTATCTAAGGGGACCATTGCCTGTTACTGTGCTCCTGTATTCTGAGGACTGTTTGTTCCTGAGCTGACTATGCAGGCTGGGTGCTGAGATATCCAAAATCATCACTATCCAGGGGTTGTCCTGTAAGCTAAACCAGGAGGGTTTGGGGTGTACGTGGACCTTTCACCCCTGGGTTGTGACAATAATATTTTACTTGCCTTTGCAGATGCTGTTTTGCATTGAGCACTGTTATGTAAGTGGTTGTCCACAAGTCTCCTCTATCTCTATCTCCTATATACCCCTGGGTTTGTTTCATTTAGATTATAAATTGCATGCTTTTTTTTCCTTCCCAAATACAAAACCTTACATTTATTTGTGTTAAATCTCATCTGCCATTTAGTTGTCCATTCTTATAAATGGATGTAAGTCCCTATGGAGGGAAAGTACGTGATTTTCTGATTTAACAACATTGCACGACTTAGGACTGGAAAGTACAATCTCCTTTTTGCTGATGACACTACTTTCAAAAATGTAATAATTATGTTAAGAATGGGAGGATCTAATACTGAACCATGAGAACCCCCACTTAACACATACCAATCCGAGTATGTTCCATTTACAGCAATCCTTTGCTTCTGTGTCTTTTAGCCAGCTCTCAATCCATGAGCAGATATCTACTGTAATTCCTATACCCCTTAGTTTGCACAATAGCTTACCATGGCACTGTGTCAAAAGCCTTCGAAAAATCCAAAAACACAACATCTACGGAGTTGCCTTGATCCAAGTTCCTAATAACCTCCTCATGGAAACTAATTAAATTTGTTAGACATGACCCCAATAAATCCATGTGGATTCTACTTATTATTATGTTTACATGTATTTATTCCTGTATACTATCCCTTATTAACAATGCTAAAAGCTTCCAGCTAGAGGTCTAAAGTTCCCTGATTAGCTGTTGCTCCCTTCTTAAATAAAGTTATCACATCTGCTTTTTCTCCAGTCATCTGGTAGCGACCCAGTGGTGAGTGAATCTTGAAAAATTTGATATAATAATTTTGCTTTTATAGAACCCAGTTCCCTCAGTACCTTGGATGTATTCCACCAGGACCTGGGACTTATTTAGCTCATCTGCCTATTCCTGGTCACTATTTATCAGTCGGCCTGTTTCTCATTTTAATGTTCCTACAGTTTATTTCCTAGCATTCTTCCCATTAATATATTTAATTTTTTTAGGATTTGTATTACTCTCATTTGCAATTAACTTTTCAAATACATTTTTGTTTCTTCCCAAGCCTTTCACTCCCTAAATGTTATTAGGTCCTCACATGAGTCCAAAGGCCACATTATTAGGATAGTTTCCATCTTAAAAAGGTCATACTACTTGAATCTACGTGAATCAAACTCACCTCATTTGAACTCTGAGAAAAGACATCAATATAAAAAATCCCCCTCTAGGGGGTTAGCAGAGGAGACAACGGACTTCCTGTAAAGAACCTATTCCTTTAACTGGAGATCATTATCTTTAGTTCATTTGGGTGTAAAATTCTCGTTTCAAGCCAAAAATATACTGTTGGACAATTTAAATGAATTAATGAAGGATATCAAGTTGAAATTGGACGAATGGAGACCCTTAAAACGCTCATGGCTAGCTAGAATTCCTTCTGTTAATATGGGTATAATCCCAAGGATATCTTACCTTTTGAGGTGTGTACCTGGTAATCTACCAAATTATGGTTTAAAGTCTGCTTAAGCCATAATTGATGATTTTATATATATATATATATATATATATATATGGGGAAAAGCTAGTATGAAACACGAAAAAGGAGGGCTGGGTGCCCCATGTATTAGAGACATATATGAGAAAATCGCATTAGCTCAGGCTATTAGCTGGAATAAAGATTATAATGAATCTACATGAGTAACATTAGAAAAAGAGTTACTGGGAACTACCACTATCCAGACTATTTTATGGTTCCCCAAATATAAATCCAGCTATCTTTAAAAAGCTGCCTAGCAGTATAAGATAGCCATTAAAACTTTGGTATAAGATAAGGGATAAAAAAAGGCCTAGTGACATAACCCTCCCCAGCCGCCCCAATAGACATAAAATGGGTACAAGAGAATCGATCAATGATAAAGCTCTTACACAATAAGGGGGTAGTATATGTTAACAACCTATATACTAGCAACAACCTCTGTACACTATAAGAGCCCCAGGGAAAATTTTAACTGAAAATGTTTAAAGTGGTTGGATTATGAGGACCTAAAAAATTAATTACATAATCAGGGTTATAAAATCCTTAATCTGCCAAGGCTATTAAGAATGGAGGAATTATTAATAAAAAGGGACATAATTTGTTCAATTGCAACAAAATAGTAGATGACACTCTTTCATTTCTTAAGACCATTGGCATAAAGGGATGGGAGAGAGATCTAAACATGTTTTTTTCGATCAATTATGGTTTATGTTCTCAAACTGGTGAAGAAGTCAGCTATTAATTCATCCTATACTGAGCAGTTTTTCAAGGTAATCCATAGGTGGCATATGCTACCAATTAACATGAAAAAATGTAACCCCCAGGCTGATGGTTTGTGCTGGAAAGGCTGTGGCCTAGAAGGCACCGCCATACACCTGTGGTGGGGATGTGTCAAAATAAGAGATTATTGGACTAAAGTCTTCTTAGAACGTACTAATATGGTGGGCAAACAGATTACATACACTCCATCCTTGACTTTATTCCATATGAATTTGGATCATCTCTTAATGGGTGACAAACAGTTAATCTCTCATGTTCTTTTGGTGGCGAAATGGCGGATAGCTAAATGTTGGAACAAGCAAAAAGACCCTGCATGGATTGAGTTTAAAAACACTATAGATCATAACAGAGAACTAACGAGGAACTCAAATATTTTGATGATGATGAATTGTCCCAAACCAATAAACTGGTCAAAATGGGACAAATATTCTAAGTCAGGGGAATTTAACATAGGTAACTGAGTATATTAGTATTCTCTTCCCTTGTTAATCTCCCTTAAAGGGCAATTAGCCTATACCATCTGTTATTGAAGAACTGTATTTGGAACCTTACATGTATGTGTGCATTCCGGTACCTATTGCGTACAGGTTTTGTATGATAAATGTATTTTTGTATTTTCTTTATTTTCCTTTGTATATGCTTTGTAAATGTTTATATGATTGAAAACAATAATAAAAAAAATAATAAAAAAAATCCCCTTTTACAGTCCAATGATACGACTCTCAAAACACCATAAAATACTTTGGACATCCAACATGAAATTTATTCATAAGAATACTGATGTTAAAAAGGAACACTGAACATGGTGGGCAAACAGATTACCTGCACTCCATCCTTCACTTTATTCCATATGAACTTGGATCATCTTTTAATAGGTAACAAACAGTTTATCTCTCATGTTCTTTTGGTGGCAAAATGGCAGATAGCTAAATGCTGGAACAAGCAAAAAGTTCCCACATGGATTGAGTTGAAAAACACTAAAAATCATAACAGAGAACTAATGAGGAACTCAAATATTTTGATGACGATGAATTGTCCTAAACCTGGTAAAAATGGGACAAATATTCTAAGTCAGGGGAATTTAACGTAAGTAACTCTTCCCTTGTTAATCACCCTTAAAGGGCAATTAGCCTATACCATCTGTTATTGAAGAACTGTATTTGGAACCTTTCATGTATGTGTGCATTCTGGTACCTATTGCGTACAGGTTTTGTATGATAAATGTCTTTTTGTATTTTCTTTATTTTCCTTTGTAAATGTTTATATGATTGAAAACAATAATAAAAAAATAAATTAAAAAAAAAGAATTAAAAAAAATCCCTGTTTACAGTCCAATGATATGACAAGCCATAAAATACTTTGGACATCAAACATGAAATTTATTCATAAGAATACTGATGTTAAAAAGGAACACTGTACATAAACATATAACAAATGATATACAGTACATCAGATTTCAATGTCATTAGAAGTTCAAATAACGGAGGAAATACTATCAACTTATTTGTGCAACTGTTTATGTGGTGTGTAAATAAATTTTGATATGAGAGAAGATATTATTGCAATATTTAGCCAACAAATGGCTTCTCTTTTGTGTGCGTGTTACTGTGTTTAACAAGACTTGTCCTCCAAGAGAAGCAATCCCCACATATCTGGCAAACATATGGCTTCTCTCCTGTATGGGTTCTGTTGTGTACAGCAAGACTTGACTTACTATAGAAGCATTTATCACATGACTGGCAAGCATAGGGCTTCACTCCTGTATGAATTTTATGGTGTCTAACCAGATCTGACCTTTGTGAGAAACCTTTCCCACATAACTGGCAAACATACGGTTTCTCCTCTGTGTGATTTCTGCAGTGTATAGCCAGACTAGAACTGTTAAAAAAAGCTTTATCACATATTTGACACACATAAGGTTTTTCTCCTGTATGAATTCTCTGATGTGTAATCAGACCTGACTTACGAGAGAAGCATTTCCCACATACCTGGCAAGCATATGGCTTCTCTCCTGTATGAATTCTGTTATGTATAATCAGATATGATGTTTGAGAGAATCCTTTACCACATGTTTGGCAAACATATGGCTTCTCGTCCCTATGAGTCATTTCATGTCTAAGCAGGAAAGACTTGCAAGTGAAAACCTTATCGCAATCAGGACAAGTATATGATGTCTTTTGTTTTAGGGGCCTGTGGTTTGCTAATACGGTCCCAGATTTAATAGTAGACTGTTTACTATTTGTATTAAGCTCCTTCCTGGTATGTGAGGATTGGTGATCTTCAAGGACCATGTGATATAGATTGGTCTCATCTCCCACTGTCTCCTCTGATGAACAGGTTGTTTTGTGGGATTCTTCCAACAAATTCATGCACATGGATTCATCTGCTGGGAAGGAATGTATTATAAGTTAGCATGGAATACAATTATTATTATTGCAATTCTAAAGAGAATGCTTTAAATATTGCTAAATGTTTTTTTGCATGAAACAAATTAAGGAAATATTGCAATTGTTTTCTGTGTAGACTTAATTTCTGCAATATTTCAATCTTTCAATCTTTTTTGAGTCGATGATTCAATGATGCCCCCTGATACCTGACTTTTTTTTATCACAAAAGACATTATGGATTTGATCAGTGGTGTATTTAGAAATTAGGCTGCTCTAGGACCATCTACTTGTATTTCCCCCTTGTTAATACACCTCTTTCTCTCATGGGAGTTATGTAAGATTGGACTTACTGCCCCACAAATGAACAAAGTAATGAAGGATATCTGAGCATGGCTAATGAGAGAGCAGATTGCATGTTGATCATACATTGGAGCCTTTTAAGATATTGTATTAAAATATTTACTACACAAAATTCACAATTGCAGAAGAGTACTTTCAGAAAAGTTATCTACATGGCTGCTACGGGAGTGATTCTTGCCAGAGGTGTATAAAGACTTGGTCAAACTAACAAACAGTGTTCTTTTGCTAGTAGCATGCAACCAGAAGGTTGTGTCCCCGGCACTGATCCTCCATGTTTTTATGTCTAGTAAAGACCAGGAACAAGCAAGACAGAATAACTTAAAAATCTTGAACTCAAAAGATACATCATAAGTCTAAGAAGGACAATGTACTCCAGAAGCATTAAAAAAATATATATATATTTGCGATCCCAAATTTGAAATGGACACTCAATAGGAGACCTCAATTGAGAGGGATGCAAAGTTAAGCCTCTTTAAGAGCCCACCCACATTAAAAACTCCTGGTAGTGGGAGCAAATGACACTCCTAGACAGGTTTTGTTAGGGGAGTGATTAATGACATGCACATTATAATTAATATTTTCACATATTTCACATACCTGCGCATGGATCTGAAAGAAGTTCCATTTGCTCAGTATCATCGTCCTCTACCTCATACTCCCTTTCCTCTTTTATTGTCACAATGTGCACATTATAATCATGGAGCCCTGTTAGTCCAGTAGAAAATGTAAAATGTTTATGAGATTTATACTACACAATACAAACAACAGATGAGACATGTACTACTTATAACTACTTTATCTCTTAAGGATTCATTTTTGAACATATACAAAATTAAGTTAGATCTTTTAAGGATTTTTTTTTAATCTTAAAATGAAATAGTTCAATACATGACCTTTCAATAAACAGACACACAAATATATATATATAGTGGATATAAAAAGTCTACACACCCCTGTTAAAATGTCAAGTTTCTGTGCTGTAAAAAAAAGAGACAAAGATAAATAATTTCAGAACTTTTTCCACATTTAATGTGACCTATAAACTGTACAACTCTATTGAAAAACAAACTGAAATCTTTTAGGGGGGGGAAGGGAGAAAAAAAAAGAAAAATAATGTGGTTGCGTAAGTCTGCACACCGTCTTATAACTGGGGATGTAGCTGTGTTCAGAATTAAGCAATCACATTCCAAATCGTTTTAAATAGGAGTCAGCATACACCTGCCATCATTTAAAGTGCCTCTGATTAACCCCAAATAAAGTTCAGCTGCTCTAGTTGGTTTTTCCTGAAATTTTCTTAGTCGCATCCCACAGCAAAAGCCATGGTCCACAGAGAGCTTCCAAAGCATCAGAGGGATCTCATTGTTAAAAGGTATCAGTCAGGAGAAGGGTACAAAAGAATTTCCAAGGCATTATATATACCATGGAACACAGTGAAGACAGTCATCATCAAGTGGAGAAAATATGGCACAACAGTGACATTACCAAGAACTGGAGCTCCCTCCAAAATGTATGAAAAGACGAGAAGAAAACTGGTCTGGGAGGCTACCAAGAGGCCTACAGCAACATTAAAGGAGCTGCAGGAATATTTGGCAAGTACTGGCTGTGTGGTACATGTGACAACAATCTCCCGTATTCTTCATATGTCTGGGCTATGGGGTAGAGTGGCAAGACGAAAGCTTTTTCTTACGAAGAAAAACATTCAAGCCAGGCTACATTTTGCTAAAACACATCTGAAGTCTCCCAAAAGCAAGTGGGAAAAGGTTTTATGGTCTGATGAAACCAAGGTTTAACTTTTTGGCCATAATTCCAAAAGATATGTTTGGCGCAAAAACAACACTGCACATCACCAAAAGAACACCATACCCACAGTGAAGCATGGTGGTGGCAGCATCATGCTTTGGGGCTGTTTTTCTTCAGCTGGAACTGGGGCCTTAGTTAAGAAAGAGGGAATTATGAACAGTTCCAAATACCAGTCAATATTGGCACAAAACCTTCAGGCTTCTGCTAGAAAGCTGAACATGAAGAGGAACTTCATCTTTCAGCATGACAACGACCCAAAGCATACATCCAAATCAACAAAGGAATGGCTTCACCAGAAGAAGATTAAAAAGTTTTGGAATGGCCCAGCCAGAGCCCAGACCTGAATCCGATTGAAAATCTGTGGGGTGATCTGAAGAGGGCTGTGCACAGGAGATGCCCTCGCAATCTGACAGATTTGGAGTGTTTTTGCAAAGAAGAGTGGGCAAATCTTGCTAAGTCAAAATGTGCCATGCTGATAGACTCATACCCAAAAGGACTGAGTGCTGTAATAAAATCAAAAGGTGCTTCAACAAAGTATTAGTTTAAAGCTGTGCATACTTATGCAACCATATTATTTTATTTTTATATTTTTTCTTCCCTCTACCTAAAAGATTTCAGTTTGTTTTTCAATTGAGTTGTACAGTTTATAGGTCACATTAAAGGTGGAAAAAGTTCTGAAATGATTTATCTTTGTTTCATTTTTTTACAGCACAAAAACCTGACATTTTACCAGGGGTGTGTAGACTTTTTATATCCACTGTATATGTATAAATATATATATATATATATATATATATATATACATACACACATATATATAAAAACATATATATAAAAACATATATATATATATATATATATATATATATATATACACACACACATATATATATATATATATATATATATATATACACACATACAGAGAGAGGTTCAAGTCACATTATTATGGCCACCGACAACTTTTGATGTTAGCAGCGAGTAGCCAATGATATACGACACGTGTCGTGAGCTGGCTTGGTGGGTATTTTAAGGTGACGTGGGCATTCTGCAAACATATCAACCATCGCTGCCATAGGTAATAAGTGCAATTTATCTGACAAAAGAGAGTGGCAGTATTTCTGAAACAGCGCAGCTTGTGAACTTTTCACGTGCTGCTGTGGTTAAAGTGTAACGTGACTGGACAAATGGCACAATTGTGAAAAAAACAGAATGGAAACTGCGGAGCGCCACGTGCCATTGATGTCAGAGGTGAATGTCGGCTGTGAAGGTGTGTGAGGGCCAACCGACACGCTACAGTAGAGCAACTCAGCATGCAAACGAACCAGGGGGCTACCAGATGTGTGCTTAAAATGACAGTACTGCAAATCATGTTGCGTATGGGGCTCTGAAGCAAATGGCTGGTCACTGCACCCATGCTGACAAGGGATCATCAGCAAAAATGGCTTTAATTTGCACGACCATACTGTAATTGGACCTCTTATGATTGGCAACAGGGTTGCCTTATTTGATGAGTCATGTTTTCTGCTCCATCGACTGGACGGACGTCGGTGTGTCAGGCGCAAAACCTCAGAGAACAAACACTCTGCAACCACTGTTGGAAGAACACAAGTTGGTGGCGGCAGCATTATGGCCTGCGGAATGTTTTCTTGGCATTGTCTGGTTCCACTCATACCTCTGGATGGCACTCTCAACTGATACGGGTATCTATATAACCTTGCAGATCATGTACACCCATACATGTTGACGGTCTTCCCTGGAGCAGATGGGATCTTCCAAATGGACAGTGCAACATGTCATAAGGCCAGAATTGTCCGGGAGCAGTCTGAGAAGCACGAAGAAGACTTCCAAGTGTTCCCTGGCCTCCAAATTCCCTGGACTTGAATCCAATTGAGCACCTGTGGGACCACCTTTATCGCCATGTTCACAGTATGGATCATCCACAAAGCACTCCAGCAGCTGTCGTTTGCACTGCAAATACCCTTGAAGTTGTCCAATACTAGGAAGATATTCAACACGTCATAGATAGGACACCAAGAAAAGATCTTAATATCGTCATAGGAGATTGGAATGCTAAAGTAGGGAACCAAAAGGCAATTGGAATAACTGGCAAGTTTGGCCTTGGAGAACAAAATTAAGTAGGTCAGATTCTAGTAGAAATCTGTCAAGATAATTCACTGGTTATAGAAAAAACCCTCTACCAACAGAAGATCAGATAAAGAGGTGTCAGGAATACACTGAAGATCTATACAGGAAGGGTTTCAACAGCAGTGATGATCTCAATAGTTTTTCCAATGAGCTGGAGCCAGACATCTTGGAGAGTGATGTGAGATGGGCCCTAGGATTTCTGATAACAAGGCTGCAGAAATTGATGGAATCCCAAATGAACTATTCAAAATTCTACAAGATGATGCTGTGAAAGTGTTGCTTGCCTTATGCCAACAAATTTGGCCAATAGACTGGAAAAGGTCAGTCTACATCCCAATTCCAAAAAAAGGCAGTGCCAAAGACTGCTATAGTTATTAAACAATTGAACTAATTTCACATGCCAGTAAGGTAATGCTTAAGATTTATAAGCTTGACTCCAACAATATATGGACCGGGAACTACCAGATGTATAAGCCGGGTTCTGCAGAGGAAGAGGCACACGAGATCAAATTGTCAATGTCTGCTGGATAATAAAGAAAGCAAGAGAGTTCCAGAAAGACATTTACTTCTGCTTCATAGACTATTCTAAAGCCTTTGAATGTGTGGATCACAACAAAATGTGGCATGTTCTTAAAAATATGACAGTATCAGATCATCTCATCCTCCTCCCAAAGAATCTGTATGTGGACCAAGAAGCCACGGTCAGAATCGAACATGGGACAACAGAATGGTTCAAGATCGGAAAAGGTGTGCAACAAGATTGTATATTGTCACCTTATTTATTCAACTTATATGCAGAATACATCATGCATAAGGCCTGACTAGATGAGTCCAATGCCGGAATCAATATTGCTGTAAGAAAATTCAACAACTTCAGATATGTGGATGATACTACCTTGATGGCTGAAAGTGAGGAAGAACTAAAGGACCTATTGATAAGGGTAAAAGAAGAGAGTGCAAAAGGTGCCATGCTGCTCAACGTTAAAAAGATGAATCTCATGGCAAACGGCAATCTTACTTCCTGGCAAATAGATGGGGAAGAAGTAGAGTCAATGACAGATTTTATTTTCCTGGGATCCAAGATATTTTTAGATGGTGACTGCAGCCATGAAATTAAAATACATTTGCTTCTGGGGATAAGCTAGTAAAAAGTAAATATATTAAACTATAAATTATCAATAAAGGTCAGCATAGTTAGAACTATGGTATTTCCAGCAGTAACATAGTAAACAACAAGTGTGTGTGTGTGGTGTTTGGTATGTGTATATTTATATGTTTTAGACATTCAAATGTAAACACAAATGTACTATTTATTTACTGTACTAAGGGCTTCTATCACTCTTTTGCCCACCATAAATTAAATGATTGCTATGGTAAATTACCTCCCCCAAAAATCTACTACACAAACTGATGAGAGACAGTAACCTTGAAACAGCTGTATGTGGATATGATTCCTGAGCTTTGCTTATAGCTGCGTAATTCAGCAGGCATATGCTTAAAGGAAGCCATGTTTAAAATGGTATTGATTACAAGAGCAAAGCTTTTGTGGGCACATTTGCATGTCCCTGCCCAGATTCCTAGAATGCAGTGCAGTAACTTTATTTCTTGGAATTCTGAGCAGGAAACAAGTTTTTTTTACATGTAATGTGAACACAAATGTACTATATATATATATATATATATATATATATATATATATATATATATAAATATATATATATATATAAATATAGTTTACACTGCCTCTACCCTCTCTCTCCCACTTTCTCTTCCTCTCCACATTAACACTGTAAGTATTCACAAGGACAGGTGGGACTCACAAGGAGCAGAGTGATGTTTCTTCCTTCAATGTATGCTTGAAACTTTAGGGTGCATGATAGTGATGTCACAGACCATGTGGTTATTGTTGTGACATCACTGTCACGTGCCCTGTGTTTCGGAAGCTCCACCTTATGAATACTTAAAGTGTTAATGTGGGAATTTTGCAAAGTGTTAATGTTGCTTTAGCCTTGTACTTAACACCTGTAGAGTGCTATGGAATATGTTGGAGAGTTACAAATAAAGATAATAATAATAGACTGCTATTTAAGTATACATTTTTTTTAACAAATTCTATTTAAAAGTGGATGTTATGGATAGTTAGAAATGTAGCTTTACCAAAACAGTGATTTTGGGTGAACTAATTCATAATATTAAATTAAGATACTGTATGTTTATGTGCATATGATTTTAATAATCTCTTTCTCAACCTACTGTAGGCAAACTGTGAAGATCTAAAAGTTTTAATTGGAAAGGACGAATTGAATTTATAAAATGAGGATTTTACCATTATGCGTGATAGCAGTAAGAAGTATTCACTACAATAGTTTGCAGCATGTGAATAACGCCTGCTAGCTGCGTACTGCACAGGCGTTACTTACATGCTGATTGGCGCACCTCCCTGGGGAATACGGCAACTGCGCATGCGCCGTGTTTGTGCACCTGCAGGCCTGACCCACTACTGGGGATGCGTGAGCGGGCTCCACTACTGAGAGAGAGAGACAAAGGGTGAGAGAGAAAGGGAAAGAGGGAGTGAGAGGGAGAGAAAGGGAGGGAGAAAGAGAAAGTGAGATGGGGGACAGAGAGAGGGAAAGGGAAAGAGAGACAGGGAGGAAGAGAGAGAGAGGGGAGAGAGAAGAGGGAGGAGGGAGAGAGACAGAGCGCACAGAGAGAGTGAGAGCGCACACACAAAGATAGGACAGAGAGAGAGAGAGAGAGAGAGGGTGCAGAGAGAGAGGGGGCACAGAGAGAGAGAGGAACACACATAGAGGGAAATAGCAGAGAGAGAGAGACCGCACAGACAATAATACTGTCATTTATGATGGGCAAGTTACTAGTATACTAAATTATACCACATTCAGATAAAATGAGTATATTACCATTATGGGTGATTGGGGAGATTGAGCCGCCAGCCATCTTTGTATCGGGTAACTTTTTAAATATTTTTCTCTTATAAAGTCTACATTAACTGTTCTTAACACATGTATTTTTGCTCAGTATTTGTGTGGTGATCTGTGTGAAACTTGAACTGTCCTCTTAAACGTCCGTTTTTATGAGAACTCTATATATACATATTTGTTTCCATGGATAAGACCTCAGTGGATATATTAATACAATATTACACTTCTCCTAAAAAATTGTAGCTTCCTATTTTTTGCTCGTTTGTCAAACTTCTCCAATTTTCAAAATCACAGATTTAGTTAGTCTCATCAATTTCTGACTTGACAGAAGAGAAGGGACATGAAACCAACTGGAAGGTGTACAGATTTCCTGATAAATCTGAACATTTTAGTAAAATTTCTACTCAGGTCAGAATATGGTTTTATGTATAACGCCTTTCAATAGACTGTGTTGTGTAAGTGATGCCAGTTGTTTTTGAAACTGAGAAACACAATATTTTCTGGTAATAATATATTTCAGTTTAGAGATAGAGTTTTGGTAAGACTACAATTTGATATATAACTAATATGCATTGAAGATTCACTCACAATAATCGAACTTAAACAGAAAATATATATATATGTGATTGGTATGTGAGATAAATTTAGTTAAGAAAATAAAAATACTCAAAAGCTATTAAGAACATATAGACAAAAACAGGTTTCATCAACAGTTTTCTAATCACAGAACCTACGCTTGTTTGTATTTATTACTCACCTTCCCTGATATTTACAGGAGTTTCCTCCTCCTTAACCTGCTGGTGACCCGTTATATTAAACTCTTGTTGCTCAAGTCTTGAGACAGTTGAAGGCCTCACATTCACAGGTTCTGCAAATATATACATACACTTATTATAAATGTTGTGTCTGCGCTTTTTAGATGTAAAATGAAAGGTGTATAAAGTCAGAAACAAATGAAAACAATCGCTTTAAATCAATGCACTGCTTGTAAATATAAATGCAACTTGTATTATTGATCTGTTCACACGAAGAGCTGATTACAATACCTGGGTTTATTTAAATATATCAGTATTTCAATGTTTTTTTCTTTGTTTGTTTTTTTAAACTAAAGGCTTTAAAGAAGATTCAACAAATACTGTCACCAGGTCGCCACAGCGACTAGAATTATCAATCCAGTAACAGCACTTTCCCTCCTTAGATGGTTATGTATTTGATGCATAAACATAAATTACATCAGTAAGAGAGAAAGCATAAATCATCTTTATATCTGCAGCCTTGTTTATTGCATTACAGGGCTATTAATATTTATTACAATCAGTGCGGCTGATGCTTTGATCAGTATCAATGTATCTGCAAGAGGGCTCGATAAATACAGGTTGCCACAGAGACATGACATATCAGTCTTTCCCTCCTTAGGTTGCTATGCATTTGATGAATGTTTACATTTATTTACAGTTTTAAATAATTGAAATAAAACATAATTTCACCAACTGTTGATGTTGCTATGGTGATCACACAAACTCATGATTTTCTTATTGGCTCTTGACTTATTAAATGTATTATTCGTACCAATTGCCTTTAGCTGAACATCTTAACTTTACAATAACGAAAGATTATTTTTTAAAGAACAACTGTATTTAAATCAAAGTATGTAAAAAACTAACAACATTAACAGCTGTGTAAGCCATGGACATTAAACATGTTTTGGGAAAATCTGAATTTTTGTGAAGACTCTGCTTTTGAGTACAGAAATGCATTTTGTGTTTATGACATCACTTCATGTGAGCTGGATCAAGGGTGTGGTTTTGTAGATATTAGGAATGGGTAGGAGGAAACATGGTTAAGTCCAGAGTCTATGCCAGATAATTGTACAGAATTGAACATGACACCACACCCCTTCCTCCTCAGAGGTCTGGAAGTAGTAAATAGCATCAATAGATGCAACTACAGCTCCCCAGATATAGAAACACCCCCCTCACACACAACTTTAATCAATATATCATGGATCCCTCCAGGGTCATGAAGAGGCAGCAGAATTTATATTTTTCTGATTTATAACTAGCCTTATTATTTCTGCTAATTACACTCTTAGTCAGACTCAAAGTTTTCAAATAGAGTAAGATCATATACCTGGAGACTAAGAATAGTTAGTTAGTATCCTCTATTGAAATAAAGACTAAAAAGGTTTAACTCAGTCTTTTACTATTGAGAATTAAGGGAAAGAAAGATGGATGTACAAACAGGATAATTATTATTATGTTTATCACTCACCTGCACGAGCATATGAATGGACTGTCACCTGCTTAATATCCTTATTATCCACCTCATCTTCTTCTTCCTCAACAGTAGTATTGACATGTTCCTCTTGGAAACCTGTTAATTCCAATAAAGAATACTATTTTTAAGGATTCCCTCCATTAAACTGTAATAATAGCTATATGAGTTCATATAACATAACAAGTGTAATTATTCCATTTACATAACAAGGACTGACCCTAGAATGTAACCTTTGCTGTGTTGTGGCCATCAAATAAATAATATATCTATGTTACCTGAGCTCCTGTTTCTTGGTAATCCCAATCCCGTAAGAGTCTTGTGAGTCTCATCCAACATCATTGTGTACTTGTGTCCATCTATATCACTCTGAAAGACACAGTAGGAGATGTGATTATGCCATTACTGAAATACAGAAGTTTTACAGCAGGGAGGCATCTTATATGGACATAAATCCACCTATTCTTCAATTAATTAGCAAATTTGTCCTTCAACTTAAATGGCATTTGTGAGTTTGTCTCAAAGAAAGTGCCATGTCCAACTGTCACACCCTGTAATGGTGTCTGTGGTTTGTTTATTTAATAAAAAATGTGCAATATTCATTGATATAACTTTACGGTTTGCTATAAATATGGGGACCTTGCCATGTAACACTGAAACCAACCTTAAAACATTTTCGGCCAGGCTCTGCGCCTCTCTATAAGTATAATAAACATTGCTATATAATTATTATTACACTTATGTTGCTTGATTTGTCAGGATTGGATACATATCCCACAGGCCAAATGGTACTCAGTGGGTTGGATTTTCGGTATGTACTTATAAATTCAATAATATAGTAATCTGTAAATAAAATGTTTGAAATGAATGTTAAACTGACTGAACTGATGGGTCTGTCTCCACCTCCCCGTCACACAACTCATATTGTTTCTGTAGAAGCCAATGAAGATATCTGGTAGCTGTTTAATTATTCTGATTTAAGCAGCTCTTTAATCTGATGTAACATTATATTAGCCATTGTTTAGAAAATGAGTCAATAAATAAAAAAAACATTGTATTCCCTAATGACTGGATGTGAGAGGTGAAACTCACAAAGCATAGGGAAAGGGGAAGATGAGTGATAACTACTGAATAATTAAATGACTGCCATGTGATTTAAATGGCTTCCACATAAACAATGTTGACATATGACAGGAGGGAGGTGGAGACAGATCAAACACACCAGGCAGGTAATATTCATTTGAAAATAATTTTAATTACAGATGGCTTTATTGCTTATTTTTTTAAATACATATTTCTTGAACTAAGTACTAGATGACATCCCTATACTGGAGCTTAGTGAAACTATTCAAAGCTGGCCCATAAATGTATTCTGTAAGAAACTGGAAAACAAAGGTTTGTCAGTAAATGGAGTCACTGTGTCCTGGTATAATGTCACATTGTCCAGCAGTGCTCACCTCTCCAGAAAGGTGAATGTTGGAGGAAGTCTTCTTTACAATGGTGTATTCCTACAGGATGAGAGAGGAACATGTCAGATATCAGTGAAAATGAGTGTCCTTTGTGTACATTTCTTACACATGAGGAATAGTCACTTATTACTAGCTCAATACTCAAGTAATTTCTTCTCCTCCATACAATATTGTCTAATATATAGTTCTGCGCCTCACCCTCTGACTATTGCCATACCCCAAGGTTCAGTCCTAAGCCCACTCGTATTCCCCATTTATACATCCTCACTTGCTACCCTAATATAATCTTTATGATTTCAGTATCATCTATATGCAGATGACACCTCAATCTACCTCTCAGCGCCCAATATATCCCCCACTCTTCTAGCTCATGCTGCCAACTGACTCTCTAGCATATCCTCCTGGATGTCTGCCTGTCAACTCAAACTCGATATGTCGAAGACTGAGCTCTTTCTCTTCCCACCCTCTTCCACAGCTTTCACTCCTCACATATCTCTTTCTGTTGACAATGTCATTATCACTCCAACTTACCAGGTCCATTATCTTGGAGTTTACTGGTCTCTGCCCTCTCTTTCATTTCTCACATCCAATCAATAACAAATTCTTGTACTTTCACCTAAAAACCATCTACAAAATATATCACTCATCATATCTTGTGTCCACTACTGCAACTCTCTTCTTGCTGGCCTCCCCGTCACCCATCTGCACCACCCCAATTCATAATAAATATCTCCGCTAGACTCTACCATATTCAATGCTCTGTGTCTGCAGTACCTTTCTGTCAGTGACTCCACTGGCTTACCATAACCTACAGATTAACATTTAAAATCATGACTCTAACTGTGTATGCTAGATTCTAAGCTCAGTTACAGGACTATGGAAAATGTTGCATGTTAAAAATAAAGGATAATAATTATATATCACTGTCAGCACAAATCTAAACTCAAGTTTTGTTCAATACATTCATACTCTGGTCGCATATAAACACTGCAAATTGCACAGCCCTGATATATAATACAGATATAGAGATTTTTTCTATTATAACATATGTCTTTCTGCCCGACCCATTACAGTCAAACACAAGGAAAGGACTATCCTCTGTGCTAATGTAAATCCATTTGATAGTACAGTCCTCTCTTGGGCCTAAACTCATACATAGTCACTATTTTAGCCTCTGATCCCTTCCCTTATGCTTAGATTTACGTGTCTTATGTAACCTATTCCTGGACATCGCTTTCCAATAGGAGATAACAGTAGTGTCATTGGGACATTGTCCAGAAACTCTCACCTCTCCAGTCAGCAGGGAGATGATCTCCAGGGAGTGTTTCAAGATCCCCTTTATTCTTTGTGTATCCTTAGTCATCTCAAGCACTGTCAGTGAAGTTGTCAAACGCTGCGATACTGAAACCTGTGATTTTTAGATAGAAACATGAGATAATAAAAGTATTTGTCATTGTATTAAGATATATATATATGAAAAGGGCTATGTGGAGATAGTAACAGGTAACATTCCCAGCATGCCTCACCTCACCAGTCAGCAGGATGAGGATTTCCAGGATATGATTCAGGATCCTCTCAGACATCTTCTTATTTTTGGTCTTCATCTGTGATTGTGTCGGATGCTGACTTGGTCTTCAAGAAAGAGAAATTTGTCAGGAATTATAGATGGGAGTAAATAGCTCAATAACAGGGCCATCCATACCTTTTCATTGTGTTCAATTTGTCTTTGACTTGTACCTAACCCCTGCATAGCACCACGGATTATGTTGGCGCATTACAAATAAAGGAAATTATACTAATAATAATAATAATAATAGGGACCTTCTTTGTCTAGATGAGGCACTTGATGAAAGTCATAGGACATTTTTCTTGTGTTTTATTATGACAATGCACTATATGCTATGTGATCACAAGGACCTCCTGCAATTTCTTCAGTGCCACTACAGACATACCGGCATATAATATCTATATAAATAATTATTTTTAAGATCCAGATTGGCAGCTATAACAAACTGAACATGTGAAGTCTCCTCACATCTGATGGCTGTTCTTATTTTTGAACTGGGCTTGGATGGAAATAACTGATTGGGGTCTTTAAAGGGACATTATCATCCCAAAAACACATTAGTTACATCTTAAAGATAATTAAATATGTCTATACATTTTACTAGCATTTTTTTTTTATCTACCATAAATCATTTGTAGAGTCTTTCCAGCATTATATGTATGGCTAATTTGTTGCTCAGAGCACTTGATATCTAACTGACACCACAGGCAAGCAGACCATAATGCTAATTAGCACATCAATTCAGCTAACTGGGGCGACAGGATCATTTTAAACAATAATAAGTATTGTATATTATCTGTGCTTATGGCAATAATAAACTAATGATAATATAAAACACCATTGTACCTGTCTAATTGTTTATACATATTCCCTTATAAGATATATATCAAGTATATTAATGGTACATCTGCTGAAATAAAGTATACAGAGTCTGCAATAGTGATAATGATATAATATTTATGATATAATAATTATAATGTAATGTAATCAATAAGAATATATATGGAAATAGACTAAATGGTGAAGGAGCTCAGAGATATACCTCCTCTCACCAAAATAAATAAAGATATATACATACATAGCACATGTAAAAATACATATACATCCCCCCGCGATAGATAGATAGATAGATAGATAGATAGATAGATAGATAGATAGATAGATAGATATAGATGTCTCCCCACTATATACTCACAGCTACAGTCTCTGACACTGGCTCAATCACTTCTCTTTGTTCAGTTACTACTTCCGTATCCTGTTGCTAGGAAGCGGGTATGACGACAAGACGCTTGATGCGCGTATCACTTGGATCGCCATGTTTGTTCTGGGTAATGTCAGAGAAAGGTCTCAGAAAATAGGAATAACACACGATAAACAGCATATATTAGGAGGAAGATAATGAGTCAAATTGTTCAATTGTATCTGAAGAGAGCTAAACATCTTTATATGAATACATTAACAACGGAAACCGTATTGTATTCAGGAGCCCGCCTCTCTACTGTGCTGATTGGTTGCTGCATGTACTGCAGTGGTTTCTGGGACTTGTAGTCGGAAGAAACAACGTCCGGTGAATAACTTAATTTCCTGTCCAACATGGCGTCGGCGAACTGATCTTTGTGTCTTCACTTGCTCTCACAAGGTAAAACAAATTCATCAATATTCTAGTAAATCATATAGAGAGATAATTTAGTTAACGCGCATGGGTAGCATTATTTTAGCAATAAGTACAATAAGATAATAATATTCTCTCTCTCTTCTTCTTCTTCTTCTTCTTCTTCTTCTTCTTCTTCTGTAAGTCCCTCTCCCATCTCCTCTTACTCTCACTCCTTCTTCTGATGTAGATATGTCCCCTAACCCAGGCCCCATGACTCATTTCCACCTTCTCTCAGCCAATCACACCCCCCAGGACAACAGACATCCAAAGTACACATAATGTTATATCCATCACCTGTCTCATAACATATAAAAACCTTAACAATAATGCACCCTCTTATATGTCTGCCCTCCTCTCAAAATACTCCCCCAACTGCCCTCTTTGTTCTGTTAATGACCTTCTTCTTATCTCCTCTCTTGTCACCTCCTATCACAAGTCATGCCCTCAGATCTTTTCTTGTTCTGCTCTTACCCTATGGAGCTCCTTATATTGCTTGACCAGAGTATCTTCCTGCCTCAAAAGCATAAAAAATATTCATCTGTTTAAAGGGTTATCACATTCTGCCTTAATATGCACAATTGCTTACTCAACAGCATAATATTGCTCACACACAATCCACAGTTCAACACACTGCCACCTCCACTTGCACCGGTCTTCTGCCATCTTGCATCTCTTATCCTCTTGTATCACACCCCAACCTTACCTTTTACATTGTAAACTCTTCAGAGTAGGGGACTCTCTTATGTTGCACCAAGCTTTCTGCGGACCCATTTGTTTCATATTTGCATTGCATTGTACCTGTACCTGTTCTTCTACTTACCTTAGAATTTGTATATATCTTTGTTGTCACAACCTACTATGATGATGGGATCTAGAGTATCCTAGTACTCTTATTCCCAGTAGGTTTAGACCTAAGTTTGGGTGACTCTAGACCTACGGACAGTCTTCGTCGGTACAAAGGCATTAGTCCCAGCTTGCTTTGGTAGTGTACCTGGGAGCACCTTGGTAGGGAGTCAGAACGAGCTCCTCTACAAGCATATGCCTCTGGGTCAATAATACATGCTTAGTCAAAGTATGAAAATTAAGAACACTTTATTTTGGAAACACACAGTATTTAAACAACTCACAAAACCAGTACAGGGAGTGGCTACCCCCTTGTCCAACCCTCATCTTCCTCTTGGCCAATGGGGTAATCTCCAGAGTAACTTGATTACCTCTGGCCAATGGACTAGAGGTAAGCTCTGGGAACTTTCAGACCCCTCCCCTGGGCCGCCCACTAGGTGTGGCTACCTAATTTAGTTGGTCTCTGGCTCTCAAGGGAGAAACATATATGTGCTCCTGTACTATGACCCTGATATTGGGCTGAAGACCCCATAGGGGTTAAGGTGCCTCAATGTCTGTACAGACCCCTTTGTTCTGGCCTTGCTATCACTTCAAGTGTTTACTTTAGGTAATAGCTGGAAGGCAGATGGGTGATCTACTCAGGTTACTATCTGTATCAGACCCAATATGGATGACTGCACACAACATGGCTCCCACATTACAATACAATATATTTACAGATATTACCACTACAACATTTTATAACCCACATGTTATGAGTTGAGGCAGTACTTCCCACGTCAGTCCACTTAATGCGTTATGACGACTTTATTAGTGGTGACGTGGTAAACTGCCTCTTCTCTGAATGCATAACAATAACAGTGGGACTCTGCCCTGAATATATAACATTATAACAGTGGCTCTGGGAGCCCAAAACCTTCTGTTCAATAACATGTGGCAGATAACAGTTCCAATCCAAGATGGCCCCTGGCTGATTCATGACAACACCTCCCCCAAGCGTGACAGGGATCATCCCTGATTTTCCCAGCTACGCTGATAGTCATGAATATGCTGGTTTGGCCAGGCCCTCTGTATGCTATGCCAGTACCAGTCCGTTCGCACACAGTCCCAAGGTGTAGCGACAAAACCTCCCTCAGTGCGTGGTCTTGCCCTGACTGTACAGAGGAAATTGCTCTTCCCATGCAACCCCCACCCAAATAGTCCAGGATCCCATCTCTCTCTTCTTGGCAGCAGCATGGAAGTCACTGGGGACACAGTGGGTTGCACCCATACACCCTTCTGAGGCAAAATAGTATCTTGGGGAGCCCCACAAACCAACCCCGGTCTCAAGGCAACCCCTTTCCCCTCAGCCAGTCCCCACAGCTGGGCTGGGGTTTCTAAAACAGTCTCTGGACCTATAGGACCACAAGGGGACAGTCCAGTAACCCCCTCAGGCAGCATATTACTGTTGGGAGGCCAACAACACACCCACTGCAGAAAAGTACACACCGGGCTGTGCTGACCTCCAGCATCCATGATGATGCCAAGACCTGGATGCTCCTTTCCTGCTGCCTCTGCAGCCTGGGACAGCTCCTCCTGGTTGTCCTTTATTGCCCCTGGTGGTGCAACTGTGCTCTGGCTCTCTGATGCAGGCTGGGGAATCTCGCAATTCCCACCCAGCCGGTTCTTTGGGGCCCTCAGCTGACCCTCTTCTTCTATGGCCTTTTGCTTGGTACCCTTATCCCAGTCCTCCAGGTTTAACTGGGCCTTTGGAGCATTGTCTGTTCCAGTGGGCCTCTGGACATTGGTTATCCAGGGTATCTCCCCACTTGGTTCACCCTCTACTATGGTGCCACACTGCACCCACGGCTCCTTTGCCAAGGCTGGCAAGCTTGCTGCCCCTGTCTGGCTCTTGGTGCCCCTGGCACTCTCTTGGTGCCCCTGGCACTCTTGGTGCCCCTGGCTCACTTGGTGCCCCTGGCACTCTTGGTGCCTCTGACTCTCTTGGTGCCCCTGGCACTCTTGCTGTGTGAGGCCTGGTTCCCTGTAGCTAAGAACCAGTTCTTTTCCCTCCCCACAGTCCATTACATAGCCCTCTATGCCTCTGTGCTTCACTAGCACCTTTTGTAGCAACTCTCCTGGGGTGTCAGGGTACAGATTTTGGTTATCTGTTGTAGGCTGGGGAATCTTATCCTTCCCACCCAACCTGACCTCTACGGCCTTCTCCCCAGAGTGCATTACATAGCCCTCCCCACAGTCTCTTGGGTGGCTATCCTGAGCCCCTGGCTCCATTAGCAGTTCTGGCCCATTCACTATGCCTAGAACTTTGGAGGGCAGACTTAATTCATCTGGCCCTATCTTGTGAGTAGTTAGCCCTTCCTCTGGGATTACATCTCTTGGGATATCAGGGTGCAGACATTTATTATCTGACCCCACCCAGGGAACATTTCTCTGAGTCTCTGGCGCTTGTAGTTGGTGAGTAGGCCCTGACACAGTCTCTATATTTTTTAAAGGAACGCATTCTCCATCACTATGTTCTCCCCAGACCCCTTGCACACAATCACTTCGGTTCATACCATCTGTGTTGTAAATATCTGGCGACCAGTCCTCTTGACTGGGTTGTTCCCCTCTTGATGGGCAAAATGTCTCCCCATAGATCTTGTCCCACAACTCAAAATACTCCTCCTCCAGCTGCAGTTCCTGCTCAATCATGTGTACTATTAAATTAGCCTCCATGGACGATGGTTCCAGTCCCAGACCACGACAGCCTTCCACAAACAAGTTGTTGTGCCTTTTAAATGTTCCTATGCCCCCTTCAGGATCACCATACACAATGTCTTGGAGGCCAGAATCTATCTCCAAGCGGAAATCAAACTCCTCCCCAAGGCCACCAACTATTCTGGCGTGAAAAACATGATATTGGTTCTCCAAGGCAACCTCTTTTCTTACTAGTACTTCCAGCCAGCCCATTAGCTCATCGTCCTGCCACAGGTTCAGAATCGCCATTCATTTCTCTAGACGCAGTGTCTCTCTGTAGCCAAATCTTTGTTGAGCTGGGGCTCTCGCTCCATTGCGCTCCTGCCAGATCCTCTGGCAATGCTGGTCTAGTAAGTTGGACACCTCTTGTGCGGTCATCTTACTGGGGTATAAGTGCCTTGCTGCTTCATACCGCCTTGTTGCCTCTGTTATGATGTCCGTCTGTTCCATTCCTGGTCCTTGTAGAGTCGTCCCACCACTGCCAGCCAATTGTCACAACCTACTATGATGATGGGATCTAGAGTATCCTAGTACTCTTATTCCCAGTAGGTTTAGACCTAAGTTTGGGTAACTCTAGACCTATGGACAGTCTTCATCGGTACAAAGGCATAAGTCCCAGCTTGCTTTGGTAGTGTACCTGGGAGCACCTTGGTAGGGAGTCATAACGAGCTCCTCTACAAACATATGCCTCTTAGTCAATAATACATGCTTAGTCAAAGTATGAAACTTAAGAACACTTTATTTTGGAAACACACAGTATTTAAACAACTCAAAGAACCAGTACAGGGAGTGGCTACCCCCTTGTCCAACCCTCATCTTCCTCTTGGCCAATGGGGTAATCTCCAGAGTAACTTGATTACCTCTGGCCAATGGACTAGAGGTAAGCTCTGGGAACTTCCAGACCCCTCCCCTGGGCCGCCCACTAGGTGTGGCTACCTAATTTAGTTGGTCTCTGGCTCTCAAGGGAGAAACATATATGTGCTCCTGTAGTATGACCCTGATATTGGGCTGAAGACCCCATGGGGTTAAGGTGCCTCAATGTCTGTACAGACCCCTTTGTTCTGGCCTTGCTATCACTTCAAGTGTTTACTTTAGGTGATAGCTGGAAGGCAGATGGGTGATCTACTCAGGTTACTATCTGTATCAGACCCAATATGGATGACTGCACACAACATAGCTCCCACATTACAATACAATATATTTAAAGATATTACCACTACAACATTTTATAACCCACATGTTATGAGTTGAGGCAGTACTTCCCACGTCAGTCCACTTAATGCGTTATGACGACTTTATTAGTGGTGACGTGGTAAACTGCCTCTTCTCTGAATGCATAACAATAACAGTGGGACTCTGCCCTGAATATATAACCTTCTGTTCAATAACATGTGGCAGATAACAGTTCCAATCCAAGATGGCCCCTGGCTGATTCATGACATTTGTAATTTGCTAATTGTGCCCACTGTGCATATACTGTACTCTATATATATATATATATATATATATATATATATATATATATATATGTGTGTGTGTGTGTGTGGTCTTCCTTCATTCTCGTTGACCAGGCTCTGCGTGTCCGATTCAGTGATGTACAGGTAGGTCTGTACTAGTGCAGTTCACACTTTTTTTTTTTTTTCAGCAGTATGTCTTGCCTTGTAGGTTTGGCAGCCTTTGTGCATGAGTTTGCACCTTGCTATACATTTCATTGTGAGGTTTTCTCAGTTGGAGGTGACGATCCTGAGAGACGTGAAGGAGTCCTTCAGCGTGTCCTTGAACCTTCTCTTTTGGAGCGCTTTTCCTGAGTAGCCCAATTCCTATTCTCCAACTCCCTTCTTGACTCCTTCCAATCTGACTTCGGAACCCAACACTTCACAGAGACAGCTCTTACAAAAATCACTAATGACTTGTTTACCGCCAAGTTAATGGGTCAGTTCTCTATTCAAATTCATTATTTTTCCTTGGATATTGTAGATCACTTTCTTCTTATTCATATTCTCCATTCCCGTGGCATCTGTGACAAAGCTATCTCATGGCTCACATTTTATCTAAAAATTCAAAAATTTAGTGTCTACTTCTCTGGCATCCACTTTCTTACTCACTGCATCTTAAGTCTATCACGTTCCTGTATCAAACCATATCCTTATACGTGTTTTGTCCTCCGTAGGAGCGCTTTCCTAGAGTGAGTTCTCCATACAATAGCTTTTTGGGGATTTGCTACGCTGACATTTTGTCAACATGCCCAGCCAATGTGGTATGGTCTTTCTTCAGCAGTGTATGAACTGATAACAGACAGGCTCTGAAAAGGATTGAAGTATCTGGCACTTTTCTTTCCAATATGTATATATCTTGTTGTTGTTCAGTCATACAGTTGTGTCTGACTCTCAGTGATCTATTGACCACAGCATGCGAAGCACATCTGGCAGCAAGTGCTCCTCTGAGCTCCCTCAAGCTCATGTTTATTGCTTCAATTACCTCATATATCCCCTTCTTTGTGTGCCTTCAATTTTTTCCCATCATCAAAGTCTTCTCTAGGGAATCTTGTCTTTCATGATATGGCCCAAATATTAGTATTTTTAGCCTCATGATAAACCCTTCTACTTTTTGGCTTCGTGTTCTGTAATGCTGATTGATTAGGTGGGCTCTAATAATTTTCTCCAGCACCACAAGTCAAATGTGTCAATTCTATGGAACTCAGCCTTTTTTATGGTCCATAAGTTCTAGCTATGCGGACCTTTGCTGATAGTGATACACCTTTGCTTTTTAATAGCTTGTCCAGACTGGCCATTGCTTTCTTTCCCAGAAGCAAACATTTTTTTATTTCATGGCTGCAGACACCATCTTCAGAGATCTTTGAGCCCAGGAAATAAAATTCTGTCCATGCCTCTACTTCTTCTCCATATATTTGCCAGGAACAGAGACTGCTGTTTGCCATGATTTTCATCTTTTTAACATTGAGCAGCAGGACGACTTTTGCAGTCTCTTCTTTCACCCTCATCACTTGGTCCATTAGTTCATCCTCATTTTCAGACATCAGCGTAATATCATCAGGGTATCTGAGGTTGTTGATATTTCTTCCAGCAATATTAATTCCGTCTTTCGATTAATTCAGCCAAGCCTTACGCATGATGTATTCTGCATATATCTAAAATAAATAAGGTAACAATATACAACCTTGTCGCACTCCTTTTCCGATTTTTAACCATTCGGTTGTTCCATGTTCGGTTCTGTAAAATGTGATTATTATTATTATTATTATTACTATTTACACTATTCCTTTATGTCTCAGTGTGATATAGATGAACACAAAGTGATAATGGATGAGAATCACCAGACACAAAGGATTTTGGGAATGTCAGGACCCAGGAGCTCAGGTAACTCTATTTAAAAAGTCACTAAAATGTCATGTTTATACTATACTTTTTTGAAAAAGTTAAATTGATAAGAGGAAAAATCTTTTAGAAAACAAAACAAAAAAAAACAAATGCATTATTTGTTTGTTTTTATTGTTAGTATTATCTTTATTTTTTTATTGTATGGCTGCAACAATTATGTGAGACTTGCGATAGAATGAAATGAAGGTACAACTCGCAATATAATCTATTTCAAAAAGGACAAAGCAAAAAAAGAAATAGCCAAGCAGCATAGGTTTGTCTATTTACTACCTTAAAATCTGTATTTATTCTAATTACCGTCTAAAACTTTCCTATTATCAAATTCTTCTATTGAAAGTCGGACTATAATTTACCTTTAATCTTGATAAAGTATTGACTCTTGTCCAAGTATTGACTCTTATCTATATAGAGTGCCTTGCAAAAGTATTCACCCCCCTTGGCATTTTTTCGTGTTTTGTTGCCTCACAATCTGGAATTAACATGGATTGTTTGAGGATTTGCATCATTTAATTTACAGAACATGCCCACAACTTTGAAGATGTTTTTTTGTTTTTTGTTTTTTTTTATTGTGAAGCAAACAGCAAATAGGACAACATAATAGAAAAAGTCAATGTGCATAACTATTCACCCCCCTAAAGTCAATACTTTGTAGAGCCACCTTTTGCGGCAATCACAGCTCCAAGTCACTTTGGATAAGTCTCTATGACCTTGACACATCTTACCTCTAGGATTTTTGCCCATTCCTCCTTGCAAAACTGCTCCAGCTCCTTCAAGTTGGATGGTTTGTGCTTGTAAACAGCAATCTTTAAGTCTGACCACATATTTTCTATTGGATTGAGGTCTGGGCTTTGACTAGGCCATTCCAACACATTTACATGTTTTCCCTTAAACCACTCAAGTGTTGCTTTAGCAGTGTGTTTGGGGGCATTGTCCTGCTGGAAGGTGAACCTCTGTCCTAGCCTCAAATCACGCACAGAGTGGTACAAGTTTTGCTCAAGAATATCCCTGTATATAGCACCATCCATCTTTCCCTCACCTCTGACAAGTTTCCCACTTCCGGCTGCTGAAAAACATCCCCACAGCATTATGCTGCCACCACCATGTTTCACTGTTGGGATGGTGTTCTTTTGGTGATGTGATGTGTTGGGTTTGCGCTAGACATACTTTTTGGGAGTCTCCCACATGCTTTTTCACAAACTCAAAATGTGCCATTTTGTTTTTTTGCTGAAAGTAATGGCTTTCTTCTGGCCACTCTGCCATAAAGCCCAACTCTATGGAGCGTACGGCTAATTGTCGTCCTATGTACAGATACTCCAGTCTCTGCTGTGGAACTCTGCAGCTCCTCCAGGGTTATCTTAGGCCTCTGTGCTGCCTCTCTGATTAATGCCCTCCTTGCCCAGTTCATGAGTTTTGGTGGGCGGCCGTCTCTTGGCAGGTTTGCTGTTGTGCCATGTTCTTTCCATTTGGTTATGATAGATTTGATGGTGCTCCTGGGAATCATCAAAGATTTGGATATTTTTTTATAACCTAACCCTGACTTGTACTTCTCAACAACATTGTCCATTACTTGTTTGAAGAGTCCCTTGGTCTTCATGGCAGTGTTTGGTTAGTGGTCCCTCTTGCTTAGGTGTTGCAGCCTCTGGGGCCTTTCAAAAAAGGTGTATAAATGTAATGACAGTTCTCGTGGCACTTAGATTACACACAGGTGGACATCATTTCACTAATGATGTGACTTCTGAAGGTAATTGATTGCACCAGAGCTTTTTATGGGCTTCATAACAAAGGGCGTGAATACATACGCACATGCCAATTTTCTGTTTTGTATTTCTAAAAAAATAGTTTTATGTATATATTTTTCTCATTTCACTTCACCAACTTAGACTATAGAGTTCTGATCCATCACATAAAATTCAGATTAACAAAACATTGTTTTTAAGGCTGTAATGTAACAAATTAGGTAAAAAGTCAAGTGGGTGAATACTTTTGCAAGGCACTGTATGATAAGTATTGACTCTTGTCCAAATTTTGGCTCTTCTCCAAGTATGTAAAGTATTGACTCTTGTCCAATTATTGACTCTTGTCAAAGTATTGACTCTTGTCCAAGTATTGACTCTTAACAAAATACTAGCAAATTGCCCATCAATAAATGACGGGCATAAAATTGTAATGCAGGCAATGCTGTTTGCCACACAATGTGAGGCTTTTGCTTCTCTGAGCACCTTTGGCGCTCATTGCGAACCTTTCCTCCCGCCTACTGTACGGGCCGCTCATTGCAGGGTTCATTAACCTGCAAGTTTTGTGCTTGGGAATGCAATATGTCTCTTTCCAGCATCTCCCCCCTGTGCCTTCCCTGTGTGTTTCTCTACTGTGACTCTGCTGACTGTTTGTGTGGGGGGCGCTGACTGCCATTTGTTTTATTTTCAAAGTCCCGCGTGCCTGGCGTTGTTGGTGTAAGTGTTAGAAGATATACAACGGCAAAGACACTAACGCTTACTCCAACAACACCAGGTACGCAGGACTTACAAAATACATGACGGTAAAGGCACTAACATTTACACCAACAACGCCAGGGATGCGGCACTTAGAAAATACACGACGGCAAAGACACTAAGTCCCGCTTTCCTGGCATTGTTGGTGTAAGTGTTAGTGTCTTTGCCATTGTGTATTTTGTAACTCACGTGTGCCTGGTTTTGCTCAGCCCTGTTTTCATCCTGTTTCAGGAACATTTACGTTTTTTGTCCTCCATTTTTTTTCTTGCTTAGCCAATTTTCGAGTGACGAAACACATCAAATAAGGCTCAAAATCGCTTGCAAGTTCACTACCATGCTTCTTGGCTCTCCCACTGTGCTGTGTGTGAGTGTGTATTTATGGTTTTTTTTAATATTTTTTCTTGTTTTTCATGTTTTTTATTTCCGCGGGTCGGCCTTTGGCGCTCAATGCTGCTTAATTGCTCATTTCAGCCTAATTCCTGCGTGCTTCAATGCCTCAACTGCTCACCTCGCCTTTGGCGCTCATTGCCTAAGTCCTGCAAGCTCGGAAGTCATCAATGAGAGGCTCGCAAGCGTGGCGACAAATCACAGTTTGACAACTATTATATGTGATTGACTCTAAGTATTGAATCTTATCCATGTATTGACTCGTATCCATTATGTTAAATGCACTGTATCAAGAACAACTAAATCAAATATTTGGTGTAAATTTGTCCAAACCCATTTAAAATTTGCTTTTTTTTTTACCAATAGGGATAAATGGTGGAGCTTTGTGTCCTGAATTAATTAATGAGGAAGGAGAATATGAGAAGGAAGAAAATGATATCCTGCAGCTGGGAATCCACTCAGATCCCTGTGCAGGTGAGTGATAAAGATAATTATTTATCTGTTTTTGTATAAAGACTTCTTTAAGGAGGGATATTTTGTTAATAATAATAATTTATAAATAATTAGTATTTTAGCTCCTCAATTGTCTGGCTGAGTCCATAGTTTATCATCCCCTACCTTAAGAGATGCATAAGTCACACTTTTCAGAGACAAGTAAATATTTGTCTTTATAAATGTCTGATAGTTAACATAAAAGGGTCCTGGCCACTAATTTGCCCCATGTGATACTTTTGAAAGGATAATAATAATAACAATAATGCACTGAGATACCGAACCCTTACCCAACACATGCCCAGAAATATATATATTATTAATCAGGCAGTGACCCTTTAACATATTTTGGCGGACCCAAATTAATTTAATATCTGCATAATAATCCTATGTATATTCTTTATTTAGTAATGTTTTCCTAAAAGTATATAGTATATATAGAAGTACATAGTATA
Source organism: Discoglossus pictus (assembly GCA_027410445.1). Lineage (NCBI taxonomy): Eukaryota > Metazoa > Chordata > Amphibia > Anura > Alytidae > Discoglossus > Discoglossus pictus. The sequence goes on along the minus strand of CM050170.1, from coordinate 99,090,182 downwards.
GTATAAAGGCTTTCTTATATTTGTACTTGCTATTAAAATATACATCATTTTAATTCTAATTTTGTCTTGAAAGGTGCCTGCCTGTAGGGGTCTCCATTCCCAGACTCTTGCATTTGATCCTTTCCTCCATATCTCCTTAAATCATTCCAAAGGGCAGTGTTTACTACATGGATAGAGCAGCCACCACTGATTCTGCTCAGTAAGAGTTTACAGATCTCCAATTGCGCGCCACTCCTGCTGCCTTTTGATTGGTCTACAATGGAGGATGATAGAGACAGCTTTAGCATTGATCTGCCCCTTAAAATAAGCAAAATTGAGAATTAGTCCATATAAAGGAGCATTTATCTCTGCATCCCCCTAGCAATGAGCATTTTAATGTAAAAAAGATGAGCGATGAGTAGTTTTTATATTTGTATTAATGGACCATCATATGTGTATTAGTCTAAAAAAAAAAATCATATATACTGTATATATATATATATATATATATATATATATATATATATATATATATATATATATATATATATCAGGACTTGACAAATGCCGGGAGCCAGGTCACATGATAAACACTGTATATCTCTATTATACAATTCTGAGCCTGTGCAGAGAGTGTGTTACATTGCTCGGGTTCAGCACCACCAAGCTGACATATATATAAGTCCAGAAAGCAGTGTTTGGCAGAGGAGGCTCCACTGCGATGTAAAGTCATATTCAGGGTACTGGTGTGCAACTGATATCGGGCAGAGTACCATCTGGCTTTGTCCACTTGGAGGATGTGTGACTTTACCTTTGTGTATTTGGTATCCCACCATCTTTAATCTTTTTAACTCCATGTTAAGTTTTTTGAGTTTATTTTAGTTTTTGCTCCAATGGTATGACCTTCTTCCCTACCAACAGACTCACCTTATAAAAATGCTAATTTCTAGAGGACAATTTTTAATTTTGCTGATTTTTAAAGGGCAGATCCTTGGTAAAGCTGTCTCTATTAATGTTGCTATGGTCCTCCACTAACCAATCAAAAGGCATTAGAGGTGGAGTATTGGTGGAGAGATAGACAATGTTAATGAGCTGAATCAGTGCTGCCTGGTCTCTATGCAGTCCACTCCTGTTAAGTAAACACTTCCCATTGGAATGATGGGAGGAGGAGTATAGAAAAGTAGACCCTTAGGTGGGCAACGTTCAAGAAATAATTGTGAGTAAAATTATTTATATAATTTTAGAATAATAATAAACCCTTTTAATGCACATTACATGGGAAGGTTTTATACTATAGTAACATAAAAATCAACTCTAACAGTTTTCTTTTAACAAATTTAGTAAATTAATAGAACCTTCTGTGATCCCAGATATTTTAGTAAAACTAACGATTTTTGTATATTCATTTTCTGAAGAATATTGGTGATTTTTTTTATATTTTTAGTATAGCATAGCCTTGGCGTGTACCAAACAAAGGATAGCAGCTTAAACAGCTTATGTTTATTTTTATAGGCAATGTAAACATGAAACCATTTGTTTTTCCAAAACTTTATCATGAAAAAGAGACAAATGTTAAGGAGATTAAGGAGGAAGAATTGCCTATAAATATCAGTGAAGGTAAGTAATATAGAAAACACTATGGTAAATGTTATATGTTGTGACAAAGTAAGACCAGGGATTTGTGAAATAGTCAACTCTTGGAGCAGAGATCACACCATCAATGTGAAAGGGTTAACTCCTGGTGTAAAGTTCTCACCGGGGGGTGTAAAAGAGTGAACTGCTCTGGAGGAATTTGATTAGCTCAGATCAGCACAGACTTTAAAAGAGTGACTGTTGGGAGATGGGTGTGGCCAATTTATGTACTGACAGCCTTGGGTTAATGAACTGCAGGATTGCAGCCTGAAAATGTCTGAAACCAGAGCACTGAACCAATGGGAGACATATAGTGTGTCACAGTGTTTAACACAAATACATAGTGGGAGCCATAGGAGACGTGTCATTCTTTTGACTTTCTTGGGTACTATATATTGATTCATCATATTATTCAATCAGAACCGTTTATTGTTATTCCATCTTGCCTCAACTTGTTTTTCTCTTGATTACTTGTTACTGTAACATCACATTTCTACTTGTGGTCTATGGTGACTTATTACCCTAAATAAAGGTTATATATTTATTTATTTTTTTCAACTGTCCCATTGTTTTGGGATGATATTAAATGACAGGATATGGGGCACCATTGTATTCAGAGGAGCTGCACACAAAAAACATTGCATTGATATATAGACAAGAAAGATTAGGAAGCCAAAGGATATTTAATTCTTTATTTATTTATTCTTTATACATGTCAGATCTCCATGATGTAAATCTAGACATAATATCAGTTATTAAGGAAGAAGAGGATGAGATTGATCAAAAGGATATTCTGCGGGTGACAGTCAATTCAGATCTTTGCACAGGTGAGTTATAAACATGGTTATTAGCTACATGGGTATGTGAGTAAAATTACTGTGTTTAGACAAAGTACTTAAACATTTTAGTTCTTCTTTATTTGTTTAAGTCACTAGTTTTACTGTGAATGGGTTACTGATGGCCCTATTTTTCTAACATCATTATTTCAAAGAGTATATTTTAAGCATTACTGAGGTTTTTTATTTAAATATATATGAGGATTTTTAGAAATAATCTTTTTAGAAAACATACAATAAATATGGCAGACGTGAATGGTTTGCCCATCCACTTACCCTGACCTGTTAAATGACACTGAGTGGAAGGATGCCTTGGGAATCAATCTTACATTCATAGTGATTACCATTCTATTATAACGGGTAGTTGGGCTAACACAGCTAATTTAATTCACAATCACTTGACCACTAAAACTGTTTCATTTAACATATCGGGATAGAGGAAAATATACACTTTGGCCTTTAGCAACTTGTGTGTGGTGTTTTAATGCTTTCAACATAACCGGTTTCTGGATTTTCACTAGGAATATAATATACATAATATACATTACTTTTATGTATTTTATTTAGAAGTGTTTAAAAGCTCTGCTGTTTCTGCCCAAAAGCATACAAATAGTATCTGCTTGGGTCTGACCTCTGTAGCTCATGAAAACACAGAAGAGTCATATTGGGTGTGCAGTGTCTTATGCTAGCCAATCGGTGACCATCTCTCAGAAAAATCCTTGAATAATACTACTAAGAGACGGTCACTAAGTGGCTTATTTGAAACACTGTATTTTAGAATCTGTGTTTTCATAACCTGCAGAGGGCAGACCAACGCAGATACTATTTGTATGATTTTAAGCAGAAGAAAATAGAGCTTCATAATCAACTAAAGTACATCAAAGTAAATAGATATATAGATGTTTTATATTCCTAGTGCAATACAGAAACCTTCCATGTCCCTTTTAAGTAGCTGGATTACATTAGGACAATAATTACATTGTTGTGGTGCAGGGGTTTGTGTACTCAATTGAAGCTGAGAGCTACATCATGTAGGGTCACCCAGTATGGGCAGGTAATAGCAGAGAGATCACTCAAACTGCGGTCCACTGGAGAAGTAACTGACAACCCACTCCAATATTTTAGACAGGAAAATATCATGGATAAGCACAACCAGAGACTTAATGATATAGAACTGGAAGATGAGCCCCTCAGGTCAGATGGTGCCTACTACATTACTGGAGAAGAGCACAGGGCAAATATGATTAACACCAGATCTAATGAAGTGGTTGGGCCAAAGTCGAGAGGATGGCCAGCTGTGGATGTGTCTGGAGGGGAAAGGAAAGTCTGCTGCTGCAAAGAACAATTTACCAGTGGAACCTGGAATGTTAGAACTATGAACCAAGGCAAACTAGATGTGGTCAAACATGAGATGACAAGGTTAAACATTGATATCATAGGAAGTGGTGAATGCAATGGACTGGAATGTGACATTTCACATCAAACAACCACCAAGTCTTCTTCTTTGGTCAATATTCCTAGGTGTTTTGTAATATGCTAATTTTGTACAGCTGTGACAAATACACACCATTCATCCTTAGTCTTGTGGTTGATCTTGTCAAAAGTTTACATTTTTGGTGCTAGCTCATAATTAATTTAATAACCATCTCTATATATACATCTCACTTCTTGATCTGTTATGCCATCAAGAATTTCTGATGATAGTTGTATCTGTTTTAATAAATAATATGTTCAGCAACTTATAGTATGTTTTAACTCATAGTATGTTTTTTTCCCCAACAGAGGGAGTCATGGATGGGAACTCCTTGGAACAAGATCATGATTCAAATAAAGATATGCCCAAAATATATTCTGGTGCGATGAACATTACTACACCATGTGAAAATGGAAGCAATTTTGAAATAACCAATATGACTAAAGGATTTGCATGTACTGAATGTGGGAAATGTTTTCGCAAGAATTCAGTTCTTCTTATGCATCAGAGAATTCATACAGGTGAAAAACCATTTACATGTAACCAATGTGGTAAATGCTTTTCTCAGAAGCCACAACTTGTTGTACATCAGAGAATTCATACAGGTGAGAAACCTTTTGTATGCTCTGAATGTGGGAAATGTTTTACAGCTCAGTCAAACCTTATTAGGCATCGGAAATTTCACACAGGTGAGAAACCATTTGCTTGTTCTGTATGTGGGAAATGTTTTACACAACAATCAGACCTTGTTATCCACCAGAGAATTCATACCGGCGAGAGACCATTTGCATGCTCTGAATGTGGTGACACTTTTTCCATTAAGTCGAAACTTGTTGAACATCAGAGAATTCATGCTGATAAAAAATCTTTTTTATGTTCTGAATGTGGGAAATATTTTTCTTCACAATCATACCTTATTATACACAAGAAAATTCACACAGGTGAATTACCACTTGCTTGTCCGGAATGCGGCAAGCGTTTTTCCCACCCATCAAACCTTCAAAGTCATCGGAGAATTCACTCGGGCGAGAAACCATTTGCTTGTACTGAATGTGGAAAATGTTTTACCCAACTCTCATCCCTTAATCGCCACCAAGTAGTTCATACAGAGGAGAAACCGTTTACATGTTCCCAATGTGGGAAATGTTTTGCCAGACAGTCAACCCTTAGTAATCATCAGAAGGTTCACACAGGCGAAAAACCATTTTCATGTTCTGATTGTGGGAAAAATTTTGCCCTTAAGACAAATCTCATTAATCACCTCAAGGTTCACACAGGCGAGAAACCATTTTCATGTTTGGAATGTGGGAAATGCTTTAGCTATAAACCAAATTTAATTGCTCATCAAACAAAGCACACAGGTGAGAAATACGATTTAGATTAGGAATTGTTTTACCAGAAATACAGACAAGTTTGACATCATAGTGTAAGAATAAATCTGAAATAACTTCTATTTTGGCTAAGCTACATTCTCTTTAAATAAAAACAAAGTGACCTAAAACAAGAATAGTTTTAACTCATAATATGGAACTTGTAGATAACTTCTAACTTCTATGGCAAGCTTTAAATATTCAGATGATCTTTTTTCCCTTGTGTCTTTACGAGAGATCTGCATTCTGGCTGGGGAGCCCTCACCACCCCCCTCACCCAAAAAGGATGCTTAGGAACTAATGCAGCCTTTCCCCTCATGGTGAGTTCCACCCAAACCCTCTTCATGAGGCACACCAGGCTGATAAAGTTACTAGTTACCTATATTTTTAGGTATTGACGTTTTTTCAGCATTCGCGGGGACCCTGGTAATGGAACCCCCGCAAATGTTGAGGGTTGCCTGTATATTGTATATTATAGCTGAAAACATAAATGAAACCGCTAATTTGTGTATAAAGTATTAGCTCTAGGCTATGTAGTGTTATTTTGACTTGTCAGCAACAATTATATGAAGTCTTCAGTATTTCAATATTGACAGTGCCAGATATGAAACATTTGGCTATTAGATATAAATTTGGCATATGCAATGAAGCTTTTAACTCAGATGGACCATAAATGTCATCTTCACTGGAACTAATTGGCATACAGAGCTGAGATGGAGATCATCCATGCTTATATACTTTTTGTCAGTTTATGTTTTTTTTTTTTACTGAGTTTTTTAAATGTTTACAAACTTATTTTCAGGGCATTATTTGTATAATCTAGATCAGGAGTGGGCAAGTTAGCACACACAGGCCTGGATTTGAGGATTTCCTTTCAGTGCATAGGTGAGTCAAACAGGATGGCTGAAGAAGTGATAGTCTCACCTGTACGTAGCAGGGGTGTTCTCATAATCCAGGCCTGTGTGTGGCCCGCCGGGACTTGCCCACGCCTGATCTAGATTAAAAGTATCCGAAGCTCTCCTAACACTAGGCACAATTCAAGTACTAATTCATTTTCACTCCTAATTAGTCAGATACCAAAGTAATGGGCTGTACCTACATTTTCTTAAATAATTAAACACGTACATAGGATAAGCATTAAGTCTGGCACTAACCCCTAGGCAGACTAGTATAATTAATTAATACTAATACTGGGAACCACTGATATAGATAGATAGATAGATAGATAGATTTCTCCCCACTATATGCTCACAGCTACAGTCTCTGCCACTGGTTCAATCACTTCTCTTTGTTCAGCTACTACTTCCATATCCTGTTGCTAGGAAGCGGGTATGACGACAAGACACATAATGCACGTATAAATAGATGTATAGATAGTCTTCCGATCACGTTGAAAAAAGAGGCCAATCAATTTACATAGAGCTTAGGATCTTAGAAATTAAAAGTACATAATTGTCATAAAAATGCATATTATTTGGTTAAAGGACCACTGTAGTTTGAGAAAATAAGGAACTTCTTTGTCGAGTATGTATCAAACTAATGAAATTAGCAGCTGACTTTTGAAGACTCTATGAGTACAGAATCTATATTCTGTTTGATAAATAACATTCTAAAAGCCGGATGATGTGGGTGTATTTATTAGTGGAGGGAGGTCTGCAGGGGGAGGGAACAGACAGAAGTCAAGAACTGTTGTTTTATTACTGAATAAGATTGAAATTGATACCACACCCCTTCCCTCTCATTGGCCAAGAAGCAGAGTATTGCATCAAGGGATGGACCCATAGCTCTCAAAAAATATAAAAAATGCATTTTTGTCTAATTAAAACTAGCTTTATGACCTTTCTCATGCTTAATTATGGTCTAAGTCGGACTCCAATATTTCAAACATTTGTTTTTTCAGTTTGCCGTGGTTCTTTAAGTAATACTCATATATATTTAACACTGAGTATTTTCTGCAAATGAATCTATTAATATTACACACTTTAATGCATACATATATCCACGTTCCAGGATAAATAAATATATACAGATAACCATGTGTATGAGCAATATCAATAAATGTGTTTCAGTGCACTCTTATATATATATTTATACTGTTATATGCCTATATTTATACTTTATGTGCGAATTTCTTTTACACTCAAAACAACCTGTTTGAGGGAAGGCAGTTATGTTATAAATGGTTCTTAGAATAATTGTGCAAGAAAGTAAATATATATATATATATTTTTTTTTTTATATATATATATATATATATATATATATATATATATATATATATTCATTTTTATTTTATTTTTTAAGCAGGAAATACTTCAGTAAGAAAAATATGGACTGAAAGTATATCTCACATGCTGTTCAAAGGGAGTTTATTTGCCGGCTACTTACAAAAAAATAATATTAGAAGGTCACAGTGGAAGTTAAATATGGTTGGTCTTAAAACCAATTTCTTTTATGTATATGTATATGTGGATGGTCGGGTCTTGTTCATTTATTTGCCAATTGGGAAATACTATTTTCACAATGTGGTTGATCTCACAGAGTGAAATGGGCAGAAGAATTCCCGGTGGGTTGATATTATTATAGATTTGTGGTGGATTATGTCATACATATAAGATAAAAACTATAAATTCCTTTAACTGTTTTTTAAGATGTTTATGAAAAAGTTCTTGACTAGGGGTGAGCTGCACCTTTTGAAATATATGACAAGAGCTTCTCCATTTTTGATTTTGATTGTTTTTGCTTTCTTTTACAACCAAAAGTATAAATTTTGTCTTCTATAATATCATGTAGGGAGTTTTTTCTATGTTATTTAGTTGGTTCATTTTTTACTACATTTTTTCTGTGTTTTATTTGGTCTGTACTTAATTGATTTTGTATTATATGTAACATAAAAATCCTGTAAACTTGAAGCTCCTCTAATAACCTGGAATTTTGTTTGTTCAAAATAAATAAAAATTGTTGTGACACTACTAATATAAATAAATTGTGTATCTGAGAATTAAACTGAAAATAGTGTCTTATTTGGTATGTAAAATGTTGGTTTATGGTGTGTTGTACAAAAAGTAGAATATATGAGGCCATATTTGCAAAATATTTGGGATTTTTGAGAATTCTTGGAGATCTTAAGTCAAATGCAACACTGGGTGCCATGAGGAACTCGAAGTTCTACTGACCACCACGAATCAGGCCCATGTTTTAGCATTGCGGCTGTAAAATTCTCCATTAAGCCATAATTTTAAAATGTAATATTGGTTGGTGGGAGGAAACAATGAACAAATATTACCAAGCAGCAGTTACTTGAACACTTTATTTTTTGTAACACAAACAACATGAGGCTAGAATGCTTCTTCAGTAGTGTTGAATTCCAGCTGCTCATATGCTTAATTCACAGAGAATCAACAAGAGAGAAAGCACTCTCATCATATGAACTGACCAGGAGCACTCTCATCACATGTTCTCAGCATGAGAGGACGCACTGACATTAGTTCCCTGATAAGAAAGTTGGTGCTCACTGAGCACAGTTTAGACTAAAATGAAGGTTGGAGCTGTAGCTAGTGAGGATGTTTAGGGAGGTAGTTGGGAGAGGCTAGAAATGACCCAAGAAAGAATTTGGGTTCTTGTGACAGATTTCTCTGTTGGTTACAATCTCGATAGAAGCAATGGATTGCACCTTAATAAAGAGGGAGCTTGTGTGCTAGGGGATAGGATGTTAGAAAGGCTGGATGAGTTTCTAAACTAGTAGCTTGGGAGGAACTAGATAGAAGTAATAGGATAGAAAGTGTAGTGGGATGAATTAATCGTTCTTGGGTGTAGAGAAGGAAGAAGGGTTAGTATAGTCAATAAGGATGTTATTTAAGTAATTCAAATATAGTTGTGAGACTTTCAGACCAGCAGAATTGTAATAATCTTAAATGTATGCTTACTAATGCATGAAGCTTGACAGGAAAAATGGGGAAGCTAGAATTATTAACGCTAAACAATAAATATATAAGCATTACTAAATATGGTGGGATAATTTCCATGACTGGGCAATTAATTTGGATGGTTATAATATATTTAGAAATTATGCAGATAATGGTATAAGAGGATGAGGGACCTGTCTGCTTGTTAAATCTGATTTAAAACTTAGACAGGGAAGATATTTGTGGTACTAGCAATAATGTAGTAACCCTATATGTAGAAATAAATAGTGGACATACTAAGTCCCCCCAAAAATATTGATAGGGACGTGCTAAAAAAAAAATATATACATATATATATATATATAAGTGAAAGTGAAATCCAATTACTATAGCAGATTGGAAATGCAGCTATGCACGGTTCCAACAATGGAGATTTTAACTGTCTAGAAATAAACTGAGTAATTGAGACCAGCAGTTTGGCTAAGAGGAGGAGGTTCTTGAGTAAACTCAGAGATCATTATCTGTTCCAAGTTATACAAAAATCTTCTAGAAATTAGTCTATCTTGGATCGGGGCATCATAAATAATATTGATATTGTCGCAACTCAGGGTCAACTCTCCATCTGTATACAGGGTTCCTTTCCAAGCCTCAACAGCTTGAGCAGACAACAGAATTTCAGCAGTTTTCTATCGGATCAGACAGCCACAAACAGAGCTTGGAAATCCCAGCTTCTCTCCACAGGAGACCTTCAATGATAAACTGTCCCATTGTTAAAAAAAAGTAGTTGAGCCATTGTGTTGACTCCACGTAAGATCTTTTCAATCTGTCCTTGCAAACAATAATTTGATTACATTTGCATAGACCAGGTTACACAGTGTAACTTAAATTACCAAAAAACGACTTCTAAAACAATATATGCAAATATCAGTCATGTTTAACTTGAATGTAATCAGTATAGGAAGCTGTTACACACAAATATAATCATTCAGTATTACAGTACAATGAAACAAACGGCTCCATAGTACAGTGATTATACCCAGAGCTGAACCTGGTACCACCAGTACAGAGAATCCCTTAGCATAAATTCCCAGTACCAAGAGAATACTTCACACAGCCATGATAGGCACATGGCGGTTTGTGAAATTTTTCCCGCTTTTAAGAACAACATACGTTGAGCATGACCCACAATGGGACTGCAACAATGTATGTTTAGGCCAGTGTGTTCCAGACTTTGAGCCCCATTCAATTGGCCAAATCGCAATTACTTAAACTTGTAAAAGTTAAAGATCTTCAATCGGCTACATTTAGCTACTCACATTCCAATTGGGAGTCCCCCCCATAATCACTACCAGCCAGCCAAAGACGCAAAACCGGCCTTACAACTCCATTGGTTTTAGCACAGCTCAAGATTTACGAGTGCTAAATAATTAAAGTTACACAAAATCAGCTCTAGCTCACAAATTAAGTTTGATACATGTTATAAAAACGGTTAAATTAATTAATTACAATATTATTATTCATAATCATATTAATTGTGATTTTAATAATTATTCTAATCTCATCCTATGAGATTCTTGCCTTCCACGGAAAACACTTATAAAAATATATATTCAAGAGGCGTTACAGATTTATGGTTACAGAATGTGCATTTATTAGAACACAATAATTAATACCAATAGTTTAATAATACATGATGATACTATGGAAACAACATCTCTTAACTTAGCAGAAAGGCATTCTAAAGCTACCAATTATGTCTATGTGTGTGTATGAGAGTATGATACTTTACCAGGCCGTCACAGTGTAGTGAAGAGAGCTGTAGATTGCAAGAGGGAAGAGACCCACTTCGAACCCTACTTAAATAATATTAATCCCACCCCCATACTCATGATCTTTACTTCTTACTGGTCAGTTAGGTCACATGTCCTTCACAAAGAACCCCCAAACTGGTAAGCTGTCCACACAAAGGATTCCTTCGGCCACATGTAAAACTAGACATATCCGGTTCTCAAAGTTACACACACCCATGCGTTCAAGAATACCATATATGGTCTTCTGCTAATTCTCTGGATTAAACTGTGCTAGTGAAATCCATCGCCATCATGTGGTCATTCGGCAAATCCATCCACTACTCAAGAGATGTGTACTCTCCAAGTGAGTGAGAAAAAGAACAAATATAGATAGCCTTTTAGCCTTATATTAAAGCTGGTAATTCTTCCCTACTTCTGACGCTAAGTGTGTGTGACAATACAATATATCAAGTTTCAGTATAAAAATGTTACTAGTACTGAATAGGGCACACAAGGGCTTTTTCAAACACTTATCACGGCTGCAGCAACAATTTAAAACAAACTAATGTACTTTGAAAACGTGGGAAAGCATCACACCCCTTGAAATCCTACTTACGAGTGCATGGTTTCCTTGTGGAGGCTGTGAGACTGTAGTTGCGGGTTACAGACAATGTTTTGAAAAAATGTAGCCCGCAGGCAAAATTATGGGTTGGAGGCAATTGCAGCCTGCAATTGAATTGGACCTTTTGTCCAGTAGGAAACCTTTTTCCTATTACTGGATTTCTCCAGTGATATGGTCTGGAAGTTCATCCTTAGCAGATAGGACTTTAGCTTCTGGGAAGAGGGCCGGATGCAGGTGCAAAACTTGGGGCACTAGTTGTGCCACAGTTGGTGCTGCATTAGTAGTCCAGAAAGGGCTCAGTTGCTGGAGAGGGAGCCCACCCAAGGTGTTGGTGCAGTAGCTGGGTCCTGGTTGCTCTTTACCTCAAATGTTTTGTTGCTGCGGGCTCCCTTGTCTCCGATTCCGGAGCTATTCAATTGATCAAGCCTGCACAGGTTACTATTGGAGGCCCAAAGCCAACTCTGTAAACCATGCACTGATCCATAGCAGTTCAGGGCGGGAACATGATTAATGAAGCAAGACCGTAACCTCCCATTTCGTAAGAGCCAATAGAAAATGCGACCGCCATCATTACGGCAGTAAAACATGGAGGTTACATCTCAGTCAATTAGGTTCGGGGGTCTGATAGGCGATGGGACTCGCAAACCCTCAAAATCCAAAATAATAAAAATGAATGCCAATACTGTTCTAGTCCATATGGGTCACCTGATATGTATTAACTCATTGATTCCCGAGATCAATATAACCCCGAAATGACACATAACATTTTTTTATTTTTAATTGCCGATTTGCAAGCTTGAGACTGTTGTGCAATTAATTCTAAGTCTTTCATCGCTTATCCGTTATTTACAGTGCAGTATTGATTTTTTTATTTGCATTTACAGTGCTACAAACAGGTGTTTAACCCCCTTGCGGGTCCTCCTTAGTGCTCGTGGGATTTTTTCCTACATTTGCCGCTTACGGGCGAGAAAACATTTGCGGGCTTGGGGAATTGGAACAATTGAATAGCGATTTGCGATTTTAGCTATTGTAACTCTTGCGAAAGTGAAAGATCAAAGGCTTCGGGAGGCTGTAAGTTCCGAGTTTAACCATTGCAGAGTTTTCAAGCCTGTAACCCATAAACCGTTTGGAGCCAGCAAAAAGACGCCAATTGAATAGCAAATTAACTTACGGCCTCACTTAAGGGCTCCAGGAACTTACGATTGCTCAATTGAATTGGGCTCATAGTTTTCATCCTGGAGTTAATACCTTGGTTACCCCTGGCACAATCTCAGTCTGCTGGGGGGCTATTCCACCTAATGCCAACCACAAAGCCTCAAAGTGAGTTGTGCATCTGCTGTGGGGACTCTAAAGGTGGATCATTTAAAGGAAGTAAAGAGTTGAAACTTATTCTGTTGTGAAGAAACTTTATCTCTTCATCGGGAGTCCTCATCAATTATGTCTCTTAAATCAAATTTTCCTTTAGATAAGGAGGGAGATGATTGTATAGAGGACTCTGATTGGGACACATTGGGAGATCCTTTTTTGCTCTTATCTTTGGGAGAGAAAAAAAGCTACAAAATCTGAGGATTGTGTGGACCCTCCCTCCTTTTTTTCTTAATAGTAAAAACTGTGCTGGTGTGGAGCTGAGCAGTCTGAGGCTATTGCTGGATTTTCATGATATACAGCATTTAGGAACCTGTTACTTTTCAAGGCTTTCACAGAGTATAAGTACTCAAATTCTGAGTTTGTTGTATCAGTATGTGACCAGGGGAGGGAAACCATTCCTTCCGGGTATTTAGGTATATACACAGAATCAGGGACTTACTAACCCTGGTTACTTCCACCAGATCTTCACCCTATAACTTGTGTATTATCAGTATATAACCAGGGGAAGTGAACTATTCCTTCAATGTGTTTAGATATATACACAGAGTCAGGGACTTACTAACCTTAGTTACTTTCACCAGGTCTTCACCCTTTAACTTGTGTGTTATGCAGGTATAAAAATCCAAATTACCCTGTCTTCCTCCCTTAACCTTCCCCTGGCACTACACTGTTCCACTGGCACTACACTGTTTTAGTCCTAGAACAAACTGCTTTTGTTGAATGTTGACATCTGCCATCTCACTTCTCATTTGCTCTTGGGGAGTCCCAACATCCTCTATGTTGCCTCTCATGAAATCCTGCTGATACTGGGGAGTTCCTTTTTCATCTAGGCAATCTCCCATCTGCCGTCGGGGAGCACCGACATGCTCTATGCCACCTCTCATCTACCACTGGGGAGCACCAGTATCCTTTGTGCCACCTCCCATAAAATATTGCTGATGCCACTGGGGAATGCATAACTCAACTAGACCACCTCCCACCTGCTTCTTTGAAGCACTAGTGCACTGCCACACTTCTGCTACTGGGGATTCCCAATGGAATCTTACTGCAGCTTGGCCGAGATAGTATCAATTACATATATTCCCATCTGTTGCTTGTCCATGTCCTCTAAATACAGCTGGAGGTAAGATGACTACTTTCGACACCTCACCAGCTGGAGCAGATAGCATAATTCTCTGTAGCCTTTCATCAAATGAGATAGCAACAAACAGAGCATGAAAATTCCACATCCATAGTTCCACCACTTATGTCTTAACCTGAACAGGGTAAGCATATTTATATTAAAAATACACCGGCAACTAAACACATAGCAAAAAGTAATTGAACAGAGCTGCCATTCAACAATATTACTAACATATTTAAGATCACTAGATCAGAAGACCAAGGTTACTTAATTATGCAGAGCTGTTGCAAAATGTGGTTAGTATCTGGTTGTTTGCATCTCCCCAGAAGAGGCCTTCAATGATAAACTGTTACATTGTTGGGGAATTGAGGCATTGTGCCACATAAAAGACCTCTTAGATCTACATTTGGAAACAATAATTTGATTACACCTCCATTGATCAGGTAACACAATATACCTTGGATTATCACTAAACTGTTTATAAAACAATATATACAAATTTCCAGGCATGTTTAACATAAATATTATCACTTTTGCAAGCTAGTACCTAGAGATACAATGCATCCAGTATTTCAGTACAGTAAAGCAACCACCTCTATAGTACAGTAATATACCCAGAGCTGTACAGTGAATCCCTTAGCCTAGAGACCCAGTGCCAAAAGAATATTTCACATAGCCCTGACTGGTATATGGTGGTTTATGACAGATATTATATCCAATATTTATGTAGCGGACCTATTGTGAAACATTGATCGTAACACAGACCTTTCAAAAGCAAGGTTGTAGGAGGGTCAACAAAGACTAATTTTAAAAGGGAAAATGTTAATGGTCTAAGGGCAAATTACAACATATAGACTGGGACAAAGTACCTGCAGGTAAAATATAGAGCATAAATGAAGAACCTGTGAAGCATTGCTGAATAATAATACATATCAGTACATATAATCTGAAAACAAAAGTAAAATAAGTAAAGTTCAATTGTTATTGCTTAATGATTATCTAAAATACTGAAATATATCTGTGTAAACTAGATTAATAAGTAGTAGTCAGATTTATGAGGAATAGATCATATCAAAAAATCTAATTAGTTTATGTGAGGAGATAAGTAGGAACTTGGATCAGGATATCTCAGCTGATGGATTTTGTAAAGGCTTTTGCTACAGTGCCCAATGGAAGATTACTGTACAAACTAAGAGATACATGAACTGCAGTAAATATCTGCTCATGGATTGAGAGCTGGCTAAAAGACAGGAAGCAAAGGGTTGTTGTAACTGGAACATACTCAGATTGGGCTAATGTGGAAAGTGGGGCTCTTCAGTGTTCAGTATTAGGTCCTCTCCTTTTTAACACATTAATTAATGAATTAGAAGTAGGACTGGAAAGTATTGTCTTAATTTTTGCTGATGACACTAAATTGTGCAAGGTATAATGCACTTTCCCTCCAAAGGGATTTACATAAATTGTAATTTATAATCTAAATAGAACCAATGTAGGGGTATCGGAGATAGAAAGGCATTTAGGAGTGCTTGTGGACAACCACCTGCATGCGAGTGCTCAATGCAAAGCAGCATCTGCAAAGTACAATGTGAAAAAATTCCATCAATTGCCCTCTTGCTAGATGCCGAGAAGACATTTGATAGAGTTAATTGGGACTATATGGAATGTGTGCTGGAAAAGTATGGGTTTGTGTCTCCGGTAGAGGATTGAAAACAAAAAACTGTAGAATAAGTAATGGGACGAGACAGGGGTGTCCTTTGTCAACCCTGATATACGTTCTCATGATAGAACCCCTCGTGGAGAGCATAAGATTGGACGAAAGTATCAAGGGTATAGAAATAGGAAATACAACTACCAAGTCACTTTGTTTACTGACGAATTGATCATAACCAGTCCAATCACTGACTAGACTGCTCCCCTTAGAAGAATACAGTGATATTTTGTATTACAGATTAAACACAAATTACGACGCTAGGCTTAAAAGGAGAAGTCAAAAACGAGTTAAGAGAGATTTACAAGTTTGACTGGAGGCAAAATGCGTTCACCCACTTAGGGATTGAGTTTACTCCTAATGTAAAGCAACTTGTGAAAGCAAATTTTGACAAATTATAGAAACAGATTTCCCTTTCAATACAGGCCTGGAACAAATTAAACCTCACTTGGATGGGTAAAATTACCACTGTTAAGATGAATATCTTACCCAAGGTTATGTATTTGATGAGGAATATACCACTGAGCATATTGATTTCTTTATGCCGAGTGGAAAGGAAATCTTAGAGGATTTAAGAGAGGCGGTTTGGCCACACCTACCCTTGCTGACTATTATGAAGCCACATATTGCAATATTGAGAGAGCTCTTGTTGGAGAATTAAATATTGAAACTTTAACCTGGTCAAGAGACCTGGAGAAACGTGCATTAAAGAGACTCCCATTGGTGGTTCAAACTATGATTAGACCTGGCATAGATGTGCTCAGAGATGGCATTTAGCACCTTTTCCATCTCCAACCACGCCTATACAGGCAATCAGTACTCATTTGCCTGAGATTCACTATAATAATCTGCACCAGATGGGAAGCCTGGTCTTGGCGGATTTCTACAGAAATGACAGATTTAGATCTCTGGAGGACATGATGTTAACATATGGTTTACCTCGGCATAAATGGCTTCATCATTTATCCTGGAAAAAGGAAATAAAAAAATCCAACTTTGCTTCAAGCTCGGAAATCAGAAAAAAAGTGCGGCTTATATTCGGGGCAATACGGTACTACAAACTTATTAGAGATATCAAAGATAAAGATAAAATAATCTGTATACAGAAGTGGGGGGAGGAGCTAGGTATAAGTTACATTAAAGAAAAATGGTTTAGAGCATTTGCAAACACAGACAGATGGGTTAGCTGTGTTTCACTTGTACATTTTAAGCTCTGTCAAAGATGGTGCCCAACTATGCGCTTAAAACAACACTAAACAAATCTACCAAATGTTGGAGAGGTTGTCAAACCTTAGGTCCTCAGACCCACATGTGGTGGGAGTGCAAATACAGTCAAACAATGTGGTCTAAATGTGCAGAACAATTGTCAGTAATTCTGGGACATGAGTTGCAACTTACTCCACAGCTGTTTCTGTTCCATTTGACTACGGAATCTATGAAACAATCTGAAATAGCTTTAATTATAAATATTCTCCTTGTAGTCTCCTTGAAGTCAAGTGGTTAATTGTGAGATGAAAAACTTCATATTTTCCGCAGTGGAGTGAAATAGAAGCTGCCATTAATAGGAATAGACAGATTGAAGAAGATTATGTAAAAACTAGCGACTTGCCCTTCAAAAATGAAGGCAATAAAATTTGAAGCCTGGCAATGCTGTTTGCCACACAATGCGATGTTCTTCCCCCTCTGAGCACCTTTGGCGCTCATCACATGGCTCGCAATAAACGTCCTTGGCGCTAATTGCAAGCCCCTCCTCTCATCTACTTCATCGCTCATTACAGGCCCTGGCAACTTGCCATTTGTCTCTTTCCACCATCTCCCCCGTGTCTTTCTTCTCTGTGTCTCTGCTGAATCTTTACGTGACGCATGCTGACTGCCGTTGTTTTTATTTTCAAAGTCCTGTGTGCCTGGCATTGTTCGTCTGTGTCCCGCGTGCCTGGCATTGTTGGTGTGTTACTGTCTTTGCCGTTGTGTATTTTCTAAGTTCCATGTGCCTGTGTAAGTCACGAATGTCTGGCGTTGTTGGTGTAGGTGTTACCGTCTTTTGCATTATGTATTTTTAAAGTTCTGCATGCAAGGCCTTGCTGAGCCTCATTCTCATCTTGTTTCCGAATTTTTTTATTTTTTCGGCTGCCATTTTTTTCCCCGTTCGGCGATTTACGATTGTTAAAAAAGACAAAATATGCCTCACTCACGGGCTCCCTGGCTTTCCCCCTGTGCTGTGTGTATTTTTTGCGAGCTCGTGCCTCAACAGCTCACCTCGCTTCGCGAGGCTCACAGTTGCAGCTCTATGGGCCGCAAACGGCTCGCCTCGCTTTATGAGGCTCGCAAGCGTGACAACAATTTGCAGTTTGACAGCTATTATATGTGATAGACCTTGTCTCAAGGAAGAAAATTAAGATAAAATGGTCAATATGGGACCAACATTAAACTCAGAAAAGGGACAAGGTGTGATTTGATCCCCTGATCCTCTCTTTCTGTCCACCCGAACTCCACCTTTACAATCCTCAAAGCACTTTCTGTGTCTAAAAGTGAAGGCTGGCGTTATCCCTTTCTTTTTTTTGGGGGGGGGGGGGGGGGGGGGGGCCGGGGGGAGTTCTGTTTTGTTATGTGTTTTTTCACTCTTTTCTATGGATGCATTGTTCACTTTCTTGTGAAATAATGCATGGCATCCATTGTGTGTTATGTAATAGGGGTTCTGAGAATTAATGTCTATGTATTGCATTCTATGCTATGTAACAGACAATTGTATACCTGGATGTATCATTTTGTATGTAAAGAAAATAAAAACTTTTGAATAATATAAGAACCAATGTAGGGATATCGGAGATAGAATAGCATTTAGGAGTGCTTGTGGACAACCAGCTAAATAACAGTGCTCAATGCAAAGCAGCATCTGCAAAGGCAAGAACAATATTAGCATATATTAAGAAGGGTTTAGAAGCCAGGGAAGCAAATATAATTCTGCCACTATACAAATCCATAGTATGCCTTCATTCGGAATATGCAATTTTGAAGATATCCAGGTTTTAAAAACAGTTGTATAAAATTAGCCATCTGGTTTTCATATAATCAGCCGATTCACTGCTGAAAGAACGAGTAGGTCCTTTTCTTATCCTGCAGTGACATCTTGTGGCTGTTTACATGTATTCGCTTTCCTTTGTCTGTATTTTCCTGCTCTTCCTCTCTGAAGCTGCCTCCCATAGATCCACCCCCAAGGTGGGCAAGCCAAACCCACTGTTTTCCCTGCCTCCTGATTGGCTCTTTATGCACCAATCTGCTACATACATAGGAAGACACATTTGTTATTGGTTATTTCTAATCTGGGCGGGGAGTTTGCATATGTTAAGCCCACAAATAGGTAAATCCTTTGTGCTAAAATTATATAAATGCACTGTCTGTAACCAGAAATAAACATGCTCTTCTTGGGACACATAGACAAGGCTACTGAGCAAACATCACTTTCTGAATCTCTACTCCTCTCTTGGGAAAAGGGATTGAATACTGGGTTGGACTTGGTAGGATTGGTCTTCTTGGCCTTTTCAAGCCCATTGAAGAAGCAGATGATACTGGTTGGCTAATCCAGTGACCCTGGGCTCCTGAGCTGATGCTGATGATCCTGATATGACCTTTCGGGCACCGAGAGGTCCATTCCTTCTAAGAAGATAGCCTGAGAGGGAGATTCCTGTAGCCAAAGGCAGGAATTTCTGGAGCTGAATAGCGCCCCTTCCTGGGAAATTCACAAGAGTACAATTTGTCAGAGAACATCAAAAACATTAAGAAGGGTAATTAGGGGTTTGAGTTATAAAGAAAGGCCAAATTAAACTTATCTTCTCTAAAAAAAAAAAGGGACTTGTGAAGTGTTCTTCACAGAAAAGCCTGTCACATTGTGGAACTCAATGGCAATGGAGGTTATGACAACATATTCAATAGATTACTTTAAAAAGAGAATGGATGTATTTTTTATTAAAAAGGGCAAATATGTTTATGTCAGTTAACTAGATTAAATGGGATACTGATCCTGGGTACAAATTGATTCATATATTATTCTAAATCCTTTGACTGTGTGGATCACAACAAAATGTGACAAGGTCTTAAAGAAATGGGAGTACCAGATCCACTTCTTTAGGAATCTGTATGTGGACCAAAAAGTCACAGTCAGAACCAAACATGGGACAACAGAATGGTTCAAGATTGGAAAAGGTGTGCGACAAGATTGTATATTGTCACCTTATTTATTCCAATTAATCCAATAAAGGAACTAATATTGCTGCGAAAAATAATAAAAAACCTTAGATACGAAGTTGATACTACTCTGATGGCTGAAATTGAAGAGGAACTAAAGGACCTATTGATGAGGAGGAAGAAGAGAGTGCAAAAGTTGGGGAAGAAGTGGAGGCAATGACAGATTTTATTTTCCTGGGATCCAAGATCTCTTCAGATGGTGACTGCAGCCATCTCTCTTCCCCCCATCCCTTGTGTCTCTCCCCCCCCCTCTCCCCTGTGTTGCTTTCACCCTCGCCTGTGTCTCTTTCCCCATCCCCTGTGTCTCTTTCCCCTCTCTCTCCCTGTGTCTCTTTCCCCCCTCTCTCTCCCCTGTATCTCTTTCCCACCTCTGTCTCCCCTGTGTCTCTTACCCCCTCTCATGTGTCTCTTCCCCCCTCCCCTGGCTCTCTTCCCCCCTGTGTCTCTTCCCCCCTCCCCTTTGTCTCTTTCCCCCCTCCCCTGTGTCTCTTTCCCCCCTCTCATTTCCATGTCTTCCCCCCCTCTCTCCCTCCTGTGTCTCTTTTCCCCTCTCTCCCTCTCCTTTGTTTATTTTTACCCAACTCCTGTCTCTTCCCCCCTCTCCCTTCCCCTGTGACTCTCCTCCCTCTGTCTCCTCTCACCCTCCCTCCCCGGTGTCTCTTTTCAGCCCTCTCCCTCCCATATCTCTTTTTTCCCCTTCTCCCTCCCCTGTGTGTCTTTCCCATCACTCCCCTGTGTCTCTTAAACCCCCCTCTACCCCCGTTATTTTCCTCCTCCCTCCTTCCCCTCATCATCCTCCTCCTTCCCCTCATCCTCCTCCTTCCCCCTTATCATCCTCCTCTTTCCCCCTTATCATCCTCCTCCTTCTTCCTTTTCCCCCTCTCACTCTACTATTCATCGCGCAGCTACTGTTGTTCTCACCTCCCTCCAGCACGACTCCTGGCTGCGTTCCAACCGGCATATGCTAATGACGTGACGTCACATTCGCGTAGGGTGAGAGGGGAAAAGGAAGAAGGAGGATGAGGGGAAGGAGGAGGATGAGGGGAAGGAGGGTGGAAGAGGATGAGTGGAAGAAGAAGGAGGGAAAGGAGGGAGGATGAGGGAAAGGGAGGAGGAGAAGGATGAGGGGGAAGGAAGATGGGGTGATGCAAGATCGGGGGCTTTGCAATGAACGCCTCCGGCGCTCATCGCGAGCCCTCCATTGGCAGGAACCGGCAACCCGACCTTTGCGCTTAGCTGAATAGCGTGCCGTCATCAGGGCGCGGAGAACTGCACTCTGATGACGCTCTGCGCTCCTGCCTGCATCCCAGCCTGCTTGGCAAGGTAAGGGGCTGACAGCTCTATATATACAGTACACACTGCTATCCACATACAATACACACTACTCTATACATACAGTACACACTGCTCCACATATACAGTACAGTACACTCTACAAGTTACACATCCATGTTGGGTGACCACAGTCCAGAGTGCCCAGGGAAACCCGAAATACCCAGGGACACCCAAAATACTTAGGGACTGTATGTGTAACTTGTAGTGTGTACTGTATATGTAGCGCAGTGTGTACTGTATGTATAGAGTAGTGTGTACTGTCAGGCCCTTACCTTGCCAAGCAAGCTGGGATACAGGCTTGAGCGCAGAACGTCATTAGAGCGCAGTTCTCTGCGCCCTGATGACGGCATGCTATTCAGCTGCGCCAGAAGGATGCGCCACTGCAGAAACCAGGTAGTTTGGGGTGTTGCGCCAGCTAGCCGTAATGAGCGCCTTCGGCGGAGTTGGGTTGGTCTCTGGGCTTAGGTTGCCCACCGGCAGTAGGGCAGGGGGAGCCAAGTTGCTCTCTGGGCTTAGGCGGCGCACTGGCAGTAGGGTAGGCGGAGTTGGGTTGGTCTCTGGGCTTAGGTGGGCTTAGGTGGTGCACCGGCAGTAGGGAATGGGGAGTTGTCAAACTGCCAGTTGTCGTTGGAAGGCTTCAATGCCTCAACTGCTCGCCTCGCTTCATGAGGCTCGCAAGCGTGACTAGAACTCCAAGTTTGACAATTATTATAGCTGCTACTGCTGGAGGTCAGATAAAGGAAAGGTCCTAGATAAAGTATATTTGCTGAGTCATTGACCTGGTGGTATATTTAACCTTCCTTAGCTCCCCTCACCTACACCTCCGTATTCAACTCCCAGGTCAGACCTCATTCATATAATATAGTTATGGAGAAAAAAAAAGGCTGCGCTTGAAATCACCAATAGTATAAGTAGGGTAGCAGCGGCATCACTAGTTGCCAGGAAGGGTCCTAACCATTGAAATAATAAAATTGGCGGTGAGACCCGCGGTTACCAGACAGAGTCTCACAGTTCTATATTCCACGTCTATCTGTAGAGTGAGACACATTTTTTATTGACGAAGTGTCACCACGAAAGCCAGATTATACAGAAGACCCGCCCTCAGCTGTGCTTATTGGCTGCTGCTCGGACTGCAGAGGATTCTGGGACTTGTGGTCCGTTTCAGTTGAGCCTGACTCAGCCACTTCCGGGTCTTTTCAAGATGGCGGCGCGGAGCTGATCTTTGTTCTCAGCAGGTACATAAATTAGATTAATATCTTCTACAATTATATCAGTAGATCAATCAGTTTCTGTTATGTGATTAGTTATCGCGTAAGAATATCATAATAGCAGCAACAAATGCCAGAATATAAAAACCTTAATGTAGGAGGAGGCAATTAGTGATGTGAGTGTATTTGTGTGTAGTGTGTGCTGGGGGGGTGTATATGTTTGTATTGTGTGGAAAGGAAATATTTGGTGTATATATGAATAGCAAAAAAAAATGAATTACTTCAGTTTATGTGTGTGTTAGTGGCCTGTGTGTATACATGGAAGTATATAGTGATGTGAGTGCGTATGTAGTGTCAAGGGATTATATATATATATATATATATATATATATATATATATATATATATATATATATATATATATATATATATATATATATATATATATATTCTATATTACTATATTTATAATTATAATTCTATTTTAATTAATATTTAGACCTAAGCAGTTCTCTGTCTTTATGTCTCAGTGTGATCTAGATAAACACAGTTTCAAGTGATGATGGAAGAGAATCACCAGACACTCAGGACAGCGGGTTTGTCAGAAACCAGGAACTCAGGTAACTCAATTCTGAAGGGTCTCTGAAGGGTTATAAAGCTATAAATTGATTTTCAGGTCAGTGAGGGAAATAAGTATTTGACCAGTTTGACGTAGTGCTTGGTTGTCAAAACTCTTGTTGGCAATCACAGAGGTCAGACGATTCTTGTAGTTGGCCAACAGGTTTGCACACATCTCAGGAGTGATTTTGTCCCACTCCTCTTTGCAGATCCTCTACAAGTCATTAAGGTTTCGAAGGCTGATGTTTGGCAACTCGAACCTTCAGCTTCCTCCACAGATTTTCTATGGGATTAAGGTCTTGAGACTGGCTAGGCCACTCCAGGACCTTAATGTACTTTTTCTTGCGCCACTTCTTTGTTGCCTTGGCTGTGTGTTTTGGGTCATTGTCATGCTGGAATACCCATCCACGACCCATTTTCAATGCCCTGGCTGAGGGAAGGAGGTCCTCACCCAAGATTTGACGGTACATGGCCCCGTCCATCGTCCCTTTGATGAGGTGCAGTTGTCCTGTTCCCTTAGCAGAAATCACCCCCATAGCATAATGTTTCCACCTCCGTGTTAGATGGTTGGGGTTGGTGTTATGGTGAGTTATAGGCAGCATTCCTCCTCCTCCAAACACGGCGAGTTGAGTTGATGACAAAGAGCTCGATTTTAGTCTCATCTGACCACAACCCTTTCCCCCAGTTCTCCTCTGAATCATTCAGATGTTGATTGGCAAACTTCAGACGGGCCTGTACATGTGCTTTCTTGAGCAGGGGACCTTGCAGGCGCTGCAGGATTTCATTACTTCACGGCGTAGTGTTTTACCAATTGTTATCTTGGTAACTATTGTCCCAGCTGCCTTGAGATCATTAACAAGATCCTCCCGTGTAGTTCTTGGCTGATTCTTCACTGTTCTCATGATCATCGAAAATCCACGAGGTGAGATCTTGCATGGAGCACCAGACCGAGGGAGACTGACAGATATTTTGTGTTTCATCCATTTGCGAATAATCGCACCAACTATTGTCACCTTCTCACCAAGATGCTTGGCGATGGTCTTGTAGCTAATTCCAGCTTTGTGTAGGTTTACATTTTTTTTCCCTGAGATTGATTGATTGCTTCTGTGGACAGGTTGCTTTTGTACAGGTAACGAGCTGAGATTAGTAGCACTCCCTTTAAGAGAGTTCTCCTAATCTCAGCTCGTTACCTGCATAAAAGACACATGGGAGCCAGAAATCTTGATGGTTGATAGGGGATCAAATACTTCACTTATTGACCTGCAAATCAATGTATAACTTTTTTGACATGCGTTTTTTATGTTTTTTTTTTTTTGTTATTCTGTCTCACTGTTAAAATACACCTACCATCAAAAATATTGACTGATCTATTCTTTGTCAGTGAACAACTGTTAAAAAAAAGCATGGATCAAATACTTTTTTCCGTCACTGTTTAAAGAAATAAAGGATATGCTTTTTTGAGACTTGTTTTACTCACCAAACTTCTCAGCAAACAGTATTTACACTGAAGCCAAGGATTCTGGATAGTGACATGCAAAAGATGCTCAACACCTACCAACTGTTTGCCTCACACTCACTTAAAATGTGAATCATTAATAATATTAGATCATGCTCTCAGGCATAGTTTAGAACACACACATATAAATATATATGATAAATTAGCCAAAGTATAACCCTGGTTTATATATACATATACTAGCGACTTGCCCAGCAAATATGACGGCAAGATAATTGTAAGGCTGGGAATGCTGTTTGCCACACAATGTGAGTCTCTGACACTCTTAACTTTTTTGTTATCTACAAAGGAGTACAAGAATTATAATAAATGTGTTTATTTTTTAAACATACAACTTCTATTTCAGCAACTGGTAAACCATCATTTTTTTAACAATATTAAACTTTAATTGTCATGTATTCGGGAATAATAAAACAATGGATGAAGTTTGTATGAATCAGTAGTGTAAACCATGACATAATACTTTGTAACATGCAACTTATATTTCAAATACTGGGGAACCAATTTTTTTAACAATACTAACATTTTCAATTTTCAGCTATGCAGGAGTAATATAACAATAGGTCAACTTTGTATGAATGCGTATTGTAAACCATTAAATTATGCTTTGTAACATGTAACTTGTAGTTCAACTACTGGTAAACCACATAGGTATTGAATCCAGAGGAAAACAAACAGTAGAAACCCCCATTAAAACTTAGGCAATTGTATCAAAGGGGGGGAAATTTTATTTGTTCCTGACCCCAGTAACTGGCAATCAGATTACTCTCTGGATCAATACTCTGTATTTAATTATACATTTCAATTCATGAACAAATGGTCATACTCCTACTAACCTGAACCCTTAATTATATACAATGAGACAACTTCAACAACTTTTAAAATACGATTTTAACATTACAAACAGTAACTTAATGTACTAACATTTAACCTGGAATTGTAAGAAAATGCGATGTAACTGTTTTGTGGCACCAATCATGCCAAAAGGTTACTTCCAAGACATTCCAATATGTTACTTTGTCTTTGCTGGGTTTTTTTCACTTTTTTTTTTTGTTATTCTTGTAGTTTATGAAAATGGAACATAGAGTTTCCTATGTGAAATAGTGGTCCTCTAAAAAGAATCCGCGTGACATCAAAGTTCGTCCTCAAAATAAAACCACTGTTCTCTATGTTTGTTGGGTTTTTTTATTGCCAATTTGTCATTGAGATAAAAGCACTTTTCTTTTTTGTAATGTATGTTAGAGGACCTCATAGTACACAATGTTTTTTTGTAAAAATGCGTCCATCCTCTAATAAATCACACTGACTTTGTTTTGTTTTTTTCAATATAAACTTTAATTTCATCTGGATTTTTGCATCTTGAAAAAAGTAACAGAGTTGTCCATGTGCAAATACAGGTTCCTGTAAAATATCCCCACAGACTTTAAAGTTTGTCCTTGGGATTTATTTATGGTCATGGCAAATGGTCTCCTTTGAAGGACAAAAGGCAAACCACTTTCACTTGGAGCCAAATCAATTCTCGTTCACCTTTATGGGTACCATTCATAATTTCTGCATGAAAATGTTCTCTTAAATCCTGCACAATTATTTTGGTCCCATTACAAAGTCCTTTTTTGGGATACTTATTTCTCAGTAGCATGACAATTACACCTTTTTTCAATTGCAAAACTTGTGGTGGCATTCCAGATGGTGTTAAAGTATTGATAAAGTCTATACTAAAGTTAGATTCACTGTCTTTGTCATCAGCCAGAACTGAATCTGCACTGTAATAATTTTTTTGGGGTGCATTGATGAATTTAAAAATGTTGTTATTTAGATTTTGATATTTTTGGATGTTAATATCACTTTGTTTGTAATGTCTGAGTAATCCTCATTATTGATAGTATTTAGAAAGGTTGCCAATATGAGTGATTAGTTGCAAATCATTTGTGATGAAATTTCTACGGTATAATCAGGTAGATGATTTATTTTTTGATGTTTTCCTTCTCCAATTTAAATTAGCCAATCATTGAATACATTTTGGCCTTATTTAGTTCTAATTTCAGGTGTGTAAATATTTTCCACAGTTTACTTGTCTTTTTACATGTTTCGACGATGTCAGAACTATTTGCATGTGGCACAACAGGTAATGTTTGCCTAAAATCTCCCCCTAACAACATCACCCTTCCACCAAGTGATAAATCATTATCCATCACTTCTTTTAATAATCTATCAATACATTGCAAGGCATGACACAACATCATTGTTGCCTCATCTACGACAATTAGTTTACTTTTTTTTTTAATTTGTGCTTGTAAAGAATTAATTTGAATATAAGACACTGATGTTTCTAAAATGGGAACTGGCAGTTTAAATCCACTGTGCACAGTTCTGCCACCTTCTAACAAAAATGCGGCAATTCCAGTTATTGCAAATGACAGTGCTATTTGACCCTGGGCTCGAATGTAACTCATCAAACAATTATACAGATAAGTTTTTGCGGCAAATATACAGCTAATCGACACACAGCATGTGACCGATCATGCATTTGAGAAGATGCCACATTGCTTCTGGAGCAATTACATAGCTAGCATCTAAATAACATGAAAGTTCATCATGTAAATTTGGATTGTCCTGTTCATTGTCTGCACCTTGCACAACAACAGTTGCTGCATCATACCCTTTGTATATATATTTATACACATATTTTATGGATTTGATAGAAGTGCAAGCTTCCACATTTATGTTTGCTTTGTACTTCATTAGCAAATGTGGATTGTATGGAACTACATATCTATTATTAATCAAAGTTATCCATCACAATTAGCATAAGTTTGCATTCGAAATTGTTTTGGAAACTCCTTTGTGCATTTTTTATTTTCCATACATGGTGAATTTGGATTTATATTTCCACATGGACCATGAATCATGATTACATTGTGATTGTAATGAATAAATCTGGTTTTCCAAATTTAGTCACAATAGCCATGGCATCATTGTTTTTTTTCTCGCGTATTGTGAGGAGATCCTTGGAAAGAGGATGGCGAAATGATTGCTCTTCCAGCTGCAATTTCTCTGTTGGTAGCCAATTCAGCAACATAATCCATCAATCCAAAATATTGGTCTATGCAAAGCATGTTTTGTTGAAATTTGATAAAATTTACATTATTAGCGACTTGAAGTTATGAATCAATAATCTATTGTTGTGTGAGTTTCCCCCCACATAAAATTAAAGATTAAAAAAAAAAGATTAAAATGATCCTGAATAGCAGTTTGTGCCACTTTATTTTCCAGCATAGAAATATGTTTCTAACACAAACTTTACTATTGGGATAACTTTGCAATTGTAATTTCGGTTGCCATCCTGGCTCACCATTTGGAAAGAAAATAGGACATGTCATTGGATCTAAATTACAACTTAATGTATTTATGTTTATAAAAGGTTGCTCTTCATTTCGTGGATATATTCTAATATCCCGCTGAAATGGTGGTTCAACATCATCATTTTTAAAGATCATGGCAACTTCATTTACTGTTGGTAAATAATAACGTCTTTGATCAGTATTGCGATCTCTTTTCAGAACCATATTTACTCTTGGCATTGGCAATTGACGTTTTTGAACATGTTCCTTTTTGTTCTTTTTCAACCTCTGCTAAGTTTTTTGTGTGCTTGACTATATGGGTTGTTGGCCATAATTTTTATCCAGCGGTTTACAGACTATGCGTAAACATTGTTTATTTTCAGGAAGCGTCACCCGTTGTTCAACAGCTTCCATTGTATCTAGGACATATAACTGTGCAAATTTCCTTTGCTCTCCTGCTTGTGGGTGTAAATGTAAAGTCCGGTGGTAAATTTGTCCTTGTACTCTAAAACAGTATGGGCCATGTCCTGGCACATTCAAATTTTCTGCTAATGTAGCACCCACTGAAGCAAATGAAATTGCACTGTTATAAGACCTGATCTTTTTTTTTTTTATTGCTATAATTTGGAAATGTTGGATCACTGATTATACTTTGTAAATATTCTGAAAATGTGTGTCTTTCTGGAATTCTTATTTTTCCTTTCTGACAGCAACTAATAAACTCTCCATCAGTTGGTATTTCCTTAAGAAAATGATAGGCCCCACAAAACTGACAAACCACATTGAGTAATCCTCAGTAATGACTATTTACTGGTAGTGCTGTAAATAAGGGACTATCCTGAGCTTCCTCAACACAGATATCACTAATACTTTGTATATCAATATTGGTCATTTGGCAATATTCGTTCATTAGGCAATGTGTCACAGACATTATGTTTCTTTTCTTTGTAGCTCTGTCTCATTGTCCTTTTTGAGTCCTTTTTCTTTTATTGGCAAGTCTCAGTGGGTATTCTATTCTTAATCTTTGTGAAGTCACAGGGGTCTGTGCATCTCTCCATCTTTGCTTCGGTTCTTTTGCATTCTTTCTTGTCTTCTACGTTGTCCGCCATTATAATCTGTTATTGTAAATACAGACGTTTTAGTTTGAATTGTAATTTTTCTTATATATGAAACAATGGCAATCCTAACATTACTAAGATTTCTTTGTTACTTACCTGAGGTTTTAATGGAAGAAGTTATTTTCCACTTTCTGATGGTCTTGTAGTTGTGGCATTTATTTTTTGAATTCTGTAAGATATAATGTCTTTGTTTATTGTACATATTGTTTTTAACTGTCATCAATGCAAAACTTAAAGAGCAGTAATGAAACAGTAAAAGTACCTGAAATGCATTTGTAAATTTTGAATTAAATTAATTAATCAGTCAATGCAAAACATAAAGAGCTATTCATGTTTTTATAAAGAAGGGCATCATTGAAATGTAAATTTCATATCCAAACACAAAGAGCTATGAGCAAACTATAGATTGTCCTGAAAAGGATTTGTAATGTTTTGATTCAATTAATTAATCAATGAAGTTGTGATGTTTAATTGGCATTTAAACGTAAATCTCTAAGGGCCTCATTCAATTGCGATTTGGCCAATTGAATAGGGCTCTAAATAAGCACATAGCATATTTTTTAAAAGAAGTTTTTAGTTAGTAAAAACCTAGCTTTTGTATAGAAGTTCACTAACTAAAAATGTCTTTAAAAAAGATATGCCATGTGCTTATTTAGAGCCCTATTCAATTGGCCAAATCGCAATTGAATGAGGCCCTAAGCATCTATGTATTCACAAATAAGGTCATTTTCCTTTTTTTTTTCTTTTTTTTTTATTGCAGTTTTTGTGCAGTGTAAAATATATATATATTTTTTGTAATTATTAATAATTAATAAATGAATGTACCTTAATGAGCAGTAATGCAGATATATAATTGCAGTGTAAAATATACATTTTTTTTGTGCATTTTAAAATATATATATTTTTTAAATGACTACTAATTAACAAATTTAGGGTACGTTAATAATTAATTAATCAATGAATAAATATATTAGAAAGAGCTAAGCATGTATGTCTTCATAAAGTAAGGGCAGTTTAAAAGATTTGCATATTTTTTTTTAAATAATAATTAATGTTAATAATAATTAATTTCTTAATAAATTAATATATTTTACCTATTTGTAATTAATATCTAACAATCAATATGAAGAGCGAACAATCTCTTTGGATTTTCGACAGCAGAAAATGTCAAGTCAGACTGTTCATCACCTGAGGAGAAAGTGTCAGCAACGTGCCAAGTGTGCAGTATATAAAGGGCTGCGTGTGCGCGAGCCAAAACCGTTGGTTTATGCGGAAAAACTGCCATTTCAGATTCGGAATGTCATTAATTGCAAGTTAGTGTTGTAAAATGCATGCGATTTTCTATGTCTTACTTGCCTTGCAAGCATTATCCGTCCGTCCTGCCTAATGGTATACTTTGAAACTCGTACATTCCTGGCGGTGAGTTGCGCGTTACGGCCTCTATCCTCGTTTTCATTTTTTCCGTCCGCCATTTTTCTTGCTTACTTAGACGATTTTCGAATGCCAAAACATGGCAAATTCGGCTGAAATTTGCTTGCAACCTCACTCCCAGGTGTCCTGGCTCTCCCCCTGTGCTGTGTATGGTTGTGTTTTAATTTATTTTTTATTATTTTTTGTGTTTTCGATGTCCGCGGTTCGGCCTTTAAAATCGTAATTTTCCCAAGTCAGATGCTAACAGCCTAAGTCCTGTGTTCTTCGATTCCTCAACTACTCGCTTCGCGAGGCTTGCAGGGCAATGAGCTCCTAACTCCTGCAAGCTTGGAAGGCTCCAATACCTCAATGGCGAGGCTCGCTTTGCGAGGCTCGCAAGTGTGACAACAACTTGCAGTTTGACAATTAATATGTATTTCTTGGAATCTCTGGGCAGGAAACATGTTTTTTTTTAATTTGTTTTAGACATTGAAATGTGTATATAATTGTACTATAGCTAATTTATCATCCTCGTTGCTTATAAACATTTTTTTGATTAATAAACATTAAATCATAATTGTTTTGAGGACTTTCATACCATCAGATAATTAGGACCACCATGAAACATCTATTCTATTACAATTATATTGAATCTAGTTTTGAACATATTTAATATATAGATTTGGTAGATTGGGTAAATTTGTACTTAACTGTATAATTCTTCTTTTTAACTAACAGCGCTCAATGAAAAAAATCTGTATCCTGAATTGATTAATGAGGAAGGAGAATATGAGAAAGATGAAAATGATACTCACCAGGTGGAAATCCATTCGGATCCATATACAGGTGAGTGATGTAGCTTATTGTTCTTTGTTTTGTTTTTTTACATTTAGAGATGTTTCACAATTAGAAAAGGTTCTAGTAAACCTTCTAGTTTTTTCTGGACAGCTCCCTGTCTGTGCATATAGGGAGCTGTAAAGTGGACTTTACGTTAAAGGGCCAGTGTAAGCACCAGGTAGTTCACTACTTGTTCGTTCAAGAAATGTGTATCAATAAAGCCTTCTGTACATAAAATTGTTTAAATGAATGTTAATGGGTCTGTCTTCACCTCCTCCTGTCACGTTACAAGCATTATTGCTGCATAACTATTTAGGACTACTGAGTTAAGCATCCCTTTAATCTGATAGGACTTTAATTTAGCCATTATTTTAAAATTCTTTCAAAAAATGATATCTCTAAATATATCAGGTGGGGGTGTGGTCACACTTGCCCAGAGATAAGGGAAGTACTGAGTAATTAAATAGCTTTCAGGTGATCGAAATGGCTACCACAAAAACAATGTTTAATCATGTGAGAGAAGGTATGTGGAGACAGACCCAGCACATCAAGCAGGTAACATTCACTTTAAAACCATTTTATTTAAAGATAACATTATTATTAAATGTATATGTATCATATATAGCAAAGTAGCCATGAGTGACCACTAATCCAGATAAATAATTAGAGTATTGCAGTATATAGTGATACCTTGTTATTGGACAAACATTTTATTTAGAGAGATGAGCTTTCAAGAGGTTTGACCTCTTTATTTTTTTAAGGTCAAAGCTATTGACAGTTTGTCCCTCTAAATAACATTTTCTCCAATAAAAATGTATCACTATATACTGCAATACTCTATATATTGTGAGAAGTTGACAGTCTCCTCTTTGATGGAGGAGCAGAACATATGAAATTGTGATACTTTTCAAAGTTTTACTAGAATTTAGCCAGTTATGCAAAAATAGCAAACCAAAACTAATCAAGGAAACTAATAGGCCTAGATTCCACCAAATCTTCACCTTAAAGGCCCACTTAACTCAGCAAAATTTAGACCATATCACATTAAAGATCTCCTAAAAACATGTTGAAATACCTTTTGAGTTTTTAAAATACCTGCATTTTCACTGAGAATTTAATAAAGTAAATTCTGTGTTTACATGCGTCACTGACTGCCCACTCCCAGACCCACGCTACAGCTCTGTGTAGTGAGCAAAAGAAAAAATAGAGTTAACCCTCAACAAATCAATCCGTGCAGAGAATGCAATAATGGAAACACCTCATCAGGTCAGCTGTGGTGTACTTTTGATTACCCTTCCTGAGTTAAAAAAACACTATCAATCAGTGTCCTCACCACATGGATGGCTGTCTGCTATTAATCAGGAAACAGCCAGTAGGCAGGAAACACTGTGTTTGTAAACAGACTTAAAACTTTAGATTTTTTTAGCTGTTATTAGTGTAATAAAAAAAATGGATCATTTTAACGCATAATCTTGTGCTCTTTCACATCATAAAGGGCACTTACAGTGAGGTAAATGGCCCTTTAACTATATAGTGTCTTCACTAATCAGATCTCATCCAGCTAAACGTGTGTGGGGCAAAACAATCAGCCCAATAGTTTGTTAAAAAGAATTGGCCTGTAATTGCTTGCTAAAAAGCTAATCACTACAGTCCTACTAGGGGAAGAAAGCTTTACAGTGTCTGTGGCTCACATTACCCCCGGGATAACTCTATAACTATATATATATATATATATATATATATACATAGATAGATAGATAGATAGATAGATAGATGCTCTCTGCATCTGCTGTTTATATCAAACTGAGGGCTCCATCTCATATCAGTTTTGCTTCAGACTTGTTAAAGAGAGGTCAAACCTAACCTCTCGAAAGCTCGTCAATATAAATAAGGCGTTTGTCCAATACAAAATTTGTCACAATGTACTACAATAATCATTATTTGCACACATATAGTGTATATATATATATATATATATATATATATATATATATATATATATATATATACTGTGGATATAAAACGTCTACACACCCCTGCTAAAATGTCAGGTTTCTGTGCTGTAAAAAAATTAGACAAAGATAAATCATTTCAGAAATTTTTCCACCTTTAATGTGACCTATAAACTGTACAACTCAATTGAAAAACAAACTGAAATCTTTTAGGTGGAGGAAAGAAAAAAAATAATGTGGTTGCATAAGTCTGCACACCCTCTTATAACTGGAGATGTAGCTGTGTTCAGAATTAAGCAATCACATTCCAAATCGTGTTCAATAGGAGTCAGCATACACCTGCCATCATTTAAAGTGCCTCTGATTAACCCCAAATAAAGTTCAGCTGCTCTAGTTGGTCTTTCCTGAAATGTTCTTAGTCGCATCCCACAGCAAAAGCCATGGTCAACAGAAAGCTTCCAAAGCATCAGAGGGATCTCACTGTTAAAAGGTATCAGTCAGGAGAAGGGTACAAAAGAATTTCCAAGGCATTAGATATACCATGGAACACAGTGAAGACAGTCATCATCAAGTGGAGAAAATATGGCACAACATTGACTTTACCAAGAACTGGAGCTCCCTCCAAAATTGATGAAAAGACGAGAAGAAAACTGGTCTGGGAGGCTACCAAGAGGCCTACAGCAACATTAAAGGAGCTGCAGGAATATCTGGCAAGTACTGGCTGTGTGGTACATGTGACAACAATCTCCCGTATTCTTCATATGTCAGGGCTATGGGGTAGAGTGGCAAGATGAAAGCCTTTTCTTACGAAGAAAAACATCCAAGCCAGGCTACATTTTGCAAAAACACATCTGAAGTATCCCAAAAGCATGTGGGAAAAGGTGTTATGGTCTGATGAAACCAGGGTTGAACTTTTTGGCCATAATTCCAAAAGATATGTTTGGCGCAAAAACAACACTGCACATCACCAAAAGAACACCATACCCACAGTGAAGCATGGTGGTGGCAGCATCATGCTTCGGGGCTGTTTTTCTTCAGCTGGAACTGGGGCCTTAGTTAAGATACCAGTCAATATTGCCACAATAACTTCAGGCTTCTGCTAGAAAGCTGAACTTGAAGAGGAACTTCATCTTTCAGCCTGACAAAAGACCCAAAGCATACATCCAAATCAACAAAGGAATGGCTTCACCAGAAGAAGATTAAAGTTTTGGAATGGCCCAGCCAGAGCCCAGACCTGAATCTGACTGAAAATCTGTGAATAGGGCTGTGCACAGGAGATGCCCTTGCAATCTGACAGATTTGGAGTGTTTTTGCAAAGAAGAGTGGGCAAATCTTGCCAAGTCAAAATGTGCCGTGCTGATAGACTCATACCCAAAAAGACTGAGTGCTGTAATAAAATCAAAAGGTGCTTCAACAAAGTATTAGTTTGAGGGTGTGCATACTTATGCAACCATATTATTAAATTTTTATATTTTTTCTTCCCTCTACCTAAAAGATTTCAGTTTGTTTTTCAATTGAGTTGTACAATTTATAGGTCACATTAAAGGTGGAAAAAGTTCTGGAATGATTTATCTTTGTCTCATTTTTTTACAGCACAGAAACCTGACATTTAACAGGGATGTGTAGACTTTTTATATCCACAGTATATATATATATATATATATATATATATATATATATATATATATATATATATATATATATATATATATATATATATACTATATGTGTGCAAATAATGATTATTGTAGTACATTGTGACAAATTTTGTATTGGACAAACGCCTTATTTATATTTACGAGCTTTCGAGAGGTTAGGTTTGACCTCTCTTTAACAAGTCTGAAGCAAAACTGATATGAGATGGAGCCCTCCGTTTGATATAAACAGCAGATGCAGAGAGAGTGGAGACAGCACCTAACATCATCAGGTAAATACATACATATAGGGGGAATAAAACACAACATAGTATAGAAAACATATATACACATACTATATACAAACATACACCAATATATACTTAAAAAACTTTAGTGGTCAGATAATGTGTTAGAAAAGCCTAGTCCATATTAAGTCCTCTTTTTTTAGTGTTGAAGAATGTGATCATCTTTATTTCAAATGCTTTTCTCTTTAGGATGGTATTGAAATTTCCTCTGAGTATTTAGATTTTTAGGTTTTGGATGGAGTGATTATTTTGGCTAAAATGGTGTCCCATTGGGCTACAATAACATTTATGCTTTCTCATTGAATGTCTGTGTAAATTCATCCGTAAGTGCAGTTTTTGGCGGGTTTCTCCAATGTAACAGCCTGTGTCACATATATTACATTGTATTATATAAACCACATTAGAAGATGTGCATGTATACGATCCTTTGATGTTATAGGTCTTGTTTTTATGTGTGGGTGTGTCATCATTACAAATGTGTTGACATAATTTAGAGGCACGTTTGTTACAAGGTTTAGTTCCATTTTCTGTTCTTTGTTGTTCATTGGCCACTCTTCTGCTGACAATTCTATGTTTAAGGTTTGGTGGTTGTTTAAATGCAAAGATGAGAGGTTTGGGGAATATATCTTTTAAAACCTCTAAAATTGTAAGGTATACGTGAAGTAGTTTATTTTGTTTTTTATTTTAACAGGTGTTCATTTGGTATTTTGATTGCAGAGATTATTTTCTGGGTAATAATACAGGGTTTGTAACCCTTTTTGTTTGGAAGATTCAGACAGTGTTTTTAAGTGTTTGAGTAGATGCAATAGTATCTAATAGCTTGACTATGGGTGATGGCTTGTTTGGTGTGCAGGGATGAAAACTGGAGCTGTGTAGGTAGCTGCATCTGTCTGTATATACAGATGAGTGGAGTGTCATTTGTGATGGATTCAGCAGTGTCCAGAAAGTTCACATGTTCTGTAGAGAAATCCATTTTAAATTTTATTAGTTGGGTGGAAAGTTTTAAATGAATTGTGAAAATCTCTGAGTTTATTTTCTTCTGTTGCCCATGTGATGAACAGATCATCTATGTAACAGTAGTATCTGTCTGGTTTGTAAATGGATATAGATAAGATTGTTTCTTCTAGATTGGCCATAATTGGATTGTGGAGATATTTTGGTACCCATGGCAGATAGGGATCTTTCTTAACAGACAAGTAGTTGTGATTCAGGATGTATTCTAATAGTTTAGCAATAACATCAGGGCCATATTTATGGTTCTGAGTGTGTGTTAAAAGAAACTTAATACATGCTTCAGTGCCATCTTTGTGTACACACAGGTGGTGAGAAAGAGAAATCATTAATGTTCTCAATTCTTAATCCAGAAGAAAAGCCAAATGTGGAGCATCACCAGCAGGTCAAAGAGGAGGATACTTCTTTAAATGTCGGTGAAAGTGAGTAATATATTCTCTTAAAAAGTTCTATGTAAATGTTTTGCTGAAAAAAATAGCTCCATGTGCTCCTAACAGTAAAACAAGCAATATGTAAGCAATAATTATTTGCAAATAAATTCCATTTAGTAATTGCTGATACTGATATTGTTAATTGGCAGACTAGGCAGACCAAACTGTTTATATTAAATTTATCTCTACAAATGTATTTAACCATCAGGGCTCCTTGATTACAATCTGCACATTGTGACAATAAAAGAGGAAAGAGACGAAGAGGATGATATTCAGCAAATGGTAATCCAGTCAGATCCATGTACAGGTGAGTATAATGGAAGAAATACTAATATACTTTTAATAATTTTAGTTAGAGATTTATATAAAATACGATTACTTTTATTGTAGGACATTTTTATTTAAAATTGTACTATTTACAAAAGAAAGTATATTATTATTATCGTTTATTTGTAACGCGCCAACATATTCTGTAGCGCCTGTATGAGCAATAAGTCTCTATATACCCATGATCTTCAAAAGATACCAACCTTGTCTGGAAGGCTCATTCTGATGAAATTCCAAAGCTTGCTAGTACCCCTAAATCTTAAAAACTCTATATTCCTTTTAAATTATTTTATACTGAATGAGTTAATTTCTTGAGAAAAATCCCTTTAGGTATTAATTACAATTTGTTTTACATAGATACATAGTTACATAGTAATTAAGGTTGAAAAAAGTATTTCAGTCCATCAAATTCAACCTTTTAAGATCTCCTCTAATCTGCAATATGCAGATTAGTTATTAATTAATTAGTTGTTAATTAATTATTAATCAACTATTTAATTATTATTATTTTTTAATTATTATTAATCCAGAGGAAGGCAAAAAGAAAAAGAAAAAAAAATGAAACTTAGCCAATCATCTCAAAGGGGAAACAAAATTAACTCCTTCCTGACCCCAGATACTGGAGATCAGATTTCTCCCTGGATCAATACTCTCTCTCTCTCTCTCTCTCTCTCTCTCTCTCTCTCTCTAATTATCCAGGATAATCCTGATTACCTTTTTAATTAGAAATAAATCCAGTCCCCTTTTAAAGTTATCTCTCGAATCCGCTGTCACCACCTCCTCTGGTAGAGAATTCCACAGATTACTTACTGTGAAGGTGGAATCTTTTTACTTCTAACCTCAAGGGATGTCCTCTTGTCAGTTGAAAACCTCTTGGCACAAAAAGCTCCCTTGACAAATTTTATACTGACCCTGGATGTATTTATATAAGGTAATCATATCTCCTCTTAGATGCCTTTTTTTCTAGAGAAAATAAGTTTAATTGAATTAGTCTTTCTTCATAACTTAGGCCCTCCATTCCCCTTATTAGTTTTGTTGCCCTTATCTGTACCTTTTCCAGCTCTAAAATGTCCTTTTTATGAAGTGGCGCCCAAAATTGTACTCCATATTCCAAATGAGGGCGTACTAGAGATTTGTATAGCGGCAGAATTATATTTGCTTCCCTTGCTTCTATACCCTTGTTAATACATGCTAATATTTTATTTGCCTTTTCAGCTGCTGCTTGGCTCTGAGCACTGTTATCTAGGTGGTTGTCCACAAGCACTCCCAAATCCCTTTCAATGTCGGATACCCCTAGATTTGCTCCATTTAAGAGTATAAATTGCATGGCTATTTTTCCTTCCCAGATGCATAACTTTACATTTATGCATATTAAATCTCATCTGCCATTTAGATGCCCATTCCTCAATTTGATGTAAATACCTTTTGGAGGTAAAGCACATCATTATATGATTTAATTACCTTGCACAACTTTGTGTTTTCTGTATCTTGATCTTTAAATCATTGTTAAGCCACATTGGATGTGATTTAGTCCTTTTACTTTTATTCCCACTTGGTATATGGTGATAAGTATGTATATTTAGGAAGGATTTAAATGATGTCCATTTATGTTCAGTGTTTTTACCTATCAGTTCTCTGTCCCAGTCTTTACTTTGTATTGCTGCCATTACACCGTTAAAATCTGCCCCTTTTTAAAATTAAGGGTTTTTGTTGGCCCCTTACAGTTTTGTTTTTTTAATTCAATCTCAAATGAGACTGTGTTGTGATCACTGTTTCCGAAAGGTTGCCCTATTTCAACATTTATATTATATCAATATTATTTGTGATGACTAAATTTAAGATAGCTTCATTTCTAGTAGGCTCTTTTATAACCTGGGCCAGATAATGATCCCCAAGTGTACTCAAGAACGTGCTCCCCTTAGCTGAACTGCTGGTCTCATTTATCCAGTTTATTTCAGGATAATTAAAATCTCCCATTATTAGAACTTGCCCATGCTTAGCTGCATTTCCAATCTGTAGCAATAATTGGATTTCCTCACTTTCAGCTATATTTGGGGGTTTATAGCATACTCCTACTAATATTCTTTTGGAATTTAATGCTCCGGTATTTAACTCTACCCACAAACATTCAACTTTATCACTAGTTCCGCCATAAATATATTCTCTTACTATAGGCTTAAATTCAGGCTTAACATACAGACAAATCCCTTCTCCTCTTTTACCATTGCCTCTTTCTTTCCTAAATAGGTTATAACCATCCAGATTAACAGTCCAGTCATGAGATTCATCCCACTACGTTTCGGTAATGCCTATTAAATCCCATTTTTTATTAATTGCTAATAATTAAAACTCTCCCATTTTTCCTGGACAGCTTCTGGCATTAGCAAGCATACACCTTATGTTATGAGTCTGTAGTTTTTCCTCAATTTCTTTTTCCCAAATGCAATTTTATATCTTTTGCTAGCACAATTCCCACCACAAAAAAATTATCACCTATTGCTACATGCTAACCTCCATTGATTCTTCTTTGAGAAAGCCAGATCATGTGGCGAAACAGCATTGGGCATTATTCTATTGGAATTCTCTAGCCCTCATATGGGCTACAGACTAATAAGAATATCAGAGGCAGCTACAACATTGTAGCAAAGTAAATTGATTCAGTATCTGCAGCAAAGCATCATGGGATAAAAGTCCCATCCCTTGGGTTAAGATGTTTACAGGCTTGGACTAGGGATTAAGACTGGTATCCTTTAACTACCAAACATAAACTTGTTTCATCACAAGGATTTTTTGGGGGGATTGGGTGTAGACTGACCTTTTCTAGTCTATTGGCCATTGTTGAGTTTTCCAAATGTATTGGCATAAGGCACGCAACACTTTCACAGCATCATCTTGTAGGATTTTGAATAAATCAGTTTGGGATTCCACTACCTCCTGCAGCCTTGTTATCACCAAGACATCCTATGTATTTATTTATTTAGTATTTAATATTAATTATGATTTCAGTGCCTAATACTGAAACTCACTTGCACATCACTATTTTCCACATAATTTTTTTAATGTTTTTTTCATTTTTATTTAATTTTCAAATAGTATTGATTACAATTACTGTAAATGTATTGACTTTTAGTTTGCCCTTTCATATGTTCACACTTTGTGTATATATTATATATTTTAAAGATATTTTGCACTGATTTTTATACAATATTATTTATCAGTTACTCACCTATATTGAAAAGGGGAGCACATGACTATATATAACCCTGTTTTGAGTGATATATATGCTGTTAATACTACAGACAAAAATTTTATATATACAGGGAGTGCAGAATTATTAGGCAAGTTGTATTTTTGAGGATTAATTTTATTATTGAACAACAACCATGTTCTCAATGAACCCAAAAAACTCATTAATATCAAAGCTGAATATTTTTGGAAGTAGTTTTTAGTTTGTTTTTAGTTTTAGCTATTTTAGGGGGATATCTGTGTGTGCAGGTGACTATTACTGTGCATAATTATTAGGCAACTTAACAAAAAACAAATATATACCCATTTCAATTATTTATTTTTACCAGTGAAACCAATATAACATCTCAACATTCACAAACATACATTTCTGACATTCAAAAACAAAACAAAAACAAATCAGTGACCAATATAGCCACCTTTCTTTGCAAGGACACTCAAAAGCCTGCCATCCATAGATTCTGTCAGTGTTTTGATCTGTTCACCATCAACATTGTGTGCAGCAGCAACCACAGCCTCCCAGACACTGTTCAGAGAGGTGTACTGTTTTCCCTCCTTGTAAATCTCACATTTGATGATGGACCACAGGTTCTCAATGGGGTTCAGATCAGGTGAACAAGGAGGCCATGTCATTAGATTTTCTTCTTTTATACCCTTTCTTGCCAGCCACGCTGTGGAGTACTTGGACGCGTGTGATGGAGCATTGTCCTGCATGAAAATCATGTTTTTCTTTAAGGATGCAGACTTCTTCCTGTACCACTGCTTGAATAAGGTGTCTTCCAGGAACTGGCAGTAGGGCTGGGAGTTGAGCTTGACTCCATCCTCAACCCGAAAAGGCCCCACAAGCTCATCTTTGATGATACCAGCCCAAACCAGTACTCCACCTCCACCTTGCTGGCGTCTGAGTTGGACTGGAGCTCTCTGCCCTTTACCAATCCAGCCACGGGCCCATCCATCTGGCCCATCAAGACTCACTCTCATTTCATCAGTCCATAAAACCTTAGAAAAATCAGTCTTGAGATATTTCTTGGCTCAGTCTTGACATTTCAGC
The DNA here is from genome assembly GCA_027410445.1 of Discoglossus pictus. Classification (NCBI taxonomy): domain Eukaryota; kingdom Metazoa; phylum Chordata; class Amphibia; order Anura; family Alytidae; genus Discoglossus; species Discoglossus pictus. The sequence continues at coordinate 99,048,790 of CM050170.1, read as the reverse complement.
TTGTGTGTCTTGTTCAGTGGTGGTTGTCTTTCAGCCTTTCTTACCTTGGCCATGTCTCTGAGTATTGCACACCTTGTGCTTTTGGGCACTCCAGTGATGTTGCAGCTCTGAAATATGGCCAAACTGTTGGCCAGTGGCCTCGTGGCAGCTGCACGCTTGACTTTTCCCAGTTCATGGGCAGTTATTTTGCGCCTTGGTTTTTCCACACGCTTCTTGCGACCCTGTTGACTATTTTGAATGAAACGCTTGATTGTTCGATGATCACGCTTCAGAAGCTTTGCAATTTTAAGAGTGCTGCATCCCTCTGCAAGATATCTCACTATTTTTGACTTTTCTGAGCCTGTCAAGTCCTTCTTTTGACCCATTTTACCAAAGGAAAGGAAGTTGCCTAATAATTATGCACACCTGATATAGGGTGTTGATGTCATTAGACCACACCCCTTCTCATTACAGAGATGCACATCACCTAATATGCTTAATTGGTAGTAGGCTTTCGAGCCTATACAGCTTGGAGTAAGACAACATGCATAAAGAGGATGATGTGGTCAAAATAATCATTTGCCTAATAATTCTGCACTCCCTGTAGGTGTATATATATATCACTAATAATAATAATATTTGCCTAACAGGGCTCTGCGATGACAATCCAGACACTAAAGAGGCAGAAGAGTATGAGAGCGATGAGGAGGATATCCAACAGAGTGAAATCTATGCAGGTCAGTGATAAATATATAGTAATACATATATTATAATAATATTTACTTGTATTTGTGGATAAACAAATTTACAAATTGAAAGAGAGATTCACTCTCAATTGGATGCCTTGCCTTCTCACTTGCATGTCTCCACCCAGTTGTTATTTGTTCAATATATATATATATATATATATATATATATATACACACACACCTAATAAAGAATATAAATAATTTTACTTTCAACTATTTCTTGAAAGTTGCCCACCTGTAGGGGTCTCTGTTTCCTAAATAGGATTTGATTCTATGTTTGATTATTTGCCGTCATCCCAAATAAAGTGTTTAACTAAAGGGGACAGACTGCATCACTATAACTATCTCCTGAGTGGCCAATAAAATTTTAAGCCATGGCAATGCTGTTTGACACACAATGTAAAGCTTTTTCTTCTCTGAAGCCCTCCGGCGTTCATTGCGAGCCTCGTGCTGAGCACCTTCGGCGCTCATCGCGTGGCTCGCCATGAGCGCCTCACAGGAACTTTTGTTCCTGTGAGCGCCTTGTGCTCTCCTGACAAAGACAGGTTATATATGTCAATTTTTTTTAGTATAATTATTAATTTTATTATTTACTTAATAAAATAATATACTTTACCAATTTGTAATTGATATATGCAGCAATGAATAGCCTGAAGAGCTAAGTATCTATTTTTATTTTCCTGCAGCATACAATGTACATTTGGCCTGTTGCTGCTGTGAGGAGAAAGTTTCATCAATGTCACAGCTTTGCATTAGAAATATGCAAAAGTCGTACTTGTCTGACAATGTTTTGCGCATTTCGGGGTCGTGTATCCTCGTTTTGATTTTTTTTGGCCACCATTTTTTTTCCTCGCTTAGGCGTTTTAAAATTGTCTAAACCCATTAAATTGTACTTTAATTAGCGTGCAACCTTAGTGGCAGATGTCATGGCTGTCCTCCATGCTCTGTGTGTGTTATTTTAAAAAAAAATTTTGTTGTATTTTGTATTGTTTTGTGTTATATTTGAATGTACGCATTCCGATCGTTAACCTCGTATTTTTGCGACCTTGTATTAATAGTAGTAATTAAAAGTCGTACATCCTTGTCAGTGTTTTATGCGCTTTGGGGTCGTTGAGCCTCGTTTTCATTTTTTTCTGCCACCATTTTTTTTCTTGCTTATCTGATTTTGAAGTGGCGAAGCTGCCTTAAATGTATCTTAATTCGCATGCAACCACCCCCCCAGAGGTTCTGGCTGCCCCCCCAGTGCTGTGTGTGATGTTTTTGTATTTTTTTTTTTTTATTATTTCCATTGTTTTTTGTGTTTTTTGCTGTATGCGCTTCATCCGTTAAGTTCATATTTTTGTGAACTCTTAGTCCCGCGGCTCGTATTTTCTTTTGTGTAAGTCCGTATTTCCTCTTTACGCGTTAGTGTTTTTTTTCTAAGTCCCGCAGCGTGTTTTTTTTTTTTTTTTTGTAAAGTCGTGCTTTTCTGGGGAGTCTATCTCATTAGTCCCAGATCATTTTTCTCGTAAATGTGTGCGAACTCGGATACAGGAGTTTTTACTTAGTAAAAATAGCTTGCACGTACATGGAAGGGCTGGTTTAGTGAAATAACGGAAGTCCTGGCCAGTTGTGACAAGGTGGTTCTTACATATGAGACTTAAATATGAAAAGACTTTAGGTCCAAGTGGTTTTAATAAAATCAGTGTTACAAAAAAGGAAAGAAACATCTATGTAAACAGATGAATACCCTATCTAAACCTCTGCAGCTTGTCTGCTACAGGTAGCAAAAACCCTGCATCCACAGCACAGTCTCTGGTTTCATTTGCAGTTCTGACTTTTCCTGTAGAAATCTCACTCTTGACTTTCAAACTTTGACCAGTAGCTGTACAGTAATGTCTACATAAAAGGGGATGTAGCAGTGGTCTATACTTCTCTCAAAATGCTCCACCACAGGGACCCTTAAAGATAAAGTGATTAGACTCTTCACTGGCAGTAAAGTACAATCATTTTCCTGGGGATTTTTACTGCAACTTTTTCCCAGGTTTCTTTTTATTACCGCTCAGACTCCGGTAGGAATTATCTTCTTATTTTGCAGGTATGTCTTATCTCCACAGTACTATTTCTAGCCTTGAAAGAACTGTCCAAAAGTAGTACAAGTGGATAGCAGTAAACAGTATTTAATGAAAAAAAAGAAAAAAAAACAATTGCTGAAAATAAACATCTAAATGAATGTTCTTACTGACGTTCATGAACGACCTGACTAGGCCTGAGTAGCTTATCTTTTGCAGGGGAAAAACCTAACATAGCACTGTGTTCTTCGGCGTACACTTCAGTCTCAGTTTTCTGCAGATCACAGTTCCACTGTCACAACCTCAACTATTGTTGGTAGGGCACTGGCCTGCCCGTCTCTCCAAGTGCCCTCCCCCAGGGACCCTTGTTAAGCACTGCTTGCACTTCAGTAACACATATGTTACTATATACAGTCCCTTCTCTGGGGGTGTATCACAGAAATCATGGTTATGGTACCTTTTCTTCAACAGGCTGTAGTACTCCGTGGCAATTCCTGGTTGCAGCAAGCACGTATCTCTCTGTAGTCCTGTTGCAGTCACACAGACTGTTCCACCATGGCAGCTTCCTCTGCTGCTGTGAAACACACTGCAAGCCCCAGCCAGGCCTGATTGGGAATCTTTCTTTGGACTGATGTCTCCTCAGTGACAAATCTTCCTGTGTTCACTCTCTCTCTCTTTCCGAGGCACTCCCTCTCCTTTAATTCTCTCTCTCTTTTATCAGGTTCTTGTATCTAGCAGGTCCATACACTTGCAGCTCCAGTAAATGGCAATATATCACTCAATAAACAGCTTCTCCAAAACAGCTCAGCTTGTACATTTGTGTGAGCAAACTTTCACACAGTTCACTCTCCATCACATGTCACATATAGTTGTGAGCAATATGGGTTGTTGTTAATGCTTGCAAGCTTGACAAAGCAAGGTCGCTGCCGAAGGCGCTCCTTGCGCTGGTGGATATGAGCGCCATAGGCACTCATCCCTACGACCCGCGAAACTAAATCTCAATCTCTCACGTAGCAGCTTGAAAAAACGCATGGAAAAATTACGCCTGTAACACTTGCAAAAAGGAAAGCGGCACTTAAAAAAAAATACGAACTGCAGCACTTAAAAAAAATAATATATATATATATATATATATATATATATATATATATAATATATATATATATATATATATATACTGTATATATTTTGAGACCAAGTCGTGCAGATGTATAGGGGAGTCATGGAGGGCAGATATGTGAGCCTGAGGCTGGATAGAGGCATTTGCCCAATCCAATCCTGCAGATGTTAAAAAGGCTCTATTACATCACAATGCAGCAGTGAACAGGCTGGAGCAGTCTGTTGAAAGACAGTTGCAGCTAGAGCCAAGAGAGGCAGTGTGTTGGAGCTTGGCCGGGGAAGTGTTGCAACTACGAGGAAAACTTGTAGCCTACAGACCAGAGGAGCAGTGTTGCAGTGGAGACAGAGAGAGTTTCCCAGAGGTGCTGCTGGAATTGCACTAGAACGGCAGGATCTGAAGCTGGAGAGAAAGATCCAGACTAAGAGAGACTAAAGCGGGGAAGCTATTTAGCAAAGACCACAGACTCGGAATCCTGAAATACAGAGGCTAAAGGGCACTGGCGAAGAAACAATAAAAAGTATTAAAACGCATTGAAGCCTCCTGTGAGATGGTGTTATGAAATATATATCAGAAAACAGACAAAAGTAGAGAAGAGAAGGGCAGTTTGTCACACACTTTATATCACATATATAGTTGTGAGCATGAAGGCTGTTGCTAACGCTTTAGCAACTGAAGCCCTCGCGATGCAACTGCGGACCTCGCAACTGAGGACCTTGCAAAATTTACGGAGTTACGAAACCAAAATACAAGACACGTTATGACCCATTACAACCTCGCAAAAAACGGCCGCAACCCGCGCACATGAAAACATGAAAAACACAATAAATACACACAACAAAAACATAAAAAGCTTACTTACAGCAAGGGGGGCACCCAGGACTTCGAAAACTGAAGTTACACCTCAATTTAACTCCAAATAAAAGAGTTTAGACACCCAAAAATCCCCTAAGCGAGAGAAAAAATGGCCACAGAAAAAAACGAAAACGAGGCTACAGCACTCTAAAGAAGCAAAACACCTACGGATTTTCCGAAAATGACGGACGAGATCCGAAAACAAGGATGCAACCCGCGCAACTGCAAAAACATTAGAAACACAATAAATACACACAACACACACATAAAAAGCTTACCCAAAGCAAGGGGGGGCACCCAGGACCTCTGCAAGTGAAGTTACACCTTGGTTTAAGTCCAAATTACAGAGTTTAGACACCCGAATATCACCTAAGCGAGAGAAAAAATGGCCGCCGAACAAAACGAAAACTATTCTAAAGAACCCTAAACACGCAAAACACCACCAAACACCTACGGATTTTCCAAAAAAGTCGGACTGCATCCGAAAACAAGGAAGCAAAATCAGCCATAGCCGCATACCACACATTAGGCGCTATTTTAGAACACTAACTTATACAATCCGGAAGTACACAGCTACCCTAACGGATTTGCCTCGTGCACGCACACTATTACACTGCACACATTCATGACGCTTACACAGCAGCTCCACAGCACTGATGATGCAGCAACATGAAAACAGATTGCCAGCTCTTCAACACAATGCTTCCTGCATATATTACTTCACAATAGGTAAAGTATATTAATTTCTTATTTTATTAATTATTCATTGCCATACCAAAAAAAAACCACCAACGCTGCTCATAACACACAAACAACCAAGAGCCTCACAATGAGCGCCGAAGGATCTTAAAACACCAACAAAATTAATTTTGCACGCAAACAACATTACCTGCCTTACAATCTTATTGCCGTCATTTTTTTGACGGGCAAGTCGCTAGTATATTTATATATATATATATATATATATATATATATATATATATATATATATATATATATATATATATATATATCTTATCCATACCGTCATCCCTGTCCAGCTTTGTCACATTTCCCATGCCTAAACTCAATAACACGGGGTAGACCAACCTCAGAGATTGTGGATTCTTGAGAGGGAGGCTGCATTTGTGTGGGCCTTTCCTGCTTTCTATCCCTATGACCAGGTCAAACCCATATTGTCTCAGTGAGAGAAACTGCCTTGGCACCCTGGCATTTGTCTCCTTGTTGCACTGCATCCATTTCAGTAGGGCATGATCTAAGACAAAAATCTCTTTTCTGTTTTGTGGCTTTCATCAGTGGAACTTGCCAATACTCCCTGTGGACAGGAACCTGGTTTGTCTCTATCAGTTCGTCAATTCTTGGTAGGGGATATGCGTCAAATTGGGACACGGCTTTCAATTTTCTGAATTCGCTACAGAAGGGTGTTGTCCCATCAGGCTTTGCAACCAGCACTATCAGACTGCACCACTCACTTTTGGATTCTTCTATTATTCCTGATTTCAGTATTTTTTTTTAAACTTTGGTTCTTACTTCTTCCCTTTTTTTTTCAGGCCTTCGAGTGGTTTGACTATTACTGTCACCCATTCAAATACAAGCCTGCATGTTACGTTGTACAGACAGCATGTCTGCGGGGTTGAGATTTGCTACAATTACATAGCTATTCAGTTACAAAAGCCCACAACCCACGGGCCAAAATCTCAAACCCTGGTTCCGTATGTAAGCAGTTCAGGACTTGAGCATGCAAGCCTGTAGCTACTGCTTAGCCAGGGCCAATAGTAAATGAGACTGTCATCATGACGGCAATCAAACCTGCAGGAACCTCCACAGGCTCTCTAAATAAAACCTTGCTGCGGGGGTCCCCTTTGGGACCCCCGCTGCATTGAAAGATTTAAATCCCCCGCCATGGGTCCTTAAAGGGCCTGCGACAAACAAATAGTTAACCCCTGCCACAGGGGTACTGTAAATACACCTGCGACACCTAACATTTACCCCCCTATGCTGCTGTATCCCCATTGGAACCCCCGCAGGGTCAATACACTAACCCTTGCTGTGGGGGTGCCAGAATTTAAGTTTCAAATTTGACGTCTCACGGGTCCTTAAAGGACCAGCGCTACAATGATAAATAACCTCTGCCACCGGGTACAATAAGTACGCCCGCGGAACCTAAAATTAACCCCATTACTCATGGGGCTCTATACAGACCCCCATGACCCTCTAATTAACCCCAGCAGCCCTATAAAGGTCTATATAGACACTTATGGGACAATAATTAACCCTGACATTAACACTATAAGTGGCATGAGGGTCCCCCAGGACCCTCATGACACTAAGTCTAAGCACTACCCTACACTACACTATTATCCACCCATAAACTAATACATCTAAATTAACTCCCTCTAAGCAATTAACCCTATTTAACCCTCGCTATACCTAATTAACCCTATCACTAACCACTTAACCCTATCTAGACTCGGTTAGCCCTATCTGGCCCTATTAAACCCTAACTGTTCTCAATTAACCTAACTGTACCCACTTACCCCTAACTGTTCCCAATTACCCATAACTGTACCTTATTAACCCCTATCCTATTCTACACTACCTAACCCCCTAATAAACCCCTAACCCCTTAAAAAAAAAACTAACACCCCACTAAGTACAAAAAATAAAAACACCCACATTACAGAAAATAACTCTTTCACTAAGTAGAAAAAATAGTAAACTACTAATTACATAAAATTAAATAAAAGCATTACAGAAAAAAAGACTTACACATAAAATTGAAAAAAAAGAATGCATAAAATAAGAGACACTATTAAAAAAAAAAAAAAAAAAATACTTACAACCTGTAAAAAAAAATAAAGGGTTAATTAGTCTACTGACTTGGCCAAAATGCCTCTGCAGCGGTGTTCACCGATGCCCTAATCTTCGCTCTTCTGGGCAAGGAAAGGCCCATCCAACAAAATTCAGACGTTCTAAAAAAAAAAATACTACTACTAACGGAGATCCTCCCTACAGGGGTGTATCCAATTCTGATTGGCTGAAATCTGATTGGGTAATTGGGTACAGTATGGCTTAATTAGGTACAGTTAGGGTTATTTGGGTACAATTAGAGTAAAATAGGACTAGATAGGGATAACTGGGTCTAGATAGGGTTAAATTGTTAGTGATATGGTTAATTAGGTAAAGTGAGGGTTAAATAGGGTTAATTAGTTAGAGGGGGTAAATTTGGATTTATTAGTTTATTGGGGGGGTAATAGTTTAGGGTAGGGTAGTGCTTAGATTTAGTAACATGAGGGTCCTGGAGGACTCATGGGGTTAATATGAGGCTCATGGGGGGCTGTGGAGAGCCCCATGAGTGATGGGGTTAATTTTAGGTACTGAGGGGGTACTTATGGTACCCCCACAGCAGGGGTTAATTATCTTTGTAGCGCTGGTCCTTTAAGGGCCCGCAAGGCAGCAAATTTGAGACCCCCGCAGGATTTAAAATTCAATCGGGTCCCCCGCAGCAAGGGTTAGTGTAGGGACCCTCCATTGGGGGGTTAATGTTAGGTGTCGTGGGGGTACTTACAGTACCCTGCGGCAGGGGTTAACTTTTTGTGTGACGCAGGCCCTTTATGAAACCACGGTGGGGGATTTTCATTATTAAATGCCCCAAGGTCCCAATTGAGACTCATGCAGCATGGGTTAATGTAGATACCCTGCTGGAGTGCCGGACTCCTGTAGCAAGGGATTAATGTGGGGACCCCTGCAGCATGGGGGTTTAATTTTAGGAGCGGGGGGGGGGGGGGGGTGTTGTTTGGAGCAGAGTGGAAGTTAAGGGGCAGCATACGTAAAGGCTTTTAAAGCCCTTGTGAGTCCTCATTAGTACTCATAGGATTTTGGGCTAGATTTGCTATTTACGGGTTTCAACACAAGTGTGGCTTTGGGGAATTGTAGCAATTGAATAGCGAGTTACGATTTTAGCGATTGTAACTGCTGCAGACTTGTAAAATCAAAAGCTTAGATGGGGTTTAGGTTACGGTTGTAACAAACGCAAGGATTTTCAGACTTTAACCCGTAGATCTTTTGTGGCGCCAATTGAATAGCAAATTAGTTTACTGCTACATTACAGGCCCCAGGAAACGAAAATCGATCCATTGAATCAAAGCCTTAGTAATTATATCACAGTGGATCTCTTTTGTCTGGCCTGGATAAACCGAAAAGAACTCTTTGTTGTGGGACAACATTTGTATAAATTCTTGTCTGTGCTGTGGGGATAACTCTTGAAATATTGGTACTTCTGACTGGGCAGTAGCAGAAATAAGAGCCACTTCAGCACCTCTCTCACTCCAGACTTTCAACACATTTGCTCCTGTTTGTGACGGTCAGGTTGTTTGATTTTATAGTCAAGACTTCTTTTGGTCTCTGCCATCTTGCCAGAAGTTTACTTTCCACAGTAGGTACTAGTAGCATTGCTTTGTCCAACAGTTTAAATCTCTTGACCAGAGCCTTATGGTTATAGTAAATTTCCTGTTTATCCTAGGCAGTCTTTGACCAGAGGCCAATATGTGTAATCTGGTCTTTTAGACTTTTGGACATTTTCTATGTTTTCTCCTGGCACACCTCGATCATCCTGGATAAATAATATAAATGTAAATATATTATTTTTCTTAGCTCTTTTATGTTAAAATGCTTATTGCTTGGGGCAATTTTTTAAATGTTGCTAATTTTAACAGATAGATCTCTGTTAAAGATGCCTGTATCAACAATATTTAGTTCTCCACTCTGGACTAACGAAGGATCAGCAGAGGGGTAGTGCATGGAGAACAGGAAACTCTCTTACTCAGCAGAAACCGCACTACCATGCATTCTGTAAACAGTGCACTTTGATTGCTGAGTGGAGGGATTGGAAGATTAAATGCAGGACCCTGTAGGCATGTAACTTTTAAGAAATAATTGTAAGCAACATTATTTTTATGCTTTTATAATAACGATTTTTTTTTTTTAAGTTAAATACTACACCTGAATATTAACAAAATAAAACACCATCCTATACATTCATTTTAGCTACCAGGCAGGCTGCTTGATTCTGAAGATGGATTTATTTAGATGCTTTTTGACCAAGCAATGAAACCACTTTCACTCCTTGCTGATTCCCAAGCAATTATAAAGATCTTAGACTTTTGAGTAAATTTTAAGAGCTAGCAGCACCTCTCCTTTTCCTAGCTTTAGATGACGGATATCCAGAAGCAGCCTTTTTTAGCTCACTTGTCCTATAGTATATCAGTCTGTGCTCACTCAATAGAGGGATCCAGTTCCGAAATACCAGGTATTTATACTCTGAACAGGATAAACTGAAAACACCAGACACACGTTTCAGCCTCTAGGGCCTTGTCAGTAGAGTGTAGCTAAACTCCCTAAGGGACAGTGAGCAACGAGTATGTGTCTGGAACCCCCTATCAACCTTAGGGTGATAATACTCCTAAATATAATTTGCATAAACAAAAACGTCAGAAGAGCTCAAACTAAAAATGAACAACACTTAAGACGGTTTGTTTTGTAGGTCTGGTTACCTACATAGAGAGCAGCCTCTTTTAGCTCACCTGTGCCGTTCACAGGGAGAAATATCTTGTAGTATATCAGTCTGGTCTTACTCAATAAAGTGACCCAGCACCGAAATACCAGGCAGTTCTACCCTGAACAGGAGAAACAGCAAACTCAGACATATGTTTCAACCTCACTTAGGCCTTGTCAGTGAGGTGTAGCAGAACTCCATAAGGCATAGCGAGCAAGTTTTTAAACTCTTTGCGTATTTAGTGATGACAAGAGTTAATGCTTCTTTACTTTTCTGAAACAACTTGCACATTTTCAAATCAAGTTCCTCTAAGCCACATATTATAAAAATAGGATGCCAGTGGCCCTTTGGTAGATGAGAGAAACAAGAGAAACTACTTTTTATATACCGTGTGTCATGCATTTTTATGCCCAAAATTCTTTACCCATATGTAAAACATGTACTTTAAATGATTGAAACATAAATATTGCTGTTGAAACTCACATTTGTACTTTAGCAAATATGATTCTCTCCACCTCTGTGAGGTTTCCAGGTGGTTGGAGAGGATCAGCCCAGGAGGCTGACTGCAGATAAAATACTTTTATTACAGTGCCTTGCAAAAGTATTCACCCCCTTGACTTTTTACCTATTTTGTTACAGTGCAGCCTTAAGTTCAATGTTTTGTTAATCTGAATTCTATGTGATGGATCAGAAGACAATAGTCTAATTTGGTGAAGTGAAATGTGAAAAATATAAACATAAAACTATTTTTTTTAGAAATAGAAAACAGAAAATTGGCATGTGCGTATGTATCTACCCCCTTTGTTATGAAGCCCATAAAAAGCTCTGGTGCAATCAATTACCTTCAGAAGTCACATCATTAGTGAAATGATGTCCACCTGTGTGTAATCTAAGTGCCACATGATCTGTCATTACATATATACACCTTTTTTGAAAGGCCCCAGAGGCTGCAACACCTAAGCAAGAGGCGCCACTAACCAAACACTGCCATGAAGACCAAGGGACTCTTCAAACAAGTAAGGGACAATGTTGTTGAGAAGTACAGGGTTAGGTTATAAAAAAGTATTCAAATCTTTGATGATCCCCAGGAGCACCATCAAATCTATCATAACCAAATGGAAAAAAACATGGCACAACAGCAAACCTGCCAAAAGACGGCTGCCCACCAAAACTCACAAACTGGGCAGGGAGGGCATTAATCAGAGAGGCAGCACAGAGACCTATGGTAACCCTGGAGGAGCTGCAGAGTTCCACAGCAGAGACTGGAGTATCTGTACATAGGATGACAATAAGCCGTTCGCTCCATAGAGTTGGGCTTCATGGCAGAGTGGCCAGAAAAAAAAACATTACTTTCAGCAAAAAACAAAATGGCACTCCCAAAATGTATGGAGGAAGGTGCTCTGGTCTGATGAGACTAAAATTGAACTTTTCGTCCATCAAAGAAAAAGCTATGTCTGGCGCAAACCCAACACATCACATCACCAAAAGAACACCATCCCCAGTGAAACTGGTGGTGGCAGCATCATGCTGTGGGGATGTTTTTCAGCAGCCGGGACTGGGAAACTGGTCAGAGTTGAGGGAAAGATGGATGGTGCTAAATACAGAGATATTCTTGAGCAAAACCTGTACCACTCTGTGCGGGATTTGAGGCTAGGACGAAGGTTCACCTTCCAGCAGGACAATGACCCCAAATACACTGCTAAAGCAACACTTGAGTGGTTTAAGGGGAAACATGTAAATGTTTTGGAATGGCCTAGTCAAAGCCCAGACCTCAATCCAATAGAAAATCTGTGGTTGGACTTAAAGATTGCTGTTCACAAGCGCAAAACATCCAACTTGAAGGCGCTGGAGCAGTTTTCCACATAAGAATGGACAAAAATGCCAGTGGTAAGATGTGGCCAGTGCGTAGAGACTTATCCAAAGAGACTTGGACCTGTGATTGCCACAAAAGGTGGCTCTACCAAGTATTGCACATTGACTTTTTCTATTATTTTGTCCTATTTGTTGCTTGGTTCACAATAATAAAAAAAAAAGAAACATCTTCAAAGTTGTGGGCATGTTTTGTAAATTAAATGATGCAAATCCTCAAACAATAAATGTTATTTCCAGGTTGTGAGGCAACAAAAAATGCAAAAGGGGGTGAATACTTTTGCAAGGCACTGTAAGACAGCTCACTTTGCTGTTAAAGTGGCCATTGAAGCATGACTAAGACAGGTAGATAAAAAAATAGTGCAGTCTTCTAGGCAGATCCTCGCTACTCATGAATACCTAATAATTGGAAGAATGCAGTAGTCGTTTTTCTTTAAAAACTGGTTTATTGATAATTCGTAACAAAACAAAGAAACCCTTCTGCATGACTACTACAGTGAACTTTTAATGTTTTATAATGTAAAAAATATGTGAATGGTATAAAGTCTTTCTTTATCTTTTCCTCCTTATTAGGTTTTGTATCAATGTATTGCTCAAAAAAATATTAGATCTTAAGGACCACTTTCACTTGCATTATTTTCTTTCCAATAGATGGATCCATAGGCATCAATACAGAGGGACACCTTCAAAGTTCACAGAGATCAAATAAACATGTAACCGAAATATACCAGGGATCAACCGAAACTGATAATGCGCCAACCAAAAACAAATCTGCAGTGAACTCAGATAACGAATTTACTTGTTCTGATTGTGGGGATTGTTTTACCCAAAAATCAGATCTTTTTAAACATCGGAGAGTACACATAAAGGAGAAACCATTTACATGTTCTGTATGTGGGAAATGTTTAAGCAAAAAATCACATCTTATTAATCATGAGCGAATTCACACAGGTGAGAAGCCATTTTCATGCTCTGTATGTGGGAAATGTTTTATATATAAAGCAGGTCTCATTAAACATCAGAGAATTCACACAGGTGAGAAACCATTTTCGTGCACTGAGTGTGGTAAAATGTTTAGTGATAAGTCACATCTTAATAAACATCAGAAAATACACACAGGGGAGAAGCCTTTTTCATGTTCTGATTGTGGGAAATGTTTTAGAGACAAATCATATCTTATTAAACACGAAAGAATGCACACAGGTATAACACCATTTTCATGTTCCGATTGTGGTAGATATTTTATCCTTAAATCAGATCTTGTTAAACATCAGAGAATCCACACGGGTGAAAAACCCTTTTCATGTTCTGACTGTGGGAAATCTTTTGGAGAAAAAAAAGATCTGGTTAAGCATGAGAGAATTCACACTGGTGAGAAACCATTTGCATGTTCTGACTGTGGGAAAAGTTATCGATACAAAACGGACCTTGTTAAACACCAAAGAATTCACACAGGTTAGAAGTCTTTTGGGTGTATATAATGTGGGGAATATTTTAAACAGAGATCAAATCTCAGTGACCATCAGAGAGAATAAATATCTTCTGAATGATGGAAGTGTTTTATCAGCAATTCAAAGCATGGTATATGTCTGTGAGCATCTAAAAATATAAGTCGTTAAAGTGTTTTGTATATGAAGTTGCTTAGTATTGTTAATGAAATGTATGAAATTTCATGTAGCAGTTTAAAAAAGTTGTATGCTTGAAATTTCACATAAAATAATAAATATATATATATATATATACAGTACTGTATACAAATGTTGAATTTCCTTGGTATATAACACCCTGTTTAATAATTATCACAGACAAAAATACAACATAAACTATAACTTTTATTGCACTCATTAATAATACTAATTGGCTTATTAAAATACGGCGGTACAGGTAATCTTGCTTAGTTGTTACCTAGTGGCTCCACATCATTGGATCCACTAGTTATACAACTAAGCAAGATCAGCCACACTGCCATCTTTTAAAAAGTCAATTATTATTTTTAATGATTGCAATAAAAAATATATTTTATTTTCTATTTTTGTGTGTGAGAATTAAATATACTTTGTTTCCACGTGAAAGACTCTAGCTGGAATTAATTTATGGTATGCCATATTTGTACATTTCAAAATGTAAATCAAAAGAAAAAAACACTACTAGATTCCAAATTTGTCTTTATTCAGTGTATATAAGTGTCGCTGTATAGATTTAGTTTAACTCTCAGAAACAATTCCAGACTCTTTAGCAGTTAAGAGGTTAAACAATTTAAATGAAGTATATAGAGGGCACTTTAGTTTGAAATATTAACAAAAATGTCTAACCCCTGATGAAATAACTAGGTTCCTGTACACTGAAATAACAAGAAAGAAATAACAAGTAAAATATTTCCAGGTATGAGTCATAAAACACAATAACCAAATACAGTGGACCCTCTATATTCATCTGCCCATATATTTGTCAAATCCAATAACTGTAAAAAAAATGTAGGCAAAAACAAATTCCTTTATTCATCCAAAATCCAATATTAGTCACACAAAAAAAAAAAAATACAGACAACATTGGATAAGTTCTTTCTTAAATCAAATGCTAGTGAATACTCTGGAAAGGGACAAAAGAAAGACATTGATCACCAGACTTGAAGTTATCTGATGTTTAATGGAAGGTGACTCCCCTTCAAAACAATAATTCCTTCAGCTTCTGCCATCATCGCTCCTCAGTAAAGGTAAAGCTCTGGTTATATTTGTATTTACCAGATTCAGGGTTGGGAGCTGATTATTCAAATTTTAGTTAATTCCTATGGGAAAAAAATGCTTCTGTATTCACCTGATTCAGTAACTTTCTGTCTCGCATTGTCCCATCTTAGTAGAGAGAAATTGATAAATATTGGTAGCTAAAATTGGGTGACCAGTTCAGGTTTGAGGAAAGCATAGTGGTTCCTAAACGGCTCTGCAACATAGAGGGAATTCAAGAGATGTTTCCTTAAGTCCCTTGTTTGATCTTACTATAAAAATCACATTTAGCAATGTAACATAGATTTTTATAATATCATTATTAGAAATCCATAACATACATGAATATCTCCAGAGGACGAAATCCAATAGTCCAAGTTTGGATAACCATGGTTCCTGGTTAAATTTGCATGTGAAATATGAATGGAGTTTAAAGTTCCAGACTAGAAACACATTGTCCCTGGTCACCTCCACCAGCCTAAACAGATATTTTCCTTGTGTAGGGACCTCCAATAATATCTTGCTGAGCTACACCTACACTGGTAGTAATCACTCCCCATCGCTCAAGACCTCCCACCCATTGCCTTGTGACAGATCTTACCCCTGTCCACCTTTGTCCCCATTGCTCAGTATAATGGTCTATATACACACTGCTAATTTGAGTCCAGGGCAGTTAGTCCACATTGGTTGCGGGCTGCCCAATGAGCCACTCAATAGCCCTTACTCGAAGCATCACTGATAGCTAACAGGGGAAAAGTGTGGAAATACGAAAATCCCAGAGTTACACAAACCTTGTTTGTTTAGGTAAACACAGCATTGTACTATTGTATGTGAAAACTGTATACAATCCCGGGAATGGTGAATAAAGTATGCCCTTTTGGGGAACACATACTAGAGAAGGTGTGGTCTTTAATTAGGGAACGTATGCTATGGAAATAAATCCTGGCGCATTGCTGCTCATCCTGCCGTAGAGGATACCATGAACTGCTCAAGACCAATGGAAGAATAGGTTTTGACACACACTTTATTTTCTTCCAACTGGAGTAATACTTTATAACAAATATTATTTTCTCATTATCTATTAAGACTCCTTCCATAATATCTTTACAAGAGTAACAACTTTTTGTAAACTTTCTACTAAGGATCATTGTCTGAAGAACAGTTTTGGAACAGTTCCTTCAAATTGGAAGGAAATATCCAATAGGCACACCATCCTATAAAAAGTGTGTGCTTGCTATTTGCCATAATAGTTTATGACATTATCCTATTATGACTTATCCTGTATCTTTAGTGTCTAAACAGATACACCACCTTAGTACTTCTCCTTACCATACATTGCACTTGTTATGTTTAATCTGTCTACAAAGCAATTTAGTTCTTCTACTTTAACCCCCCACATCAATAGGATATCATCAATGTAATGATGTCCTTAGCCTATCAAGTCCTCTCTTGGGACTCCCAATTGCCATATTAATTCTTCATATAAAAGTGTGCAAGTTTCTCCCATAGCTGTACCTCTCAATTATTTATGGAATTGTTCTTAGTTGCCTCAGATGTTAGTTCAGTACCTCCTCCAGTTCTTCCTCAAGAGAATCAGTAACCCACAACATAGCAAGACACCAAAACTACTATGGTCACTACTCCCAGAACAAAAGGACAACATCCCTTTGCTAGTTGTCTTTGTCCAAATCGGATAACTTTATACAGGGTTTACGAGTTACACTGCTCAACAAATTTCACTTTAAAAAAAAATAATTGCTAATATAATTTTTTACCTATCTTTTTTTCAATGCTGTGATTACAAAAATCACTTATAAATGAATCAGCTTTAGTCCTAGAGATACAGACTTTATTACATATATTACTTGACCTTTGATAGTTTAAAGGAAAATTTAATGTAGAACTTTACTATAAATTTTATCTAAAAAATTATTACATCTAAAAATAACACACCTAAGTATTAATTTTCAATAATGATAAATAACATTGAGGCATCGGAAGATCCCGGGCTTCGGAAATGGAGGCTGTAAGTTATTTTGTTATTCAATTGGCTTCTTTTTGCGGGCTCTGATTGGGTTACGGGCTCTGGCCTCCTATTCAATGCAATGGTTAACAGCGCAAGTTAATGCCCCTCCAAGTCTTTGATATTCTATGGCCGCAAGAGTTCCGAACGCTAAAATCGCATATCGCTATTCAACTGCTCCGATTTCCCCTCGCTAACCACTTGTCGAACCACAAGTTACGGGTTCCAAGGAGGACTCGCCAATGGCTTAAAGACATGTCGTGAGCACTTTTAAATGCACATATACACACACTACTGTACTTTTATGAAAAGGGAAAGTGGTGTTAGGTCTTAATAGCACAACAATCTCAAGCTCGCAATTCGGCATAAAAAAATACTTCATTTAATGTTTAGTTGACGTTTCATATCGATCCCAGCAATTAGTGTGTTAATACATATAATGGAACTTGCATTTAATGGAATATCATATTTACGGCTTTATCAATATTGCAATATTTAAGGAATGTGGGTCCGATCATAACTTGTAATTAAAGCCCATAGGACTTTTATATCTAACCACCATTTTCCATTGATGTAATGATGACGATCTCTGTTTCCATTGGCTGTTTCTATCTCGGCCTTGCTTAATTGATCATGTTCAAGCTTGCACATGCTATGTACGATGGCATGGTTTACGAATTTTGGAATCGGCCCCTAACTTGCGGTCTTGCCAAATTGAATAGCACCGTAACTTGAGCACGCTGCAGACATACGGCCTACATCCCAGAAGTTACGGCCTCAGAATTTAATGAGGCTCATAGTTATTTGGCTAAAAAAATGCTTCACAATATTTTTTTCCATTTTCCCGTTTTACCTGCTTTTCATCACCAATATGTACTGGTGGAAACATTCACCATGTTCATCGCAAACTGCACCACAGTTATTAGGAAAAAGTCCAAAAGAAAGTGTAGAAAGTGGATCTTCAATGACATGTTGCAACCTAATTTTAGGTATGCTGAGACATTTGATTAAAAGTTATTTACAGTCATGTGCTATTTTATGTCCTAAAATTTCTCTGTTGCAAGTTTGAATGGTTCCCAAGCTGTTTTCTCAAGCCCATAGAGGGTTTGCGCCAAATGTCCATCTTTCAGAAGGTCAAGTATCAGTGGGCCAACAAATATACCTCCCTAAATTTTGGCTTCACTCGGACTTCAGATTTTTTCTTTGAATTACATAGAAGCTGGTATGTTGCCTTTAGAAAATTCTTAGTAAGCCACAACTTTTAATGTCATTGTGGTACCAAAACATATTTCTTAGTGGAAATATGTTGCATTACTATCCCACTCACAGAGAAAGCAGGACAATTTGGTGTATTACTACTGCATTTCCAGCAAGACCAGTGGTGGACTACCAGGTCCACCACTGGTAGTCGTTATAACGTATAGAGTCAAGAAGAAGTAGAAGTAAGACTATTTTATGTGAACAGCATGTCCTACAGGAATTGATGGTAGTTCATTCCCGTAACACTGCTTTTAAATTTATCTATGAAGAGTCAGTGGAGAGTCTAAACTCTTCAGTTCATTTCATGAAACCATTGATCTCATGGCAAAAGTTAGAGAGAGTTAAATCCTTCTGGCAGTCGCTGTATAGTGACAATGTTCTCATTCAGATTCCATTTTTTGTAGTCTTGATGCCAACATTTCTGCCTTACGTTTTTACAAACTCTAGTCTCTGATCAGGTCACTCAATTAATTCTGCATAATCCTGTGTGGCTCTGCAGGGGGTATTTCAGGAATAAAATCAAGATCTTTTGATGTTGAGCCATGAGGTAATATATCTCTGTGCCTATCTATACAGTGAGAGAAAAAGGTATTTGAATCCCTGCTGATTTTGACCATTTGTCCACTGACAAAGAAATGATCAGTCTATAATTTTAATGGTAGGTGTATTTTAACAGTGAGAGACAGAATACCAAAAAAACAAAACAAGAAAAACGCATGTCAAAAAAGTTATAAATTGATTTGCAGGTATACGAGTGAAATAAGTATTTGACCCCTTCGACTTAGTACTTGTTGACAAAACCCTTATTGGCAATCACAGAGGTTTCTTGTAGTTGGCCACCAGCTTTGCACAAATCTCAGGAGGGATTTTGGCCCACTCCTCTTTGCAGATCCTCTCCAAGTCATTAAGGTTTCAAGGCTGATGTTTGGCAACTCAAACCTTCAGCTCCCTCCACAGATTTTCTATGGGATTAAGGTCTGGAAACTGGCTAGGCCACTCCAGGACCTTAATGTGCTTCTTCTTCAGCCACTCCTTTGTTGCCTTGGCTGTGTGTTTTGGGTCATTGTCATGCTGGAATACGCATCCACGACCCATTTTCCATGCCCTGGCAGAGGGAAGGAGGTTCTCACCTAAGATTTGGCTGTACATGGCCCCGTCCATCGTCCCTTTGATGTGGTGCAGTTGTCCTATCCCCTTAGCAGAAAAACACCCCCAAAGCATAATGTTTCCACCTCCATATTTGACAGTTGGGATGGAGTTCTTGTGGTCATAGGCAGCATTCCTCCTCCTCCAAACACGGCGAGTTCAGTTGATGCCAAATAACTCGATTTTGTTCTCATCTGACCACAACACTTTCACCCAGTTCTCCTCTGAATCATTCAGATGTTTATTAGCAAACTTTAGACAGGCCTGTACATGTGCTTTCTTGAGCAGGCAGACCTTGCGGACGCTGCAGGATTTTAGTCCTTAACGGCATAGTGTGTTACCAATTGTTTTGTTGGTGACTATGGTCCCAGCTGCCTTGAGATCATTAACAAGATCCTCCAGTGTAACTATGGGATGATTCCTTACCATTCTCATGATCATTGAAACTCCACAAGGTTAGATCTTGCATGGAGCACCAGACCGAGGAAGACTGACAGTTATTTTGTGTTTCTTCCATTGGTGAATAATCGCACCAACTGTTCATGGTCTTGCAGCCCATTCCAGCCTTGTATAGGTCTACAATCTTGTCCCTGACATCCTTGGACAGCTCTTTGGTCTTGGCCTTGGTGGAGAGTTTGGAATCTCATTGATTGATTTCTTCTGTGGACAGATGCATTTTATACAAGTAACAAGCTGAGATACTTGTTGCATGTATAAAAGACACCTGGGAGCCAGAAATCTTGCTGACTGATAGGGGATCAAATACTTATTTCACTTATTGAGCGGCAAATAAATGTAAGACTTTTTTTGATATGCGTTTTTCTCTTTCTTTTTTTTTTGTTATTCTGTCTCTCACTGTTAAAATCAGCAGGGGATCAAATACTTTTTCCCCTCACTGTAATGCACCACATGGGTCTCTATGATCCTGCACGCAGCTTCTTCTCCTACCTTGAACCCCACACCATGGGGGTCCCTAAGGATCTCCATGATATATTATTCTATCTCCACGCGGTCTTTACAGGCACCCAATGGGGATAGATTATATTTTGGGGGCATGGAGGTCTATGGTGATACCATGGCAGTTAATGATAAGATCCTTGGGGATCTGTAGGGTTTAATCTTATGGATAAATAGCTCTGCAAAGTTGCTTGTAAGAGCTCCCGTAGCTACTTATCAGCTTTGTAGGAGATGTTATGGGAGTCTTGTCATCGAGCTCCATGTCCTGAAAGGTATCGTACCTACTAACAATTCGGTGTCCAAATGGTGACAAACTGGAACATTTACATTTTCCCTGCAGTGAAAGTAAAAAGGAACTGCATGATCATCTGATTCACCTTCAACAATATTATTACAACATACACAAGCATGACTCCTAACATGATTTGTCTCAAAAATCTGTAGATTTAAACATATATAAACTAACAAAATAAAATAACCCATATAGTATTTTTATTTTCATATTTACTTTTTACTGAAAAACCACATTCATTCATTGATAGCACAAACTATTGATTACAGAAAATCGTCCGCAAGTAGAAATCTTTTAATGGGCTCAACCCACCATCCTGAATTTTTTAATAAGACTATTTCATATTCACAGTAGCAAAAAGTTAGGAAAAAAATGTCCAATAATGCGGTTATTATCAACAACTAGAGACCTCTATCATAGATTTTGTGAGGGGCTATTCCCACAACTTACTGAAAATGCAAAACCAAAATATTTAGACAGTATCTAGGGAATCACTAATGGCTGAAAAACCAAAGAACAAAGATAGTCCGCCTATATGTGTTACTGGGACATATACAGTGGATATAAAAAGTCTACACACCCCTGTTAAAATGTCAGGTTTCTGTGAGGTAAAAAAATTAGACAAAGATCATTTCAGAACTTTTTCCACCTTTAATGTGACCTATAAACTGTACAACTCAATTGAAAAACAAACTGAAATCTTTTAGGTGGAGGGATGAAAAAAAAAAAAGAAAAATAATGTGGTTGCATAAGTCTGCACACCCTCTTATAACTGGGGATGTAGCTGTGTTCAGAATTAAGCAATCACATTCCAAATCATGTTAAATAGAAGTCAGCATACACCTGCCATCATTTAAAGTGCCTCTGATTAACCCCAAATAAAGTTTATCTGCTCTAGTTGGTCTTTCCTGAAATCCCATAGCAAAAGCCATAGTCCACTGAGAGCTTCCAAAGCATCAGAGGGATCTCATTGAAACCTGGCTCACTCCATCTGACTCTGCCTCCCCTGCTGCACTCTCTTATGGTGGTCTACACTTCAGCCACACTCCTAGACCTGGGAACAAACAAGGTGGAGGTGTGGGCATACTACTATCCTCTCGCTGCACTTTTCACTGCATACCCCCTGTTCCCTCCCTCCAATTCTCATCTTTTGAAGTCCACACTATCCGCATCTTCTCTCCCATCCCTCTGCGAGTAGCTGTGATCTATCGCCCACCTGGATCACCCTCTCAATTTCTGGACAACTTTGCCGCCTGGCTCCCTCACTTTCTCTCCTCCAATATACCTTCACTCATTCTTGGCGATTTCAACATAGCCACTGACACCCCCACCTCCCCAACAACTGCAAAATTACTTGCACTTACCTCTTCCCTTGGCCTCTCACAATGGACAGATTCTGCAACTCACAGTGGTGGACACTCCATTGACCTTATTTTTACTAATCTCTGCACTATCTCCAACCTTGACATCTCCTCACTTCCCCTATCTGACCACCACCTGCTAACTTGCAACCTCACCTCATCTTCCGCTCACCACCCTTCTTCAAATCCTGCCATCAGAACACGCAGAAACCTGCAAGCACTCAACCCACAACAATTGTCAAATGTACTAAAACCCCTACTCAGCCCCCTCACCACCCTTGCCTGCCCTGATATCGCCACTTCACAGTACAACACTACTCTAACTTCCACCCTTGACTCTCTTGCCCCCATAATCACAAGCAAATGCCCTCGCTCTCACCCACAACCATGGCACACCACACAAACACGCTATCTACAGAGATGCTCACGCACTGCAGAACGACTATGGAGGAAATCTCGAACCTCAGCAGACTTTCTCCACTACAAGTTTACCTTGCGCTCCTACTTGTCTGCCCTCAATCTTGCCAAACAACACTACTTCTTATCACTAATATCAAACCTGTCCTCCAACCCTAAACATTTATTTGCTACATTTAACACCCTCCTCTGCCCACCCCCAGCTCCTGCCCCTTCCTGTCTCGCTGCTGATGACTTTGCCAGCCACTTTAAAACTAAAATTGAAACTATCCGAAATGAGCTCTACTCCCAGCTTGGCCCTATCCCACCATCCTTTCCACAAGCCGACAACACCCAACATTTACCCTTCCCCAATCCCTCCTCCACTATGGATTCCTTTGACCCTGTTACCAAGGATGAAGTATCTACTTTACTATCAACCTCTCACCTTACCACATGCCCACATGATCCTATTCCTTCACAGCTAATTCCTCCCCTATCCACCGCACTTATCCCAGCTCTCACACATCTATTCAACCTCTCCCTAAACACTGGCAGGTTTCCATCCTCCTTAAAACATGCCGTAATTACACCCATTCTCAAGAAGCCCTCATCTGACCCAGCTTCTGCCTCCAACTACCGCCCTATCTCACTACTTCCCATGGCTTCTAAACTGCTTGAGCGGCTTGTTTACAATCGCCTCACTCAATTTATTTCTTCCAATTCCCTTCTTGACCGCTTCCAATCTGGTTTCCGTGCTCAACACTCAACAGAAACAGCCCTCACAAAAGTCACCAATGACTTGCTAACTGCCAAATCAAAGGGTAACTTCTCCATGCTAATTCTCCTGGACCTCTCTGCTGCCTTCGACACAGTTGACCACCCTCTTCTAATCCAAACTCTTCGTTCATTTGGCATCCAGGGCACAGCTCTTTTATGGTTCACATCCTATCTAAAAGATCGTACATTTAGCGTCTCCTTCTCTGGCACCTCTTTTTCACCTCTCCCTCTGTCTGTTGGCGTTCCCCAAGGTTCTGTCCTAGGCCCCCTCCTCTTCTCTATCTACACCTCCTCCCTTGGCACCCTCATAAAATCCTTTGGATTTCAGTATCATCTCTATGCAGATGATACTCAAATTTACCTCTCTGCACCCGATCTATCCCCCTCTCTTTTAGCTCAAGTTTCCAACCGCCTCTCTAGCATATCCTCCTGGATGTCTACCCGTCAACTCAAACTCAACATGTCTAAGACTGAACTCCTAATCTTTCCACCCTCTACTATAGCTTCCACTCCTCAAATATCTTTCACTGTTGACAACACCATCATCACTCCCACCTCCCAGGCCCGTTGTCTTGGGGTTCTACTGGATCCCGCCCTCTCTTTTATTTCTCACATCCAATCGATAACTAAATCTTGTCAGTTTCACCTAAAAAACATCTCCAAAATTCGTCATTATCTTACACAAGACACAGATAAAATTCTAATAAACTCTCTCATCATATCTCGACTCGACTACTGCAATTCCCTTCTTGCTGGCCTCCCCATCTCTCGTCTGTCCCCCCTCCAATCCATAATGAACGCCTCTGCTAGACTCATCTTCAATACCAAACGCTCAGTGTCTGCGGCCCCTCTCTGTCAATCACTCCACTGGCTTCCCATAGCTTCCCGAATCAAATTTAAAATCATGACCCTATCACATAAAGCCCTCAACAACAGTGTACCCCCTTATATCTCTGCTCTTGTTTCAAAATACTCTCCCAACCGCCCCCTTCGTTCTGCTAATGACCTTCTTCTTTCCTCCTCTCTCATCACCTCCTCTCACTCCCGTCTTCAGGACTTTTCTCGTGCAGCCCCTACTAGTGGGAACTCCTTGCCTCGCTGCATTAGATTAACTTCCTGCCTCAAAACCTTTAAAAAATTACTAAAAACACACCTATTTAAAAAATCATATCACCTTCAGCCTTTATAATTACAACTGCACACTCCACAGCTTAAAAATACTCCCACCCACAATCTACAGTACAGCTCACAGACCCCTCCAATTGATTAAACAAATTGCATTCACGTTGCCATTTTGTATTTGTCACCCTCTTGTATCACACCTAAACCCTTAGATTGTAAGTTTGCGAGTTTCATTTGTGTGTCCGTGTCTTGGAAACAAGCACTATGTACATTTGATTATATGCTCAAAAACAGGGCCCTCCATTCTTTAAGGTGTTAAGTTTGTTTTTTGCCATGTACTAACCACCTGTACAACGCTACGGAATATGTTGGCGCGATATAAATAAAAATAATAATAATAATAAAAGGTATCAGTCAGGAGAAGGGTACAAAAGAATTTCCAAGGCATTAGATATACCATGGAACACAGTGAAGACAGTCATCATCAAGTGGAGAAAATATGGCACCACAGTGACATTACCAAGAACTGGAGCTCACTCCAAAATTGATGAAAAGACGAGAAGAAAACTGGTCTGGGAGGCTACCAAGAGCCCTACAGCAACATTAAAGGAGCTGCAGGAATATCTGGCAAGTACTAGCTGTGTGGTACATGGGACAACAATCTCCCCTATTCTTCATATGTCTGGGCTATGGGGTAGAGTGGCAACACGAAAGCCTTTTCTTACGAAGAAAAATAACCAAGCCAGGCTACATTTTGCAAAAACACATCTGAAGTCTCCCAAAAGCATGTGGGAAAAGGTGTTATGGTCTGATGAAACCAAGGTTGAACTTTTTGGCCATAATTTTTGGTGCAAAAACTACACTGCACATCACCAAAAGAATACCATACCCACAGTGAAGCATGGTGGTGGCAGCATCATGCTTTGGGGCTGTTTTTCTTCAGCTGGAACTGGGGCCTTAGTTAAGATAGAGGGAATTATGAACAAATTCCAAATACCAGTCAATATTGGCACAAAACCTTCAGGCTTCTGCTAGAAAGCTGAACATGAAGAGGAACTTCCTCTTTCAGCATGACAACGACCCAAAGCATACATCCAAATCAACAAAGGAATGGCTTCACCAGAAGAAGATTAAAGTTTTGGAATGGCCCAGCCAGAGCCCAGACCTGAATCCAATTGAAAATCTGTGGGGTGATCTGAAGAGGGCTGTGCACAGGAGATGCCCTCGCAATCTGACAGATTTGGAGTGTTTTTGCAAAGAAGAGTGGGCAAATCTTGCCAAGTCAAAATGTGCCATGCTGATAGACTCATACCCAAAAAGACTGAGTGCTGTAATAAAATCAAAAGGTGCTTCAACAAAGTATTAGTTTAAATGTGTGCATACTTATGCAACCATATTATTTTTCTTTTTTCTTCCCTCCACCTAAAACATTTCAGTTTGTTTTTCAATTGAGTTGTACAGTTTATAGGTCACATTAAAGGTGGAAAAAGTTCTGAAATTATTTATCTTTGTCTCATTTTTTTACAGCACAGAAACCTGACATTTTAACAGGGGTGCGTAGACTTTTTACATCCACTGTAATCAGAACTAAGCAGAGATTAAAACATTGGACTATATTGTTAGAGGAGGATGATTTCTCAGTTGTCTTAACTCCTAGACTTCTCTAATCAGTAGAAGAGGCCAAGATCTCAGGGGCTTAATTGTCAGAATGAATTTTATTGATGGAACTAGGGAAACATGATCAAAGCAAGTGGCACGTGTAAAGCCTGCTTAGTTTATATGGGTCTGAAAAACAAGATATTGAAAACTGATCGATATCCAAATAGTATAAAATAAAACCCAGAATTGAGCATTTTCAGTAAAACAGGTAAGTTATACTCTATTAACTATATAGACAGACTTAATTTTGAAATCTGGGATTAGGAGGATCTATCTATGACCTATGAAATCATTGTGAATATAGTATAAGCCAGTCCGACTCTTCATAAACTAAACATTATCTCAGACAATTTGACCATTTAAATTTTAAGTATCATTTCAGCAAGTTTTTATCAATACAAGGTGTAATATCTATTTATCTATTATATATCACATATTATAATTGTCAAATTGCAAGTTGTCGTCACGCTTTTCGAGCTCGCAGAACCGTGATGGACGCAGTTTGGGCCGCAAATGCGGACCTCGGGAAGCGAGGGCTGCATTTGCGGAGGTAGTGGCATGGGGGGACAGTGCACAAAACACCGCCAGAGACGTACGACTTTTACCCAGGCACTTACGAGGTACAAAATACACTATTAGGAAGGACAGAAAATGCTCGCGAGGCGCATAAGACATAGAATATCTCTGCCATTTTACAGCACTAACTTGCAAATTAAAACATTACGATTCTGAAATAGCGGCTTTCCCAATGTTAAAAAAATAAAACATTTATTACAAGTGTTGTACTTCTTTGTAGATAACAAAAAGGTTAAGCGTGTCAGAGACTCACATTGTGTGGCAAACAGCATTTCCCAGCCTTACAATTTGATTACCGTCATTTTTGATGGGCAAGTCGCTAGTAATAATATAATAGTGAACCCGAGTGACTGAATTAAATTTAAAACCAACAGTGTGAAAAATAGGGCTTAAAACCAAACTATTCACGTTCATATAATTCATCCTATTAACTGTAAACAGAATGAACAGTTCTATTGCTTATCCTGCAGTGACACCATGTGGACATTTGCAGAATTGCAGGCATTTATATCCAATGTTCAAAGCCTTTGAAAGTAAGTGCCTTTCTGACTGGCCCAGAAGCTTGGGCATTGACCAATCAGAAAGCCGCTTGCCCACGAACCTTACGATCAGCAGGAGCAAGAGGAGGCCGGGGAGAGCTGGTTAGGACTCGCTCAGCACCACAGCAGTGTGCAGCAGTCAGGATTAGGCTTATCTGGACCCAATCACAAGCCATTATTATGGATAGCTGCGACATCTTATAAGACTAAATTTCTTTAACCCCTTATTGTGCTGTAACATGTAATATGTGTCTATTGTAATGGGATATTTGGTATTTGAATACATTACTGTATGTTTATACTATGTTGTATTATGAGGCGCTAACAACCTCTTTGTCTATAACCAGTTTAGACTATTTTTTCACGCTTCACTCTATCCCTATGTAGGCCGCCTCCCACAGACTCAGTCCTAAGGCTAGCAAGCCAATCCCACTTTTTCTCTGCCTCCTGATTGGATCATCATGGACCAATCAGCAACAGGCCTACATATGCACTTCTATAATTGGCTGATTGTAAGCTAGGCGGGTAATTTGAATGTGTTCAGCCCCCTAAAATGTAAATGTGGGTAAATACCTTCAAATTAGAATAGAAAAGTGACTCTTTGACTATGCGGTGAGCAGGTCATTAGTGACATTTGTGAGAGCTGTCTCAGTGGAGTGCTGGGGTCGGAAGGTGACAAGAATGGAGTTAGTGGAAATAAAGTGGGTGAGGCGATTGTAGACGAGCTGCTTGAGCAGTTTAGAAACCAGAGACAATAGTTAGATGAGAAGCTGGATCAGATGAGGGTTTCTTAAGAATAGGGGTAATTATGGTGTGTTTTGAAGATGATGAAAACTTTCCAGTGTTCAGGGAAAGGTTGAGAACATGTGCGAGAGCTGGAATCAGTGTGGTAGAGAAGGGAAGGATTAATTGTGATGGAATAGGATCATGTGGACAAGTTGTAAGGTGAGATAATGATAATAGACTAGAGACTTCATCCTCACAGGGTGAAAAGGGGTCCATATGGATGTGGGATTGGGGAAGGGTGAAGGCTGGGTGCTAACAGTATGTTGAGGGGAGGAGGAGTTAGGGCCAAGTTAACGGGAGAGTTTGTTATGGCAAAGGCTTCAGCAGTGAGACAGGAAGGGGCTACAAGGCACAAAGTTTGAAAGACATTGAGCTGATAGGTACAAACTATTTGCTTGAGATATAAAGCGAAATTACCTAATCTGGATTTTAAATATATATATATATATAATGAAGTCTAAAACTTAGATGATTAACACTACTCCATAACTGTATTGGTCCTGTGCCTGACTCATCCTAATTGGAATTTGTCCATATAAGGTATTAACTTTGTGGCAAAAGCAATATGTAGGGGGATTAAATGATCATTTAGTAGCCAAAACATGGGTGGTTTTAAAGCATAAAATAACTAAATAACGGAGTATTTAACTGAATGCGTTTCATAATCAGAATAGAGCGAGCATAGTTAGTTGTCCACAATCATAAGCAGATTATTATGATGTTTATCACTCATCGGCACTTGCACAGTATTGTATTCATCTATCTGGTCCCCTAGAGCAATGGTTCTCAACAGTCGGTCCTAGGACCAGCTACTGTCCCTTAGACCTTATATTCTCAGGGATCAGAAGAGCATACTACTTTATACATATCATCACCATTAGTAACAGCTTTAGATTATAAGGGAACCCAACCAAAAGCCCTTTAGGGCTCAAACATTTTCTAAACACAGAGACTTAATCACTGTTATCAGATTTACCCTCTACACTGCCAAACAGAATGGTCATTTTCAATTCCTTATCCTGCAGTGACACCGTGTGGACATTTGCAGAATTACATGCAGTCATGGCGTTGAAAGTAGGTACTTTTCTAATCCGGAATACAATAACAATATATTAGGTATTGGGGAAAGGGCTGGTAATGTATACAACAATAATTACAAATGTTAATAATATCAACTAACAGTGTATCAATCTCGCTGATAGAGAATAATTAAGATAATATCAGCTGACAAACTCTATAAATGTCAATAAATATTAATCTCACTAATAAAATGGAATAAGATGAATAAATCATTGGTAACATATACTAAAAAGCAGACTTACCAAATTAGTGAGTGTGAAGAGCAGCACAATATATAGAAAAGAGAACACTGTTTTAACTAATTGGATAAATCCCCATAAGGAAATGCATAATTTTCAATAATAGGCAGAAACAACACATAATAATAGGCATATCAGATGCAGACAAACATTGAACAAATAATAGACTCATACCGAGTTGGTATATACTGTACATAAAGAGGTAGTTGTAGCTGTCTCTAAAGTTAAAGTACAAATACTTGGTAATATAAAAGCAGATCGTAATTTGATTATTATATGTCTTAAAATTCATAACAATTGTATTATTACATTGTTAATAAGGTATTTTAAAGTATCAAAATATGCTCCATTTATGTTATAATTATTGAAAAAAACGTATTGTTAGAGTAATTCTCAGTGTTTCTGTGTCATGATGAGTCCATTAATTGAATCATTATGATACAAACAAATTTAAATAATTGAGAATAAGCCAACATACATTACAATATAAGATAATAATGAATTAATCATTCAATAGACAACTAAAGTGTTAAAATATGCATCAGTGAATAATTAAGTAGTTTAAAATAAACGGTACCATCACCTTTATAGTCAAAATATTACCAAGTGAGATAAAAAACAAATAGCTATGTTCTGATAATCAGAGATAACAAATCTATATAATACAAGCTATCACTAGGAGTCTCTGCAGTTACTATTATAACAGCACTCGGACCCACTACTTGTGCCGTAGACATTAAGCATATAATCTAACTACACTATTCTCCTAACTCAGATCAGTGTTAGAACAATTCTTGTCTTTATAGTCCCGGTACCGTATATATATACTGTAGTAACAAGTCAGTATTTCAAATGGTGATAAATGGGGACATCACATATATAGTTGTGAGCGTACGAGTTGTTGCTAATGCTGCGGGCTCGCGTAGCGAGCCCGCGGCCCTCGCGAAGCGAGGGCACTGCCCGAGGGTCTCAGTTGCTGGCATGGAGCGCCTACGGCGCTCCATGCCAGCACCTGAGGACCTCGCAAAGCGAGGGCCGCAGTTGCTGGCATGGAGCGCCGAAGGCGCTCCTTGCCAGCAACTGCGACCCTCGCAAACTTCACGTCGCAACCCAAACAGTACGACACACACATTACGACACTCGCAAACAACATACGACACACGTTCACACACATTACGGACTCGCAACACTCGGACGCAACTGGCGAACATTACAAAATGTAAAACACAATACATACACACACCACATACATAAAAAACTTACCTACACCAAGAGGGAGCACCCAGCACCTCAAAAATACAACTTACACCTCGATTTTACTTCAAATAAAACAGTTTACAGACTAAAAAAAAAACGAAGCGAGAGAAAAAATGGCCGCCGAACAAAACGAAAACGAGGCTACAGCACTCTAAACTCGCAAAACACCACAAGAAACTCGCAAAACACCACAAAACACCTACGGATATTCCGATACAAACGTATAACACACATTACTCGCCATTTGACGCCAATGCGGAAGTACACGACAACGGTTTGGGCTCGCGCACGCACAGTGTTACACTGCACACATTCAGCACGCTTACACAGCAGATCCACACCACTAATGCTGCAGCAACATCAAAACACATTCACAGCTCTTCCACACAATGCTTTAAAATAGGTAAAGTATATTCATTTATTAATGTATTATATATTTCATTATTACACACTAAACAGCATTAGCTACCTTACAATTTCATTGCCGTCATTTTTTGACGGGCAATTCGCTAGTTTAAATATACTCTGCAGTAAACATTAGATTGGAAGTTTGCGAGTTTTCAATCTTGCAAGGTGGACACTGGATTTTAAGCTCAGAGACAGGGAAAAAATAACTCATATAGTATTTATGTATTTACTTTCTGCTACAAAATTGCATTTATCAACAGAGAACACAGATATGTTTATTGATTTAACAATCCATACACCCTGCACATGATTATGATCAGATTGGAGCATCCTGGTCACCTATGAAAATCTCTCCCTGAAAGAGACATGTGCTCTCTATCCTCGCCCTGTTTACCTTACCAATCTCTGCTAATTCCATCATGAGACAGGAAATTTGAACAATGTATTGGGATGAGATTTGCTGGCACCTCAACCATACCTGGAAATTCACCACCCTACTGATCAGCAACCATGGCCTGGCGCCTTAGTTAATTAGTGAACAATGGGAATGATTCAAGGGGAGGGATGTTTAAGTTGGGTATGTGGACGTGTTGTTTGTTTCTGTTTAAGGTCTGACTGGCTTTTTGTTCAGTGCCGCCAGGCCAATAAGGTGCTGCAAATGGCTGAACCAAAGTGGTATTGTTCTTTTTGCCTATAAATGTTCTGTTGAAAATAGAGTGAAGAGTACCCTCTTTGGACAGAATACAAGTGTCTAAGCTGTATCTCTGGAGATCAAAGGGGTGCAAAGGGTCTTTATCATAAGGTCCCGCTGAGAATACTATATGCATGAGAGCTGTAGCTGTTCTTTGGGAAGACAAGGTGATTCCTCCCAGGTCAACTAGTTGACTCCACTCTTCCAGTTTTCCTGTGATCCATTATTACAGCGCCTGTCCCGAAATCATCCAGGAGGTTGAGTGCTACAAATCCCCTCACAGGTCCAGAACCACAGACTAAATGGTGGGAGTTCCAGAGTATGCCGGTCCAGCTGTCTAGGTTCTGTGACAGGGGAGCAATCCACCTGATTAAGCGACCATCTACATCTACTCCTGAGGGTTGACTGGCTACTCTTGAAAAGTCCATGTTCTCATACCCAGTACTTGAGAGGATCCTTACTGGTGGTGGTTGGATACCGCCTGAAGGCCAGGAGGGTTGTGCCATGGCAATAACATATTTACCACTCTACAAGGCAGATATTGATGAGACACCAACCCAGGAGCTTCCAGAATTCAGGAGGGGCAATCAATAGTTACAGTGCTGAAACAGATCAAAGAATAGTCATATGCTTCGACCTCTACCATCATCTTCCCTCTGGTCCTACACAAATCTTATGGCAATGTCGTTGTTTCCTCTCTCTTCTCTTTTATCCCCTCTCTATTGCTCAACTTCATCTCGTTACAAAACTCATGTGAAGCCTAACTCCACCTCTGATCTGTACATTTCCCGCACATTCTGTCTCCCCTTAAATTGTGCCCCTAACATATCTATGTACTGTACCCTCTGTATAGCTCTACAGAATATGTTGGCATGTTAAAAATAAACAATAATAAAATAATATATTAATATATCTCACTCACTGTATCCTCCTCATTACTGATCACTGACCTTGTGCAGCTCACAGACTGACCATAATATATTAACTAGCTATGTGCCCGTCAAAGATGCAGAGAATAACATTTTAAGGCTGCCAATGCTACTTGCCACCTTATGTGAGCACCTTCTGGGCTTATTGCGAGCCCTGTCTTTCCCCCAGTCTACTTCCTCCCTTTCCCCCTCTTCTCTCCCTCCCTTGTGGCTCCTTTTCCCCCTCTTCTCTCCCTCCCTTGTGACTCATTTACCCTTTTTCTCCCTCCATGGTTTCTCTCCCCCCCCCCCTGTCCCTTCCCTGTGTATCTCCCCCCTCCCCTGTGTTTCTTCCCCCCTCTCCCTGCTCTGTGTCTCTTCCCCCCTCTCCCTACCCTGTGTCTCTCCCCCCTCCCCTGGCTCTCTTTCCCCCATCTCCCCTGTGTCTCTTTCCCCCTCCCTCCCCTTTGTCTCTTTCCCCCTTCCTCCCCTTTGTCTGTTCCCCCTCCCCCCTGTGTCTCTTTTTACCCCCTCCCCTGTGTCTCTCCCCTCCCTTCCCCTGTGACTCCCCCTCTCCCTCACCTGTGTCTCCTTCCCCCTCCCAACCCTGTGTCTCTTTTTAGCCCTCTCCCTCCCATATCTCTCTTCCCCCCTCTATCCATCCCCTGTGTCTCTTTCCCCTCTTTCCCTGTGTCTCTTTTCACACCTTTCCCCCACTCCTGTGTCTCTTCCCCCCTCCCCTGTGTCTCTTTCCCCCCTGTGTGTCTTAAACCCCCTCTTACCCCCTTATCCTCCTCCCTCCTTCCCCTTATCCTCCTCCCTCCTTCCCCCCATTGTGGCTGTGTCCGAACCGGCATAAGCTAATGACGTGACACGCCTGTGACGTCACGTCATTAGCATATGCCGGTTGGGACACAGCCAGGAGCTGCACTGCAGAGGAGAGAAGCAGCAAGAGGAGGTCATTGCATGATAGTAAGAGAGCGCTAAAGGGAGGAGTTGGCTAAGGGGGAAGGAGGAGAATGGGAAGGAGGAGGAGGATGAGGGAAAGGGAGGAGGATAGGTGGGAAGGAGGGAGGAGACACAATGGGTCTCGCAATGAGCACCTTCGGTGCTCATCGCACCCCCCGTCGGTGTCGGGTGTTGGTAATGCCAACTGCTCGTCTCGCTTTGTGAGCAGATGCGTCTCTCGCCACATGAAGGACGCAACTGCGTTACCAACATTGCAAACGTTACGAACATTGACAACTACCGTATATATGTGATATATCTCACTTACTGTATTCTCCTCATTACTGAACACTGACCTAGAGCAGCTTTTTTTCAAATAACGCACTGGAACTAGGTTTGACCTTTAATTTAGCAAATTGCGTTCCTCGCAGTCAGCGGCAAAGTGCTATGTGCTTCAACTGCTCAACTCGCTTTGCGAGGCTCGCAGTGCAATTAGGCTCATTGCAGCCTATGTCCCACGTGCGAGGTCGATGGATCGCCACTAGTGATGTCGCGAACATAAAATTTTCGGTTTGCGAACCGCGAACGCGAACAGCCGCAAATGTTCGCGAACCGGCAAACACGGCAAACCGCCATAGACTTCAATGGGCAGGCGGATTTTAAAACCCACAAAGACTCTTTCTGGCCACAATAGTGATGGGAAAGTTGTTTCAACGGGACTAACACCTGCACTGTGGCATGCCGGAGGGGGATCCATGGCAAAACTCCCACGGAAAATTACATAGTTGATGCAGAGTCTGGTTTTAAGCCATAAAGGGCATAAATCACCTAACATTCCTAAATTGTTTGGAATAACATGCTTTAAAACATCAGGTATTATGTTGTATCGATCAGGTAGTGTAAGGGTTAGGCCCGCTTCACAGTGACAGACCAAACTCCCCGTTTAACGCACCGCAAACAACCGCAAACAGTCCATTTGCACAACCGCAAACTCCCCATTTGCACAAGGTTGGATAGCAAGCTAGCCATGTCCCGTTCCTTGTCCTCACTGATGTCATTGAAGGTCTCTTCCTCCACCCAGCCACCAAGGGTCCCCGAAAGGTGACAACAAGCCCCCTGGGACTCCTGCTGTGTTTGGTCTTCCACCTCCTCAAAGCCACCTTCCTCCTCTGACTCCTCTTCTTCAGACTCCTCTCACTGCGTTGCCTCTCTCTGCATTATTATAAGGTGTGTTAAGTAGTACTACTCTTATCAGTTTAATACCTGTTACAGCACCTATCAGGAGGCGTGTATAAGGCCTGGATTTTTGGAACCGGGAGATGAAAAAAGGTACTTGGTTGGTCGTATCACTTCAAATTTGGGGCACGGCGCGTGCAATCAAAGGTGCCACCAGATAGGAGTGGCGTGTTTGTAAGTACTACTCTTATCAGTTTAATACTTGTTACGTCACCTATCAGGGGGCGTGTATAAGGCCTGGATTTTTAGAACCAGGAGATGGAAAAAGATGCTTTGTTGGTCGTATCATTTCAATTTTGGGGCACGGCACGTGCAGTCAAAGGTGCCACCAGATAGGAGTGACGTGTTTGTAAGTACTACTCTTATCAGTTTAATACTTGTTACGTCACCTATCAGGGCACGTGTATAAGGCCTGGATTTTTGGGGCCGGGAGATGGAAAAAGATGCTTGGTTGGTCGTATCACTTCAAATTTGGGGCACTTTGTGACATTAGCTTCTTACGCTCAAACATGTCCTTTACAGGCACCTATAGGCAGAAGAGCAGGAACTGCTCAAGGCGAGAGACGGAGTGGCGGATGGTTGAGAGGGGGCAAGGAGGACAGCAGTGGTTGATGTGGCTGATGATGCTGGACCAGGAGGAGGATGGCGGCTTTGAGTTTGTGTGCTGCTTGTACTCATATGTTGGTCTGGAGTCACCCAAACATTAGGTCTCAACCTGTAGAGGATAAGGGAACCAGGCTACTCTAGACCTCATTCATCATTACCGGTCTTGACAGATTGGTACTATGCGTGCAAGCTACTGTGACAACAGATATGAGTGGCACTGTGCACTTGCAGAAGTTATATCATCCTCATCATCCTCCCCTGTATCTCTTTACCCCCTCCCTCATAATCCTCCCCTGTGTCTCATCCCCCCTCCCTCATCATCCTCCCACATCATCCTCCCCTGTATCTCTTTACCCCCTCCCTCATCATCCTCCCCTGTGTCTCATCCCCCCTCCCTCATCATCCTCCCACCTCCCTCATCATCCTCCCCTGTATCTCTTTACCCCCTCCCTCATCATCCTCCCGTGTGTCTCTTTCCCCCCTTCCTCATCACCCTCCCCTGTGTCTCATCCCCCCTCCCTCATCATCCTCCCACCTCCCTCATCATCCTCCCCTGTATCTCTTTACCCCCTCCCTCATCATCCTCCCCATGTGTCTGTTTCCCCCCTCCCTCATCATCCTCCCCTGTGTCTCTTTGCCCCCTTCATCACCCTCCCCTGTGTCTCTTCCCCCCTCCCTCATCATCCTCCCCCCTCCCTTGATGATAGGGGGGGGGAAGAGACACAGGGATAAGTGTGAGGGGTGTTAGAGTAAGGGGTGTTAGGGATAAGGGTGAGGGGGTTAGGTGTTAGGGTGAGGGGTGTTAGGGCTAAGTGTGAGGGGTGTTAGGGTGAGGGGTGTTAGGGATAAGTGTAAGGGGTGGTAGGGTGAGGCATGTTAGGAATAAGTATGAGGGGTGTTAGGTCTTAGGGATAAGTGTGAGGGGTGTTAGGGTTAGAGTAAGGGGTGTTAGAGATAAGTGTGAGGGGTGTTAGGGTTAGGTGTTAGGGATAAGTGTGAGGGGTGTTAGGGTTAGGGTAAGGGGTGTTAGGGAAAAGTGTGAGGGGTGTTAGGGTTAGGGTGAGGGGTGTTAGGGATAAGTGTGAGTGGTGTTAGGGCTAGGGTGAGGGCTGTTAGGGATAGTGGGGTTTTAGGGATAAGTGTGAGGGGTGTTAGGGTTAGGTGTTAGGGATAAGTGTGAGGGGTGTTAGGGTTAGGGTGAGGGGTGTTAGGGATAGGTGTTAGGCTTAGGTGTTAGGGATAAGTGTGAGGGGTGTTAGGGTTAGGGTGAGGGGTGTTAGGGATAGGTGTTAGGGTGAGGGGTGTTAGGGATAAGTGTGAGGGGTGTTAGGGTTAGGTGTTAGGGTTTGGTGTTAGGGATAAGTGTGAGGGGTGATAGGGTTAGGTGTTAGGGTGAGGGGTGTTAGGGATAAGTGTGAGGGGTGTTAGGGTTAGGGGTTAGGGATAAGTGTGAGGGGTGTTAGGGATAGGTGTTAGGGTGAGGGGTGTTAGGGATAAGTGTAAGGGGTGTTAGGGTTAGGTGTTAGGGTGAGGGGTGTTAGGGATAAGTGTGAGGGGTGTTAGGGTTAGGTGTTAGGGTGAGGGGTGTTAGGGTTAGGTGTTCGGGTTAGGTGTTAGGGATAAGTGTGAGGGGTGTTAGAGTTAGGGTGAGGGGTGTTAGGGATAAGTGTGAGGGGTGTTAGGGTTAGGGTGAGGGGTGTTAGGGATAAGTGTGAGGGGTGTTAGGGTAAGGGGTGTTAGGGATAAGGGTGAGGGATGTTAGGGATAAGTGTGAGGGGTGTTAGGGTTAGGTGTTAGGGTGAGGGGTGTTAGGGATAAGTGTAAGGGGTGTTAGGGTTAGGTGTTAGGGTGAGGGGTGTTAGGGATAAGTGTGAGGGGTGTTAGGGTTAGGTGTTAGGGTGAGGGGTGTTAGGGATAAGTGTGAGGGGTGTTAGGGTTAGGGTGAGGGGTGTTAGGGATAAGTGTAAGGGGTGTTAGGGTTAGGTGTTAGGGTGAGGGGTGTTAGGGATAAGTGTGAGGGGTGTTAGGGTTAGGGTGAGGGATGTTAGGGATAAGTGTGAGGGGTGTTAGGGTTAGGTGTTAGGGTGAGGGGTGTTAGGGATAAGTGTAAGGGGTGTTAGGGTTAGGTGTTAGGGTGAGGGGTGTTAGGGATAAGTGTGAGGGGTGTTAGGGTTAGGTGTTAGGGTGAGGGGTGTTAGGGATAAGTGTAAGGGGTGTTAGGGTAAGGGGTGTTAGGGATAAGGGTGAGGGGGTTAGGTGTTAGGGTGAGGGGTGTTAGGGATAAGTGTGAGGGGTGCTAAGGTGAGGGGAGGATGATGATAAGGGGGGGGAAGAGACACAGGGGTGTCCTTGCAGCAGAGATCAAAAGAGTCCTTCAGGACTGCATTGCACACTGTGTACAGTAGCCTAGCTATGGTTTTCCCTATTGATGCAGTATCACCTACACTCAGCCCCCTCTCAGTAAGACTGCAAGTTAGTTATGATTCCAAAATGGCTGCTGTCCATGAGTTAGAAGGCTCTGGAAGGGAGTGTATGCTGCTGATTGGCTGGAATGTGTCTGCTGACTGTGACATGCAGGGTCAAAGTTTGCTCAATGATAAAGTATAGGGGGCGGGTCGAATCTCGCATATGTTCGCAGTTCGCCGCGAACGCGAACATGCTATGTTCGCCGGGAACAGTTCGCCGGCGAACTATTCGGGACATCTCTAATCGCCACTCAAAATGTGAGCCTCTCCTCTGCTATTTTTATATATATATTTTTTTTATAATAATTAATTAATTAAATAATAAATTAATATACTTTAACTATTTGTAATTAACATATGCATCATTCAATATCCTGAAGAGCTAACAATCTATTTTGATTTTCCTGCGCAATACAATGTACATTTAGACTGTTGCTGACCTGAGGTGTCAGCAATGTTGCAAGTGTGCAGTATAAATAGGCTGCGTGCGCGAGGCCAAACCGTTTGTTTAGTTGTGTAAAGCGCCATTTTAGAATGGTAATGTTATTAGTTGCAAGTTAGTATTGTAAACTGGCGGCGATTGTGTATGTGTTACGCGGGTCTCGAGCTTTTTCCATCCTTCCTAATAGTATATTTTATACCTCCTATGTTCCTGTGAAAAAGTCTTATGTGCCTGGCGTTGTTTTGTGTGGTAAGGGGTTGCGTAGCCTTGTTTTGTTTTTTGGGGGGCCGCCATTTGTTTTGTTGCTTAGGTGAGTGGCAAAACTCGGCAAATTCGGGTTTAAATTTGCATGCAACCTCACTTCCAGACGTCGTGGCTTTCCCCCCGTGCTGTGTGTGATGTTTTATTTCATGTTTTTTTTTTTTTCTTTGTGTTTTTTTGTTGTTTTTGGATGTGCGTGGTACGGCCGTTAGCTTCTTATTTTTTCAACGTCGTATTTAAGTCCCACGGCTTGTATTTTTTTTTTCCTTTCCTTTTTGCAAAGTGTTACGGGCCGTAATTTTCCACGCATTTTTTTCAAACTGCTACGGGTCTCGCATTGTGAATGGTGTAATTGAGATTTCTGTTGCTCTGTAGTCCCGGGGGTCGTAGGGATGAGCGCTGCACCAGCGCAATGAGCGCCTTTGGCGCTCACTGTCTAAGTCGTACAGGGTCATAGGGATGAGTACCAGAGCTATGAGCAATTTGGGTGCTCATTGCCTAGCCGCAACCGCGGCCCTCGCTTCAATGCGCGAGCCCGCAGTTTTAACATTGCGTTACCAACGACTTTTGGCAAGCCCGCGCTGCTCAGAACTATATATGTGATTATAGCTCACTCATTGTGTTCTCCTCCATTACTGTACACTGATCTAGCACAGTTAAAAATAAACAATAATAAAAAATAATAATAACATTTAATTATCCATTTAATTAAACATTGCATATTCCTTATAACTGAACAGTAACCTAGAGCGGCTCACAGATATATTAATATATCTCACTCACTGTATTCTCCTCATTACTGACACTGACCTAGAGCAGCTCAAAGACTAATTATTACATATTATTATATCTCACTGTCTGTATCCTCCTCATTATTGATCACTGACATAATGCAGCTCACAGACTGATTATTATAATAATTAGAAAAAACATTCTAATATTTAGAAAATTAAATAGATGCGTCGTTCTCTTTTGAAGCTCACAAAACAAATTATATCAGTCATGAAAAGGGAGACAAAATTCCTGGAATATATTTAACCAATAAAATAATCAGTCCGACGTTGACATCACTAGTTTCCAGGCAGAGTCCCACCTAACGTCACATAATCGCCAAAGAAACAGGGTTTAAAAGATGGACCCGCCCTCTACTGTTTGATTGGCTGCTGCTGGAACTACAGTGGATTCTAGAATGTGTAGTCTGGATCATTCACTTCCGGTTTAGCGACTCCATTTTCTTTACCAAGATGGTGGCATCGAGGTAAAGTGTATTCTTCCGTGTTCTTAGCAGGCGTTTACAAATGATACTCTATTTAAGTGTAAAGTATATATGGAGGTGGACGTGTATATACAATATGAGAATGTCTGTATATAAGATTTGAAGGGAAGGTGTAGATATATTTATAGTGTGAGGAGGAAGGCTTGTGTATGTATAGAGTGATGTATTGTGAGGGGAAATCATAGATATATTTATTAACATTGTGAGGAGGCGGCAGTGTGTATCTGTATTAAAACATAGAGTGAATTATTGTGAGGGGATGGTGTATTTATGTGTATTTACAGTGTGAGGAGTAATGGTTGTATATGTACATGAAAATACAGAGCAATGCATTGTGAAGGGAAGGTGTAGATATATTTATTTACAGTATGAGGAGGCAGGAGTATGTATGTACAT
The DNA here is from genome assembly GCA_027410445.1 of Discoglossus pictus. Lineage (NCBI taxonomy): Eukaryota > Metazoa > Chordata > Amphibia > Anura > Alytidae > Discoglossus > Discoglossus pictus. Next base: position 99,008,786 of record CM050170.1, on the reverse strand, counting down.
GAACATGTAAAGTATTGTGAAAGGAAGGTGTAGATGTATTTATTTACTGTGTGTAGAGGAAGGGTTGTGTGTGCACATGAAAATACAGAGCAATGTATTGTGAAGGGAAGTTGTAGATATATTTATTTACAGTATGAGGAGGCAGGAGTATGTATATACATGAACATGTAATGTGAAGGGAAGGTGTAGATGTATTTATTTAAAGTGTGTAGAGGAAGGGTTGTGTGTGCGCACATGAAAATACATAGCAATGTATTGTTAAGGGAAGGTGTAGGTATATTTATGTTCCATGTTAGGAGGCAGGATTGTGTATGTATATTAAATTATAGAGTGAACTATTGTAAATGTGTATTTTATTTGTTTATATTGTGAGGACGAAAGGTTGTAAAATTGCATGAAAACGCAGAGTGATGTATTGTGAAGGCAAACATGTAGGTATATTTATTTTCATTGTGTGGAGGAAGGGTTGTTTATGTACATGAACATGCAGAGTAATGTAGTGTGAAAGAAAAGTGTAGATATATTTATTTACAGTGTATGGAGAAAGGGTTTTGTGTGTGTGCCTGAAAATACAGAGTGATGAATTGTGAAGGGGAGATATAGATATACAGTATTTATTTACATTGCGATGTGTGTGTGCATGAAAATACTAAGTGATTAATTGTGAAGGGAATGTGTGTATATTTATTTACATTGTTTGCTGAAACGGTTTTGTATGTGCATGAAAATACAGAGCAACATATTGTGATGAGAAGGTGTAGATATATTTACTTTCATTAAGTAGTGGAAGGGTTTTGTGTGTACATGAACATGCAAAATGATGCATTGGTAAGTGAAGGTGTACATATATTTATTTACAGTGTGAGCAGGGAGGGTTGTTTATGTACATTAAAATACAGAGTGATGTATTGTGAAGGGAAGATGTAGGTATATTTATATACATTGTGAGGAGGCAGGAGTATGTATGTACATGAACATATAGAGTGATGTATTGTGAAGGAACATCATAGGTATATTTGTTAACAGTGTGAGGAGGAATGCGTGTGAAAGTATAACTTTATTTACTTATGCTGTGATGTATACATCCTGAGAGAGAAGGGAGCTGTGTATGTATGTAAATGCTTAGTGATGAAAAGCAAACCCTTTGTTTTTGTTCTTTAATTTTTATATGTTTTAGTGTGAACTGGATAAACGCAAAGTGATGATGGATGAGAATCACCAGACACTCAGGACAGTGGGAATGTCAGGAACCCGGAACTCAGGTAACTCAATGCTAAAGGGCTACTACTTGATAAAGTAGCCAGTAATTTACTAAACTGTGTATGTATGTGTGTGTATATGTGTGTATATATATATATATATATATATATATATATATATATATATATATATATATATATATATATATATGTATGTATATATATATATATATATATATATATATATGTATGTATATATATATATATATATATATGTATGTATATATATATATATATATATATATATATATATATATATATATATGTGTGTATGTATGTACATACATATATATGTACATACATATATACACAGACATGCATATACGGTATACACACACGTCAGTACTTTGTAATTTGTCATCAAAGTTATTTACAATATAGTGTCAAGCTGATTAAATAATAGACTACTTCAGAGTCTCTTACAGAAATTATAAATTAGAAAAAAGCTAGGAAACTTTTAAACTTCAGCCTAGTTTTAAATAATTTATTGCACACTGAATCTGATTTTTAGTCTGTTTAATCTACAGTCTTGATAGAAGTACTTGGTTTTACTTTGTTCAAACACATGTAATTATCTGTTGAAACTAACAGGACTCCAGAATGAAAATATATATCCTGAATTATTTTATGAGGAAGGAAATCATGAGGTAGAAGAAAAAAAATATATCCAGCAGGTGGAAATTCATCCAGATCCCTGTGCAAGTGAGTGATCTAGATAGTTATTTATCTGTGCTTGTGAGTATAATTCGTAATTATTTTTGATGTGTTCATTTTATCTTAATAATATTTTTATGAATAATTTGTAATTGAAAAACTGTACAAACACTTTAATGAACAACTAACTCCAGTGGAAGGGATTACTGCCTATTAATATTTGGTATCAATCAAATATAATTATTATTATATATGGCTTTGTCAAAATCTATAACAGAAATGCTTTTTCATTACTGCTATAGTCTTTGATAAAACAGTATGCATGGCGAAATGTCTGTCAGCCTTAATTTCATAGTAATATGGTATAAAATATTGTTCTTGTTAAAAAGTATTGTTAGAGGAACATTTGGTCTAAAATAGACTAAATGATACTTAATGAAAATTGCTATTCATTTGATGAAAATATTTGCATTTTGAATGTAAAGATCAGGCTAAATAATAGGATAAGCACAACATTATATATATATATATATATATATATATATATATATATATATATATATATATATATATATATATATATACATACTAGCTATTTGCCCGTCAACAATGATAGAAATTAAATTTTAAGCCTGGCAATGCTGTTTGCCACCCAATATGAGCACCTTCGTCGCTCTTCCCATGACCCAGGGCTGAGCGCCTTTTGGCGCTCAGCGCATAGGTCGCCTTTGACGCTTATTGCGAGTCTCTCCCCCTGTCTACTTCCTCCCTTGTGTCTCATTTCCCTTCTCCTCCCCTGTGCCTATTTTCCCCCTCTACTCCCTCCCCTTTGTCTACTTCCCCCTCTACTCCCTCCCCTGTGTCTCTTCCTCCTCCCTCCTTATCCTCCTCCCTCCTTATCCTCCTCCCTCCTTATCCTCCTCCTCTCTTTCCCCCTCTCCAATTACCCCCTCCTCTCCCTCCAATTACCTACCTTTTCCCTATCTGACCTTAATCAGATGAGCTCCTGCTGCCTCTTTCCTCCCTGCAGCGTGTCTTGTGGCAGTGTCCGGAACTGGTATACGCTAATGACGTGACGCGCATGTGACGTCACGTCATTAGCATATGCCGATTGGGTCACAGCCAGGAGCCGCGATGCAGAGAAGAGAAGCAGCAGGAGCTCATCTGAATAAAGTAAGAGCGGTCGAAGGGAGGTAATTTGAGAGAGAGGAGGGGGTTATTGGATATCAATATTATTAATCAACTATTTATTTATTTTCATTATTAATTAATCCAGAGGAAGGCAAACAGAAAAAAAACCAAGTGAAACCAATCGTCTCAAAGGGAAAAAAAATGAATGCCTTCCTGACCCCAAATACTGGCGATCGGATTTATCCCTGGATCAATACACTCTCTCAAATTATTCAGGATAACCCTGAATTCCCTTCTTAATTAGAAATAAATCCAGTCCCCTTTTAAAGTTATCTAGCGAATCCATTGTCACCACCTCCTCTGTTAGAGAATTCCACAGATTAACCACCCTTACTGTGAAGAACCCTTTTCTTTCTTTAAGGTGGAATCTTTTTTTACTTCTAACCTCAAGCTCCCTTGACAATTCTTTATACTAACCCTGGATGTATTTATATAATGCAATCATATCTCCTCTTAGACGCCCTTTTTCTAGAGAAAATAAGTTCAATTTGGTTAGTCGTTCTTCATTACTTAGCCCCTCCATTCCCCTTATTAGTTTTGTTGCCATCCTCTGTACCTTTTCCAGCTCTAAAATGTCCTTTTTATGAAGTAGTACCCAAAATTGCACTCTATATTCCAAATAAGGGCATACTAGAGATTTGTATAGTGGCAGAATTATATTTGCTTCCCTTGCTTCTATACCCTTCCTAATACATGCTAATATTGTATTTGCCTTTGCAGCTGCTGCTTGGCTTTGAGCACTGTTACCTAGGTGGTTGTCCACAAGCACTCCCAAATCCCTTTCAATATCTGATACACCTAGATTTGCTCCATTAAGGTTAAAAATTGCATGGCTATTTTTCCTTCCCAGATGCATAACCTTACATTTATTTGTATTAAATCTCATCTGCCATTTAGATGCCCATTCCTCAATTTGATGTAAATCCCTTTGAAGGGAAAGCACATCATTATCTGATTTAATTACCTTGCACAACTTTGTGTCATCATCTAAGTCATTAATAAATATGTTAAAAAGGAGAGGACATAATACTGAACCCTGAGGAACCCCACTTACCACATTAGTCCAATTGGAGTATGTTCCATTTACAACATCCCTTTTCCTGTCTTTTAGCCAGCTCTCAATCCATGAGCAGATATTTACTGCAATTCCTGTATCCCTTAGTCTGCACAATAGACTCCCATATGGCACTGTATCAAAAGCCTTTGCAAAATCCAAATACACTACATCCACTGAGTTGCCTTGATCCAAGTTCCTACTAAACTCCTCATAGAAACTAATTAGATTTGTTTGACTCGACCTATCCCTCATAAATCCATGTTGACACCTACTTATAATCCTGTTCAAATAGACATATTCTTGTATATAATCCCTTATTAACCCTTCTAAAAGTTTTCCCACTGGTCTATAATTCCCTGGATTTGCTCTTGCTCCCTTCTTAAATATAGGTATCACATCTGCTTTTCTCCTGTCATCTGGTAGCGACCCTGTGTTAAGTGAATCTTGACATTTTTGATATAATGGTTTGGCTTTTACAGAACCAGTTCCCTCAGTACCTGTGGATGTATACAATCAGGACCCGGGGCTTTATTAACATTTATTTTTTCCAACCTCTCTTGGATTTCTTCCTGCGTTAACTAGTTATTTGGTGAAGGGAGTGTAGCCCCATTATGTTGCAGTGACCCAACCACTGGTACCTTTCTTGTGTATACAGAATAAAATAACCTATTTAGCTCATCTGCCTTTTCCTGGTCACTAATTTTCAGACGGCCTGTGTCGCATTGTAATGTTCCTATAGCTTCCTTCCTCGCCTTCTTACCATTAATATACTTAAAAAATATTTTAGGGTTAGTCTTAATGTATATTTTGAATAAGCTGTAAACATCTCTATACTTTAATATATATATTTCAAGAATCTCTGTATGATTTGGACTATAATTTAGCCTATGGGGGAAAATGATTGTGAAGCCATCCAATATAAGAGGTATCTTCTATCTGTATTCCTCTATGAACATATTTCTATTTTAGTATTTCCCATCCTCTTCTACTTGTAAATGTATCATGGATCCCTCCAGGGGCATGCAGAGGCATTGAAAACAACCTTATGATTTTTCCTGCTTCCATATTCTCTTACACTCAAAGTTTTCAAACATTTTTTTGTGCAGTGGTCCTTTAAGTAAAACCTTTGATTATACTTTTTGAAAAATATGATAATTCTGATGAATTGCTTCGGTCTGTGTTTATCATAAACAAGCTTAAAAAAAGTATACACGTGTAAGCAGGTTATGTATATTTTAAAAGGTTTTGAAAACGGGAAACCATCGATTCTCTCAAAAGTTGACGAAGAAGAGATGAATGTGAGGAGTTTCCAACAGATTAAAAAGGAGGAAATTCCTGTAAATATCAGTGAAGGTGAGTGATACATTCTTTGTAAAGGTACCTGTGGTGGAACGACTGGACTATGACACACTGTCTTCCATAGAAATCGCCTATATTATGCAAGAAAATGTTTTGCCATGAATCAACCTGTGTCATTCAGGGGGTTGCAGATTCACTGCCCTGGTGGCACCATAGAGGGTTCAATGTATTAATGTATTATAGCACTTTGTGTATTTTATTATAATTGTGGTTTTCATAATGATTGTGGTTGTGTTAAAAATGTTATAGTTATATTTATATATATATATATATATATATATATATATATATATATATATATATATATATATATATATATATATACAGGGAGTGCAGAATTATTAGGCAAGTTGTATTTTTGAGGATTAATTTTATTATTGAACAACAACCATGTTCTCAATGAACCCAAAAAACTCATTAATATCAAAGCTGAATATTTTTGGAAGTAGTTTTTAGTTTGTTTTTAGTTTTAGCTATTTTAGGGGGATATCTGTGTGTGCAGGTGACTATTACTGTGCATAATTATTAGGCAACTTAACAAAAAACAAATATATACCCATTTCAATTATTTATTTTTACCAGTGAAACCAATATAACATCTCAACATTCACAAATATACATTTCTGACATTCAAAAACAAAACAAAAACAAATCAGTGACCAATATAGCCACCTTTCTTTGCAAGGACACTCAAAAGCCTGCCATCCATGGATTCTGTCAGTGTTTTGATCTGTTCACCATCAACATTGCGTGCAGCAGCAACCACAGCCTCCCAGACACTGTTCAGAGAGGTGTACTGTTTTCCCTCCTTCTAAATCTCACATTTGATGATGGACCACAGGTTATCAATAGGGTTCAGATCAGGTGAACAAGAGGCCATGTCATTAGATTTTCTTCTTTTATACCCTTTCTTGCCAGCCACGCTGTGGAGTACTTGGACGCGTGTGATGGAGCATTGTCCTGCATGAAAATCATGTTTTTCTTGAAGGATGCAGACTTCTTCCTGTACCACTGCTTGAAGAAGGTGTCTTCCAGGAACTGGCAGTAGGACTGGGAGTTGAGCTTGACTCCATCCTCAACCCGAAAAGGCCCCACAAGCTCATCTTTGATGATACCAGCCCAAACCAGTACTCCACCTCCACCTTGCTGGCGTCTGAGTCGGACTGGAGCTCTCTGCCCTTTACCAATCCAGCCACGGGCCCATCCATCTGGCCCATCAAGACTCACTCTCATTTCATCAGTCCATAAAACCTTAGAAAAATCAGTCTTGAGATATTTCTTGTCCCAGTCTTGACGTTTCAGCTTGTGTGTCTTGTTCAGTGGTGGTCGTCTTTAAGCCTTTCTTACCTTGGCCATGTCTCTGAGTATTGCACACCTTGTGCTTTTGGGCACTCCAGTGATGTTGCAGCTCTGAAATATGGCCAAACTGGTGGCATCGTGGCAGCTGCACGCTTGACTTTTCTCAGTTCATGGGCAGTTATTTTGCGCCATGGTTTTTCCACACGCTTCTTGCGACCCTGTTGACTATTTTGAATAAAACGCTTGATTGTTCGATGATCACGCTTCAGAAGCTTTGCAATTTTAAGAGTGCTGCATCCCTCTGCAAGATATCTCACTATTTTTGACTTTTCTGAGCCTGTCAAGTCCTTCTTTTGACCCATTTTGCCAAAGGAAAGGAAGTTGCCTAATAATTATGCACACCTGATATAGGGTGTTGATGTCATTAGACCACACCCCTTCTCATTACAGAGATGCACATCACCTAATATGCTTAATTGGTAGTAGGCTTACGAGCCTATACAGCTTGGAGTAAGACAACATGCATAAAGAGGATGATGTGGTCAAAATACTCATTTGCCTAATAATTCTGCACTCCCTGTATATATATATATATATATATATATAATACAATTCTTTTGTTAAAAAGTATTGTTAGAGGAACATTCTATATTCTATATTATATTATACTAGCGACTTGCCCGTCAAAAATAACGGCAAGAAATGTGTAAGACTTAAGTTTGTCACACAATGTGAGTCTCTGACACTCTTAACCTTTTTGTTATCTACAAAAAAGTACAACAATTATAATAAATGTGTTTATTACTTTAACATGCAACCTGTATTTCAACAACTGGTAAACCATAATTTTTTAACAATGTTAACCATTTTAATTGTCAAGTTTGCAGGAATAATATAACAATGGATGAAGTTTGTATGAATACTTATTATAAACCATGACATCATGCTTTGTAACATTCAACTTGTAGTTCAACTACTGGTAAACCACATAGGTATTGAATCCAGAGGAAAGCAAACAGTAGAAACCCCCATTGAAACTTAGCCAATTGTAAAAATGTGTCCACCCTCTAATAAATCACCCTGACTTTGTTTTTTGCTTTTTCAATATAAACTTTAATGTCATCTGAATTCTTGAAAAAGCAACATAGAGTTGTCCATGTGCAAATACAGGTTCCTGTAAAAAAATCCCCACAGACTTAAAAGTTTGTCCATGGGATTTATTTATGGTCATGGCAAATGCCATGACGATGGGAAATTGTCTCCTTTGAAGCACAAAAGGCAAACCACTCTCACTTGGAGCCAAATCAATTACTGGTATAAAAGCTTGTTTGCCTATGGGTTCCATACATAATTTCTGCATGTATGAAATTTATCTCTTAAATCCTGCACAATTAATCTGGTCCCATTACAAAGTCCTTTTTTGGGATTCATATTTCTCAGTAGCATGAAACTTGCCCCTCTTTTCAATTGCAAAACATGTGGTGGCATTCCAGATGGTGTTAAAGAATTGATAAATTCTATACTAAAGTTAGCTTCACCATCTTTGTCATCAGCCAGATCTGAATCTGCACTGTAATAATTATTTTGGGGTGCATTACTGAATTTTAAAATGTCCTTATTTAGATTCAAGGCATCAATATTTTTTGATGTTAATATCACTTTGTTTGCAATGTCTGAGTAATCCTCGTTATTGATAGTATTTAGAAAGATATGAGTGATTTGTTGCAAATCATTTGTGATGGAATTTCGACGGTATCATTAGGTAGATTATTTTTGGATGTTTTCCATCTCCAATTTGAATTGGCTAATCATTTAATTAATTTTGGCCTTTATATCTCACATTTAGTTCTAATTTCAGGTGTGTAAATATTTTCCACAGTTTACTTGTCTTTATACATGTTTCAACGATGTCAGTCCCATTTCAATGTGGCACAACAGGTAATGTTTGCCGAAAATCTCCTCCTAATAACATCACCTTTCCACCAAATGGCAAATCATTATCCATCACTTCTTTTAATAATCTATCAATACATTGCAAGGCATAACACAACATCATTGTTGCCTCATCTATGACAATTAATTTACTTTTAAAAATGTTTTTGCTTGTAAAGAATTTATTTGAATATCCAACACTGATGTTTCTAAAATGGGAACTGGCAGTTTACATAGTTACATAGGCCCTCATTCAATTGCAATTTGCCCAATTGAATAGGGCCCTAAATAAGCACATAACATACATTTTTTAAAGAAGTTTTTTGTTAGCAAGCATCTATCCAAAAGAAAGCTTTTCACTAACTAAAAACTTCTTTAATAAAAATATGCTATGTGCTTATTTAGAGCCCTATTCAATTGCCCACATCGCAATTGAATGAGGCCCATAGTAATTTAGGTTGAAAAAAAAAATTGAGTCCATCAAGTTAAACCTTTTTAGATTTCCTCTGATCTGCAATACAAGGATTTATTGTTAATTGATCCAGAGGAAGGCAAACAGAAAAAAAAACAGTGAAACTTTGCCAATTGTCTCAACAGGGAAACAAAATATAAAATTCCTTCCTGACCCCAGATACTGTCTCTATTTATCCAGGATAGCCCTTAATGCAATTTTATTTAAAAATATATCCAATCCCTTTTTAAAGTTATCTATCAAATCTGCTGACACCACCTCCTTTGGTAGAGAATTCCACAGATTAACCACCCTAACTGTGAAGAACTCTTTTCTTTCTTTAAGGTGAAATCTTTTTACTTCTAATCTCAAAGGATGGGGCCTTGTCAGTTAAAAACCTCTTGGCACAAAAAGCTCCCTTGACAAAGTCTTGTATTGAGACTGGATATATTTATATAAGGTAATCCTATCCCCTCTTAGAGGCATTTTATCTAGAGTAAATAAGTTTAATTTGGTTAGTCTTTCTTCATAACTTCGCTCCTCCATTCCCTTTATTAGCTTTGTTTACATTATCTGTACTTCTTTCCAGCTCTAAAATGTCCTTTTTATGTAGTGGTGCCCAAAATTGTACTCCATATTCCAAATTAAGGCGTACTAGGGATTTGTATAGTGGGAAAATACTATTTGCTTCCCTTGCTTCTATACCCTTCTTAATACATGCTAATATTTTACTTGCCTTTGCAGATGCTTCTTGGCATTGAGCACTGTTACCTAGGCGGTTGTCCACAAGCACTCCCAAATATCTTTCAATATCTGATACCCCTAGATTTGCTCCATTAAGATTATGAATTGCATGTTTATTTTTCATTCCCAGATGCATAACTTTACATTTATTCGTATTAAGTCTCATCTGCCACTTAGATGCCCATTCCTCTAATTTATGCAAATCCCTTAGGAGGGAAAGTACATCATTTTCCGATTTTAATTACCTTGCATAACTGTGTGTCATCAACAAAAATGGAGACACCACACTCCAATCTCACTTCCAAATCTTTAATAAATATGTTAAAAAGGAAGGGACCTAATACTGAACCCTGAGGACCCCCACTTACCACCTTAGTCCAATCCAAGGATGTTCCATTTACCACAACCCGTTGCTTCCTGTCTTTTAGCCAGCAAATATTTATGGCAATTCCTGTATACCTTATTTTGCTCAATAGTCTCCCATGTGGCAATGTATCAAAAGCCTTTGAAAATCCAAATAGACTACATCCACTGAGTTGCCTTGATCCAAGTTCTTACTAACCTTCCTTATAGAAACTAATTAGGTTTGTTTGACATGACCTATCCTTCATAAATTCATGATAGTTCCTACTTATAATCCTGTTTGAATATAAATGTTCTTGTATATTTTCCCTTATTAACCCTACCGAAGTGAGACTCACTGCTCTATAATTCCCCGGATTTGCTCTTGCTCCCTTCCTAAATATAGGTATCACCTCTGCCTTTCTCCAGTCATCTGGTAGAGACCCTGTGTTTAGTTAATCTTGAAAAAATAGATATAATGGTTTTGCTATTACAGAGCCCAGTTCCCTCAGTACCCTTGGATGTATTCCATCAGGACTCGGGGCATTCTTAACATTTATTTTTTCCAACCCTCTTTTGGATTTCTTCCTGCGTTAACCAGTTATTTGGTGAAAGTAGTGTAGCCCCATTATGTTGCAGTGACCAAACCACTGGCACCTCCCTTGTGTATACCAAAGAAAAGAACCTATTTAGCTCATCTGCCTTTTCGTGGTCACTAATTATCAGACGGCCTGTGTCACATTGTAATGTTCCTATAGCTTCCTCCCTGGCCTTCTTCCCATTAATATATTTATAACATATTTTAGGGTTAGTCTTACTCTCCTTTGCAACTAACTTTTCATTTTTGATTTTAGCCAGTCTTAGAGCCCTTTTGCAAGCCTTGTTTATTTCCTTGTACTTACGTAAAGCAGTCTGTGTCCCACTATGCACAGTTCTGCCACCTTCTAACAAAAGTGTGGCAATTTCAGTTGTTGCACATGGCAGTGCTATTTGACCCTGGTCTCAAATGTAACTCATCAAACAATTATACAGATACGTTTTTTTTTTCCTTATCTACCAGGGCCATCTAGATAGAAATAACAGTCTTTGACCATTTCATCATCTGTGATGGCGTTAAATGCTTGCAATTGTAATGTATTTAAAGTTGCACTTTTTTTCTTGTGTTTTTTGGTTTTGAAGCTCAGTGTCATAGTGTCATTTCATCTATAAGTCCTGGATCAGGTAGATTAAAACTTGCACAATTTAACCCATGACAAAGAAAGATTTCTTGAATTTCTATTAATGCTTTTAATAGCGCAATGGTCTAATTGTAATGTTTCAAAAAGTCTTCACATATATTTAATTGAAATATTTCCCACAAAGCTAATGCATCAGGTTCATTGCAAAAGATGCAAATTAATGCAAATTGTTCTCTCATTTGCTTTTGCATTTGACATAGTGCTGCTTCCTCCAGACACCTCTCCCATTCCGTATCATCTGCTATGAAGTTTTAATGTCTTGCAGCTAATTGGAAATTAGCATAAACTATGTCATTCGCTGTGCATGAATGTTCATAACTTTGTGCACCGGGAACATGGAAAAGAAGTAATCTTAAACTGAAATGTTCAGTGTCTCTTGGACTGACGGTATCAGTTCTTGGGATAATTTTATTAGTATCTTTTTTTTCGTTATCGCCATTGGCCATTTACAAATACATAGTGATATGGAATCTCAATGTATAAAATTGACTGGCCTCAGTGTCCTGGCAATTTAATTAGAACCAAGCAGTAAGTGTTGTTGCTCTATGTTCATTTTTGTCTAAAGCATTTATTTTATTCCCTGCAGTAAAGCAAACAATTTGACGTTGTGGCAAATGTATAGCTAACAGATAGCCAGCATGTGACCGATCATGCATCTCAAATTTGTGAAGACGCCACATTGCTTCTGGCACACTGACATAGCGAGCATCTAAATGACATGAAAGTTCATAGTGTAAAATTGAACTGTCTTGTTCGTTGTCTGCACCTTGCACAACAACAGTTGCTTCATCAAATCCTTTGTATATATATTTATACACATTTTATAGATTTGATAGAAGTGCAAGGTCCACATTTATGTGTGCATTGTACTTCATCAGCAAATGTGGATTGTATGGAACTACATATCTATTATCAGCCTTTTGGCCACGAATAATAGCATTTTGTCCTTCTCTTCTTTTTATACAAAGGGTATCCATCACAATTAGCATAAGTCTGCATTTGAAATTGTTTTGGAAACTCTTTTGTGGATTTTTTTTTTCCATACATGGTGGATTTATATCTCCACATGGACCATGAATCATTCTGTGTGTAACAATGTCATAAAGTTTGGAATATTTTTCTGGATGTGGCAGTTCAGCACTAATCACTGAATCCACTCTCTCTGCAGTATTCATTTTTTTTTTTTCTTGTAGGATTAAAAGTATATGTGCATGTGGCAGGCCTCTGTTTTTTTTTTTTTAATTCAATGGTATTAACAAAAGCCACACATTTCCGAAATAACTGTGCTTTAGTTATATCATCTATTAATGAATTTAGTTTTATTTTGAATACTCTAGCCACTAAAGCTGGTCGATCTGAAGTATTTTGGCCAAGTTTCAAATTTTCCTTGATCTCTGGCCATTGTGGATTACATGTGAATGTAATGAATAAATCTGGTTTTCCAAATGTAGTCACAATAGCCATGGCATCATTGTATCTTTCTCGCATATTGCGAGGAGTTTGTTGGAAAGAGGATGGCAAAATGATTGCTCTTCCAGCTGGAATGTCTCTGTTGGTAGCCAATTCAGTGACATAATCCATCAAACCACAGTATTGTTCTACTTGAAGCTTGTTTTGTTGAAATTTGATAACATTTAGATAATTAGCTTTGACTTGTAGATATGAATCAATAATCCATTGTTGTAAGAGCTTCCTCCCACATAAAATAGGATTAAAATGATCCTGAATATCAGTTTGTGCCACTTTATATTCCAGCATAGAAATATTGTTTCTAACACAAACTTTACTATTGGGATAACTTTGTAATTGTAATTTTGGTTGCCATCCTGGCTCACCATTTGGAAAGAAAATAGGATATGTCATTGGATCTAAATTACAACTAAATATTTTTATGTTTATAAAAGGTTGCTCTTCATTTCGTGAATATATTCTAATATCCCGCTGAAATGGTGGTTAACCATTATCATTTTTAAAGACCATGGCAACTTCATTCACTGTTGGTAACTAATAATGTCTTTGATCAGTATTGCGATCTCTTTTCAGAACCATATTTACTCTTGGCATTGGCAATTGACGTTTTTGATCATGTTCTTTTTGTTTTTTTTCAACCTCTGCTAATTTTTTGTATGCTTGACTATATGGGTTGTTGACCATAATTTTTATCCAGCGGTTCACAGACTATGCGTAAACATTGTTTATTTTCAGGAAGCGTCACCCGTTGTTCAACAGATTCCATTGTATCTAGGACATATAACTGTGCAAATTTCCTTTGTTCTCCTGCTTGTGGGTTTAAATGTGAAGTCTTGTGGTAAATTTGTCCTTGTTCTCTAAAACAGTACGGGCCATGTCCTGGCACATTTTCTGCTATTGTCGCAGCCATTGAAGCAAATTAAATTGCACTGTTCTAAGACCTGATGGTTTTTTTTAACTGCTATAATTTGGAAATAACTCATACTTTTTAAATATTCTGGAAATGTGTCTTTCTGGAAGTCTTACCTTTTTAACTTCTGACAGTAACTAATAAACTGTCCATCCGTTGGTCTTTCCTTAAGAAAATGATAGATCCCACAAAACTGAAAAATCACATTGAGTAATCCACAATAATGACTCTCTACTGGTAGTGTTGTAAAAAAGGGACTATCCTGAGCTTCCTCAACACAGATATCACTACTACTTGGTAAAACAATATTGGTGTTTTATATATATATATATATATATATATATATATATATCAGCATTGGTGTCATTAGTCAATATTTGGTCATTAGAGAATGTGTCACAGACATGATATTTTTTACTTTTTCCTTTCTTTGTTGCTCCGTCACACTCAGTTTGTCCTTTTTGAGTCATTTTTATTTTTATTGGCAAGTCTCTGTCGGTCTTCTCTTAATCTTTGTGAAGTCTCAGGGGACTGTGCATCTCTCCATCTTTGCCATTTTCATTCTTCTTTTGCTTTCTTTCTTGTCTTCTGGATTTTCCACCATTTTAATCCGTAATTGTAAATACAGACGTTTTAGTTTGAATTGTCATCAATGCAAAACAAAAAGACGTAATCCTGTTTTCCTAAAGAAGGGCATAATTAAAAAATATTCCTGTAATGTTGATGTTATTGCAGATGAAATGCTGCAGAGCTCACACTCTTGTGTTCAGGCAGCTGCAGAGGTGAGCAAACTGTAAAATGACATGAAAAGCATTTTTAATGTTTGTATTCAATTAATTAATTAATCATTTAAAGTATCATGATTAATTGGCATACATGTAAAACAAAGGACTAAGCATCAATATATTCCTAAACAAATGCAGTATAAAATATTCAATGTAGCAGGGTCAGAGTCTAAAAAATGTAGCAGGGTCAGAGTCTAAAAAACTGATTTAAAATATTTAACTGATTTGAAGGTCCTATCCCTGTCAGGCAATGAGCAGTAATACAGATACAGAGATTATTATTTAATGCATGTGGCACAGTTCTCCCCCAAAGGAGGTCTCCGATGATAATAAACTGATTTAAATATTTACCTACTTTGAGGGTCCTATCCCTGTCAGGCAATGAGCAGTAATACAGATATATAAATGTAGTGTAAAATCGACATTTTTTTTGTGCAGTGTAAAAAAAAAAAAAAAAAATATATATATATATATATATATATATATATAAATTATATCAATGTACGTTAATGAGCAGTAATCCAGATATATAATTGCAGTGTAAAATATACATTTTTTTTTCTTTTTTTTAATGTTGACTAATTCATAAATTAATGTACGTTAATAATTAATTAATCAATTAATACATATATTAGAAAGAGCTGAGCATTTATGTCTTCATAAAGTAAGGGAAGTGTAAAAGATTTTGCATAATTGTTTTTTTTACTAATAATTAATTTATTAATAAATTAATATACTTTACCTCTTTTATAGTTAATATCCAGCAATCAATATCCTTAAGAGCTAACAATCTCTTTGGATTTTCCAAAAAGCAGAAAATGTCCAGTCAAGCTGTTAATCACCTGAGGAGAAAGTGTCAGCAATGTGCCAAGTGTGCAGTGTATATATAGGCCATGTGCGCGAGCCAAAACCATTGGTTTAGTCGGGAAAACCGCCATTTCAGATTCGTAATGTTATTATTTACACGTTAGTGTTGTAAAATGGCGGCAATGTTTATGTCTTACTTGCCTCGCAAGCATTTTCCATCTGTCCTAATGGTATATTTTGATACTCGTATGTTCCTGGCTAACCTGGCGGTGAGTTGCTCATTTAGCCTCGTTTTAATTTTTTTTTCTGCAGTTTTTTTTTCTCGCTTAGCTGATTTTCGGGTGCTGAAACACAGCAAATTCGGCTTAAATTTGCTTGCAACCTCACTCCCTGGCGTCCTGGGGCTGTTTGTAAGTGTGTTTTAATTTATTTTTTATTATTTTTCGTGTTTTTCGATGTCCACGGTTCGGCCGTTAAAATCGTATTTTTCCGAGGTCGGATTTGGTTGGGTTTATTTTTGCCCCCGAGATTCCGAGATCGCAATTTTTTTCCCTAAGTCCTACATTCCTCAACTGCTTGCAGCCTAAGTCCCGCGTGCTTCAATGCCTCAACTGCTCGCTACATGAGGCTTGCAGGGCAATAAGCACCTTCGCCGCTCATTACCCAAGTCCTCCGAGCTCGGAAGGCTTCTATGCTTAATGGCTCGCCTCGCTATGCAAGGCTCGCAAGCGTGACAACAAATCGCAGTTTGACAATTATAGTATGTGATATAAATATGTTATGTTGGGATATTCACACAAGATCTTCCATGGAGAGATAAAACAATCCTGCATGGGGAACAAGGAATCTTGGGTAGATAGCTTTTGGGCCTATGGAGCCTAGTCTACTGCTTACTGCAAGTTTGAATCTAGCCTGGTCTGGAACTGGAAGTGAACTTGGTATCGTGGTTGGCTACTTGAGGTGACTACTGGTTGACTTTAAAGTGATGCCACCCCCAAAATATTTTATTGGCCGAATACAATAGAGCCCTCTAGGATAGAGTGACCTTATGAAAGCTGTTCTTAGGGGTCCAGTGCATACAACCAGGACTTTGGGAAAAACATCATATAAAATTACAAGCCAAAAGTGACATGGCCTTTTTTAAAGCCTGTGTGTCAGGTAGCTACATGGCTAATATCTGGAGTTTGTGCATCCTGTTTATGTTTAACATCTTCTATTTTTTTCCTGTGTTTCAGTGTGTTTAAGGTTGTCTTGTTTGTGATTAATAAATAGTTACTTTCTGGTAGGAATGAACAAGCGTAAGAACTGTCTTTCTTGGAAGTGGTTCAGCTATTTGTGGGATCTTATTACAGAAAACTGTGAGCTTGTGTGATTGGCTTGCTACTGGGTGTGTTGTGTGTTTGTTTCATATTTCACAAACCTGTATCTTTTTCTTGATCTACAGTGATCTTTTAATTCTCTGTTGGACTAACAGGGCTCCATGGTGAGCATCTTCACATTGTTACGGTAAAAGAGGAAAATGAAGAAAAGGATATTCAGCAAATAGTAATTGATTCAGATTCTTGTACAGGTGAGTGTGATATATACCCCAAAAAGACAGCACTCCACAGAGGCCTTCTAAATAAATGATTGAATCATACCATATACTGTGGAACCTCAATATTTGTCAGCCCCTATATTTGTGACACTTTTTTATAAAAAAAAAATCTCAGAAATTAATCTAAATATCCAATATTATTAAAAAAATCCTGTATTCATCACACAAATTCTGTATTCTTCAGATTCAGTATTCGTCGGTCGCTCAGGTTAATGACGAATATAGAGCTTCCACTGTACCTTTGTTTTGGTATATTTTGGATTTATATATAAAGACACCTAGCCTTTACTAAACTAGGTTTACTGCATTATATTAAAATATTTGTTGAGTTTGGATCACGTTCATCCATCTTTCTTCTCTATATCACAGTTTCTTCTCTTGATTTTATCCATTTCCACCTTCTCCATTCCATAGTACACATCTCTTTAAAATTAAAAAAAAAAAGCATTTTTACAGGTATACTGTAAAAAAATAGATTTTGTTTCAGTAACATTCAACTGATACCTTCCTTCTTATTGCTAGTCCGGTATAATCCCCGCATGTTCTTATCCTCTCCTTTTTTTTTCCCCTGTCATTCCCTTGCAGTCTCCCAGTGACCGTTATATGTGGAGGTTTGTCATGTAGTAAACCGCGATCTAACACTGCCCTCAATACAGGAGGTTTATATAATTTTTTTTCAATTCCCTACTACCTGTATATAGCATTATATACACTTATTTTTTTGTGGAAGTATATCTAAACTGTCCAGCATGAGACTGTGGTCCTGTATTTTTATATTTTTATTTAATTTTCTAGTGCGTCATCATTTTGTGATTTTATAGTTTAATTTTTAAACTGTAACAAAAGTTATATTTAAAAATAATTTGTCCTCTGTTTCTTGCTATAATATTAAGGATTAGCACTTCTATATATTTAGAGTGCCTGTGGTTATTTAGGGTGATCGCTATCTATTACTTCTGTAATTATTTTTTGGGTATCTAACTCACCTTACCACCTCTATTATGAAGAGTTATATGTTGAGTGTCTGGAGAATTTTTGTATTAATCTCGCCTCACTTTCAATCTTCTTTTTAACTCACATCTTCTATTTACTTTCTTCCTTATTCATTCCTATCTCTCTCCATATTCTTCTGCACTCTACAACTGTCACCACAGATTTTATTTTCACAGATCCCACCACTACATTATTTAGTCTATAAAAGAGTGTACAGAGCAGATTGGGGTGGAAGGTGTCATGTATAAGCAGATATTATCTTTAAAGTGTTTCAGTACTTGTCAAATGACCATATAAAGGTCCATAATTGGCCCAGAATCAGCATTATTGTAGCAGCTACAGTTTATATACAGGTTTAGCTTAACAGATATTTTATACATAAAGTAGATAGACCCATCTTAACAAATTTATATATTATGCCTACATATTTCTCTTCATATAAACAGCAAGATACTTGGATTGATTGTGAAATTATGAAGACCAATTGTTATCACCCAAGAATGCTTCATTTACATAACTTATTTGTCTCTTGCACTATTTGAATATCATATCTTGCACGTCTTAATTGTTATAGCAACATGTATATAACCAAGACTCAAAAAGAGGACGGGAAATATTTATTAATTTAGACCATAGCTATGATCGTCAAAAGACATTTTACAAAGCTGACCCTATGGTGAAATAACTGTCAGGCCCTCTGTTTATGGCACATATCGCCCTTATAGATACAGAATTTTGCTTTATCTTTTATTGTTTTGAAAATAATTTTCTTTGGAGGAATATTTCATACTCATAATGAGGGCCAGAATGAAGAAAATGGAACAATTCTATTTAAGAGATTATAGGATTGCATTATGTGAAAAGAATTATAAATAATGATATTAATCTTTTGATTCTATAATATCCTTATAAATTGCTGACTTACTAACGTATTTAAAGTTAAAAACACTCTACATTTATATATAGGCCTATTGGCTTTTAGGGCTGAACTAAATGGAAGGTTTCCATTATAGGAGGTATTTTTTCGATGATCATAGTTAAGGTTGAATTTTATTTTCACCTCATTCCTCTAAGTATATTTTTATTTTACGCTGCATTTTTTTCCACATAAATTAATTAAAAAATATTTCCGGTCCTCTTTTTGAGAGTTATAGCAATATTCTCATAGTTTATGTGCATTTTAAATTTTATGGATATTTACAAAAAATGATACTATATATTTGATCATATGACGTTTTTTGTGTCAATTATTTTCTTTGAATATTGATGGCAGATGCTAATGCACCAGTAATCCGGATTGGATCACTTTGATCCATTGACACTAGGTCTTTATTACTGTTCCTACTGTTTATTTACATTTTTCCTCATTTTTCTAACAGATGGGCAACATCACAATGAAATTGGTGAAAACTCTCACTCTCCTAAAACATTTGAAACTGTGCTCACAATAGAAAAAGTATTTCCATGTGCTCAGTGTGGGAAATGTTTCAACAAGAAGTGTAATCTTGTTTCCCATGAGAGAACTCACTCCTCCGAGAAACCCTTTACTTGTTCTGAATGTGGAAAATGTTTTAGTAGTAAGCCTAATCTTGTTAACCATGAGAGAATTCACTCCACCGAGAAGCCATTTGCATGTTCTGAATGTGGTAAATGTTTTAGGCAAAGGTCAGCTCTTGTTTCACATAAGAGAGTTCACACAGGTTTAAAACCTTTTGCATGTTTTGAATGCGGGAAATGTTTTAGCCAGAAATCTAGCCTGGTTGAGCATGGAAAACTTCACACTGGTGAGAAACAGTTTGCATGTTCTGAATGTGGAAAATGTTTTCACAGGAAGTCAAATCTTGTTTGTCATGAAAGAATTCACACCAATGAGAAACCATTTACATGCTCTAAATGTGGGGAATGTTTTAGGCGTAAGTCATCTCTTATTTACCATGAAAGTTTTCATACAGGTGAAAAGCCATTTGCATGTTCAGAATGTGGGAAATGTTTTAGTCAGAAAGCTCTTCTTGTTTCACATGAACGAATCCACACAAATGAGAAGCCATTTGCATGTTCTAAATGTGGAGAATGTTTTAAGTATAGATCAAACCTTTATCGCCACGAGGAAAAACATTCAGAATTAAAATCATATACATGTTCTGAATGTGGGAAATGTTTTAATCAGAGATCTCTTCTTGTTTCCCATGAGAGGGTTCACTCAACTGAGAAACCATTTGCATGTTCTAAATGTGGGAAACTATTCAACAGGAAAACGAACCTTGTTCGGCATGAATTAATTCACACAGATGAGAAGCCTTTTACATGTTCTTCATGTGGGGAATGCTTTAGGCATAAGACATCTCTTATTTACCATGAAAGTCTTCACACAGGGGAGAAACCATTTGCTTGTTCTGAATGTGGGAAACGTTTTCGCATCAAGACGCATCTTGTTGCTCATGAAAAAGTTCACACTGAATGACTCTTAAGTTATGAATGTAAGACTTTGTCATGAACTAAGTGTTAAAAAAGTCTGACCAAAACTATTTTGTGAGAGATTCCACATTGTAATCAATATGAACCTTGACAAATATATACAATCGAACCTTTATATTCATAAGCCCCAATATTCACCTAATCATGATATTAGTCATTTTTTATGCAAAACAAATACTCCCATATTAATAAAAAAAAATCCAATATTCTTCACAAAATTCCAATCACCAGAATTGTTACCTGATGTTTAATGGAAGGTGACTCCCCTTCTAAATAATAATTCCTTTGCTCTCTTCAGCTTCTGCCATCATCACTCCTCAAAAAGGTAAAGTTCTGGTTACATTTTTTTTTATTTATGTATGAGACTTGTAGCTGGGAATGGATTATTCCAATTTTAGTTAATCCCTACGAAAAAAAATATTCTGTATTCATCCGATTCAGTATCTGTCCCTCATCCAGGAATGGATTAATGCGTAATATAGAGGTTCTACTGTATATCATTTTTTTACAATAGGGTAAATTGGCTTGAGCTTTATATAAAATTATACAACTGTCCAGTTACATAAAACCAGTACAACAGTAATACTTCTATTATTCTTTTGGTTCCTTTATGTTATAAGGCCAGTGAATAGCTTTTTGTGTTAAATATGTTTTTTAGTTTACCATTATATTTTTTAGTTTACCATTAACTAACATTTAAAAACACAGCTTACCTCATTAATGGTCACTGCTGTACCCCTCATCACCTATTTCATTGTCCTGAACACTATTGAAAAGAAGAATACATATTAAGTAGGCAGATATTGGAAGTCTGGATTATGGGACTATAGTTACAATCCATAATGATTCTGCATTTTCAAAGTTTGCATGCTCCAGGGTACCGTATATGCCTAATTGGTGTTTGTTCTTTTCAGTAGTTCTCAGGACAATGAGAAAGGTGGGAAAGGCTACAAGGCAATTAAAGAGTTTTAAAATCCATTTTGTAGTAAAAGCTTGGGTTTACTGCTGCTTGTATATATATTTTTAATGTTGTTTAAATGGATATTGGAGGTTTCTGGATTTCACTAGGAATATAATATCCCTGTGTATCTCATTTATGTACTTTTATCTTATTAAGAAGTGCTTAAAAGCTCTGTTTTTTTTCTGTCTAAAATCTTACAAATAGTTCCTAACTGGTTTTCCTGCTTGTCATCACTAAGTACAGGAGTTTCCGTGTCTCATAGCAACCAATCAATGGCAACACTCTGTAACATGCTCCTTGACGATGGTCACTGACAGGCTAATTTGTGTGTTCAGGACCTGCCTTAGCTACGTAAGGCAACACCCAAACAAGTATATATTGTATGACTTTAGAAAGTGAAAAGAGATTTTAAGCACTTCATAATAAAATTAAGTACAAAAAGGTAAGTAAATATATACACAGGTATAAAATCCAGAAACCTTCCATATCCTTTTAATGATGAAATTAAAAAAAAGAGATACAACATGAAAATTGTTTACACAGGCCCTTTAAGCATCTTTTCAACCGATTCACCAATTTTTGCAGCTCCTACTTTCTTTTCCTTTTTTTATTTACATGACCCAATGATATTCCACAGGTGACAAAAATGGAGCTTCTAATGGCTGCTTTTGGAGAAGTAGCTGGCAAATTAGGCAATAACCAAGTATACAGGGGAATAAAACATAACCTTTATTTACTTATTAAAATATGGGACACTACTGAATTCAACTTTAAGACTGATTTGTAACTAAATGTGTGTGTGGGGGGGGGGGGGGGGGGAGGACTACTTAAGTATTAACCTTAAGCAGAACACCATACAGGAGTACTAAAAATCAAGGTAATCCCATCATCTTAAGACAAAAGTATAATTACTGAACTTCCAGCAAATTAATTGAAACAGTCTGGACGAAGTGACCTGTAATCTGAATGAATGCACTGGCTAAGTTATCTAAATACAAATCTAGATACCATCCACCTTTCTAAACTCAATTTAACAACAGGCAGTCTTAAATTGTGCCGGGGAGGTCACTCAACTGTATCTAGAGTGGGCAGTAATGTCAGAGCCGTAAGACACAATCTGTTCTGGTACCATTGACTTGGAATTAGACACGCGTTTCATCAGTAAAACTGACTTAATTAGGGTGACAAACTAGAAGTTCCAGAATGTTTACATAAATAATCTTTTTTAGATGTGGTTCTTAATTTTAAAGAAACCAAAGTTTAGGTGAAACTTGCCCCTTATAATAACACCAAATTATATCATCATAGCACCTACACTGAAATAAAACTAAAATGACAAACTATTTATATCAACTTTTTTCTACGTCCTTAGAATTTAGGATCTTACTATAAAGGATAGTTGTATATAGTGACCTTTCTGTATAAAATATGGCTGAACTCCCATTAAAATATAAGCTGTGCTGTAAAACTAACTCACATAATTTCATATTGGTTTGTGTTTATTTGTAAGTTACTGGA
Organism: Discoglossus pictus; assembly: GCA_027410445.1. Taxonomy (NCBI): domain Eukaryota; kingdom Metazoa; phylum Chordata; class Amphibia; order Anura; family Alytidae; genus Discoglossus; species Discoglossus pictus. The sequence goes on along the minus strand of CM050170.1, from coordinate 98,985,744 downwards.
GAGGAAAATGGAATGTAATGGTAAAATAAAGATTTAACAAACTAAGCTTGTCTGGTAATTTATTTTGATCCATTATTTTTTCACAATCTTTTTTTTTTCTTTTTTATTCATCTAATACAAAATGCACTGAAATATCAGTGAAAATTAAACACTCCTAATATGAAGAAAGAAGAACTTCAAATCATTTTTGAAAACCGCAAAAACCCAAGGGTCAATTCTCAAAATGTAATTAGATTTGTATACAATGAAGAATTGGACTAAATTGGATGAATAAGAATGTCTATTTGATAGACAAATAGTTCAGCACAAATTATTTATTATCTATAAATTTATATCACATTTATTCTCACTAATTTGCCTATGAATTTATTCTGATTGCTTATTGGGAATAATAAGAGAAGCACTTATTTCCTTTTCTGGTGAATTAGTTTTTTTATTTTGATCATTTTTGCACAAACCTTTGTTTTGGTTTTTATTTTACCTATTTATATTAATTTTAATAATATTTTACATTAAAAAATTAAGTTTGAAATCTTTTTGAATATTAGGAATTTGAGGTGTGCCCTATAAAGGGATCTGTCTTTTTCCTCACCAATACTATTCTTATCCCAAGGAGCACCATCAACTTTATTAATATCATTGTGTTTTTACCTTGAGCCATTAGAAATTAATTCTCACTGAATATATCTCATTCTCAGCACACAAAGCTACAAATTCAGTTATGTATCCTAGAGCATTGGTTCTCCTCAAGTCCTCAACACTAGCCCCTTCACCACGAAAAGGTAGCGATCTTGTAGGAGGGAACAGGGTGACTTTCCCCTAAAAAAAGTACCATATTCCTTCCAAAAAGAAGGACAGATTGTATGTATGGACTGGGCAAGTGGTATCCAAGAGGTTGAAGTAAATCAACAACAGAATGGCTTAAACAGAAGAAAATATGCCTTCTGAAGTGGCCCAGTCAGAGTCCTGACCTCAACCCGATTGAGATGTTGTGGCATGACCTCAAGAAAGCGATTCACACCAGACATCCCAAGAATATTGCTGAACTGAAACAGTTCTGTAAAGAGGAATGGTCAAGAATTACTCCTGACCGTTGTGCACATCTGATCTGCAACTACAGGAATCGTTTGGTTGAAGTTATTGCTGCCAAAGGAGGTTCAACCAGTTATGAAATCCAAGGGTTCACATACTTTTTCCACCTGCACTGTGAATGTTTACATGGTGTGTTCAATAACAACATGGTAACATTTAACTCTTTGTGTGTTATTAGTTTAAGCAGAGTGTGATTGTCTATTGTTGTGACTTAGATGAAGATCAGATCACATTTTATGACCAATTTGTGCAGAAATCCATATCATTCCAAAGGGTTCACATACTTTTGCTTGCAACTGTATATATATAATATTTAAATATATGATTGATGACCTCTACTCAATCAGTCTGGATCACTCCTGAATATGATACCACAATATGGTGGGATCTGACACTTTTTTAATGTTGGCAAAAGTTGAAGATTACTATGACTTTTTACCAAAAATGTTCAAGAAGGAGCAGCACTAATCAAAATGATTGATCCATTGAACTTATATCATAATTATTCATACTTTATTCTATATTTATCCTTTTTTTCTACCATGGGCCCGGGATGTAGTGTTTAGATTACCGGGGACAGGGGCTCCACCATGCGGGGTTTAGTTATCAGGCTTATGAGACCTCCTGAGTGGTAGGGTTCAGGGTGCATTCACTTGTCAGGGCTGACCAGGATTCCATAAGATCTCTAGACATTCAGAGCCTTATGCATTTGGCCCAATTTCAGATGCAGGGGCCGTAAGTGGGATCACAGTCAAATTTGCTATTCAATTGGCATATTTTTGCGTGCTTGGATCAGGTTACGAGTTAAAAGAGTTGAAAAAATGTCGCCCGTACAACTAGTAACTTGCACCAACCATAAGCCTTTGATGTGTCACTTTCGCAGGGCTAAAATCGCTATTCAATTGCTTCAATTCCCCAAGGCTCGCAAACGTATCCACACTCATAACCACAAATGGAGGAGAAAATCCTACGTGTACTCGAGAGGACCCGCAAAGGGGTTAAACACCAATTCGTAGCACTGTAAATGCAAATAAAACTGTAATACTGCACTATAAATTATGGGGAGAATGATGAAAGAATTAATTGTACAACAGTCTCAAGCCCGCACAACTGCAGGAAATAAGTTTCATTTTTATGTGCCATTTCGGGGTTAAATGATCTTGGGTATCAATGAGTTAATACATATCAGACCAACCATATGGACAAGAACAGTATTGGCATTCATTTTCATAATTCTTCATTTTCAAAGTTGTGCGAGTCTGATCGCATATCAGACCCCCAAACCTGATTGATTGACTCGTAACCTCCATGTTTTACTGTCGTAATTATGACAGTCTCATTTTCTATTGGCTGATTCGAAATGGACGGTTACAGGCTCGCAAAATTGATACGGTTCCCGGCCACAACTGCTCCGAACCAGTGCATGGTTTACGAAGCTGGCTCCAGGATCGCAACTAGCGACCTGGAGTAATTGAATACCCTCGCAAACGGAGTCCAACAGGAGCCTGCAATTTGATCGCACACATGCAGCCGTCTGGGAGCGAGTTGCGGGCTTTCAATTTAATGAGGTCCATTGACTCCTATTACAATGAATGGGGACACAGCCAATTGATAAGGTGCAGTATCTCTTAATTTGTGGTTTACCACAAGGCTCAAATTTTTTTTTGCTTGCAGAGCATTTGACGCCACTTGACCTCTGTCTACGGAAATAAGTGTTTCAATTGTCCTTTTGACAGCCTGGTTAATATTTGTTGGTTTAATCCTTATCTTAAATGCAGTGTAATCTGATTCCAGGAAAAATCTGCTATTAATCACTGGTTTCTCCACAACACAAATGGGACTCAGCTATATGTTAGTATTCAAACAACAACCAGTAGGCAGGATAGACTTATATGCAAACAGAGACTTAAAACTTAAGATTTTGTTACAGAGGCCCTTAAAGGATTTCTATGGCACCTAATGTTAATCCAATACAGGGCACCTAACAATAACCCCTATATGGTATGTGGCCTCCATATGGACCCCCATGAAACTTAACATTAATCCATTATGCCATGGGTGTCCAAATGGACCAATAATGTTAGATGTCAATAATATTAGGTGATATGGAGGTCTTTATAGGACCTCCATGATATATGTGTTAATATTAGGTGCCCTGAAGGTCCTTACAAACTCCTTGATCACTGTGCCTTAGGGAGTTAAGCTACAACCTACCGACGAGGACCAACTAAGGCTAAAATATACGTCTGGGGTTTGTGGTTTTTCATGTTTGGATAGAATTGCCTGTCATTTCAAGGCTGGATCACTGTTTTGAGTGAGAACAGACTGATATATTACAGGATATTTCTCTTTGTGGAGAGCACAGGCGAGTTAAAAGAGGCTGCTCTCTAAGTGGGTTATCATGTCCATACAACTAACCTATAAAGGTTAGTTCATCTAATGATTGAGCACCACAATTTTTGTTGTTGTTTATGCACATGACCCCTAGGGCTTAACCTCCCTAAGGTTGATAGGGGGCACCAGACGTGGACACTGTGCATAAGGGATTTAAGCTACACCCAACTGTCAAGGCCCAACTAAGGCCAAAACGTATGTCTGGGGTTTGCTGTTTCTCATATTATGGGTAAAATTGCCTGGCATTGTACTCTACTTTATTTTCTACTGAGCAAGACCAGACTGGTATACTACAGAATATATCTCCCTTTGGAGGATAAAAATGAGCTTAAAGATGCTGCTCTCAGAGAGGATTGTCATGTTCAGAGAGCTAAACTATTAAGGCTAGTTTGTTCTCTGATTGAGCACCTCTATTATTGTTGTTGCAAATACAGGGGAGGTACCAGTGGTTGGGACATGCACTACCTTCACCAAATAATTGGTAAATGCTGAAAGAAATCCAAATCAGGGGGAAAAGAATAAATATTAATAAATCACACAATCCTAATGGGATGCATCCAAGGATAATGAGGGAACTACTATGATCTATAATAGCATAACCATTATATAACATTTTTCAAGACTACACAGGCTCAGTACCAGATGACTGAAGTCAAACAGATGTGATACCTATATTTAGGAAGTGAGCAAGAGAAAAATCCAGGGATCTCTAGACCGATAAGCCTCACTTCTGTAATGGGGAAGCTATAAGAAGGGTCGTTAAGGGATAGTATACAGCAATATATCAATATGACCATATTAGAATATATTAGGAGGGGTATAGAAAGCAAAGGAAACAAATATAATTCTGCCAATATACAAATCCCTGGTATGCCCTCATTTTGAATATGGAGAACATTTTAGAGCATCACTTTAAAAAAACAGAAAAAATGCAAAAAAACAAATAAAAGCAATGGAGGGACTAAGCTATGAAGAAAGACTAACCAAATTAAACTTATTTTCAGTAGAAAAAAAGGCATCTAAGATTTGATTACCTTAAATAAATACACTCAGGGTCAATATAAGGCTTTGTCAAATGAACTTTTTGTGCCAAGAGGTTTTCAACTGAAAAGAGGACAGTAAATTAAAGTTTTTAATATTATTGTTTTTTTATTATGTTTTGCTGATAATTAGGTCCTTAACAGGAAAACTGGGACAACAGCATATTCAATTACAGATATGATGTAGTGGGATAAGTCTCCCCACATTAACTACCTGAACAAATATTTACCTGTTCATGTCCCTATATATACAGTGGATATAAAAAGTCTACACACCCATGTGCTGTAAAAAAATGAGACAAAGATAAATCATTTCAGAACTTTTTCCACCTTTAATGTGACCTATAAACTGTACTCAATTGAAAAACAAACTGAAATCTTTTAGCTAGAGGGAAGAAAAAATATAAAAATAAAATAATATGGTTGCATAAGTATGCACACCCTTAAACTAATACTTTGTTAAAGCACCTTTTGATTTTATTACAGCACTCAGTCTTTTTGGGTATGAGTCTATCAGCATGGCACATTTTGACTTGGCAAGATTTGCCCACTCTTCTTTGCAAAAACACTCTAAATCTGATCTGTCAGATTGCGAGGGCATCTCCTGTGCACAGCCCTCTTCAGATCACCCCACAGATTTTCAATCGGATTCAGGTCTGGGCTCTGGCTGGGCCATTCCAAAACTTTAATCTTCTTCTGGTGAAGCCATTCCTTTGTTGATTTGGATGTATGCTTTGGGTCGTTGTCATGCTGAAAGATGAAGTTCCTCTTCATGTTCAGCTTTCTAGCAGAAGCCTGAAGGTTTTGTGCCAATATTGACTGGTATTTTGAACTGTTCATAATTCCCTCTTTCTTAACTAAGGCCCCAGTTCCAGCTGAAGAAAAACAGCTCCAAAGCATGATGCTGCCACCATCATGCTTCACTGTGGGTATGGTGTTCTTTTGGTGATGTGCAGTGTTGTTTTTGCGCCAAACATATCTTTTGGAATTATGGCCAAAAAGTTCAACCTTGGTTTCATCAGACCATAACACCTTTTCCCACATGCTTTTGGGAGACTTCAGATGTTTTTTTTTTTACAAAATGTAGCCTGCCTTGGATGTTTTTCTTCATAAGAAAAGGCTTTCGTCTTGCCACTCTACCCCGTAGCCCAGACATATGAAGAATACGGGAGATTGTTGTCACATGTACCACACAGCCAGTACTATCCAGATATTCCTGCAGCTCCTTAAATGTTGCTGTAGGCCTCTTGGTAGCCTCCCAGACCAGTTTTCTTCTCGTCTTTTCGTCAATTTTGGAGGGAGCTCCAGTTCTTGTTAATGTCACTGTTGTGCCATATTTTCTCCACTTGATGATGACTGTCTTCACTGTGTTCCATGGTATATCTAATGCCTTGGAAATTCTTTTGTACCCTTCTCCTGACTGATACCTTTTAACAATGAGATCCCTCTGATGCTTTGGAAGCTCTCTGTGGACCATGGCTTTTGCTGTGGGATGCGACTAAGAAAATTGCAGGAAAGACCAACTAGAGCAGCTGAACTTTATTTGGGGTTAATCAGAGGCACTTTAAATGATGGCAGGTGTATGTTGACTCCTATTTAACACGATTTGGAATGTGATTGCTTAATCCTGAACACAGCTACATCCCCAGTTATAAGAGGGTGTGCAGACTTATGCAACCACATTATTTTTTTTTCTTCCCTCCACCTAAAAGATTTCAATTTGTTTTTCAATTGAGTTGTACAGTTTATAGGTCACATTAAAGGTGGAAAAAGTTCTGAAATTATTTATCTTTGTCTAATTTTTTTACAGCACAGAAACCTGACATTTTAACAGGGGTGTGTAGACTTTTTATATCCACTACATTATATATATATATATATATATATATATATATATATATATATATATATATATATATTGCCAATTCTGAACTAGTTTTCATATATTTATTTGGAAAATAAACATTCCTGAATTAGCTGCAAAGATTACCCTAAAATTATTACAATCTGAATATGTATATAATATAGGCAATAAATTAGATCCAAATATGAATTACATTTCCAGAATGATTACTAATTTTTCTTTGAAATACTGAGAAAGCAATATATATATAGAAACAGTCTTGTCTCTTACTGCATCTATGGGGCAGGACAAGGGCCTATCCTCCCAATATTCCCTTGTTATGTCCTATGCAGGTGTGTATAATCTGACCCACTTTCCTGTTTTATGCATAGCTTTTGATTAATAAGGCAAGTTCGCTTCTTATGTACAAACATATTCCATGTCACATGTAAATTGGTAAATTAGTCTTACACTGGCCATATGAAAAATTTCAATAAAATAACAAATATCACAAAAAAGATACTGTATTTGTTTTTATTCTAAAAAATAAAAACAAAGACTTACAGACATACATAAAACATATGTACAGTTCCCTTTACACACGAACCATACACACAAGAAAATCGGGCAAGCCCATTTAGCTTACATATGCTCTGTGAAATTAATTATATAATAAACTGCCATCTCCATAAACCCGCTTTATATAATTTCCAAAATCACCTGCAATAAAGTTTGGAAGACAGATTTAGGAATGTAATAATGTCTGACTGAGGAATAACTTAATACTTCTCTACTTTATGTTTTCTTTGATATCTAATAAGATGAAATTGAATAGTAACTTGATTCCATATTGCCTGCAACAATTAAACTTTCCAGTAGGATATAGTGTTGAAAAAAATTCTAATGTGATCTATGTTTCACAACACATTTAACTTTCTTTTATTACATCATGAGGCTTCTCCTATCATTGTTTTCTGATATTTATTAAAGGGGCACTTAATTCAGCAGAATTTGTACCATATCACAACAAAGATCTCCTAAAAGCATTTTGATAGGCTTTTTGAAATACGTGCATGTTCACTGAGAAGTCAATAAAATAAAATCTGTGTTTACATGTGATACTAACTGCACTCTGCCAGACCCGCAGCTACAGTTCTGTGTAATGAGCAAAAGAAAACAAAAGGTTAACCCTTAACAAATCCATCTATGCAGAGAATGGAAAGCTGGAATCACCTAAACAGGTCAATTATGGGTTAACTCGCCAGTGCAGGGTAAACTGCTATAATTTACTGTTTTCAAAGTGCGGTTTGGCTTTGTTATGTAAACTGACTTTTTTTTAGCTGTTATGAGTGTAACTAAAAAAATATTTAATTATAGCATACAATCTTGTGCTTTTTCACACCATGAAAAGCACTTACAGTGAGGTAAATGAGCCTTTAATATCAGCTTTATGATCAAAACCATTCCAACATTAATTTCCTATACTAGGTTCCTCCCCTCTGTGTGTTCTCTGATGTACAACAAGAGTCCATTTTTTGGTAAAGTGTTTCCCACATTCACTGCACTCGTATGGCTTCTCCCCTGTATGAATTCGTTCATGTGCAATTAGATCTCGTTTACAAGCAAACTGTTTCCCACATTCATTGCATTGATGAGGCTCCTTCCCTGAATGTAGCATCTGATGTCTAATAAGAGAACCTCTGAATTCAAACCTTGCCCCACATTCATTACATCTATATGGCATCTCCCCTGTGTGTGATATCTGATGTGCAGTAAGACTAGATCTCTTAACAAAGTGCTTCCCGCATTGATTGCACCCATAAGGTTTCTCTCCAGTGTGGGATCTCTGATGTTCAACAAGGTTACATTTCTTTACAAAGTTTTTTCCACACACATTGCACGCATGTGGTTTCTCCCCTGTATGTATTCTGTGATGGATACTAAGGACACTTTTACAAGCAAACTGTTTGCCACATTCATTGCATCTATAAGGTTTCTCTCCAGAATGTTTACGCTGATGCCTAGTAAGGAGACTTTGAAAATCAAACTGTTTCCCACATTCATTGCACACATGAGGCTTCTGCCCTGTATGTGATCTCTTGTGTATAAGAAGACGACTCTTGTAATCAAACTGTTTCCCACACTCATCACACGGATAGCGTTTTCCTCCTTCACCTCCGTTTCTTGTAATTTTTGCAGCACCATTTTCATAAAATGTTCTATGTTCCGACAAACTTAAAGCCTGTGTATTTCCTTCAATCACTTGATTCAGACGGGTGTTACTGAACTCTGTACCTTCCAATGCATAGGGTGCAGTGTAGGACATGTTCCTGATTGTAGATCCATTTACCGGAAAATATTGCTCTGAAAAAAGGAGGTAACATTATAATTTGATTGATCGAAAAAAGACACCATTTTACATATTAGGCCTCTCTTAAAACTAAAGTTGAATCTGATTTTATATTTCGAATAATGATTCCAATTAGATTATCCTATAAAACACTCACCTACAAAGATGGCTGAGTTAAGGTCCACCTGCTGAATATATTTTTCATCTTGCTCATTCTCTATCTCATCAGCAATGGTCACTGAGTCCAGGTTTTCCTCTTTCAGTTCTGTTAAGTCTAGTAAGGAAATAAAAGATATTGTACACATTTGTTATATACAACAGATATAATTTAAAAATATATGTATCTTTGTATGGGTACCATCATACATCTAAGCAGCATCAACTGACGTGACAATAGTAACAAACACAAAAGTAAAAAAAAGGGATCAGTGTATATTGAGAGGCCAAAAAAATCTAAGGGGAATTCTGAAAAAATGATGCCTGTAAATGTAGGAGATGCAGAGGACACATTTCTGAAGTAGCCACAAGAAGTAACATGTTAAAATAATTTTTGAAATCTGTATAGTTTTTACTGAGAAATTGAATAACATAAAATCTGTGTGAAATCCTGCGCACAGGTCTGAGACAAGGGGGCTCGATTCTGCTTCATTACTGCAATTAATCAGTTTGCATGTGTGTGTGTCCTATTCAAGTCTATGGGAAGTATTTTGCGAACTGTGACATCATAAACAGAGGCTGTTCATCTTGACCTGGGGCTATTTTCCATGGCTCCCATATGAATTCCCATAAAGCCGACTTGCAGCTAGGGGAGTTTTGAAAAGCTATCTATCTATCTGCTTCCCATGTCCTGAGATTCTCCCCAAATTATTGATTAAAAGACAATTTGATCAAATAAAACTGTATGTGCAACAAAAAAGAATAATTGTATCTCAATGTTAAAAAAATGATAGAGTGTGGTTGTTGTATAATGACCCCATGGTTGTACTTTAGATTACCATAGAGGCTCCTACAGACACTCAAGGTAATGGGTTAAAGTTAGGTGCCATGAGTATCCATAGGGACCCCCATTGGGTTAATGGATCCCCCATAGAAAATAAAAATTGGGTTAACTTATTGGTAGAAAAGCTATAGAGCTCAAAGCAGACCTCACCTAGAATACTGTGCTCTGGAGACTGTACCTCCGTACCTAAAAAAGAGAAGGTGAAATGTATTTAAATACCCACAGTGACTCTCCAGCAATGTGAACATTTCAGCTGTGTATATAAAATGTAAAATTACTAATTTTGCCATCATCTTCAATGTCATGCTCTTTCCGGCTGTATAAATGCCTTATTATTAATTGCAGCATGTGATAAATCTTGGCTAATCTATTCCTCTAGGTCTAACTTTAGCTTTTATGAAATAATCCACTTCCACTTTAATAGTTAGTAGCGTGTGAGTAACGCCTGGTTGATGTGTACTGCGCGGGCGTTACTCACAAGCTACTGCTACTAGAGGCAAATTGCGAAAAATTGCATGTTCAGTTGCATTCTCTTGCACTGTAGTTACTTCCAGTTTGAAGCAATGCAAATGAGCATACGCAGTTGAGGCTTATTCGCTCCGTAGCACCCGTGTAAGTGTGATGGAGAGGCGCATGCTCAGTTGCGGCTGAATTTGCAACGTGGGCGGGGGTGGGGGGTAGTGAGGGAGAGAGAAATTAAGGGAGACAGGAGAGAGAGAAGGAGGGAGGCAGGAAGAGCGGGATGGAGTGAGGAAGGCATAGATAGAGGGTAGCAGAGAGGGAGGGAGATTGAGGGAGGCAGAGAGAGAGAGAGGGAGGGAGTGATAGAGGGAGGGAGGCAGAAAGAGGAGGGAGAGGGCGCAGAGTGAGAGAGAGGGCGTCCAAGAGGATCCACAGAGAGAGGGAGAGAGCGCACAGAGAGACAGCACAGACAACTGGACGTCATGTGGCAATTCTCTGAGGCTGGGGGGCAATTCTCTGGGGTTGGTAAAGGTCACAGGTAAATTCTCTGGGGTTGGGGGGTAATTCTCTGGGGTTGGCGGAGGTCATAGGGCAATTCTCTGGGGTTGTGGAGGTCACGGGTGAATTCTCTGGGGCTGGGGCAATTCTCTGGGGTTGATGGAGGTCAAGGGGCAATTCTCTGGGGCTGGGGGGCAATTATCTGGGGTTGGTGGAGGTCACAGGTAAATTATCTGGGGTGGGGGGGCAATTATCTGGGGCTGGGGGGCAATTTTCTGAGTTGTGGATGTCACGGTGCAATGGGACAATTCTATGGGGCTGGGGGAGGTGACAGGGCAACTCTCTGGGGCTGGGGGGCAACTCTCTGGGGCTGGGGGGCAACTCTCTGGGGCTGGGGGGCAACTCTCTGGGGCTGGGGGGCAACTCTCTGGGGCTGGGGGGCAACTCTCTGGGGCTGGGGGGCAACTCTCTGGGGCTGGGGGATGTCATGGTGCAATTCTTTGGGGCTGGGGGGCAATTCTCTGGGGTTGGTGGAGGTCACGGGGCAATTCAGCAAAATCCCCAGGCAAAAAAGAAACATTATATAAGATATGCTAATTATCCCTGGGAATTTCTGGGGGTGTCAACATTGAGAGAAAACTATTTGCAAAAGCAAGAAATTCAGCAAACTTCAGGCTAACGTTTTAACTGTTTACTTTGGATTTTTTTTTTTCAAGCACTATAAATTCTCCTCTATTGGATGCATTAATAATCCAGCTCACTTACAAATACCTTTAATATGACAATATCCTACACATAACAGCTCTGTCTACACATCCAGCCATCTACAGGGATCCAAAAAGCAACTGAGACCCTACAAAAGACTTGTGTGTAGTGGAGGTTACAGGGACCCACTACCAACCCCCAATGTGGCGTGATCAAAAATACACCCACTGTCCAGCATCTATTATGCTTTAATCTGCACTCACCCCCTGATCGATCCCTTTACCGGCTGTGCGTAGACTGGGTTTCAAAGGAGATAGGAACCGTCCTGCTCCTAGTCCGCTCGAGTAGTGGGTCCCTGTAACCTCCACTACACACAAGTCTTTTGTAGGGTCTCAGATAGTTGCGTTTTGGAGCTCTGTAGATGGCTGGATGTGTAGACAGAGCTGTTGTTATGTGTAGGATATCGTCATATTAATGACATTTATTATGTATCAATCACACATGTACAATGATCAATCTGACTGTCAGCTGAACATTATCACTGGATAAAGTATTTGGATGCAGGACACTATTTGTTTCTAATTGTACATTGTTTTAAACGCTGTGTATTAATATAATGTTTTAAGGATAATTAATAAAGATGATGTTTTAACTATATATTCAGTCTTTCCTTATTATATCAAGAGCTGACTATTATAATTTTTGAAGAATGTTCCAACATTAAAGTTACTAGCTAACAAATGCTCTAGTCTCTCTTTTCATATAATCTGTTTGCATTTGCTAGTTAACTATACTTACCTGAGATAAATTGTACACTCATAAGAGAAAAAAATAATTGAGTCATAGACAAGTGTTATACTGTAACATATAACAAAGGTTACGTAAGTATATTATTTTGTTAAAAGTAATATACCGTCATCTTATAAAAAAAAAATGTTTTGCAAATGTATAATTTTCTAAATCAGGATTAAGTTTCCCATTTGAAGGTTATAAAATTATGTCACTAAATATTTGGAGACAAGAGCAAAGATATGAGAAGGTGCATTATTATTGAGGGCTTTATAAATAAGGGTCAAGATTTTACATTTTATTCTGGAGGCTATGGGAAGCCAGTGGCCAGTGGAGTGACTGACAGTATGGTTAGCGATGAGTATGGCAGATCAGTCTAGCGGAGGCATTCATTATGGACTGAAGTGGAGAGAGACCGGTGATGGGGTGGCCAGCAAGGAGAGAATTGCAGTAGTTGAGGCAGGATATTAGAATTTTTGTTGAGTCTTATGAGAGAAAGTGATGTATTTTAGAAATATTTTTAGGTGAAAATGACAAGATTTAGTAATGGATTGTATGTGAGGAATGAACCCCAAGACAACATCCCTGAGAGGTGGGTGTGATATGGCATTGTCAACAGTGAGAGACATGTGAGGAGTGAAAGATTAGGAGCTCAGTCTTTGACATATTGAGTTTGAGTTGACGGGCAGACATCCAGGAAGATATGCTAGAGAGGCAGTTGGCAGCATGAGCTAGAAGAGAGGGAGATAGTTCTTTAACAGAGAGGTAGATTTAGGTGTCATCTGCATATAGATGGTATTGAAATCCCAAATAATTTATTAAGGTACCAAGCGAGGAAGTGTAGATGGAAAAAAGAAGGGGCCTAGGATAGAACCAACAGTCAGAGGGTGAGGCAATGAACAGGAGCCAGAAAACACTAAATTAAATGTTCTAGATATGATGTGAACAAAGAGAAAGCAGTGTCATGGATGCCAAGATAGTCAAGAATTTGGATAAGAAGAGGTGGTCAACTGTGTCAAAGGCAGCAAAGAGATCCAAGAGAATAAGAATAGAGAAGTGGCCCTTTGATTTAGCAGTTAGCAAGTCATTAGTGACTTTAATGACAGTTGTCTCTGTGGAGTGTTGGGACCTGAAGCCAGATTGGAAGGAGTCAAGGAGAGAGTTGGAGGAAATATATTACAAGAGGCAATTGTAGATCATACGTTCAAGTAGTTTAGAAACCATGGGAAGCAGATAAATAGGACAGTAATTAGATAGAGAAGCTGGATCAGTTCAGGGTTTCTTAAGAATGGGAGTAATAATGTCATGATTTAAAGGTGAATAGATGTGCGAGAGCTGGGATAAGTGTGTTAGAGAAGGGAAGGATCAGCTGTGATGAAATAGGATCATGTGGAAAAGTTGTAAGACGCGAGGTTGATAAAAGACTAGAGACTTCATACTCAGTTACAGGGTCAAAGGCGTCCATATTGGATGAGGGAATGGGTAAGGATAAAGGCTGGGTGTTGTCGGTTTGTTGAGGGGAGAGTGAGTTATATTATTATTAAAGTGGCTTGCAAAGTCTGCGGCCGTGAGACAGGAAGGGGCATGAGGTGGTGGAGGGCAGAGGAGAGTGTTAAATGTGGTGAACAAACGTTTGGAAGCTAAATTGATATTAGTGATGAGAAATAGCGCTGTTTGGCAAGATTGAGAGCATAGTGATAGGAGCGTAGAATAAACTTATAGTAGAGGAAGTCTGCTGAAGTGCTAAACTTCCTCCATAGTCGTTCAGCAATAGGGGAGCTTCTCTGGATGTAGCTTGTTTGTGTAGTGTGGCATGGTTATAAGCGAGAGCAAGGGCATCTGCCTGTGGTTATAGAAACAAGAGTATCAAGTGTGGAAGTTGGAGTCAAGTTGTAATGTGTGGTGACAATGAGGGTGATGAGTGAATAAAGGAGGGGTTGTAGTACAGTGGAAAGATATTGTGGGTCAAGCATTTGCAGGTTTCTGTGTGTTCTAGTGGCTAGGAATGAAGAGGGGCAGAAAGGGGAAGGTTTGGTGAGGCTGTAAGTTAGGAGATGGTGGTCAGAAAAAGGGAGTGGGGAGAATATAAGGTTGCATATAGTGCAGAGAATTGTACAAATTAGGTCAATGGAGTGACCATCATGTTGAGTTAGGGATTCTGTCTGTTGTGAGAGGCAAAGAAAAGAGGTAATTGCAAGCAATTTTACGGCTGTAGGGGTGGAGGGAGTGTAAATGGCAATATTGAAAACCGCCAAGAACGAGAGAAGGTATGTTGGAAGAGAAAAAGCCAAGCGGCAAAATGGTCCAGGAATTGAGAGGCCGGTCAAGGCGGGCAGTAGATCACAGCAACTCGCAAAGAGAAGTGTGAGAAGAGGTGGATTGTGTGAACTTCAAAAGATGAGAATTGGAGGGAGGGAACAGGTGGGTTGGAGTTGGAATAATGATTCAAATTAGATTATCCTTTAAATCACTCACCTACACAGATGGCTGAGTTGAGGTTCACCTGCTGAATATAGTTTTCATCTTGCTCATTCTCTATTTCATCAGGAATGGTAACCGAGTCTAAGTTTTCCTCTTTTAGTTCTGTGAAGTCTAGGGGAGAATTAAAAAGCATTATACGCATTTGTTCTATACAGTAGATATAAAAAATACATAATTTAAAAAAAACATAGCATCATATATTTAAGCAGCATATTCCAATAGTAACAAATGCTATAAAAAGGGGATTGGTGTATATTGAGAGGCCAAACAAACCCGAAGGGAATGATTCTGTGGTCTGAACAAAGTGATTCCTGCTAATGTAGAGGATGCAGAGAAACCTGTTCTTAGTTAGCCACAGGAAGTAACCTGTTGAAATAGTTTTAGCGTTTTGGAAATATGTGCATTTTTTTTACTGAGAAATCAAATAAAAATAAAATCAAGTCTGTATTTGTGTGTATGAAATCCTGCCTACAGCCTGAATAAAGTCTGAGACAAGGGGGCTTGGTTCTGCTTCATTACTGCAACCAATTAGTTTGCAGGGGTGTTCATCTTGACCTGGGGCTCTATTCTATAGTTTCCATATGAATTCCCATTATGCTGACTTACAGAAATATTCTATAGCTTCTCGATGTTTATCTAAACCCTCATTATTGCAAGGAAGGGGTAAAATAATAATATGCTTTTTGAACCATTATCTCCCCTCAATACCCACTATAAGCCCAGGTAGCCTCTGCGATTGCTCCTCACTACTCGCGTATACCCTTGTGCTGTGGAGTGGGGTCCATAAAATTAACCCCTATACCACATACCACATCCCACCCTATGTACCGCCGTTGGTTTCTAAAACTAATTCCCAAACCATGAGTGTTCCTACTACTCCCCATTGCATAGTAAACTATAACCCTAAATGCTACCATAGGGGGTCATTATGGAACTTCATGGACCCTATCTCCCCTTGGGGGTCCACAAGGACCCCCCAAGTCTCTAACACTACCCCACTATTGTATAATATAACGTGCCATGGGGGTTCATAGGTACCAACATGGTTATAGTTGGGGATCTGTAGGGACTCCCGTAGTATATGGATTTATTTAAGATACCATGGGTGTCCATAAGATCCCAATGAAATAGGTGGTTAATTTTAGGTGCCATGTGGGTCTATAAGGACCCTGTGCTATTTAGGTTTATTTTAGGTGCCATGGGGTCCATATGGATCCCCATGACTATAGTATAGTATACAATGGGGGTTTCTATTGACCTTTCTGGTATAGGGATTTATTTTATGGACCATCAAGGCAATGGGTTTATATTTTGAAGGATGATTCAAATTAGATTATCCTATAAATCACTCACCTGCAGAGATGGCTGAGTTGAGTTCATCTTGCTCATTCTCTGCTTCATATGGAATGGTCACAGAGTCTATGTTTTCATCTTTTAGTTTTGTTAAGTCTAGTAGAGAATAGATATAATTTAAAAAACATACATATCTATGTACGAGTAGCATCATACATCTAAGCAGCATCAGCTGACGAGACAACAATAAAAAACACAACCATATAAAAAAAGGAGATTGGTGTATATTGAGAGTCCAAACAATCTTAAGATAATTATTCTGAACAAAGTGATGTCTGTAAATATAGGTGATGGAAACATTTCTGAGTTAGACGTCAAGCCCGATTCAGGTCTGAGACCAGGGGGCTTGGTTCCGTTTCAATATGTAACTAAACAGTTTAACAGGGGTGTTACCCAATTCAAATCTACAGGAACCCATTTGACTGACATCGAGTGCTTGCCTAGGACACCTGTGACATCATAGATAGAGGCTGTTCTTCTAGCCTGGGGCTCATTTCCATAGGGAAAGCTGGGGGAGTTTTGAAACGATAATTTGTGGTGGTATTCTATGGCTCTTATAAAAATACTCTTGTAAAACTTACTGACTCACAACCATGAAGGTTTTGCCTAGCTCTCTAACTTGAACGTGTTATCTACATGGTATCTAAATTTAATTTCTGTAAAATGGTGTTCCCTAGTGATTCCAATGGTATTCTAAACTATAATCATGGAGTCCCTATGTAACCCTATAGCAACTTCAACCATAGGGATCTTTATGAACCTCTATTGACCCTATACCCCCATGGGATTAACAAGTATCCCTATAGTCCCTAACACTACAAATAATTACAGAAAATAAGAAAACAACTGGAGAAAATAAAAAAGACTATATACAAATTAAAAATAAAGATTACAGAAAAAAAGTGCAAAAAAACTTTACTTATTTTTTATTTTCTGTAATAGGGGATAGGGTCCATAAGGACCACTATTGTAGAATTTAGGGTGTCATGGTGGTCCATAAGGACCAACATGGTTATAGTTTAGTTTACCATATAGATTTATAAGGACCCCCATGGTATAGGGTTTCATTTTAGATACCATAGGAGTCCATAAGGATCCCAGTGCTATAGGGGGTAATTTCAGATGTCATGGGAGTCCATAAGTCCCTTATGCTTATAGTATATCACTGTGGGGTCATATGACCAGAGAGCAATAGGTTGTGATTAAGTGGTTGAGGAAAGGACACAAGCTATATTTTCTAACCCTGAATGAAAATGCTTCTCTAACCTTAGATAATGTTCCTCATAATACCTGGGATCGTGTGTTGTGTGATTTCTACGGTCTGGTGATTCTCCATCAGTATGTGATCATACTGCTCCTTATGTCCATCTATATATTCCCATTCCTCCATAGTGAAATAGACTGCAACATCATCACATCTTACAGGGACCTGAAATCAGGAGGGGAAGGATAATGTGAACATGCAGGGAAACATAAACAGAAGATAGGAAAACACACCCAGGTCCAGATAATGCTTGGTCAGTAATTGGAGTCACTGTGTCCTGGTATAATGTCACATTGTGCAACAGTGCTCACCTCTCCAGTTAGCTGGTGAATGTGGGGGGATTTCTTCTTCACAATGGTGTATTCCTACAGGATGAGAGAGGAACGAATTATTGACAGTTATTATTATATGCTCCTGTTGTATATGAAAGTGAGAATAAAGTTTAGTGAAACCCTCATACCTGGACAACTTTGCAAATAATAACAAAGACTATCCCCTGTATAGTATTGTTTACTGATGGACATAAACACACATATATTTTCCCTAATCTATTCCCACTTCTGTTGAGCCATGCGTTGTGCTGTTACATAGGTTTCTATTGAACACAAGGATGTGTCGTAGTGCAGGAGATAATAGTGGTATCATTATGACCTTCTCCAGCAGTTCTCACCTCTCCAGTCAGCAGGTAGATGATCTCCAGGGCCTGATTCAAGAACCTCTGAGCCGCCTCTATTTTGTCCTTGTTTTTCATCAGTGAGTTAATTGGATGATCCTTGAGTAAGACCTGTGAAAATGGAAAGAAGAAATGATTGCTCTTCTTGCATAGGGCCACTGTGTGTGAAAGAGTATGACTGGCATATGAATTTGTTGTTGTTGTTTAGTCATTCAGTCAAGACCCTATTGACAGTAGCACGCTAGGCACATACTGTGTCTGGTTGTGTTTATCCATATGGTTTTCTTGGAATAGATACTGGAGTGGCTTGTCCGTTCCTTCTCCAGTGGACCAAAATTGGTCTTACGTCTCTGCTTTAACCTGCCCATCTTGGGTTACCCTACATGGTATAGCTCACAGCTTCATTGAAGTACACAAGCCCCTTCACCACAAGATATTGATCCAGAAGGGGCATGTGAAGTTACACATAGATATTGTATGTCCAGTCGAATTAGCCAAAAAACTGTACTGGGTGTGAAGAAAATAATACAATTAAGAAAGGGGATGAGACAATAGAATAATGATCAAGATAAGGATCAAGTCAACTGTAAGAGGGACGCACTATGGATCCTTTGCATCAGTGTCACTCTCTTAGTGTTAGATATAGATGCTATAGTCTAGGAGTAATTAAAGGGCCATTAACCTCACTATAAGTGCTCTTCACGGTGTGAAAGAGCACAACATTCTATGTTAAACTGATCTATTGCTTTTTATTTTTCAATTACCTTTATAACAGCTAAAAAATGAAGGTCTTTGGTCTGTTTACAAACACACTGCTGACTTCTATGATTAATAGCATCTGCTGAGAACGGCCGTTGCGACCTCCGTGTGAAGCCAAGATTTATGGTCTATCTCTGTTCTTCAGCAATGCGCAGGACAAGTTAACCCCTAACTGTAAATTTTAGTAGATACCAGGAGTCATTTCTCTGCACAGATGAGTTTGTAAAGGGTTAACCATATTTCTGCTTCTGCTCTCTGCACAGAGCTGCTGTTGTGGCTTTGTCTGTGGGAATCTCAAAGTCTCAAATAAACAGAAATTTAATTTATAAATGTTACTGTGAAAAAAGAACATATTTCAAAAATTCAAAAAGTATTTCAGCATGTTTTTAAGAGATTTTTTTCTTTGATGTGATCCAAACCGTGCTGAATTAAGTGGCCCATCTCCTCTACATTATCAAATTTATCCTATATATTTCAACTGAAGAAAAAGTATTTCTTGTGCCTCTCTGAATGTCATAATATTAAAATATTTGTGTATACATAACAAAATATGGATTCCGGACCTTGACTGCATTGTCCTGAATATATTTGTGAAATCTTCGTGAAATCTTAGTGAAATTTGTAAAAAAAATGATAGATTTTCCAGGGTATATCCTATTTGTCAATGTCATGCTAGAATGGAGAACTGATGTGGAGGACTGTGGGTTCTGTCCGTGTCAAATTACAATAGGAGGGACAGATGTGAGTGAATGTGTGTCCGTGCTAATAGTATTATCCTACAAGGAGGAACATGTGCGGATTTGTAGTTCCATTCTATTAGGGTCACTTTGCAATCACAGAGACTGATGTGAGGGACTGAAGGTAATTTTATCAATGCCATTCTAAGATATCAGGCACATATGTGATTGAAACTATTTTTCTCACTCAGTGTCACTTGAAATATAATGAATGTGGGACTTATCTATCAGTATCAACCAGCAGTGTGCAGGACCTATGTGAGGGACGTGGGACCTTTCTATCAGTATTAACCAGCAGTGTGCAGGACCTATGTGAGGGATGTGGGACCTTTCTATCAGTATTAACCAGCAGTGTGCAGGACCTATGTGAGGGATGTGGGATCTTTCTATCAGTATCAACCAGCAGTGTGCAGGACCTATGTGAGGGGTTTGGTATATTCCTATCAGTATCAACCAGCAGTGTGCAGGACCTATGTGAGGGACGTGGGACCTTTCTATCAGTATCAACCAGCAGCGTGCAGGACCTATGTGATAAATGTGGGACCTTTCTATCAGTATAAACCAGCAGTGTGCAGGACCTGTGAGGGATGTGGGACCTTTCTATCAGTATCAACCAGCAGTGTGCAGGACCTATGTGAGGGACGTGGGACCTTTCTATCAGTATCAACCAGCAGTGTGCAGGACCTGTGAGGGATGTGGGACCTTTCTATCAGTATCAACCAGCAGTGTGCAGGACCTATGTGAGGGATGTGGGACCTTTCTATCAGTATTAACCAGCAGTGTGCAGGACCTATGTGAGGGATGTGGGATCTTTCTATCAGTATCAACCAGCAGTGTGCAGGACCTATGTGAGGGACGTGGGACCTTTCTATCAGTATCAACCAGCAGTGTGCAGGACCTGTGAGGGATGTGGGACCTTTCTATCAGTATCAACCAGCAGTGTGCAGGACCTATGTGAGGGACGTGGGACCTTTCTATCAGTATCAACCAGCAGTGTGCAGGACCTATGTGAGGGACGTGGGACCTTTCTATCAGTATCAACCAGCAGTGTGCAGGACCTATGTGAGGGACGTGGGACCTTTCTATCAGTATCAACCAGCAGTGTGCAGGACCTATGTGAGGGACGTGGGACCTTTCTATCAGTATCAACCAGCAGTGTGCAGGACCTATGTGAGGGACGTGGGACCTTTCTATCAGTATCAACCAGCAGTGTGCAGGGCCTATGTGAGGGACGTGGGACCTTTCTATCAGTATCAACCAGCAGTGTGCAGGGCCTATGTGAGGGATGTGGGACCTTTCTATCAGTATCAACCAGCAGTGTGCAGGACCTATGTGAGGGACGTGGGACCTTTCTATCAGTATCAACCAGCAGTGTGCAGGGCCTATGTGAGGGACGTGGGACCTTTCTATCAGTATCAACCAGCAGTGTGCAGGACCTATGTGAGGGACGTGGGACCTTTCTATCAGTATCAACCAGCAGTGTGCAGGACCTATGTGAGGGATTTGGGACCTTTCTATCAGTATCAACCAGCAGCGTGTAGGACCTATGTGAGGGATGTGGGACCTTTCAATCAGTATCAACCAGCAGTGTGCAGGACCTGTGAGGGATGTGGGATCTTACTATCAGTATAAACCTGCAGTGTGTAGGACCTATGTGAGGGATGTGGGACCTTCCTATCAGTATCAACCAGCAGTGTGTAGGACCTATGTGAGGGATGTGGGACCTTTCTATCAGTATCAACCAGCAGTGTGCAGGACCTATGTGAGGGATGTGGGATCTTTCTATCAGTATCAACCAGCAGTGTGCAGGACCTGTGAGGGATGTGGGACCTTTCTATCAGTATCAACCAGCAGTGTGCAGGACCTATGTGAGGGATGTGGGATCTTTCTATCAGTATCAACCAGCAGTGTGCAGGACCTGTGAGGGATGTGGGATCTTTCTATCAGTATCAACCAGCAGTGTGCAGGCCCTATGTGATGAATGTGGGACTTATCTATCAGTATCAACCAGCAGTGTGCAGGACCTATGTGAGGGATGTGGGATCTTTCTATCAGTATCAACCAGCAGTGTGCAGGACCTGTGAGGGATGTGGGATCTTTCTATCAGTATCAACCAGCAGTGTGCAGGACCTATGTGATGAATGTGGGACTTATCTATCAGTATCAACCAGCAGTGTGCAGGACCTATGTGAGGGATGTGGGATCTTTCTATCAGTATCAACCAGCAGTGTGCAGGACCTATGTGAGTGATGTGGGATCTTTCTATCAGTATCAACCAGCAGTGTGCAGGACCGATGTGAGAGATGTGGGGCCTTTCTATCAGTATCAACCAGCAGTGTGCAGGGCCTATGTGAGGGATGTGGGACCTTTCTATCAGTATCAACCAGCAGCGTGCAGGACCTATGTGAGGGATGTGGGGCCTTTCTATCAGTATCAACCAGCAGTGTGCAGGGCCTATGTGAGGGATGTGGGACCTTTCTATCAGTATCAACCAGCAGCGTGCAGGACCTATGTGAGGGATGTGGGGCCTTTCTATCAGTATATACCAACAGTGTGCAGGACCTATGTGAGGGATGTGGGGCCTTTCTATCAGTATCACCCAGCAGTGTGCAGGACCGATGTGAGGGGTTTGGGACCTTCCTATTAGTATCAACCAGCAGTGTGCAGGACCTATGTGAGGGATGTGGGACCTTTCTATCAGTATCAACCAGCAGTGTGCAGGACCTGTGAGGGATGTGGGACCTTTCTATCAGTATCACCCAGCAGTGTGCAGGACCTATGTGAGGGGTTTGGGACCTTCCTATTAGTATCAACCAGCAGTGTGCAGGACCTATGTGAGGGATGTGGGACCTTTCTATCAGTATCAACCAGCAGTGTGCAGGACCTGTGAGGGATGTGGGACCTTTCTATCAGTATCAACCAGCAGTGTGCAGGACCTATGTGAGGGGTTTGGGACCTTCCTATCAGTATCAACCAGCAGTGTGCAGGACCTATGTGAGGGGTTTGGGACCTTCCTATTAGTATCAACCAGCAGTGTGCAGGACCTATGTGAGGGATGTGGGACCTTTCTATCAGTATCAACCAGCAGTGTGCAGGACCTATGTGAGGGATGTGGGACCTTTCTATCAGTATCAACCAGCAGTGTGCAGGACCTATGTGAGGGGTTTGGGACCTTCCTATTAGTATCAACCAGCAGTGTGCAGGACCTATGTGAGGGATGTGGGACCTTTCTATCAGTATCAACCAGCAGTGTGCAGGACCTATGTGAGGGATGTGGGACCTTTCTATCAGTATCACCCAGCAGTGTGCAGGACCTATGTGAGGGATGTGGGACCTTTCTATCAGTATCAACCAGCAGTGTGCAGGACCTATGTGAGGGATGTGGGACCTTTCTATCAGTATTAACCAGCAGTGTGCAGGACCTATGTGAGGGATGTGGGACCTTTCTATCAGTATCACCCAGCAGTGTGCAGGACCTATGTGAGGGATGTGGGATCTTTCTATCAGTATCAACCAGCAGTGTGCAGGACCTATGTGAGGGATTTGGGATCTTACTATCAGTATAAACCTGCAGCGTGCAGGACTGATGTGAGGGATGTGGGACCTTTCTATCAGTATCACCCAGCAGTGTGCAGGACCTATGTGAGGGGGTTGGGACCTTCCTAAGTATCAACCAGCAGTGTGCAGGACCTAGGTGAGGGGTTTGGGACCTTCCTATTAGTATCAACCAGCAGTGTGCAGGACCTATGTGAGGGGGTTGGGACCTTCCTAAGTATCAACCAGCAGTGTGCAGGACCTAGGTGAGGGGTTTGGGACCTTCCTATTAGTATCAACCAGCAGTGTGCAGGACCTATGTGAGGGGTTTGGGACCTTCCTATCAGTATCAACCAGCAGTGTGCAGGACCTAGGTGAGGGGTTTGGGACCTTCCTATTAGTATCAACCAGCAGTGTGCAGGACCTATGTGAGGGGTTTGGGACCTTCCTATCAGTATCAACCAGCAGTGTGCAGGACCTATGTGAGGGGTTTGGGACCTTTCTATCAGTATCAACCAGCAGTGTGCAGGACCTGTGAGGGATGTGGGACCTTTCTATCAGTATTAACCAGCAGTGTGCAGGACCTATGTGAGGGATGTGGGACCTTCCTATCAGTATCAACCAGCAGTGTGCAGGACCTATGTGAGGGATGTGGGACCTTCCTATCAGTATCAACCAGCAGTGTGCAGGACCTATGTGAGGGGGTTGGGACCTTCCTAAGTATCAACCAGCAGTGTGCAGGACCTAGGTGAGGGGTTTGGGACCTTCCTATTAGTATCAACCAGCAGTGTGCAGGACCTATGTGAGGGATGTGGGACCTTTCTATCAGTATCACCCAGCAGTGTGCTGGACCTATGTGATTAATGTGGGATCTTTCCATCAGTATCAACCAGCAGTGTGCAGGACAGATGTGAGGGATGTGGGACCTTTCTATCAGCATCAACCAGCAGCGTGCAGGACCGATGTGAGGAATGTGGGATCTTTCTATCAGTATCACCCAGCAGTGTGCAGGACCTATGTGAGGGATTTGGGACCTTTCTATCAGTATCAACCAGCAGCGTGTAGGACCTATGTGAGGGATGTGGGACCTTTCAATCAGTATCAACCAGCAGTGTGCAGGACCTGTGAGGGATGTGGGATCTTACTATCAGTATAAACCTGCAGCGTGCAGGACCTATGTGAGGGATGTGGGACCTTTCTATCAGTATCAACCAGCAGTGTGCAGGACCTATGTGAGGGATTTGGGACCTTTCTATCAGTATCAACCAGCAGTGTGCAGGACCTATGTGAGGGACGTGGGACCTTCCTATCAGTATCAACCAGCAGGGTGCAGGACCGATGTGAGGGATGTGGGAACTTTCTATCAGTATCACCCAGCAGTGTGCAGGACCTATGTGAGGGGTTTGGGACCTTCCTATTAGTATCAACCAGCAGTGTGCAGGACCTATGTGAGGGATGTGGGACCTTTCTATCAGTATCAACCAGCAGTGTGCAGGACCTATGTGAGGGATGTGGGATCTTTCTATCAGTATCAACCAGCAGTGTGCAGGACCTGTGAGGGATGTGGGATCTTTCTATCAGTATCAACCAGCAGTGTGCAGGCTCTATGTGATGAATGTGGGACTTATCTATCAGTATCAACCAGCAGTGTGCAGGACCTATGTGAGGGATGTGGGATCTTTCTATCAGTATCAACCAGCAGTGTGCAGGACCTATGTGAGTGATGTGGGATCTTTCTATCAGTATCAACCAGCAGTGTGCAGGACCTGTGAGGGATGTGGGATCTTTCTATCAGTATCAACCAGCAGTGTGCAGGACCTATGTGATGAATGTGGGACTTATCTATCAGTATCAACCAGCAGTGTGCAGGACCTATGTGAGGGATGTGGGATCTTTCTATCAGTATCAACAAGCAGTGTGCAGGACCTATGTGAGTGATGTGGGATCTTTCTATCAGTATCAACCAGCAGTGTGCAGGACCGATGTGAGAGATGTGGGGCCTTTCTATCAGTATCAACCAGCAGTGTGCAGGGCCTATGTGAGGGATGTGGGACCTTTCTATCAGTATCAACCAGCAGCGTGCAGGACCTATGTGAGGGATGTGGGACCTTCCTATCAGTATCAACCAACAGTGTGCAGGACCTATGTGAGGGATGTGGGGCCTTTCTATCAGTATCACCCAGCAGTGTGCAGGACCGATGTGAGGGGTTTGGGACCTTCCTATTAGTATCAACCAGCAGTGTGCAGGACCTATGTGAGGGGTTTGGGACCTTCCTATTAGTATCAACCAGCAGTGTGCAGGACCTGTGAGGGATGTGGGACCTTTCTATCAGTATCAACCAGCAGTGTGCAGGACCTATGTGAGGGGTTTGGGACCTTCCTATTAGTATCAACCAGCAGTGTGCAGGACCTATGTGAGGGATGTGGGACCTTTCTATCAGTATCAACCAGCAGTGTGCAGGACCTGTGAGGGATGTGGGACCTTTCTATCAGTATCAACCAGCAGTGTGCAGGACCTATGTGAGGGATGTGGGATCTTTCTATCAGTATCAACCAGCAGGGTGCAGGACCGATGTGAGAGATGTGGGACCTTTCTATCAGTATCAACCAGCAGTGTGCAGGACCTATGTGAGGGGTTTGGGACCTTCCTATCAGTATCAACCAGCAGTGTGCAGGACCTATGTGAGGGGTTTGGGACCTTCCTATCAGTATCAACCAGCAGTGTGCAGGACCTATGTGAGGGATGTGGGACCTTTCTATCAGTATCAACCAGCAGTGTGCAGGACCTATGTGAGGGATGTGGGACCTTTCTATCAGTATCAACCAGCAGTGTGCAGGACCTATGTGAGGGATGTGGGATCTTTCTATCAGTATCAACCAGCAGTGTGCAGGACCTATGTGAGTGATGTGGGATCTTTCTATCAGTATCACCCAGCAGTGTGCAGGACCTATGTGAGGGATGTGGGACCTTTCTATCAGTATCAACCAGCAGTGTGCAGGACCTATGTGAGGGATGTGGGACCTTTCTATCAGTATTAACCAGCAGTGTGCAGGACCTATGTGAGGGATGTGGGACCTTTCTATCAGTATCACCCAGCAGTGTGCAGGACCTATGTGAGGGATGTGGGATCTTTCTATCAGTATCAACCAGCAGTGTGCAGGACCTATGTGAGGGATTTGGGATCTTACTATCAGTATAAACCTGCAGCGTGCAGGACTGATGTGAGGGATGTGGGACCTTTCTATCAGTATCACCCAGCAGTGTGCAGGACCTATGTGAGGGGGTTGGGACCTTCCTAAGTATCAACCAGCAGTGTGCAGGACCTAGGTGAGGGGTTTGGGACCTTCCTATTAGTATCAACCAGCAGTGTGCAGGACCTATGTGAGGGGTTTGGGACCTTCCTATCAGTATCAACCAGCAGGGTGCAGGACCTATGTGAGGGGTTTGGTATATTCCTATCAGTATCAACCAGCAGTGTGCAGGACCTATGTGAGGGATGTGGGACCTTCCTATCAGTATCAACCAGCAGTGTGCAGGACCTATGTGAGGGGGTTGGGACCTTCCTAAGTATCAACCAGCAGTGTGCAGGACCTAGGTGAGGGGTTTGGGACCTTCCTATTAGTATCAACCAGCAGTGTGCAGGACCTATGTGAGGGATGTGGGACCTTTCTATCAGTATCACCCAGCAGTGTGCTGGACCTATGTGATTAATGTGGGATCTTTCCATCAGTATCAACCAGCAGTGTGCAGGACCTATGTGAGGGATGTGGGACCTTTCTATCAGCATCAACCAGCAGCGTGCAGGACCGATGTGAGGAATGTGGGATCTTTCTATCAGTATCACCCAGCAGTGTGCAGGACCTATGTGAGGGATTTGGGACCTTTCTATCAGTATCAACCAGCAGCGTGTAGGACCTATGTGAGGGATGTGGGACCTTTCAATCAGTATCAACCAGCAGTGTGCAGGACCTGTGAGGGATGTGGGATCTTACTATCAGTATAAACCTGCAGCGTGCAGGACCTATGTGAGGGATGTGGGACCTTTCTATCAGTATCAACCAGCAGTGTGCAGGACCTATGTGAGGGATTTGGGACCTTTCTATCAGTATCAACCAGCAGTGTGCAGGACCTATGTGAGGGACGTGGGACCTTCCTATCAGTATCAACCAGCAGGGTGCAGGACCGATGTGAGGGATGTGGGAACTTTCTATCAGTATCACCCAGCAGTGTGCAGGACCTATGTGAGAACTTTTTATCAGTATCAACCAGCAGTGTGCAGGACCTATGTGAGGGGTTTGGGACCTTCCTATTAGTATCAACCAGCAGTGTGCAGGACCTATGTGAGGGATGTGGGACCTTTCTATCAGTATCAACCAGCAGTGTGCAGGACCTATGTGAGGGATGTGGGATCTTTCTATCAGTATCAACCAGCAGTGTGCAGGACCTGTGAGGGATGTGGGATCTTTCTATCAGTATCAACCAGCAGTGTGCAGGCTCTATGTGATGAATGTGGGACTTATCTATCAGTATCAACCAGCAGTGTGCAGGACCTATGTGAGGGATGTGGGACCTTTCTATCAGTATCAACCAGCAGTGTGCAGGACCTATGTGAGGGATGTGGGATCTTTCTATCAGTATCAACAAGCAGTGTGCAGGACCTATGTGAGGGATGTGGGACCTTTCTATCAGTATTAACCAGCAGTGTGCAGGACCTATGTGAGAGATGTGGGGCCTTTCTATCAGTATCAACCAGCAGTGTGCAGGACCTATGTGAGGGATGTGGGGCCTTTCTATCAGTATCAACCAGCAGTGTGCAGGGCCTATGTGAGGGATGTGGGATCTTTCTATCAGTATCAACCAGCAGTGTGCAGGACCTATGTGAGGGATGTGGGATCTTTCTATCAGTATCAACCAGCAGTGTGCAGGGCCTATGTGAGGGATGTGGGACCTTTCTATCAGTATCAACCAGCAGCGTGCAGGACCTATGTGAGGGATGTGGGGCCTTTCTATCAGTATCAACCAACAGTGTGCAGGACCTATGTGAGGGATGTGGGGCCTTTCTATCAGTATCACCCAGCAGTGTGCAGGACCGATGTGAGGGGTTTGGGACCTTCCTATTAGTATCAACCAGCAGTGTGCAGGACCTATGTGAGGGGTTTGGGACCTTCCTATTAGTATCAACCAGCAGTGTGCAGGACCTATGTGAGGGATGTGGGACCTTTCTATCAGTATCAACCAGCAGTGTGCAGGACCTGTGAGGGATGTGGGACCTTTCTATCAGTATCAACCAGCAGTGTGCAGGACCTATGTGAGGGGTTTGGGACCTTCCTATTAGTATCAACCAGCAGTGTGCAGGACCTATGTGAGGGATGTGGGACCTTTCTATCAGTATCAACCAGCAGTGTGCAGGACCTGTGAGGGATGTGGGACCTTTCTATCAGTATCAACCAGCAGTGTGCAGGACCTATGTGAGGGATGTGGGATCTTTCTATCAGTATCAACCAGCAGGGTGCAGGACCGATGTGAGAGATGTGGGACCTTTCTATCAGTATCAACCAGCAGTGTGCAGGACCGATGTGAGAACTTTTTATCAGTATCAACCAGCAGTGTGCAGGACCTATGTGAGGGATGTGGGACCTTCCTATCAGTATCAACCAGCAGTGTGCAGGACCTATGTGAGGGGTTTGGGACCTTCCTATCAGTATCAACCAGCAGTGTGCAGGACCTATGTGAGGGATGTGGGACCTTTCTATCAGTATCAACCAGCAGTGTGCAGGACCTGTGAGGGATGTGGGACCTTTCTATCAGTATCAACCAGCAGTGTGCAGGACCTATGTGAGGGATGTGGGATCTTTCTATCAGTATCAACCAGCAGTGTGCAGGACCTATGTGAGTGATGTGGGACTTATCTATCAGTATCAACCAGCAGTGTGCAGGACCTATGTGAGGGGTTTGGGACCTTCCTATCAGTATCAACCAGCAGTGTGCAGGACCTATGTGAGGGATGTGGGACCTTTCTATCAGTATCAACCAGCAGTGTGCAGGACCTGTGAGGGATGTGGGACCTTTCTATCAGTATCAACCAGCAGTGTGCAGGACCTATGTGAGGGATGTGGGATCTTTCTATCAGTATCAACCAGCAGGGTGCAGGACCGATGTGAGAGATGTGGGACCTTTCTATCAGTATCAACCAGCAGTGTGCAGGACCTATGTGAGGGGTTTGGGACCTTCCTATCAGTATCAACCAGCAGTGTGCAGGACCTATGTGAGGGGTTTGGGACCTTCCTATCAGTATCAACCAGCAGTGTGCAGGACCTATGTGAGGGGTTTGGGACCTTCCTATTAGTATCAACCAGCAGTGTGCAGGACCGATGTGAGAACTTTTTATCAGTATCAACCAGCAGTGTGCAGGACCTATGTGAGGGGTTTGGGATCTTCCTATCAGTATCAACCAGCAGTGTGCAGGACCTGTGAGGGATGTGGGACCTTTCTATCAGTATCAACCAGCAGTGTGCAGGACCTATGTGAGGGATGTGGGATCTTTCTATCAGTATCAACCAGCAGTGTGCAGGACCTATGTGAGGGATGTGGGACTTATCTATCAGTATCAACCAGCAGTGTGCAGGACCTATGTGAGACACTGGAACAAACTTCCAATACATATTAGACAACCTACGAAGCTTCTCTAATGTACACAAGACCCATCTCTTCTCCCTGCAAATACATGAATATATACACCCTTTGACCCACCACACCGCACTGCCACTAATATTTACTGCCCAAAATGGCCCAACATGCATGGAGAATTTTCAGCATCAACCCCATATTGAGAGTTATCATGTGCTCTTTTATGTGCACTTTCCCACCTCCAATCGTACAGCTTTTGTAATATTGTAAAACTGTATGGACAAATGTGCTGTCAATAAATAATCAATCAATCAATCACTTCTCACCTCTCCATTCAGCAGGTAGATGATCTCCATTGCGAGATTGAAGATCTTTTCAGTAATGTTCTTATTCTCCATATTTGTCTAGGTCACAATCAGTAATAAAGATACTGCATATGGGAGATCTAAGAGAATGGAACCAACAACTAAGCAGGATATATAATATTGCAATTGCAGTAAAAGATTTAAATTTTTTTGTTCACTGTTTTCTCTCTCTCTCTCTATCTACATGTATACTCTCTCTCTATACCTATCTATATATATATATATATATCTGTATGTATCTACCTCCAGACACAAGTGCTCATCACGTCTATGTACATTAATACTCTGCACCCCGAGCTTTTTATGTTGATTCCCGTTATTTATTGACATTTAGAACATAGAACGATTACCTTACTGAAGCCACGCAGAAAAGACGGGAAACGATGACTGAACTCGGAAGTGAATGAGTACGAACCCAGAAAGCATTGCGGCAAGCACGGGGCGGTGCATGAATACTATTGGCTATGTGTGAGTGGGGTTATTTGCACATTAATTCTATAAATTAAGAAAAACAGTGTGATAAATTATGGTAACTTTATCGCGGGTAACAGTTTATATACAGAGAATTTTACTGTTTGCCCATAACAAATATGGCGGGCCCAGGCTTACGCTGTAACTTTGTTTAGTTACATATATCTGGCGTACGTCATGACGTCACTCCAAATGAACTCCACCGTAGGTAACAATGAAGCAGGAGGTGCATTTGTTTAAATAGAGCTGAGATATTTTTGAGTTATTTACACACACAAAATGTGAAGAAGGTATATAGTGTAGTGGTGTATATGTATGCAAGGATGGAGGGATGTATTTGTGCATATTATATATATATATATATATATATATATATATATATATATATATATATATATATATATATTTATTATTTATTATTATATTATTATTTATATATAAAGAGTGAGGTAGCCATGAATGTCCAGTAATCCAGATGAATAATCAGAGTATTGCAGTATATAGTGATACCTTTTTTTTATTGGACAAACATATTCATAAATATAAGACTAGCTTTCGAGAGCTTCCTCTCTTTTTCAAGTCTGTAGGAACACTGATATAAGATTTCCCAAATGAAACAGGAATTACAGACAAAAGAATGTTCTATTCGGTTAGCTGGGAAGAATACAGAGTTGTAAATATTATACCATCATAGGGCGTTAAGATACTATAAATATATAATATATATATATCATACTGAGGATCGTCAGTAACCGTGAAACAGTACTGTATGTCGTTAAGTGACCTGGTTTGTGAAAAATCCATCCGTTGCTATGCCTAAAACTGTGAAATACAGTATGCATATGGTTAAAAGGAGCCATGCTTAAAATGGTTTGGATTGACAGAGTGATGATGCATTATGTGGCCTCAGTTGCATGTTCCGCCCAGTTTTCCCAGACTGCAGTGCATATACTGTATTTCTGAGAAATTTGAGCAGGAAATAAGTTTTCCTCAATTTATTTTTAGACATTCAAATAGAATCACTAATGTACTATTCCTTATTTGTACGGTGGAGGGCTTCTATCACTCTATGTGAAACAATTCCTGTGTATATATATATATATATATATATATATATATATATATATATATATATACATACACAGTGCCTTGCAAAAGTATTCACCCCCTTGGCATTTTTTGTGTTTTGTTGCCACACAACCTGGAATTAACATGGATTGTTTGAGGATTTGCATAATTTAATTTACAGAACATGCCCACAACTTTGAAGATTATTTTTTTTTATTGTGAAGCAAACAACAAATAGGACAAAATAACAGAAAAAGTCAATGTGCAAAACTATTCACCCCCTAAAGTCAATACTTTGTAGAGCCACCTTTTGTGGCAATCACAGCTCCAAGTTGCTTTGGAGAAGTCTCTATGAGCTTGCCACATCTTACCACTAGGATTTTTGCCCATTACTCCTTGCACAACTGCTCCAGCTCCTTCAAGTTGGATGGTCTGCGCTTGTAATCAGTAATCTTTAAGTCTGACCACAGATTTTCTATTGGATTGAGGTCTGGGCTTTGACTAGGCCATTCCAACACATTTCCATGTTTCCCCTTAAACCACTCAAGTGTTGCTTTAGCAGTGTGTTTTGGGTCATTGTCCTGCTGGAAGGTGAACCTCTGTCCTAGCCTCAAGTAACGCACAAGTTTTGCTCAAGAATACCCCTGTATTTAGCACCATCCATCTTTCCCTCAACTCTTAGCAGTTTCCCAGTCCCAGCTGCTGAAAAACATCCCCACAGCATGATGCTGCCACCACCATGTTTCACTGTGGGCATGGTGTTCTTTGTGATGTGTTGGGTTTGCGCCAAACAAAACATTTTCTTTGATGGCCGAAAAGTTAAATTTTTGTCTCATCAGACCAGAGCACCTTCCTCCATACATTTTGGGAGTCTCCCACATGCCTTTTCGCAAACTCAAAACATGTAATTTAGTTTTTTGCTGA
Source organism: Discoglossus pictus (assembly GCA_027410445.1). Lineage (NCBI taxonomy): Eukaryota > Metazoa > Chordata > Amphibia > Anura > Alytidae > Discoglossus > Discoglossus pictus. Next base: position 98,953,314 of record CM050170.1, on the reverse strand, counting down.
AAGTAATGGCTTTCTTCTGGCCACTCTGCCATAAAGTCCAACTCTATGGAGCGTACGGCTTATTGTCGTCCTATGTACAGATACTCCAGTCTCTGCTGTGGAACTCTGCAGCTCCTCCAGGATTACCTTAGGTCTCTGTGCTGCCTCTCTGATTAATGCCATCCTTGCCCGGTTCGTGAGTTTCGGTGGGCGGCCGTCTGTTGGCAGGTTTTCTGTTTTGCCATTTTCTTTCCATTTGGTTATGATAGATTTGATGGTGCTCCTGGGGATCATCAAACATTTGGATATTTTTTTATAACCTAACCCTGACTTGTACTTCTCAACAACATTGTCCCTTACTTGTTTGGAGAGTTTCTTGGTCTTCATGGTAGTGTTTGGTTAGTGGTGCCTCTTGCTTAGGTGTTGCAGCCTCTGGGGCCTTTCAAAAAAGGTGTGTATATGTAATGACAGATCATGTGACACTTAGATTGCACACAGGTGGCATAATTTCACTAATTATGTGACTCCTGAGGGTAATTGGTTGCACCAGAGCTTTTTATGGGCTTCAGAACAAAGGGGGTGAATACATACACACATGCCAATTTTCTGTTTTCTATTTCTAAAAAATAGTTTTATGTATATATTTTTTCTTATTTCATTTCACCAACTTAGACTATTGTGTTCTGATCCATCACATAGAATTCAGATTAACAAAACATTGAAGGCTGTAATGTAACACAACAGGTAAAAAGTCAAGGGGGGTGAATACTTTTGCAAGGCACTGTATATATATATATATATATATATATATATATATAGTCAGGTCCATACATATTGGGACATAGACATAATTCTAAACTTTTTGGCTCTATACACCACCACAATGGATTTGAAGTTAAACTAACAAGATGTGCTTTAACTGTAGACTTTCAGCTTTAATTTGAGGGTATTTACATCCAAATCAGGTGAACGGTGTAGGAATTACAACAGTTTGTATATGTGCCTCCCACTTTTTAAGGGACCAAAAGTAATGGGACAATTGGCTGCTCAGCTGTTCCATGGCCAGGTGTGTGTTATTCCCTCATTATCCCATTTACAAAGAGCAGATACAAGCTCCAGTGTTCATTTCAAGTGGGCTATTTGCATTTGTTACTGTTAACTCTCAATATGAGATCCAAAGAGCTGTCACTATCAGTGAAGCAAGCCATCATTAGGCTGAAAAAACAAAGCAAACCCATCAGAGAGATAGCAAAAACATTAGGTGTGGCCAAATCAACTGTTTGAACATACTTAAAAAGAAAGAACGCACCGGTGAGCTCAGCAACACCAAAAGACCCGGAAGACCACGGAAAACAACTGTGGTGGATGACCGAAGAATTATTTCCCTGGTGAAGAAAACACCCTTCACAACAGTTGGCCAGATCAAGAACACTCTCCAGGAGGTAGGTGTATGTGTGTCAAAGTCAACAATCAAGAGAAGACTTCACCAGAGTAAATACAGAGGGTTCACCACAAGATGTAAACCATTGGTGAGCCTCAAAAACAGGAAGGCCAGATTAGAGTTTTCCAAACAACACCTAAAAAAGCCTTCACAGTTCTGGAACAACATCCTATGGACAGATGAGACTAAGATCAACTTGTACCAGAGTGATGGGAAGAGAAGAGTATGGAACGGAACAAGGAACTGCTCATGATCCAAAGCATACCACCTCATCAGTGAAGCATGGTGGTGGTAGTGTCATGGCGTGGGCATGTATGGCTGCCAATGGAACTGGTTCTCTTGTATTTATTGATGATGTGACTGCTGACAAAAGCAGCAGGATGAATTCTGAAGTGTTTCAGGCAATATTATCTGCTCATATTCAGCCAAATGCTTCAGAACTCATTGGACGGCGCTTCACAGTGCAGATGGACAATGACCCGAAGCATACTGCAAAAGCAACCAAAGAGTTTTTTAAGGGAAAGAAATGGAATGTTATGCAATGGCCAAGTCAATCACCTGATCTGAATCCGATTGAGCATGCATTTCACTTGCTGAAGACAAAACTGAAGGGAAAATGCCCCAAGAACAAGCAGGAACTGAAGACCGTTGCAATAGAGGTCTGGCAGAGCATCACCAGGGATGAAACCCAGCGTCTGGTGATGTCTATGCATTCCAGACTTCAGGCTGTAATTGACTGCAAAGGATTTGCAACCAAGTATTAAAAAGTGAAAGATTGTTTTATGACTGTTAATCTGTCCCATTACTTTTGGTCCTTTAAAAAGTGGGAGGCACATATACAAACTGTTGTAATTCCTACACCGTTCACCTGATTTGGATGTAAATACCCTCAAATTAAAGCTGAAAGTCTGCAGTTAAATCACATCTTGTTTGTTTCATTTCAAATCCATTGTGGTGGTGTATAGAGCTAAAAAGATTAGAAGTATGTCGATGTCCCAATATTTATGGACCTGACTGTATATATATATATATATATATATATATATATATATATATATATATATATTTATATATATATATATATGCAGTATGTGCATATTATGTCTAAAAAGGGGAATGTAGTTATCTGTATATAGTGTGAAGATAGGTTTATATATATTGTGAGAGTGCAGTATATAGAATAGAAATAGAACAAGGGGAATCAGGGGGAACAGGAGGAGGAGGAGGCAGGCCAGTACTGAGTTGGAAAGCACCAACAGATTTGCCAAATTGGGTGAAACTGTTGGGGGTGTCCATTCAGGAAGGGCAATGCCAGATAGAGCTGTTCCCTCTAAGATCTGCGAGTTCTACTGAAGGAGAGGGAGGGCAGATTAGGCAGAGCAACAGACAGGTTTTGGTGGTAGGGGACTCTATTATTATGAAGGTACACAGGGTGATATGTCACCCAGATACTAGCAGTCGAACAGTTTGCTGTCTCCCGGGTGTTCGGGTTCGGCATGTTGTGGATCGGTTAGAAAAATTATTGGGAAGGGCTGGAAATGAACCGCCAGTCTTGGTATATATTGGTACCAATTATAAAGTTAGTGGAAGATGGAGTGTCCTAAATGATGATTTTATAGAACTAGAGAATAAGCTTAAGGCAAGGACCTCCAAGGTAGTATTTTCTGAGATTCTACCAGTGCCATGGGCTAGCCCAGGGAGACAGAGGGAGCTTAGGGAGGTTAATGCATGGCTAAAAAAAGTGGGGCATTAAGGAGTTGTTTGGGCTTTTAGAGCACTGGGCTGACTTCTCACTTTGGGTACATTCTCTATAGCAGGGATGAATTGCCCCTTAATGAAGAGGGAGCTTTTGTGCTAGGGGATAGGATGGTAGAAAGGCTGGGGTAGTTTTTAAACTATTAGGTAGAAGTTATGGGGTAGAAAGTACTGAGGAGTTAAGGAATTAATTAACTAGTCATTGAGTAGGAGATGGGACACGGGTTAGTATAGTCAATAGGGAGGTATTGCTAAATAACTCAATAATAGTGGCAGGTACTTCAGAACTACAGACTCATAACATAAAGTTAGAACAAAATAAATGCCTACCACAAGTGTAGACCAGCCACTGTAGCAATAATATCCTTAATATTAGAGAGGCAGCTCTAGATCATGCATTAAACAGTCTTAGTTGATATAATATAGAAATGTATGTAATGATAAGGTATACTCTAGAAAAATCCAGATAAAAATAATAAAAATCAATAGACTAAATGAAAACAAAAACAGACGCTTTTCACCCTATCTTACAGGCTTCCTCAATGTATAAATGCTAGCAGCTACTGAATATTATAACTATCTTTTATCATTTTTACATTGAGGAAGCCTGTAAGATCGGATGAAACGCATCTATTTTTTTTTTTCTTAAATAGTCTATTTATTTTATTATATTTTTATCTGTATTCTGCCACTATACAAATCCCAAGAATGCCCTCATTTGGAATATGGAGTACAATTTTGGGCACCACTTCATAAAAAGGAAATTTTAGAGCTGGAAAAAATACAGAGAAGGACACCAAAACTAATAAGAGGAACGGAGCAGCTAAGTTTTGAAGAAAGACTAACCAAATGGAACTTATTTTCTCTAGAAAAAAGGCTTCTAAGAGGGGATATGATTACCTTATGTAAATATATCCAGGGTTAATATAAAGCTTTTTGTGCCAAGAGGTTTTCATCTGACAAGAGGACATCCCTTGAAGAAAGAAAAGGGTTATTCACAATAAGGGTGGTTAATCTGTGGAATTCTCTAACTGAGGAGGTGGTGACAGCGGATATCTATCAATAGATAACTTTAAAAAGGAATTGGATATATTTTTAAATAAAAAGGGCATTCAGGGTTACCCTGGATAACTAGAGAGGGAGTATTGATCCAGGGCAGATTCCGATCGCCAATTGAGACAATTGGCAATGTTTTAAAGTTGTTTTTTTTCTGTTTGCCTTCCTCTGGGTTAATTAATAACTAATCTGCATATTTCAGATCAGAGAGATCAAAAAAGGTTGAACTTGATAGACTAAAAGTATTTTTTCAACCTCAATTACTATGTAACTATCACATATATAGTTGTGAGCGTACGAGTTGTTGCTAACGCTGCGGGCTCGCGAAGCGAGGGCCGGGGCTCGCGTAGCGAGGGCCGCGGCTCGCGCAGCGAGACGCGGGCCTCGCGAAGCGAGGGCACTGTGCCAGGTTCTCAGTTGCTGGCATAGAGCGCCGAAGGCGCTCCTTGCCAGCAACTGAGGACCCTGGCGAAGCGAGGGCCTCAGTTGCTGGCTTGGAGCGCCGCAGGCGCTCCATGCCAGCATCTGAGGACCTCGCAAAGCGAGGTCTTCAGTTGCAGCAACTGCGACCCTTGCAAAATTTCAAAAAAAGTTTACGTCGCAACACATTACGACACTCGCAAACAACATACGACACACGTTCACACACATTACGACACTCGCAAACAACATACGACACACGTTCACACACATTACGGCCTCGCAACACTCGGACGCAACTCGCGAACATTACAAAATTAAAAACACAATACATACACACAGCACATATATAAAAACCTTACCTACACAAACAGGAAGCACCCAGGACCTCAAAAATGCAACTTACAACTTAATTGCACTCAAAATAAAAGAGTTTAGACGCTAAATAGTTTGTTAAGCGACACAAAAAATGGCCGACGAATAAAACGAAAAGGAGGCTACACACGCAAACACCATACGAGACACGTTACCACACATTACGACTTCGCAAACATCGGACGCAACACGCCGACATACAAACATTTAAAACGTAAGAAATACACACAACAAACACATAAAAAGCTTACCTACAGCAAGAGGAACCATCAAGCACCTCAAAAAAACAAGTTACACCTACATTTAAATCAAAATAAAACACTTTAGACACTAATACCATCGCTAAGCGAGAGAAAAAATGGCTGACGAACAAAACGAAAACGAGGCTTCAGACGTAACTACACTACACTTACTCGCAATAATGAAACACATACTATGCGGAACGTATCACAATCATATTAAACACCATTTTGAACAGTACTACGCACAAAATGGCGGATGGAACGCAAATTGTAAGCTGGAACGCAAATAGCGCATGCGTATTGCGTTCTAACGGTCTCACTTTCCAGAACTTTCTACAAGTTTATAAATACTGCCTATTTCAAACAAAAAAATACATTTCTCCTCAGGTGATCAACGGAGTGACTTCTGAGATAACTGCTGCTTTTACTTGAGAAGACAATTCTTTACTAATTTACTACTTTGCATTGTGCAAATTACAACTGAGAGGTAAGCTATAATATATTACATTTTATTATCAGGACAGGTCAAACAAATAAAAAAAAAAATAGCATTTATGTAGTGACATATATGGCACATTTATGTGTATAGGCTCAAAAAAAAATACGGTTCATTTAACAAAACAACAAAAAAACATAATTCAATATTAAACAGAGGTTTATGTATAGTGACATGTGACACGCACATATATGTCTATAATGTATAGTGACATCTGACACGCGCATATATGTCTATAATGTATAGTGACATGTGACACGCACATATATGTCTATAATGTATAGTGACATGTGACACGCACATATATGTCTATAATGTATAGTGACATCTGACACGCACATATATGTCTATAATGTATAGTGACATCTGACACGCACGTATATGTATAGAATGTATAGTGGCATGTGACATGCACATTTATGTGTATTGCCCCTGCATAGTGACATGTGACACGGACATATATGTGTATCATGTATATTGACATGTGACACACACATTTATGTGTACTGCCCCTTCATAGTGACATGTCACACGGACATATATCTGTATAATGTATAGTGACATGTGACACCCACATTTCTGTGTATTGCCCCTTCATAGTGACATGTGACACGGACATATATGTGTATAATGTATAGTGACATGTGATACGCACATTTATGTGTATTGCCACTGCAACAAAATTAGCTTAAAACAAAATCAGTAAACAACTACATTTAAATGACATTATATGTCATGTATACTGATATGTCACACGCACATATATGTGTATCATCTATAGTTACATCTCACACACACACATTTATGTGTGTTGGAAAAAAAATATATAAGGTTAATTTAACCATTTAAATATGAGTCATGTATACTGATATGTCACACGTACACAAAATAATTACATTAAACTATAGAATGTGCTTCATGTATGTGACATATGTGTGTAGCCCCCAACAAAAAATAAGGTTAATTGAAAAAAATTACACAACTATATTTCAATGACATTCATTTACTTCAATTCAATAGATCATATAAAGCTGAATCTTTTTATTTCTTTGAATATTCAAACAGACTCTGCATCAATAGCGTCTCTCAACAATTTGCACCGTGCACTGTGAAGCACAATCCCTTTTAAAGAACACCAACAAAGAAGAAGAGGTAAGATACAACAAGACATTACATGCTCAAAAGGCCATGCTTTGCTAGATGAAAAATTATAAATATACAAATAACTATTTCACTTTCTTTTTCAAACAGACACTACAAGAAGACCGGCGGATTAAGATTGGCAGGAAGGGACCCTCTGTCATTCGACACTTCAATCAAGGTAAAGTATTAAGTATAAAAAAGAACCGAACCATGAGCCTTATTCAATTGCGACTTCCTCAATTGAATAGGGCTCTATATAAGCACATAACATATTTTTTATACAGAACTTTTTAGTTACTGAATTTCTAACCACAATCAAGGTTTTCAATAACTAAAAACTTTGCTCAATAAATATGTTATGTGCTTATATAGAGCCCTCTTCAATTGGCAAAATTGCAATTCAATGAGGACCTATATATCTTTAATGGCCAAGGGCCTCACTCAAATGTGATTTGCCCATGTCAATAGGGCTCTATATAAGCACAGAGCATATTTTTTAAAGGAAATTTTTCTTTTGTGAACACGTTGCTTTTGGATACAAGTTCACTAAATACAAAATTACATTAAAAAATATGCTCTGTGGTGATATTGAGCTCTATTCCATTGGCCAAAACACAATTGAATGAGGAGCTCACAATATAACAAATGCAGTAACCAAAGGCCCTCATTCAATTGCTATTTTGGACAATTAAATATGGCTATAAATAAGCACTTTTAGGCCCTTATTCTATTTTAACAAATATATGTGATGTGCTTATTTACAACCCTATTCAATTTTCAACATTGCAATTCAATGACGGCCTTAGAGTACTATTACATTGTAAAAAATGCAATTGAATGAGGGGCAAACTATGCAACATATGGTACACACAAAGGCCCTCATTCAATTGCAATTTGCCCAATTGAATAGGGCTCTAAATAACAACATAACAATTTTTTTAAAAGAAGTTTTTAGTTACTAAAAATATATCCAAAATAAAGTTTTTAAATGACTAAAAACTTATTTAAAAAAATATGCTATGTGCTTATTTAGGGCACGATTCAATTAGCCAAATCGCAATTGAATGAGACACAAACTGCTACACACAAAACAGAATTTCTTATTCAATGTTTAACAACCTATAAGCCTTACAAAGAAGCAAAAATAAGAATAACAAAAGTGTTGTGCACCTAATAGCATTGTACAAAAAATCACACAAACTCATAGGAAACTACATTAACATTCTTCTTTAATGTTTAACAACCTATAACCAGTACAATCAAGAATAAATAACTTTTGCACAAGTGGTGCGCACCAAACAGGATTGTCAAAAACTAACACAAACACATAGCAAACTACATTAATTATATTATTTCATGTTTCACTAACTATAAGCATCCCAATAAAGGTTAAATAAGTATACCACAAGTGGTGTGCACAAAACAGGATTGTACAAAAAATAACATAAACACATAGCAAAATAAATTTATATTCTTATTTAATATATCACAACCCACAAGCCTTACTAAGAACCTTCAATAAGAATAACAAAAGTTGTGGGATTGTACAGAAAGTAAAAAAAAAAAAAGATAGAAAAAAATAACCATAACTGATACAATACAGTCAAATTAATACATTTTTAAATTATTTAAAAGACATTTCACTCAAACAACATTTTCTATTTTATATTACAACAGATACTGCGTAAAAATCCACAGGCTATTAAAGTTTACATTGAAAACAATGAAAGTCAAGGTGATTTATTAGAAGATGGACGTATTTTTACTAAAAACATTGTCTACTATGAAGTACTATAACTTTGAAGGATACAAATTAAAGATGCCAACATTTTTTAAAAGCATTCCAAAATACATAGCAATTGGTTGTTTAATTCAGTCATAATTAATTGAACTACTGTTTATGGAGGATTCGCCACACAAAATACTTGCCTTGCATTGTTAGTAAAAATTATGTTAAAATGTTAAGCCACTATGTTAATGTTTCTAATGTTACAAGTTTAAAAACAATATTTTCAAGTTATTTCATTCAACATATTACAACGTTCATGTTAAGAGCTCAAGCACCTTTTAAGTCACAATGTAAATATTCTATGTTATCTTAAGATTACTACCTACATTAATGTTTATCGCCAGTTTATGTGCTCAGTAATGAATTACTTTAATTACGTACGGTTTAAGTAGAGTTTTTACTGTATGCCTTCCTCTACATTCAATGTATATTAAACTTAACAATTATTCTGATATCAATTGCATGTTAATACTGATTAATTTAAAGTTAAACTGTTTTTACATTCAAATGTTAATACTTTTAATTCAAAATTATGTTACAAACTGTATTTACTATGTTCCTGTTTATAATGTTCAAAATTAGACAAATGTTTTGCAAAAATTACAAAGTTACATAAAAAATAAAGTTCAATTTTAAAAATATATACTTTCAAGGTTATTGCTTACATATATTTCAAACTTCATGTTAAAATTCGGCACGTTTAAAAAAGTCTTTTTACTTTTTACTTTTCTCTGGATTCTATGTATATTAAAGTGAACAATTCTTCAGATACAAATTTCATTTTAAAAAACCATTACATCAACGTTTTACAAAAATACATGTTCATATCACAATACTTACAAGGGTCAAAAATATATTTAAAGAACTAAACAACTTCACAAACATATACATCACATTGCCGTCATTTTTTGACGGGCAAGTCGCTAGTATAATATATATATTCATGTGTAATATGAGAATGAAGGAATGTATTTATCTTTATATAGTGTGTATATAAAAGTGGTGTATATGTCAGGGCTTGACGAATGCCAGGAGCCAGGGAGCCATAGTTTCTAAAAAATACAGCTGGTCTATAACTTTTTAGTTATTATATATACATTTCTATATATAACAAACCTTGCTGGATCCTAAGTTTGAAATGCATTCGTCAAACTCCTAGTATTGTTTATATATAATGTGAGGATGAAGGTATGTATTAATCTGTATACTGTGTAAATATAAATAAATATATACATAGTAATTAAGGTTAAAAAAAGGCTTTCAGTCCATCAAGTTCAACCTTTTAAGATCTCCTCTGATCTGCAAAATGCAGATTAAATGAATGAATTAGTTGTTAATTAATTATTAATCAATTATTTAATTTGTATACATATATATATATATGTGCGTGTGTATGTGTATATATATATATATAAATATATATATATATATATATATATATTGTAGCAGGGCGCCCCCTTCTGGCGGGGTTTGCGTCCTGTTTCCTTTTACTTTGGTTTAGGGAGGAAGACACAGCAGGCTTGACAGAGTTTTACTGCTATTTATTGGTCAGCACAAAAACAGAACAAAAACAGTGCTTATCTTCAGCAAATAAAATAAAACCCTACATAAACGTGCTTACTATACTCAGGAACGCCCTGACTATATCCTGCGCAGCTTATCTGTGACAGGGAGTGCCACCTTGTGGCCAGGGAACAAACAGTCTCTTATTTCAGTTGTATCGCCACCTTGTGGCCAGGGAACATACAGTCTCTTATTTGAGTTGTATCGCCACCTTGTGGCCAGGGAACAAACAGTCTCTTATTTGAGAGTGAGAATGCCAGCTTGTGGCTAGGAAACAAAACAGTCTTTTAATGTCTTTATCTCTACAGCTTCTGCCAACAGTGGGTGAAGCATAGGGCCCACCCTACTCTCCCTTATGCTTCACCCCAGGGACCCTTGACACCCTCTTGTGATGAGGGACAGTTATGCTTGCTTAGCACTCTCTTCTCCCTGGGGCATTTGTAATCCTTTTTCGGGTGTGCTCAAAATACATGAAGGTGGCACCAACCTTTTATCCCTTAAGTCATCCGGCTTAGCAGGAATGGGGGTCTTTTTAGGTGGCTCCTTCCTCAGCTGGATCTCTCCTGAACTGTAGAGAGCCGCTCTTTTCTTTGGAACAGTCTCTTAGTCACCCTCCTCCTCAGACTGCTAGGCAGACAGCAAACTTCACTGAGCAGGCTCTTTAACTGCTCCTGAGCAGAGCCAGGTGTTGGCCTGATTAGGCTGAAGATTTTTGAGTTTAACCCTCTCTATGGCAGTCCAGGGTATATGGCTCTGCTCCATCTGCGGCTTATATATCTTCCCTGATGCACTCTGTTGCAGGTTATCAGGGATTCCTGCTGCACTTCATTACATATCCTCCCCCTCAGCTCAACACCACGTAGTTGAGCGACCTGAGCCGAGAGGCAGTGGACCCTGGACAGCGCATCTGCATTGTCGTGTTTCTTCCCAGCCCGATGTTCCACCGTAAATCGGTACTGTTGAAGGGATAGAAACCATCTGGTCACTCTACTATTTCGCTCCCTGTTTTGATGCATCCACCGCAACGGGGCATGGTCCGTAACAAGTTTAAAAGTTCTCCCCAGGAGGTAATATTTTAAGGCCTCGGTAGCCCACTTTATGGCCACGCATTAACGCTCCACCACCGAATAACGCTGTTCCCTGGGCAACAGCTTCCTGCTGAGGTATAGTACAGGATGTTCCTCCTCCTCTTTTACTTGCGACAATACTGCTCCTAACCCAACTGCGGAGGCATCCGTCTGTAATATGAAGGGGCACCGGAAGTCGGGAGCCATTAGTATGGGCTCATGACATAAGGCCACTTTCAGGTCCTCAAACGCCCTTTCTGCTTCTGGGTTCCACTGTACCGTATCCGGGGCCCTCTGTCGAGTTAGGTCTGTTAAGGGGGCTGCGATGGAGGCGAAACCGGGTATGAATCTCCGATAATATCCGACTATTCCTAAAAATGCCCGTACCTGCCTCTTTCTTAACGGCCTTGGCCAACCCTGTATTGCGTCCACTTTGTTAAGTTGTGGTTTAATCAGTCCTCTACCGACCGTGTATCCAAGATATTTGATCTCCGTCAGCCCAAGTGCACACTTCGCGGGGTTTGCGGTGAGGCCTGCTCTCCTCAGGGTCTCCAGGACCTTCTCCACTTTGCACAGGTGGGAATCCCAACTTGGGGTATGTATCACTATGTCGTCCAAATAGGCCGTCGCATATTCAGAATGAGGCCTAAGGAGTTTGTCCATAAGCCGCTGAAATGTGGCCGGGGCTCCGTGAAGACCAAAAGGCAAAACCTTATATTGGAACAGGCCACCAGGGGTACAAAACGCTGTCTTCTCTCTTGCTGACCTTGTTAAAGGAACTTGCCAATATCCTTTAGTCAGGTCTAAGGTGGACATAAATCTTGCAGGCCCTAGCCGGTCTATTAGCTCATCTACTCTGGGAATGGGATAAGCATCAAATTGGGACACTTCGTTCAACTTCCGGAAATCACTGCAGAAACGAATTGTCCCATCGGGTTTGGGGACCAGGACGATGGGACTACACCATTCACTGTTGGATTCTTCGATGATTCCTAAGTTGAGCATTTTCGTTACCTCTAATTTCACTTCCTCCCTCCGGGCCTCAGGAATACGGTATGGTCTATTTCTGATGACCACCCCAGGTTTAGTGACAATGTCGTGGTATATTAAGTTTGTTCGTCCAGGATATTCAGTGAATACGTCTGTATTGCGGAGAATCAGTTGTCTTACTTCCTCCTGCTGCTGTGGTGACAACTCTGTGGACACCTGTACCTTGGGGAGATCCACTTCCATTGGATTCTCCTGATATACTGTGGCTACTTCTGCTTCCTGTTCGCGCCAGGCCTTTAAAAGATTCACATGATAAATCTGTTCCGGCTTACGCTTTTCTGGCTGCTTGATTTTATAGTTAACGTCCCCTACAGCCTCTATTACCTCGTAGGGTCCTTGCCATTTTGCTAAAAGCTTGCTTTCGGCTGTTGGAACCAGGACCATTACCCTGTTGCCTGGCCGGAACTTCCTAACTCGGGCATCTCGATCATAGTAGGTCTGTTAATGCCATTGGGCCTGTTCCATATGTTCTTTAACTAGGGGGGTGATTTGTAAAATTCGGTTTCTCAGTGTTTGAACATATTCTATGATATTTTCATTTTGGTTCTGTTGGTCTTCCCATGTTTCACGAAGGGAATCCAATAGGCCCCGTGGATGACGCCCATACAGGAGTTGGAATGGAGAGAAACCTGTGGATGCTTGGGGCACCTCTCGGACTGCAAACAGTAGAAAAGGTAGTAGTAGGTCCCAATTTTTTCCGTCTTTGTCCACCATTTTCCGTATCCTACTCTTTAGGGTTTTATTAAATCTTTCTACCAACCCATCAGTCTGTGGGTGGTATATTGAAGTTCTCAAGGCTTTCACTTGAAGTTGGGCATACAAATCCTTCATTAACTTCGAGACAAAAGGTGTCCCTTGGTCCGTCAGGATCTCCTTAGGTATGCCCACTCTTGAAAAAAGAAGAATCAGTTCCTTTGCAATGCTTTTGGAGTTGGCGGTCCTTAGTGGCACGGCCTCTGGGTAGCGGGTAGCATAGTCCATTATCACTAGAATATATTGATGTCCTCTAGCTGTTCGTTCTAATGGTCCCACCAGGTCCATTGCTATTCGCTCGAATGGTTCCTCTATAATTGGAAGGGGTATTAGAGGAGCTTTTAACTGGGGACGTGGGCTTGCTAGCTGGCACTCGGGGCAAGACAGGCAATACTGGCGGACTTCTTCATATACCCCCGGCCAGTAAAATCTCTTCAACACTCGTTTCAAGGTTTTCTCCACCCCCAGATGTGCCCCGAAAAGATGACTATGTGCCATGTCTAACACCTTTCGTCGATACCCCTGTGGTACCAGTAATTGTTCGGTGACCTCCGCTCCTGATTTAACCACCCGATATAAGAGGTCCCTTTTCAACACAAAAAAAGGTCCCTGGGGATTTTCTCGACCCTCTACGATTTCCCCATTCACACTGGCCACGTCTTGGCGGACGTTCTGTAGGAGAGGATCATTTGCTTGGTCTCTCCCAAAGTTTTCGTCTCCCTGGAGCACATTTCGCTCTTCAACCGTCTCCCTTTGCTCCAGAGGGTTTATAACCTGATTAGGAGACAAACCCCTTAAGGTTACTATCTCCTCAGAAGTGGTCTGAGAAGTTATCAGGGCCTCGTCTCGGCTTAACCTCTTTTTGATTTCTGTTCCCCTTTTTTTTTCCTTACGTCTTTCTTGGCGTGTTTTCCTTACTTTTTCTCGGCTGGAGAAAAGTTCCTTATCTTTAAACGGGAAGATCTCCAGTATAGATCCAGTGTTTGTCCCACAGTCGTCGGTATATAGGAGGCGCTCAAAGCATGGGAAATTCCTTCCCACAATTACGGCATGGGGCAGATGAGGTACTATCGGAGCCGTTATTTGGGCCTTCAAGCCCTTAACCTCGATCCCAATGTTTTTCGTAGGGTAATTCATCACGGTGCCATGTACACATGTAATGCCCATGCTTTTTCCGTACCTCCCGCTGTCTGGGGCGACTACCCTTCGTGACAATAGGGTAACTGCACTCCCGGAATCAATCAGTCCCTTCACCTTCTTTCCGTCTATTATGACGTCAGTGAGAAAGGGATGGTTCATTTCTGTCATGCCTACCAAATTAACCACACTGCAGTGAGTAACTGGGCCTCCCATATTGCACTGCATGGGCTCATCTCGGTTTGGGCACTGAGCTGCCACATGCCCTAGTTCTCCGCACTGGAAGCATTTCATGGTATGCAAGTAGGCATATTTTTTCTCCCCCTTTTCTTTCCCGTCGGCTCCATTGAGTCCCTGAAGTTCTCGATGGAGATTTCTTGGGACCCCTTCGGTAGGTCGCCCTTTTGAGGATATGCCCCGTTTCCAGGACCTGGCTTTTTCTCCAGAGGAGTCATCCGTAATACTCTTTACTGCTTGATGGCGCTCAACTTGGGTAGCTAAATCATCAAGGGTCTGGGGTCCAGACTGTGCCACCCACTCTCGCATTCCCGTGGGTAGCCCTCTCCAGTAACAATCTATCACCAGTAGCTCCACTATCCTTTCCGGAGTATTGTTCTCAGGGCACAGCCATTTGCGAGTAAGGTGGAGTAGATTGAATAGTTGGACTCTTGGTGGTTGATCACCTTGGTATCTCCAGTTGTGAAACCTCTGGGCCCGGACAGCTGGATTCACCCCTATCCGGGCTAGAATCTCCGCTTTTAAACATTTGTAATCAGCTGCCTGCTCCGTCGCGAGGTCGTAGTAGGCCCTTTGTGCCATGCCGGTTAGTAGCGGGGCCAGTATACCTGCCCACTGGGTCTGAGGCCAGTTTTCCTGGAGAGCTGCCCTCTCAAAGGACAGCAGATAGGCCTCTATATCATCCTCCTTGCTCAGTCTCGGGAGGGGTTGACTGGTAGGCAGTCCCGTAACAGGTCCTCTTGTTTCTACTGCTGAGGGCGGTGTGGGCCGACGTAATATCTCCTGTAAACTGGCCTGGTTCTGAGCCAGGTGGCTTGCCAACAGTTGGGTAAGCTCCTGCTGATGTTGCTGCTGTTGTTGCTGCTGTTGCTGCTGTTGTTGCTGCAGTTGCTGCTGCAGTTGCTGCTGTTGCTGCTGGTGCTGCTGTTGCTGTTGATGCAGCAAGGCCTTCAGAATGTCTTCCATCATTTGTACTGTACTGTGGGCTGTCCTCGTGAACTCAGACGATTAGTGATCCCACCACTGCCACCAGTGTAGCAGGGCGCCCCCTTCTGGCGGGGTTTGCGTCCTGTTTCCTTTTACTTTGGTTTAGGGAGGAAGACACAGCAGGCTTGACAGAGTTTTACTGCTATTTATTGGTCAGCACAAAAACAGAACAAAAACAGTGCTTATCTTCAGCAAATAAAATAAAACCCTACATAAACGTGCTTACTATACTCAGGAACGCCCTGACTATATCCTGCGCAGCTTATCTGTGACAGGGAGTGCCACCTTGTGGCCAGGGAACAAACAGTCTCTTATTTGAGTTGTATCGCCACCTTGTGGCCAGGGAACATACAGTCTCTTATTTGAGTTGTATCGCCACCTTGTGGCCAGGGAACAAACAGTCTCTTATTTGAGAGTGAGAATGCCAGCTTGTGGCTAGGAAACAAAACAGTCTTTTAATGTCTTTATCTCTACAGCTTCTGCCAACAGTGGGTGAAGCATAGGGCCCACCCTACTCTCCCTTATGCTTCACCCCAGGGACCCTTGACACCCTCTTGTGATGAGGGACAGTTATGCTTGCTTAGCACTCTCTTCTCCCTGGGGCATTTGTAATCCTTTTTCGGGTGTGCTCAAAATACATGAAGGTGGCACCAACCTTTTATCCCTTAAGTCATCCGGCTTAGCAGGAATGGGGGTCTTTTTAGGTGGCTCCTTCCTCAGCTGGATCTCTCCTGAACTGTAGAGAGCCGCTCTTTTCTTTGGAACAGTCTCTTAGTCACCCTCCTCCTCAGACTGCTAGGCAGACAGCAAACTTCACTGAGCAGGCTCTTTAACTGCTCCTGAGCAGGGCCAGGTGTTGGCCTGATTAGGCTGAAGATTTTTGAGTTTAACCCTCTCTATGGCAGTCCAGGATATATGGCTCTGCTCCATCTGCGGCTTATATATCTTCCCTGATGCACTCTGTAGCAGGTTATCAGGGATTCCTGCTGCACTTCATTACAATATATATATATATATATATATATATATATATATATATATATATATATATATATATATATATATATATATAGTAAATAAATAGTACATCTGTGTTCACATGTGAATGTCTACAACAAGTTAAAAAACCTGCTTCCGGATCATAATTCCGAGAACACTGCATTCTGGAAAGCTGAGCAGGGACATGCAAATGTGCCAACAAATGCCTCGCACTTCAATCCATAGCCATTTTCAAACATGGCTTCCTTTAAGATTATGCCTGCTGTACTACACAGCTTTAATGCAAAGCCAAGGTTGGATTATACACAAGCTGAGAATCCAATCCACATACAGCTGTTTCAAGCTTACTGACTTTCATCAGCGTGGAGCGGGATCCCAGCTTGTGTCTTGGATCTTATGAGTAGGTAGTTCACCACAACAGTCATTTATAATATGGTGGGCAAAAGAGTGATGGAAGCCCTTCACCGTACAGTACTACAGTAAATAGATAGTACATCTGTGTTCACATTTGAATGTCTAAAACAAGTTAAAAACCTGCTTCCAGCTCAGTTATCATTTCACTTATGGTGGGCTAGAGAGTGATAGAAGCCCTCCAACATACAGGGTACAGTAGTACAAACAATGAATAGTGCATTGTGATTTCATTTGATTATCTAAAAAATAAGTTAATAAACTTATTTCCTGCTCAAATTACTCAGAAATACTGGTCCATATATTGATCTGTACAATTGCTTTGAGCCAGGGAGCCACGGCTCTTAAAATCATAACTATTGAGCTATTGCAGATATATTTCTATATTTAATCCATAACTTGGCTCTGGCTTGCTCATAACTCCTAAGTTTCAGATACATTTGTTTACATATAATGTGAAGTTGGAGCAATGTATTTATCTATGTAAAGGGTGGATCTTGAAAAGTATATATACTTTTATATTATACAAGGATGAAGTAACATTTATATAGTGTGGAGATAGGTATGATTTGTTATATGTATTGTGAAGATGGAGGCATTAATTTCTCATTATATAGTGTGGAGATAGGGGCATATGTTTATAGATAATATAAAGGATTGAAAAAATGTATTTGTGTAAGTATGTGAGTATGTAAACTATGTTTTTCTGTATATATAGTGAGGAGGTAGAGAGATGTATATATCAAAATATATATTTGTCAGTGTGGGGAATGCTTACGGTGTTGGTCACACTTTGCGGCCCTCGCACAGCTAAGGGGGTAAGGAGGGAGGAGGATAACGGGGAAGGAATAAGGCAAAGGGAGGAGTATAAGGGGAAATGGAGGAGCAGGATAAGGGGGGAAAAGAAGGAGGATAAGGGGACAGGAAGGAAGAGGAGGAGGAGGGGGAAAAGGAGGAGGAGGAGGAAGATGAGGGGGGATGGAGGGAGGAGGATAAGGGGAAAGTGGGAAAGAGGGGGAGGGAAGAGACACAGGAGGGAGAGGGGAAGAGACAAAAGGTAGGGAGAGGGGGGAAGAGAGATATGGGAGGGAGAGGGCCGAAAAGAGATGCAGTGGTGGGGAAGGAGACACAGGAGAGGGGGGAGTGTCACAGGGGAAAGGAGAAGTGGGGAAAGAGACACATGGGAGGGAGAGGGATGAAAAGAGACACAGGGGAGGGGTAAGGGAGAGCTGGGAGGGGGGGGCACAGGGTAGGGAGAGACACAGGGGAGGGGGAAAGATACAGAGGGGAGGGAGAGGAGGGAAGAGACACAGGGGAGGGGGGAACAGACACAGGGCAGGGGAAGAGGGTGGGAAAGAGACAGGGGGAGGGGGGAAGAGACCCAGGGGAAGGAGAGGGGGTAAAAACACAGTTGGGGGAAGGAGACACAAGGGAGGGAGAGGAGGGGGGAAAGGAGACAAAAGGGATGGAGAGGAGAGGGGAAATGAGATACAAGGGAGGAAGTAGACAGGGGGAGAGACTCGCAATGAGCGCCGAAGGTGCTCACGTTGGATTGTAAACAGCCTTGCCAGGCTTAAAATTGTTATCCCGTCATTTTTGACGGGCACGTATCTAGTGTATATATAATGTGAGGATGAAAGAATATATTGAAGGAAAGTATCTATCTTTGTATAGTGCGGGAATATATATATATTCCCACACTATACACCTGTTTCAAAGATGAACATCTATTCATTGTCCATTTATTTGTCTGGTGACTAACATAAACAAGTTGATTTAGCCACTAACTAGCCTTCTTTTTGCTTTTTTGCTTTTAATGGGATGGAGTCCATCACTTATCCATTCAAAATGAACATTAGTACATTCTCTTAACTATTTCTTTTTACCTAAAGTCTTTGGATTATAGATTCAACAATTAGACACTATATTTATATTTAGAATTAAACATTGTTTTATATTTAATTAGGAGCTCACATCCGTATGTTACTACTAGGCATACCATAGTTCTAACTATGTGGACCATTATTAAAAGTGCAAAATCTGTCCAGACTTGCCATAGCTTTCCTCCCCAGAAGCAAATTGTTACGACCCCAGGAGTGAGGGGGACATGTTCACCTCTTAACCCTTCTGCTTACTAGTATAGGGGCACCCCTGGATGGTCTGGGTTCTTACAGTCTCAGCATTTCTGACTTGTTCAGGTCAGGACATCAGTTCAGGACCTCAGGAACACAGGGGGCAAAAAGCAGGCTTGGCAAAAATAAATAAATGCTGTTATCTCTATCTTTCTCTAAAGTGACAGATATACCCTTTTTATTTATCAACCATCTGAGCAAACTTTTATAACTGACTCAAAGCATGACAGTTACAGATGACATCATGACATTCCAAATGCAATTAACTCCTTATGAACTGGCTACAACTAAAATGTAATATAGAGATTAAACACATAAATAACATCACACATTGTCTTTGTAATAAAACTAGGTGGCTGTTTTTTGTCACACAATTTTTCATGGCTGCAGTCACCATCTGAGGAAATCTTGGCGTCCAGGAAAACAAAATCTGCCACTGCCTTCACTTCTTCCCCATTTATTTGCCAGGAACTGACACTACTGTTTGCCATGATCATCATATTTTTAACGTTGAGTAACAGGCCTGCTTTTGCACTCTCTTCTTTCACCCTCAAATGTTAATATTTATCCCAGTAATATTAATTCTGGCTTTGGATTCATCCAGCCTGGTCATACTCATGATGTATTCTGCATATAAGTTGAATAAATAAGGTGATGATATACAACCTTGTTGCACACCTTTCCCGATCTTGAATCATTCTGTTGTTCCATGTTTGGTTCTGACCGTGGCTTCTTGGTCCACATACAGATTCTTCAGGAGGCGGATGAGATGATCTGGGACTCCAATGTCTTTAGGAACATGCTACATTTTGTTGTGATCCACACAGTCAAAGTCTTTAGAATAGCCTGTGAAGAAGTAAATATTTTTCTGCAACTCACTTGCTTTCTCTATTATCTATCGGACATTGACAATTTGATCACTTGTACCTTTTCCTCTGTGGAACCTGGCTTGTACATCTGGTAGTTCCCCCGGTCTGTATATTGTTGGGCAAACTGTTGAGGTTATCATTGCTATTAAGATCATTCCTGTATAGATATTCAGTGTATTCCTGACATCTCTTCTTTATCTGATCTTCTTCTAATAAGTCCCTACCAATTTTTGTATTTTGTCATTCCCACTTTTTCCTTGAGAACCCCAATTTTCTTGAAGAGATCTTTTGACTCTCCCATTCTGTTATATTGTTCTGTCTCTTTACATCACTCCTTATACTTAGACACCTAAAAAATAGTTTTTTTTTCCAGTTGGTCCTCTAAAAGGTATCAACTACAACAACCAAGAAGAAAGATATTACATAGTTAAATAGTAATTGAGGTTGAAAAAATAGTTTTAGTCCATCAAATTCAACCTTTTTGGAAAGGAAGGACAAATCTTTCCTTTTTTTTTTTTTTCTCTTTGATCTTTTTTGTTTATTATTATTATTTTTTCTTTTCATTTTTGCTATTCCTACTTTAATATTCTTTAAAACATGCATAAAATTAAACGTACCAAAAAGATATGTGTCGAAAATTGAACTAAAGGTCATCTGGCACCCATCAGTGATACTAATGTTTACTATACTACTTGCTTTTTTATAAGTGTAACACTTGTAGAAAAAAGACTAGGCTACCGTTAATGAAGAAAGAATGAATGATCTATTTAAAATTATAATCTATCAGGTGATCTTATATATTATGGTGTTGTGTTTAAAATAGTTCAACCATGTATTCTTTATTTTTATGTAATGTTTTGAAACTTTGAAATAATAAAGAATTTAAAAAATCAAAAAAAAATCAATTGGTACAATTTATGCATGATTATCTTTGTATATGCAATTATTCTTTCCTATGGATTAATATCTAATTATTTGTTTACTATATTGTCTTTCTCTTCTCTGAACATGTTGTGTCTGCTGCTTTCTCAGGAGGGTCTGTCCTTGTAAACTAGCTAGCTTTCTGTTAGTGCTGTATAAAGCACTTGCAGTTTTAGTTGTCCCATACTCATTGTGCAGATAGAAGCTTACTCTTCAGTCGGAGTCTGAAAATGATTTCACAGTAGCATAATTACAAAGTATAGAGGAGGGGTCTACAGCCTTTTATATTGAAGGACCAATCTATGTCATCCATCCAAGCAAATAGGAAGTAGGACAACTTACTATTAATTACTATTATCTGGCATGTCTTTATAACACTTTATAACACACTATATTCACTGTTATTTTAGAAAAAAATTGAGTAAGGTTTCTACACAATTTGAAATGAAGTAAACAAATCCTAATTTGAATTCACAGTAGTTTTTTTCATTGAGCCAAACATCGCTCCACTGAAAGACGCCATGACTGGATAGGCACACCCAGATAGGTAACCACAGAGCAAGTGTGCATATATATGGGAAGTCCCACATGCATGCGTAGCTATTACTATTGTGCCTTTGTTCTACACATATACTCAACTGGAATGGAATGGTCTTGCTTTGCAAACTGAACAGGTTACATGTATTGTCTTTTTAACTATCGTTGGCAACATACCTAGTTAGAAAAGAAAAAAATAAAAAAAAATAAAGGTGAACATGAATGTTGAGAATAAAGCTCCTGGAACAGAATAAAGTGCTTTGAATGTATACATTTTTTTTTTTTGGGAGGGGGGGGGGGGGGTTGCCCCTGTCAGCCTATGTGCAGCAATATAGCTGTATGAGTCTTAAGTGTCTGCCAATAAGATTGTGCATGCTATCTGCTTGCACAGAATTACTTCCTGTTAGTTATTAATAAGTTTACACATGTTTTACTATATATACATTTTATATATATTTTTCATGAAAATAAAATGTTTAGAATGTTTCAAATATGCTATCTTAAAGGTATATGGAAGTTTCATGGACTATGAATGCATCTGATAGAAGAGGATCTGTAGTGTATGCAAACATTTGTGCATGGGAAAAAAAATCCCAAATATATATATATATATATATATATATATATATATATATATATATATATATATAGTAAATAAAAAGTACATCTGTGTTCACACCTGAATGTCTAAAGCAAGTTAAAAAACCTGCTTCCAGCTCAGAGTTTCGAGAAAAACAGTTATTACTATCCCAAAATAAACAATAAAAAAAAATAAAAAAATCAACCTTTTTAGGTTATGCAGATTAATTGTTAATTGATCCTTCCTAAATGCATAACTTTACATTAATTCGTATTAAATCTCATCTGTCATTTAGTTGCACATTCCACCAATTTATGGAAATCCCTCTGGAGGGAAAGTATTTCTTTTTCTGATTTAATTTCCTTGCACAACTTCATGTCATCAGAATAGAGACAATACTTTCCAGTCCTAGTTCTAAGTCATTAATAAATATGTTAAAAAGGAGAGGACATAATACCTAATTGAACCCTGGAACCCCACTTATCACATTAGTCCAATGTGAGTATGTTCCATTTACAACAAGATATGATCCTTCTACATATATTACCAATAATAGACTAAGGTTTAACTAGGATGTTGAAAGTAAATTTTACAGAAAGTAACATTTAAGTAAAATACCTCTGAGTTGGTGAACAGTCAACATGTAGAAACATTTATTGTGTAATAGTTGCCTTTTCACAACTGGTATTAATGGCCAATCACATCACAAAGAGGAAGCTTAATTAAAGATGCAGTACCAATGTCAAGACAATAAAGGGTATACAACACCTATATTTTTATTGGTGGTTTTCTCCAAACTCATTTATAATTATCTTGTACATGTCAGGTCTCAATGATGACAATATGGACACAAGGTGGATGAGATTGAAGTCAAGCACATTCAGCAGGTGAAAATACGTTTAGACCCCTATAAAGGTGAGTGACAGGTGTAAACATCTACTTGGGGTTGGAAAAAAATATAATAAACAAACAGTACCTTGAAAAGCTTACAAACGTAGACGGCACATAACTGGTGTGTCATCACTATCCCTTTAGTAAAATAGAAAATAATTCTGCAGCTCTTCAAATATTGGGTAAAAAATAATTGCTTGTATGTACTATGTCAAAAGAAGTCTCTTTCTTGAGAGAACAATTGTTAAGATCATGATATATGGCTGATGTTGTCTAGTTGTTCAGCACTTTGAAGGCTTCAACACTTTTCCTAAGTACTTGTTGTCACAACGTACAATGATGATGGAGTATAGAGAATCCTAGTCCTCTTATCTCCTGTAGATTTTAGACCTAAGATTTGGGTGACTCAGACCAATGGACCTTCTTTGTGGATACAAGAGCATAAGTCCCAGCTTTTGGTAGTGTGCCTGGGAGAACCTGGCATGGAGTCAGAAACGATCTCCTATTCCAGCATATGCCCTTGGGTCAATAATACACCTGCACACAAAGTCTTGATGAAAATTATGAACAACTTCTTTATTTTTACACAAGTATTTAAACACCTCACAAAAACAGTACAGGGAGTGGCTACCCCTTGGTCCAACCCTTATCTTCCTCTTGGCCAATGGGGTAATCTCCAGAGTAATTTGATTACCTCTAGCCAATGGACTAGAGGTAAGCTCTGGGAACTTCCAGACCCCTCCCCTGGGCCGCCCACTAGGTGTGGCTAACAGAGTCATTTGCTGCCTGGCTCTCAAGGGAGAAACATCTCCCTGTCCTCTGGACTTTGCCCTGACTCTCTGAGTGAGAATACCTGTAGACCCCCTGGGGTTATGGTGCCTCAATGTCTGTATAGACCCCATTGTTCCTGACTTAAGTATGTGTACTTAAAGGATTAACCTTGGTGGCCAGCTGGGGTCCTTCTTCTGTTGCAAGATGTATGTGGCAATGTATCCAGCATGACTACCCCATACTATCATATACATATGTGTACATATTCCACACACTGTCAGTCTATTTAAGTACAAGCGTAAAAGCGCACCCCACATAAAACCACCTAATGTCCTCATAGTATATGGGATTGGGGCAGGGTTTCCACATCAATCCATCTCATGCATTATGATGACTTTTATTGATGGTGATGGGAACCCTGCTCATTTCCTTAGACAATAATCATAATAATATAACAGTATAACCGTATAACAGTATAACAGGGTGTCTGGGAGCCCCAAACCTTTTGTTCCTCCCCATGGCAACAGCATGTGGAAGACCACCCAGCCCAAAATGGCCACCGCTGCCAGTCACAAAATGGCCCCAGCATAGTTCACACCCAAATCCAATATGGCCACTGGCTGATTCATGACACTTGTTATGGAGGAAATTGTCAGAACCATCAAAAATACTCAGATATTCAAGTAGGTAAGTAGGTGTCCTGCTGGGACTACTAAATACATCAAAAAACGGATAAATTATCATCTTCAATATGATTTTGCAAATACATTTATTCAGAAGTATTTTAAGTTAAGCTTGTAAATCACAATGTAATGTGTTTGTATTAATGAGTCTGTATTATTTGTTTTTGTCCATAGTTAAAGATTGTTTTTTTATGTTAATATGATATAAAGCCTCCTAGTATCTCCACATATATATAAAATATATACTTTCAACACTAACACATATATT
This sequence comes from Discoglossus pictus, assembly GCA_027410445.1. Lineage (NCBI taxonomy): Eukaryota > Metazoa > Chordata > Amphibia > Anura > Alytidae > Discoglossus > Discoglossus pictus. Next base: position 98,928,762 of record CM050170.1, on the reverse strand, counting down.
GCACCATTAAAAGAAAGATTTGTTTTTGCTTTTTTATATTCTATTTCTTATTAGACAAAAAGAGTCAGAGACGCTCATCTGAGAACAAGCAGCCCCTAAGCTGGTTTTCTCTATATGTCTGGTTACCTACGCAGAGAGCAGCCTCTTTTATCTCATGTGTGCCTTCACAGGGAGAAATATCCTGTAGTATATCAGTCTGGCCAGTCCAGAAATACCAGGCAATTCTACCCTGAACAGGAGAACCAGCAAACCCCAGGTGTATGTTTCGGCCTTTCTTAGGCCTTGTCAGTGTGTTGCAGCTGTAACTCCCTAAGGCACAGTGAGCAAGGCGTCATCTGGAGTCCCGTATCACTCGTTGGGTGAGAAAAACGAAGCAAAAAAAACAGAGGCGCTTATGTTTAGTTTTTCTCACACTAAAGGTGATAGGGTGGCCCACTACTCTGGACCAATCCGAAGGCAGGAAGGGCAAGATGTGGGCTAAGAGCAGGAGGCAGAATTGGTTGCATCTGTTCCCATAATAGCCATCCTACTAAGTAAACCTTACATTTGGGAATGATTGGAGCAGTCAGGAGGAGGAAAATATTACTGGAAATGGAAGATCTCTAGTGCACAGTAACTTTCAAGAACATGTAGAAGCTTTTATAATAAGAATAACGTTTTTTTTATTAACCCATTAAATATATATATATATATATATATATATATATATATATATATATCAGAATCCCTTTAATAGAGTCAAAGCAGATATGTTGAATACACATCTATAAATCTATTTAATGTATGTATCAGGTCTCTGTGATGAAAATCTAGACACTGTATCCGTTACTAAATAAGAAAGAGATGAAAAGGATATTATACAGGTGACAATCCATTCAAAGCTCTGTGTAGGTGAGTGATTACTATGGTAATTCTACCCTGTATATATACGCATGTACAGTGGATATAAAAAGTCTTCACACCCCTGTTAAAATGTCAGGTTTCTGTGCTGTAAAAAAATGAGACAACGATAAATAATTTCAGAACTTTTTCCACCTTTAATGTGACCTAAAAACTGTACAACTCAATTGAAAAACAAACTGAAATCTTTTAGGTAGAGGGAAGAAAAAATATAAAAATAAAATAATATGGTTGCATAAGTATGCACACCCTTAAACTAATACTTTGTTGAAGCACCTTTTGACTTGGCAAGATTTGCCCACTCTTCTTTGCAAAAACACTCCAACTCTGTCAGATTGCGAGGACATCTCCTGTGCACAGCCCTCTTCAGATCACCCCACAGATTTTTAATCGGATTCAGGTCTCGGCTCTGGCTGGGCCATTCCAAAACTTTAATCTTCTTCTGGTGAAGACATTCCTTTGTTGATTTTGATGTATGCTTTGGGTCGTTGTCATGCTGAAAGATGAAGTTCCTCTTCATGTTCAGCTTTCTAGCAGAAGCCTGAAGGTTTTGTGCCAATATTGACTGGTATTTGGAACTGTTCATAATTCCCTCTATCCTAACTAAGGCCCCAGTTCCAGCTGAAGAAAAACAGCCCCAAAGCATGATGCTGCCACCACCATGCTTCACTGTGGGTTTGGTGTTCTTTTGGTGATGTGCAGTGTTGTTTTTGTGCCAAACATATCTTTTGGAATTATGGCCAAAAAGTTCAACCTTGGTTTCATCAGACCATAACACCTTTTCCCACATGCTTTTGGGAGACTTCAGATGTGTTTTTGCAAAATGTAGCCTGGCTTGGATGTTTTTCTTCGTAAGAAAAGGCTTTCATCTTGCCACTCTACCCCTTGCCAGATATTCCTGCAGCTCCTTTAATGTTGCTGTTGGCCTCTTGGTAGCCTCCCAGACCAGTTTTCTTCTTGCCTTTTCATAAATTTTGGAGGGAGCTCCAGTTCTTGGTAATGTCACTGTTGTGCCATATTTTCTCCACTTGATGATGACTGTCTTCACTGTGCTCCATGGTTTATCTAATGCCTTGGAAATTCTTTTGTACCCTTCTCCTGACTGATACCTTTTAACAATGAGATCCCTCTGATGCTTTGGAAGCTCTCTGTGGACCATGGCTTTTGCTGTGGGATGCGACTAAGAAAATTGCAGGAAAGACCAACTAGAGCTGAACTTTATTTGGGGTTAATCAGAGGCACTTTAAATGATGGCAGGTGTATGTTGACTCCTATTTAACACGATTTGGAATGTGATTGCTTAATTCTGAACACAGCTACATCCCCAGTTATAAGAGGCTGTGCAGACTTATGCAACCACATTATTTTTATTTTTTATTTTTATTCCCTCACCTAAAATATTTGAGTTTGCTTTTCAATTGAGTTGTACAGTTTATAGGTCACATTAAAGGTGGAAATAGTTCTTTTTTTTTTTTTTTTTTTAATTCTTATTTTTTTTTTTTCAATGCAAATCAGAAATGTACAGAATACGTCAAGAGTGTAACATATATAAACATGTCCATACATTAATAAATAACTTTTCTTTTTATCACGAAACAGTTTAATTAAATATCCCATAAGAAGTGAGAATAACATTTGAATCTTTGGGTACTGGGAATGGTATTGGAGTTATCACAGCTATTCTAATTAAGTTATTTTCCTTTCCTTTACTTCCACATAGTTTACAAGTATAGTCCCAAAGTCAATCCTCGGAGAGTTAACTTTTTTACAAAAACAAATACTATCTCCAATTATCTAGTTCTGAGTTAAAAGAGTGTGATGAGTTCTCCACCCTTCCTGTTATTCAACAAAGAATTTACATATGCCTTCTGTCTTTCTCAGGCTCACCTCACCTTGGGCCTCTAATTTTCCAGATGTCCCAACAGGAGGCCCACCGTTTGTATCTCGCGTCAAATTCCGCTGAGAAGTGACTCATGGTTTGGATATGGTCAATTTTCTGTAGTACTTCTCTAAATGTAGGGGTAGTGTGTTTCCAGTGCTTAGCTATAATGCATCTGGATGCCAGGAATATTTGGTTGGTTAGGAATTGCTCGCTTTTTGTTAGTTCCTTGTTCGGGAGTCCTAATAGTGCTTCTTCTGGTTTTTGTTGTATAGTTTTCCCCCATAACTTCTCTAGCGTATTATATGTTGCCTGCCAAATGTGCCTAATTTTGGGACATTCCCAAAGCATGTGGGTTAATGAACCAGTGTGTCCACATCCACGAAAACATTTGTCGGAGTGTGTTCTGTTTGAATGATGAAGTCTCGTTGGTGTGAGGTACCATCTCATGGCTGTTTTTAATGCGTTCTCTTTCAAGGTGATGTTTAAAGAAGACATGTTGGCCTGTTTGATAACCTGATTCCATTGTTTGTCATCTAATGTGATGTGTAAGTCTGATTCCCAAGTTTCCTGATAGTGTGGCTTGTCTGCACTAGACAGTTCAGATTTTTATATATCACTGAAATGTTGCCCTTGCCTCCGGGGTTGTTAATGCAACAGTGTTCATATATTAATTTTCTGTTCTGGCTATTTGATTTTGTAGTCTGAAACAACGTCTGTTTAATTATCATAAGATTAATCCATTCGTTGCTGGGTATTTGATTTAGTGTGTCTCCTTGAGCCCGAGTCCATGTGTCTGCAACTATAGTCAGTTTTTTTTGTATCCACCATTTCATTTGGGAGCTTTTGTTTGTGTGGTCCACCTTTTGTGATTGCCACAGAGGGGTTAGGCCCGAGCCTATATTTAGCATGGGGGATTTTTTATTTATTTCCTTCCAAGTTTTCAGTGAATTGCGGATACAGCTTGTAAGATTGAGAGTTTTCAAATCTGTGTGCAGGCTTAGCCACAAAGCATGTGATAATGTTATGTGATTATTTTCTAAAATTTGTTTTTCTATCTCGACCCATGTTGGGATGGCTTCTTTTTTGTACCAGCTGGTCAATTGTGCCAGTCTTGTGGCTTTGTAATAATTAACCAGGTTTGGAAAGGCTAAACCTCCTTTTTGTGTGGGTGCGTGCATCGTATTTCTATTAATTCTTGGTTTCTTGTGATTCCAGGTGAATTTGAGGAGAGTTTTTTGTAGTGATTTTATGGCTGGTAAGTTAATTGGCATTGGAATGGCCCTAAATAAGTATAAAATTTTCGGGATAACATTCATTCTGATCGCGTTTATTTTACCAATCCAAGATATATTGAAAGAGGACCATTTCTCTATGTCTTGTTTGATTTTGCTGATAATTTGGGGAAAATTTGCTTCATATATTTGCTCCGTCGAGCCTGGGATATTAATTCCCAGATAAGTCAGGTATTTTTGGGCCCATTTCATGGAAAACTTATTATCCACATTTTCTACCACTTTTATGGGGAGATTGATGTTGAGTGCCTGACTTTTAGCCGTGTTGATTTTAAAGCCTGAGATGGTGCCAAATTTTGTGAGCAATTGGAGTAAGTTGGGAAGGCTAGTTATTGGTTCTGTCAGTGAGAGCAAAATATCATCTGCGAAGAGATTGATTTTGTACGCCTTAGGTCCTACCTTTATACCTTTTATGTCTGGGCAGGTTCTGGTTGCAGTCGCCAGGGGTTCCAGGCATAGAGCAAATAATAGAGGGGAGTGCGGGCAGCCCTGTCTAGTTCCTCTGGTGATTTTGAATTTTTGAGACCTAAAACCCTGATATGTTATAGATGCCTCTGGGTTCGCGTATAGGGCCTGTATACCTCTTATGAAGGTTTTTCCTAGACCTATTCTGGTCAGCACTTCCCACATAAAAGTCCAATCTATTCTGTCGAATGCTTTTTCTGCGTCAAGTGATAGTAGCATTGAGTGTATGTTGTTCCTTTTAGCTACTTCTATTAGATTCAGCACCCTCCTAGTGTTATCTGGGGCTTCTCTGCCTGTAATAAATCCTACCTGATCTGGGTGGACAACCTTGGGTAATAACGGGGCTAGTCTGTTCGCTAAAATCTTTGAGTATAATTTAATGTCTGTGTTAATTAGTGAAATTGGCCTGTAGCTTCCACATTGGGCTGGGTCTTTACCCTCTTTAGGGATTACAATAATTTTTGCCTCCAAGAATTCCAGTTTTATAGGGGGACCTTTTTAAAAATTCATTAAATAACTCGTGTAAATATGGGAGTAGTTGTTGTGAGCATTGTTTGTAGTAAAAGTTTGTAAACCCGTCTGGGCCGGGTGCCCCATGTGATTTAGTTGTCTTATTCGCCTCCTTAATTTCCTCTAGCGTTATGGGTCTAGCCAATTCTTCAGCTTGGGTTTTCTTAATTTGTGGGAGTTCTGTTGAGTTTAAGAAGCTATTTGTTTGTGAGTTGTGGGCTTTGGACCCTGAATGTGGAGGGGCTGAGTAAAGCTCCTCGTAGAAGTGTCGAAATGTTTCCGCTATCTCGTTCGGTTTAAAGACCAGTTTGTTATTTTTGTTACTTATCTTAGGGATGAAGGAATTTGCCCTTTGTGTTTTTAGTTTTTTAGCTAACATAGTGTCAGGTTTGTTGGCGCTTCTGAACATTGTTGCTTGCGAGCGTTGGAGAATGCTCACCATTTTTTTCCTAAGAATTGAGTTTAGTTTTTGCTTTTGGGTCAAAATTTCATTATAGATTTTTGGGTCATGTTTTCTCGTGAATTGCGCCTGTAGGTCCGCGATTCTAGACTTAATAATGTTCATTTGTGCTTGATCTAGTTTTTTCGTCGTTGCTCCTATTTGAATGCAAACTCCTCTAATGACTGCTTTATGGGCTGCCCACACTCCCCCCCCTGCTTACCTCGCCCCCATTATTGACTGCAAAGTAGTCATCTATCGCTTTGGTAATTTTATCCTTAGATCTGATGTCATTGAGTAGGTGTGGGTTTAGGGTCCATGACGGGGACTGCCCCGATGGGATGATGCCGTTTAATGAGATCTGGACCAAGTCATGGTCCGACCACGCAATGGGGTGTATATTTGCGTCAATTAGGTTGTGGGCTAGTCGCTGTTGAATCAGCACGTGGTCGATCCGTGAGTGGGATTGGTGTCTAGAGGAGAAGAAGGTGTATGACCTATCTGATGGATATATTGCTCTCCATGTATCTATCAGACCGTGGGATTTTAGCATGTGTTTGAGTGTTTTGGTAGCTGCTGGCGTAGTGTGGGCAGAAGATTTGGAAGATCGGTCCCTATCTGGGTCTAGTACGGTGTTCATGTCCCCCCCTATTACTAGAGTGGATGGACCCCATCCTGTCATCATTTGTGATATTTTATCGAAGAATTGCGATTGGTCGGTATTTGGAGCATAAAGGTTAAGGAAGGTTATCTTTTGTTCTTGAATGGTCCCGTGAATTGCAATAAATCTCCCTTCTGGGTCTGATTGAGTTCTGGAGTGGCAAAAATTTAATCTATTGTGAACTAAGATTGTCACTCCTTTTTTCTTCTCCTTAGCTGTAGCATGGTAAGATTGTCTGTAAGTTTTCCCCCAGTATCTGGGGATAGCTAATTTTTTAAAGTGTGTTTCCTGGATCATGACTATGTCCCCCCTAAGTTTTTGATATTCTTTTATAGCTATCCCTCTTTTAACGGGTTCATTAAGGCCTTGGGTATTGTGTGAGATGATGTTAAGATTCATAGTGTGTCCTACCTTTAGGCTCTTTGTACCTTGTGGGAGGTGAGTCGTTGCGGAACAATGTTTTGATGTTTTTGTTGAGACTGTCCGATAGGCCCCCTGTTGGGATTACGTAGAGTACACCTGGAAGTTAGTTCTATTAGGGTAGACAAGAAGGTAGAAGTCGATGTTAAAACAAGCACAAAAATATCAATAAGCCAAAGGCGACTCTATGATTGTTCTTTACCTTGCTGTGTTGATAAGGGTTTTGGAATGATTAAGTTTATAAATTGACAGTGTCACTGAGAAATAGGTAGTTTCACTGGGATGTAAAAGTTCAGTTATTTTAAGTATTTGTGGAGATAGTAGTAATAAAACTTACTAGAGGGTAGCCTTCGCTATCCTCCTTAACTTGTTTGGTGAGTCCACACGTGTCTTTATACGACACTGCGTGGAATCGCCTGTTTTTTTCCTTTTTAAACTAAAACAAATTGCCCTTAGGGGGCTTTTTAGGAAGGCTATAATTTTTTAAAGTGAAAAGTGGTCTTACATATGTCTAAGACATTTACCTGCTCCGAGGGTTTTCTGGAAGTAGTCTATTAAGAGGCCCAAGGAAGCAGTACAAACCAGGGAATTGACTCAGTAGTGCCCCAGCTAACTCATCTTTTTTAGAGCTAATGTGGACTATTATGTACTTGTTTAGTTGCCAACCATTGAGTCATTTCAGAGAAACTGTGATTTGAATATATCTCTTGTATGTTACAAATGGAGCAATATCTGGTCCGTTGTAGGACTGTGGGCATGTTGTGATGTAGGTAGTTTCTCCTATTGGGATCTGAGATTATCTACTGGAAGAGCATGATAATGTCTTCTACAGAAACAATCCAGAGGGATGTGATGTTAACTGGATCTATGACCCCTTGGCCTGATTTAGTTGGAATAAAGCTTCCCTCGTAAAAACAGTAAAGACCGCACATGGAAAAAAAAAGATAAGGGAGAAAAGACAAAATGATATAACACAAAACATCAATTTGGGTTTAAGAGTTCGACTTGTCTGGACGTGTGACATTTCTCTCCCTGTCACGACGAGTTGACCCTCTTCTTCTCTCTCCTCGATGTCTGTTCTCCATGAGAAGTTCAGGAGCCGTCTGCAGGTGTATGTTCCAAGAAGTCAATAGACTGGTTCCTTCTTCCAGGGACCGGACGGAGAAGAACTTGTTATCTCTTGAGATGGTCAGGCGAAATGGAAAGCCCCAGGAGTATCTCCAGCCCTGAGCAAGGATGCAGTCCAGAAGAGGTTTCATATTTCTCCTTTTAGTAAGCGTTAGCTGTGATAAGTCGGAGAAAATCTGAGGTTGTTGTCCTTCAATTTCAGGTATACCACCCCTGGATGCTTTCATAAACAGCTCCTTTGTGGTGAAATAATGAAATCTTGCCATGATATCTCTAGGTCTGTCCTTCATATTTGGGCGTCCCCCCAGAGCTCTGTGTACACGGTCTAAGGTGTATTGTTCTGATATTAGTTCTGGTAACAGAAATTCACATAGTTCATACATGTATCCTTTCAAGTCCGTCACCGATTCAGGGACGTTGCGTAATCTCACGTTCTGTCTCCTAGATCTGTTTTCTAGGTCCTCTTGAAACAGAAGGTGATTAGCTTGTTCTTCTCTTAATGAAGAAATTTCTGCCTCTAGACGAAGGTGAGATTGTTGTAGGTCTTCGTATTTTCCCTCAAGTATATTTGTCTTAGTGTCTATCTTTTTTATTTCGGACTTTAGCTCTGTGGACACTTTCAGAATTTCTGTTTTAATATCTTCTCTAAATGTACGAATTAGATCTTTCAGGTCTTATATGTCACCTTTGGTGCTCGGTGTGGATTGTTCCATTGTCATTGGACCGGTGGGTCTTGCTGTTGGTGGGAGCGTCTGGGAGGTTGTTATTGTTGTCTTTGGAGGGTAGTAGGCATGGATATTTTTGTTGCTTTTCCTTTTTGCGACTCCAGCCATAATACTTTGTAAGTCACTTTTCACTTTTATCTTTTGTGTGGGCATTTTAGAGAGGTTACATCTTGGGGGAGCTGGACTCCATGTGAATGGTAGAATGCAAGTCTATAGTGAAGATAGTATTTCTCACCTCTATGCACTATTTGAGATGGACACTAGGGGTCACTGGTGTTCTGTGCAATTGTCTTTCAGTAATTCTCCCTTTTGCTTGGGTTGAGTTTTCGTTTTGCTTTTATGCCAGAGTGTATAAGCCTCCCCTTATGGATGGTCCCTTATTTAGGCAGGGGACCTCTCTCCCCCTTGAGTGTAAATTCAACCTCTGGAAGGGGGCAGGTGGTGAGTGTCTTTATGGGAGCTATATGTCTTCCTCTGCACAGAGGGGTATAAAGTTTTGCCCCACCTTTGTCTACTGTTTGGAGGTGTGAATGTCGTCCTCCAGATTGTAGTCAGCACCCCTGTTGCTTCACTTTATGTATGTTCTTTATGTTGTTTTGGGGAGAATTCAGCTATACATACGTTGGGGTCCCAGATGTTAAATAAAAGCGTTGTGTAAGGGCCCTTGTGCTTGTGTTTCTTGAGAGTTATCACTCTCCTGCAGGGGTTTATTAAGTGGGCCTTATTTCTTTTTTCTTTTTCCCCTTATGTAAGTTTGTCCCAGCGTTGTCTTGTAGGTTCCAGGCTCATTAGAAAATGGCCGCCGCTGTATTTTGGCGGGAAATAATCTTGGTGCTGTTAGGATGTGGACGGGACAAAATGGCCACCAATTGTAAGTTCGGGGTATGTTCCACTTCACAATGGGGATATGTGGGTGCCCTTTCGTGGGATCTCGTGTATCCCTGTGTCCAGGGTTCTTTAATGTCTCTTCTAGAAGTAGTATTGCCCCTGTGTTTAAAGTGTGCACTGGGTGGGTGCTAAACTGTATGTTCTTTATTTGTTACCCTTATTTGGGCTTGTATGTCAGCCTCTTATTGTGCCCCTGGGTCTGTGTAGTACATGTGGGGGGGATTCCGGGTTCTGAGGCGAAGTGACTCCTTACCCTGCTGTCGTTTCTTCCCTTTCTCAAGGCCTCCAGGTCTGGCGTGGCGGGAGACTCTGTGTCCTGGTTCTCCACCGCCGGCGGCGTCCGTGTTCACTAAGCGTCCCACGGGAGCCACGTGGAATGGCGCCTGGTAAGATGTCGTTGGTGTATTTAGGCTTACTTGTTTTGGTATTGCCTTGTGGACCCTGCCGCTTGTCCTGGGTCTGCCTTGGCGTTGTGGTGCAGCGATCGCTGCTTCTTGTGTCCTCCGCTGAGATTGGGGTTGTGCTGACTCGGTGTGCCTTTTGGTTAGGGTCTTGTGGACGGATCACCCCTCCGGGGGGAGAGAGGAGACTTCCGGCGCGTCTCAGGCGCCCGTCGGGCCCGTTTCCACAAGGGTGTTAAAGATTGAGTGTGCCACTCCAAAAAAATATCTCCGTGGTCCTTGGGAGTAGGTGGGTCTCTGTGTGGTGGTTTTAAGGTGATTTGGCGTGAATAAACCACTTTATCATTAATAAATTTGGTCGCCTAGACGGAGCTCCTCTGTAGCACGACCGCTCAGCTAGCTTGCTGGACACGCCCCCCACTTTCTAACTATTCTTAATCAATCCTTAACACAATGTCTCCTTGGACCTTCTCCTTCCTCATAATATCCTGTATTTTCATCAAGCTCTAATTCTCAACTTTTCCACATCATTTCTCAAAAACAACCTTCTCTCCTTCCATACTCTCCTCTCCTCTTTTATGCTCCCCAAAGGTGGAAATAGTTCTGAAATGATTTATCTTTGTCTCATTTTTTTACAGCACAGAAACCTGACATTTTAACAGTCTATACTGAACTACTTTCAATGTGATTCACAGTTGTCCTCTCAGATGGGTCACATACTGAGCTCTCAGTAATTTGCTGCACTCCTCTATCACCTCACCCATTTATGAGTGGACGCTACTTGGGGACCTTAACCTCCTTATGTTTCTTATTTAGATGGGTAAATTACTTGTCCATAAACCTGCTATGACACACACTAATTCATTTCTTGCACAGGGAACTTGTAGATATGATTTGATATTATATTTTAAATTATTTATTTGTTTATCGCATCATATACGGTATATTTTTATGTAAAAACAAAAAACTGCTCTTTTAAATGTATGAGTTCCACACCAAGTCAAATAAATCACTTATTCCCTAGATTGTAAGCTCACAGGAGCAGGTCCCTATCATTATTCTTCGACTTAATAGTAAAATTATAGTGAATTAATATAGGTTATATTTACAAGACCCTTTCTGGATTACTACCTTGTCGTGGTGAAGGGGCTTGTGTTCCTCAATAAAGTTGTCAGCTATACCATGTAGGGTCAAAACAAGATGGACAGGTCAAAGCAGGGAGGTCAGACAAATCATGGTCTACTACAGAAGGAGCTGGCAACCCACTCCAGTATCTTTGCCATGAAAACCATATGGATGAACAAAACCAAACACAAGATGTGCCTTTATTGCTGAGGTCCATAGGGTCATGGAGGGTTAAACACGACTGAACTACTAAACAACAACATTTACAAATATTATGTTTAAAAGTATAATGAGAAGTGTCTCTCCTCCTAATGAAATTTCTAAAACATAAATAAAAATAATCAAAGTGGAATAGAGATTATGCCTATAATGCCTAGTTGATTAGACAAAATTAACATTATTATTAATTATAATAATAATAATACATTGAGCTTTCAGTGTTTTATAATGCCTTCTTCAGACTTAGGTACAGCCCAGTTCTCTTTTCCTTATCCTGCAGTGACATCGGTGGGAATTTGCAGAATTGCAGGCATTTACTTCCAATGTTAAATGCCCTTGAAAGTAGACTCTTTTCTAAGTACAATCTACTACGGTCTAAGAACATAATTCAGCAGGGAAAACTTATAAATATAATATTAATCCCAAATAATAAATACATTTCAATGCTTCTGCTGGACACTGGAGGCATATATGATACATACTATGGCCCCCATTCGTAAGTGAGGTTGAAAACTAATTTGCTATTCAATTGGTGTCTTTTTGCGGCCTCAGAAAGGCTTCCGAGTTAGGAGCTGGAAAAAATTGCGATGGTTAAACCCGTAACTTACAGCCTCCCAAGTCTTTGATCTTTCACTTTCACAAGAGTTACGATGGAAAAAATTGCAAATGGCTATTCAATTGCTCAGTTTTCCCAAGCCCGCAAATGTTTTCACACCCGTAAATGGCAAATGAAGTAGAAAATCCTACAAGTGCTAGAGAGGACCCGCAAAGGGCTTAAACACCTATTCGTAGCACAGTAAATGCAAATATAAAAATAATACTGCACTGTAAATAATGAGGCAAGCGATGATAGACATTAGAATTAATTGCACAACGGTTTCAAGATCGCAAATCGACAGGAAATTTAAATTATTATTATTAGCGATCTCGAGTATTAGTTAATGAATACATGTCAGACCACCCATACCGACTAGAACTGTATTGGCATTCATTTTCATAATTGTTTTGCGAGTCTGATAGCATATCGGACACCCGAACCTAATTAGTTGACATGTAACCTCCATGTTTCACTGCCGTAATAATGACAGTCTCATTTTCTATTGGCTGATTCAAAATGGGAGGTTAGGGGCTTGTTGAATTGATCATGAAGTGCTCCAAACCAGTGCATGGTTTACAGTTTTGGCTTGGGGCCTGTAACTTGCGGCCTTGAGCAATTGAATAGCATTGCAAACAGAGACCAACGGGAGCCCGCAACTGCCGGGGCTTGTGTACTTCAATGAAGCTGTGAGTTAAACAATGTAGGGTCACCCAATATGGGCAGGTCATAGCAGAGAGGTGAGATGAATTGCGATCCACTGGAGAAGGAACTGGTAACCCAAGAAAACCATATGGATAAGAACAACCAGAAACATAACAATAGGTTTGCCTGGAGTGCTGCAGTCCCTATGCAGCCCTTACTCTCTTACGTTCTTCCCTGATACACATCCCCAGGCTGCTGAACTGCTCCACACTGCCACCTCTTGTAGCTTTGGGGGAAATGCTCCTTTTTAATCAGGCAAACACTAGTTTCAGGCTGGGGGATGTGTGGCCAAGGAGACACAGGGGGGTTCCAGGGAGGTGGGTTGGGCAGGGGTGGGGGGCTCTGGAGGCCCTTACACTACAAAAAAAAATGAGATGCAAAAAACAAAAAAACTAATTACACAGCTCCTGGCTCCCGAGAGGAGGGCCCTGGTGAACTGTACCACCTGCAATACTGGTAGAACCGCCCCTGATTAGATGGATTGATAAGTATAATAAAATATGAGCAGAATAAGCTTTGCAAGGATTTGATGATGGAGAATTACCAGATCCTCAGATCTCAGGTAAGAATTACTAATTAAAATGACATAATTATAGGATATTGTCACTGAAAAATAAATATGCTTCATGATTTCCTGATAATGACATTAATATAGAGTAACACACTGTAGCTTTGTATTTCTTTCTGTAGCTTTTGTGGCCATGATGCTTGTGTTTGTTACATGTCTTCAGATGTTTGTGGTATAGTACTGTCAAGAAAAAGCTGAATGATTGGGTTCTTCCTGTTTACTGAGCCAACTAAAGAGCTTTAGAAATGACAGTTTCCTTAAAATTTTCGCTTGAAGAGACTTCTAAGCCTATTATCTTATTTATAGATAACTTTTTTGTAGCTCATTAAAATATCTCAGTCATCTGTAGAAAAATTACAGTGTAAGGTAACTATCATTGAGTAGCTTACATATATAAGTACTTATATAGGGTGTGTCAATGTAAAGCCATCAGTTGTGTTAACAATTGAACGAGAAGAAGAGCCGTATGTGAGAATCCACAAGATGGAGGAGGAGGATCTTCATCTACATCCCAGCAGCCGTGAGTAATAAACACGTACTGATAACATTCAGTAGTGGGGTAGAGGTTTGATGGCGACTCACACTACACGAAGACTCAGGTCAGGATATTTATCTCAGTCATAAATCCTTGGTGTGGTGTGTTGTCTATTGTTGGTCTGATTGAACCATAAATATGTTTTGTAGAAAACTTCCACTCTTGATGAGACTGTCTGAGGTGGTATGTTCTGGTTGGTCATGATATCGGATGATATGGATGGCGTGTTATGTCTGGTTTATAGATAGTAGATAGGAAAACAATTATATATCAGGTTTCCCATTGAAGCGGCACAGGAGAAGTCCAAATATAGTAATGACAATTACAATATTTACCTTTCAGTTAGCCTTACTTATCCACCCACTAACGACAGTTGTTAACATAGTGGAGGTTCCCGATTATAGCATAATTATAAATTATAGGCAATAACAATTACAGACATTTTTCAGGAGAATCTGTTTGACTCCCTGATTCAGATCTCATGTAGTACCAAAAGAAGATCTGGGGTTTCTCCAATTCCCATTTTTAGAGTTTGGCTTTAGATCAATGTTTAGCCAAAAGACAGAACAGCGACTTGATACAGTTTCCAGTTACTCTAGGTGTTTTAAAACCAAATCCAATGGAGCTTCTGAATAATAGGTGAAAATGGAGACTTAATAATATTGAATGTTATATGTTCTTGATGTACATATCTAGTAATTATACAGACAGATCACAACTCCTGTTCCCAATTGGTTTAGCGTCAAGTGCTTGGATATGGCAAGGAGTTTCTGTAGAAACCATTGGTAGATCAGAAAGTGTCCCTTTCTTTCCTGTAATGTTTGCATTGTGTATTATACACACTTTCAGAGACCTCTCTCTAGAATTCCCTTTAAACTTGACAATCCAAGCGTGTAGTCTACATGTACAGCATGCATCATGGCGTCACAGTTTCTTCCTAGCAAGTGAAAGCTGAAGAAACAGAAATGAAATATGAACAAAGAGGAGTGACTGGAAATGTTTATACAAGATAGAAATTTCTCTCTCTCTTCTCTGTGTGGAGGGAGGGGTATGTATGTATCTTTATATTTAGTTTGTTTTTATGTGTATTTATATATTGTAGTGAGAGGAGGCTTTATCTGGACTTTTATTCAGGATCAATATATTTTTAATCAGTCGTTCGCAAACCCATCCTTAAGACCCACGAGACAGGCCACAATTAGGTTAAACACTGTGTGAACAAGGCAACTAGTATTCAACAGGCTCTGGAGCCTCAAATGGCTTCACAGTGTTTGACCTAAATCATGGTCTGTCTGGGGCGTCTTTAGAAGGGGATTGCGAACCATTGTTCTAAATGGTTTCTTGGTTTTACACTATATATATATATTATAAACATTATCATATATGTGATATTGTATCACTAATTCTATCTCTGTATTATTTATCTTAATACGGAGCAAATTTACCAAAAAAATAGTTGGTATCCTTTAGGTAAACGGTATCTCCAAAATCATATTTATATGTATATGCTTTCAAATGTTAACTTCTGGAGTGGCATTGGGGAAATTGCAGGAGGCCAATCTGATGCCATAGCATCCTAATAGATGGTTAAGAAAAAGTCCTGTGTATTTTGAAGTAAAACTGGTCCATCTTTCCCTTTTCTTGTAGATTTTAAGTTAGCACCTGGCAAATATCCCCAAGGATAAGAAGATGACAGAGGGGATCCTGAATGGAAATCATCAACTTGAAGATTTGAGAGGTAACTGCTAAATGTCAGGGACGATTTATAAGTAGGTGAAGTATCCTCCTGCTTAGTTGAGCTTCTCTGAGGGGATCATTAAACTTTAATAAACATATTTAGCTATTTATTTTAAATATAGCTGTCCAGAGTCAGTACAGTATTTTACAATAGCAATTGGGCTGGTGATGACCTCATGAAAGTGAGAATTGCGTCCACCAATAAGGACACAAATTAGTAAATGTAGAGCCTTGAATTTCTTCTGTTTAGTATTTCCATTTCTTTATTATGGCAGAATGTGTTGATCTTACTATATTCTGGGAGTGATGAGATTCAACGTGACATTTAGCAGTTACTGATTTCATAGTCTCTAAACATCTCCCTGAAATTGTCCTCAAAGTTGCTGACTATCAGCCCCATTAAATTGCTACGATTTTATGAATCGTAGCTCGTAACATAGTTCACAGGACTTAAGGATATTCAATTAGCCTCTTAAAGCAACCCGCAGACGACTTAAGACAAAGCAGGGTTAAGACACAGCAAGGCCTTAAAAAGCTTACGGGGTGAGCAATGTTGAACTTTGCAGCCGTAAATCTTTGATCTGTCAAGCACGTAACCGCTACAATTCCAATCATGCTATTAAATTGCAACAAAGTCACTCGCGAGCAAGTCCGTAACACACAAATGAAGCCCAAAGCCCAACAAGTGGAGGTAAAGTCGAATAAGTATCACTTTAACTGTAAATAAAAACACACTACTGTACCAATATTAAAAGTTAAAGTGATGTTAGGTCTTAGAATGAATAGCACAACATTTTCAAGCCGGCAAATTAGCCCAAAAAATACTTTATTTCATGTAAAAAAACAAAAATTGTATATCGATCCCGGCAATCAATGTGTTAATACATATACTGTAACTCGCATGTTAATAGAATATCATATTTATGGCTTTAATAATGCATTATTCTGATGTGGGTCCGATCTCAATTCGTAATTGTAGCCCTTAGGACTTTGAAATCTAACCTCCCCTTTTTCAGTGACATAATAATGATGAGCTCTTTTACCATTGGCTCCATCTAAACCCGTAATTACAGGTTTGACTAATTGATCCTCTGCAGGGCCGCAAATACAACGTTCAATGAATGTTTGCGTCTTCAGCTCGTAACTTGCAGCCCCTTCTAATTTAATAGCACCAGAAATCCGCATCTCGTCAAGCTTGCAGCCGTTGCGGGTCTCACGTTGCACTTACAGGGCTGGAATTGAATGTGCCTGTTGGTTGGTTGTATATAACTCACTGAGCCCTACTGACCCTCCATGATGTCCATCTTGTGTTGTCCTACACCAAGCTTCAGTGCTGTGTGATTGGCTGGCCTGTGCATCATAAGTTAAATGATTATTGTGGTAAACTACCTCCCCACAAGGTACCAACTTCACACTGATGAGAGCCATTTAAGCTTGAAACTCTTGATTTGGGTAGGTGTCCTGGCTTGTGTAGAATCTATCCTGGACTTTTCTTAAATCTGTGTAATACAGCGGGTATTTCCTAAATCGGAGCCATGTTTACAATGTATTCAAAAGTGAAGCCTTTGTGGGCTTATTTTTTCGTCCCTGCCTGGGTTCGGAAATGCAGTGAAATAGTGGATTTCTTGGAATTCTGAAAAGGAAATAGGTTAATTAACTTATTTTAGACATTCAAATGTACTATTTAACTACTATATATATATTCTAGCGACTTGCCCGTCAAAAATGATGGCGGGCCTCGCAATGAGCTTTGCCACTCATTGCATGCCTCGGCCAACCCACAACTTTCGTACCAGCAATTTTGTTGCTCATCGCAAGCTCCCCACTTTATTACCCCTGTGTCTTTTTCCCCCCTCTCCCTCCCCTGTGTTTTTCCCCCCCCTCTCCCTCCCCTGTGTCTGTTCCCCCCTCTCCCTTCCCTGTGTCTGTTCCCCCTGTCTCCCTCCAGTGTCTCTTTGCCCCCTTCCCTGGGTTTTTTCCCCTTATCTCTCTATATATGTGTTATGGTTGCTCAGACTTACAAATGTGTCCAATTCTCGGTGACCGTATGAACTGCAAGAGGCAGGTTGCCAGTTCCTTCTCCAGTGGACAGCGATATGTCTGACTTCTCTATTACCTGCCTAACTTGAGTGCTCCTACTTGGTATAGCTCAAAGCTTCACTAAGAGATCCTGAGATTCAGAAGGGGAGATATAATTCCTTTCCCTAGCCCTATTGTTCCGTTGGAAGCTCTGGCCAATCATTTGGTGTTATCATTGCTGAGGAAATTGGCCAAACTGGATCTTGTGGTTCTAAGGGATTTATTTATACATCGATAATAACTTTAAAAATATATTTGTGAAAACAATATATATATTGTGATGGTCGGCCTCCTAGAGGTCATTGTGGAGGCGCAGTGGAGTGCAGAACAGCAAGGAGAGAGTTAACCCTGGCTGTAAAAGCAACACAGATAGGCATGGGTGTGGTCTCTCCATTAGGGCTGTCTGTGAGACAGACAGTGGAGCTGCTTGCAGAGAGGTGCCTGGGAGATACAGGCCCAAGTGAAGAAAGGCCTGAGCTGAATATTGTTAGCAGAGGCAGATGCTCACTATATGAAAGCCTGGAAAGGTTGCAGTCCATAATGAGACCCCAGAAAGGTGATTACCCAGGAGGGGAACGGCTGCAAGATTGAGAGACACTGAGAAGAGTGTCCAGCATGACCAGAGAGGTTAAAGAGACACAGCTCCTCTGCAGATGGATTGCAGACCCTGAAGGGAGTGGACTCTAAAACAGGCAAGTGTGCCGGCCTGTGTTTTGGACTGTTTTATGCATTACAGTAGAGCAGTGAGGGAACTGCAGATAAAAGTGTAGGTAGTGCTTCAAGGAAAAGCTGGGATTTATTTTCTGTTATGCTGACAAATAAACAGCTAAATCTGTTAAACCATACAAAAGGCTCCAGAGTACTCCATTGTGGTGCTGAAAAACAAGGCACGGATCCTGAGCGTGACAGTGAATCTGTCACAATATATATATATATATATATATATATATATATATATATATATATATATATAATTTTATACACACATGCATTTAATTCTGTACAGTACAAACATTGCACATAAATGCACTGTACACATATGCTAATATTGTGCTGAATATACTGTACACAGACATACATATAAATAGAATCATGAAATATTATGAAGTAAATGTATGTGGGTGTCTACTGGGAGAACCATGCTAGGTGGTCCCTTAGATTTATTAAGGGTCATTTACCTTGCAGTAGTTGCTCTGGAGCATGTAATAGAGGAAGTTTGTTAGCAGGTAAAAATCCAGGTGCAGGCTTAAAAATCAGCGTAGCAGCAGAGTGACAGGCTGTGTTTGATTGGTGTGTTTACTCCCTGTGGTCATTCCCCTCTGTTCCCTCCCCACAGACTTTGAGAAGGTGTGTGTGACACAGCCAATGGAGTGCCACAACTATATGTCTCAGAGCAGCGTGTCTGGAAGCGGAGCTGCTGCAGCACGGAGGAGAGAGAGAGAGACGAACGAACAAACTTCTCTGATCTGGGTAATGCTGCTGCTTTCACAAGCAGAATCTCTATCTCACCTTACATGTGTAATGGAGAAATCACTGCTCTGATCTGAGAAACGCAGCACAATTTTCACAAACACAGAAGGGACTAAACTACACAGAGGAAATACAGCCTCTATGCAAGATGTCACAGATGTGGTTGACACACACACCCTGTCAGTCAAATCATTCCCATTCAGTTCTGTGGACACACCCCTGCAATCTGATTGGAGGACTTTACTTAGGGGGAAAAACAAGACACTGTCTGAGCTGCCAAGTCTGGAGAAAGCAGTCTCAAAGAGGTAAACACACAGAAAACATATATTTTTTCAGATGGCATATCTTTGTGAAAAAGTCACGTATTTAAAAAAATATTTCTAATTGTCTTCATGAGATCTTTCCACTGGTATCCTACAAATTGTGCTGAAGTAACCGACCCTCTGCATCATGGGCTGTGAAGCAGATGATTGAAGGCTGCAATAACTATTTCCTATGGCCATCCTATCTGAAACCTATAATAGCTTAGTCAATCTAGCCCTATATTAGGTTTTATTCCTATACTATACCTTGTGTGTGTCTTTCTTCTCTCATGGTAATTAGGCATGAAGTAAAAAATGAGGGAGGGAAAAGGAAGGTGCTAACAGAGGGTTGTTTGCACTGCACACACAATGGAGTAACAGTGGTAGAGGTACCAAAATATGTCACAATGGCTTGTGATTTTCTGCCTAGGACCTCCAGAAATATATATCGGGCCCTGGAGGCTAGGGATATATGTAGTGAGAGCTAGGTGAGATTGGCGATTGAGGGATGAGCAATGAGTTTATAGGTGATCAAAATCCTTAGGGTTAAGACTTGTTGGTATTGATAAATTAATATGGTATTGTGGGGTGAGAAATAGAATTCAGGAGGCGTGGCTAGATAAATTCACAGAATAATCCAGGGGTGAGGCATTCCAAAATAGTATAAAACAAGAATTACTGCTTATGTTAAAATATTCAGCATTTCCCCATTTACCGGACACTCTTTAATACCCAGGAATAGATTGAATATAAATATACTTCCCCCTTATACTCATTACCCGAAACACAGTTTCTCCCAAAATACTATACATATAACGTAAAACAATGGGAACAAGACAGATTTCAGATTCCTCCTTATTCACAACCCACCCCACAATTTTATATACTGACCCAGCAAATTTCACTTTTTTTCATTATCTTTCTAATTCTTAATGATTCAAGCAACCATCCCCTTTAATAAAAGCTCCACACACTTTCTGTTCTCTCATGATTTAAGAGGCCACCAGAGGTCATGCTTGCTCATTTCTTTCTTTCTCCACCTACCTCTTTCTCTCTTATTTTATTTACTTATCTGTCACATCTTTAATTCCATTCATACTTTAAATGTTTTATTGTTAAATGTTATTATGTTGCCAAAAAATAATAAAAAACAAAAGAGAGACGCAAAATAACTGTTGGACTTTTTATACTTTATTGTCTTTTTTTATATATAAACACAGGTTAAACAAACTAGACTGTTCAAACGTATTGTGTGCTCCATACTGTAACCAGATATATTATTTGTGTAGATGACTTATGTGTCATCATTATATCACATAAATATCCTGCCATAAAAACACCAAAGTGAGACATAGACAAGTTGAGAAAACAGAAAAAAGCACAAAAAGAGTAGAGGAGCTAGATCAAGGGAAGAGTAGAGACAGATGTATAGACCAAGGGTAGATAAAAGGGGTAGAACAATAGATAGAGTAGAAACATGCAACCCATCAATCTTGGATCTTTCTTCACTGCACCATATATGGTGTATCTACTATTTGTGCTATTCACACTACTCGTGAGCTATAGTCTGGCTTTTGGTCTGCCTTCTGATACTTCTACCATTGGACATGATTTCTACTTACTTTTTGTTGAATTTAAGTTAGTACCTGCACTGTATGAAAGTGGTAATAAGGAGTCCAAAGTTCTTAAAGAGAAAGGGTAGCTCAAATACCTACTGCAAAGCCCATACACTGCTGTGATCTTCTGTTACAGAACCCTGCACATATGAAGGGCAAGTTTTTATGATCATTGAGACCTGAGCACTGATTGAAACTGAAAATGTACTACATTTAGGAAATGCAAATGGTATTTCTTCTGTGTGAGATTATAATCACTGAGGCGTGACGCATGGGTGAAACATTTCCTACATTCAGAACTTGCAAATAATTTTTGATCATGTGTGAGTTTTCTTAATTGAATTGTGATTTTGGACATGACTGAATTATTTCTCAAACTCAGAAGATACAAATGAACTTTCTCATGTATGAGTTTTTTTATGATGGCTGAGATGTGAGGCCCAGATAAAACATTTCCCACAGGTAGAACATACAAATGGTCTTTCTCCTGTGTGAGTCCTCTTATGATCATTGAGATTTCTGGCTTGGCTGAAACACTTCCCACATTCAGAACATGCAAATGGTTTTTCTCCTGTGTGGGTTCTTTTATGATGATTGAGATGTGATGAACGGATGAAAGATTTACCGCATTCAGAACATGCAAATTGTTTTACTCCTGTGTGAGATTTCTTGTGTGCATTGAGATTTGAGATGTGACTGAAAGATTTTCCACAGTTAGAGCATACAAATGGTCTTTCTCCTGTATGAGTTCTCTTATGAACCTTGAGAGCGGAGGCCTGGCTGAAACATTTCCCACAGTCAGAACATGCAAATGGCCTTTCCCCTGTGTGTGTTTTCTTATGATCATTAAGGTGTGATATTCGCCTGAAACATTTTCCACATTCAGGACAGACAAATGATCCTTCTCTTGTATGAGTCTTTTTATGATCATTGAGATATGTAGCCCGGATGAAACATTTTCCACATTCAGAACATGCAAATGGTCTTTCTCCTGTGTGAATTTTCTTATGTGCATTGAGATTTGAGATCTGATTAAAACATTTCCCACATTTAGAACATACAAAAGTTTTTTCTCCTGTGTGTGTTCTCTTATGAACATTGAGATGTGAGGCATAGATGAAACATTTTCCACATTCAGAACATGCAAATAATCTTTCTCTTATGTGTATTTTCTTATGTCCATTAAGACCTGATGCCTGACTGAAACATTTCCCACAGTCAGAACATTTAAAGGATTCTTCTCCTGTATGAACTCTCTGGTGTTTAACAAGATATGCTTTACTGGTAAAAACTTTTTCACATTCAGAACATGGAAATAGTTTTTTTCCTGAGTGTTGTTTAACATGATCTTTGCTAGTGGTAGAAGCTTTCGCACAATCAGAAAATATTTTTGGTCTTTTTCCACTGTAAATTATTTTATTTCGATTCTTGATTTTTGGTTTTCTGATCATCTGTTTTTCTTCAAGATAATTATGTGAAACTCTTATATCTTCCATTACACGATGTGATGAACTAGAGGAAATGTAGTGCTCCTCATGGATAATATTGGTCATGGATCCATCTGTTGGAAACAAAATCACCCATAGTAAAAAAAAATCAACAAGATGTTAAAAAGATGTCTGAGAGTGTTAACATGCTTCTTAATGGAAAAGAGTATGTAAGATCTATAATAACTAAAACAATAATTATAGGTGACTGGGGTTGCAGCTAATGAATGATTGGTTTGGTCAAAAATGTTTTAGCTTAAAATGTGTCTGCTAATTCACTCAAAATGATTTAACTCTTTATGAATTTACAATATATTTTTTACGATATACAACAAGCCAAATATATAAATTTTAGGAATGTTTCTAGAGTACAATTGGTTGTTGGTCTTTAGTTGTTCAATCGCATCTGACTCTCTCTGACCCTATGGACTGCAGCAAGCCAGACACAACTATCGCTATGTCTCTGGTTGAGCTTATGCATAAGGTTATCTTGGCAGTTCTATCGCGAGTGACCAAGATTTGTTTGATCTCTTGTGTGACCCTACATGGTATAGCTCACAGCTTAATTGAAGTACATTTTCTCTCTATTTGATAATTGACTAAACTATGAGCCTAAGAGACATCTGACTCCCTCTTTGGACACCACTGCTGGCCTTATGAAAGGTCCACTGTTCATATCCTAGCAGTATTGTACCCACACACGACACGTTACAACTCTCCTCTATCTCCTAGACCACAAAGTCGTTAATAATTAGACCTCAGTGGCAGAAATGAAGAGGAACTTATGACTATTAAAAATCTCAAGTCACTATACATAAGTTTGAGTATGGTAACCTGTATTTTAATAGACGCCCTTCTTGTTCATTACCTTGTTGTGGTGAAGGGGCTTATGTGCGTAAATAAAGCTTTGAGTTTTACCATGTAGGATCACCGAAGATGGGCAGATCATAGCAGAGAGGTAAACAAATCTCAGTTAACTAGAGAAGAAACCCCAGTATCTCATGGATAAGAACAACCAGAGACATAACAATAGATGTGCCTTGGTGTGCTGCTGTCAATAGGGTCACGGAGAGTCAGACTCAACTGAACGTCAGCAAATAACTTTATTACAAATACTTGCTGTAAGTTCTATGGATCTTGTGATAATGATTATGTTTTTATTGTTTATTAATTACTTACTTGTATTGATATTTAATGGATTATCCTCACACTTCAAGTGGCCCCTCACATACGGTTCTTCTCCTTGCTCAATCATTGATATAATTGTAGGTTTCACAATAGCACTTCCTGTATATAAACAATGAAAGTTATTAAATAATATTTTTATATTATAACAATGTAACACATCAAAAGACTTATCAGAAATTGTATAATATTTTCTCACCCACAAACACAAGGTTTTGGTAATTCTCAATCATCACATCCTTATAAAGCTCTTTGGTTTCTTCTTTTAAATAGTCCCACTCCTCCTTGGAGAAGTAAAGTGCAACTTCATCAAAATCATATTGTATCTAAAAAATATAAAATTATCAGATAAATCACTATTTTCACTTCCCATATCAAAGGTCAGGTACTTAAAGGCAGAAGGTAACGCTCATAACAATTTTATAAAACTCCTTTTTTAAATCAGTTTTTGTCTACCTCATGGAGACATCAAAGACGTTCTCTATTACCTGCCAATTATGACTAAATATTATCTTTGAGGTTTCAGTCAAGATCTTCTCAGTCCTCTGTCTTTTCTCCATGTTCATCATTAGTAAGTCAGATTCCCCAAGACTTGGATCGTCTAAAGTATCTGATACAGATTGTGCACTGCAATGAGAGACAGATGTGAATGAGTGACTGTGAATCTGACAAACAACCAAGGAAAGACAGGAAATCAGATCAAGACAGGACATAAAACCCACGAGAAACAGGAAATCAGAACAAGAACAGAGTACATAACCCAGGATACACAGGGAATCAGAGCAAGGCAGGGAATCAGAACAAGAACAGAGTACATAACCCAGGAGACACAGGGAATCAGAGCAAGGCAGGGAATCAGAACAAGAACAGAGTACATAACCCAGGATACACAGGGAATCAGAGCAAAGAAGGACAGATAGTCCAGGAGAGAGAGGAGATAAAAGTATGACAGGACACACAGCCAAGGAGAGACAGGGAATCAGAGACAGGCAAGACTGGTAAAGCAAGACAGGACATGCAGCCCAGGAGAGACATGGAATCAAAGCAAATAAGACACAGACAAGGAGAGATAGAGAATAAGAGCATGGCTGGACACAGCCCAGGAGAGACAGGGAATAAGAATAAGGACGAGCACAAAGCCAGAAGAGAGGAAATAAAAAAGTCAGGCACGAAACAGAGCCTAGGATAGAGAATGAATAAAAGAAAGTCTAGAAGAGACTGGAAGTCAAAAGCAAGACAAGAAGCATAGTTCAAGACATAGGGATTCAGAGGAAGGCAAGACTCACAGACAGGTAGATATTGGATATCAGAGTAAGGAAGGACACAAAGCCCAGGAAATAAAGGGATTCAAGCAAGGCAGCCCACAAAGTCCAGGATAGCCAGGGAATCAAAGCTAGAAAGGACACACAACCCAAGAGAGACAGGAAATCAGAACAAGTTAAGACAAATCACTGAAGATACAGGGAATAAGAGAAAGGCAGGACGCACAGCCCAAGGGAGACAAGGAATCAGAAAGATGCAGGATACATAGCCTGGGAGAGATGGAGTAAGAACAAGGCAGGAAATGCAGCCCATGAAAGGCCGGTAATCAAAAGTAAAGCAGGACAGGTAGACCGGGAATCAAAAGTGTCATGACCTGCTCTTCAGTGGGCTTGAAAAGGCCAAGGAGACTGATCCTACCCGCAGAGCCGACATGATTTTTCAATCCCGTCGCACAAGACAGCAGCAGAAGATAAGCATACCAAATAATAAAAAAAAATCTCTTTCCCTCAAAGAAACACACCATTACTATGAGTCCAAGAGAGAACATCATCTATATTTTCTGGTCTCATCTTTTATATTTTTTTGTGGAACAATATAACAATTAAATATATTGTTGTGAGCATTCCGGGTTGTTGCTAAGGCTTGCGGGCTCACAGTTGCAGGCAATGTGCGTCAAAGGCACTCATTGCGCTGGTGGAGATTAGCGCCATAGGCGCTCATCCTTACGACCCCGCGCGACTTAGGTGGTGAGTGCCGAAGGCCCTTACTGCGCTGGTGGAGATGAGCACCATAGGCGCTCATCCCTACGACCGGCGAGACTACAGATCAACAGAAATCTCAATTATCCAATTAGCCCCGTAGCAGTTTAAAAAAATTTCGTTAAAAAATTACGGCTCGTAACACTAATACAAATTTACCGGAGGAACCGCGTAAAAAAGAAAAACCCAAAAAAGAAAAAAAGCTCACACACAGCATGGGGGGGGGGGGGGAAGCAGCCAGGATGTCTGGGAGTGATGTTGCCCTCGAATTTAAGCTGAAAAAGTTAAAAAAATGGTGGCCGAAAAACTAGGCTACACAACCCCTAACCGAGCAAAACACCGCCAGGCACGTGCGACTTTTACCCAGGAACGTACAAGGTACAAAATACACTATTAGGAAGAATAGAAAATGCTCACGAGCCACGTAATACATAGACAATCGACGCCATTTTACAACACTAACTTGCAACTAATAACATTACCATTCTAAAATTGCACTTTATCCGACTAAACCAACAGTTTGGCCTCGCGCACGCAGTATATTTATACTGCACACTTTGCTGACACTTTCGCTCAGGTCAGCAACAGTCCAACTCTACATTGTATGCTGCAGGAAAATCAAAAGAGATTGTTAGCTCTTCAGGATATTGATTGCTGGATATATTAATAAGAAATAGGTAAAGTATATTAATTTATTAATTACTTACCGTATATACTCGAGTATTAGCCGAGTTTTTCAGCCCTTTTTTTAAGGCAAAAAAGGTTCCCCTCGGCTTATACTCGAGTCACTCTCCCCCCTGTGTCTCTATAACCCTCCGTGTCTCTCTTACCCCCCGTGTCTCTCTAACCCCCCTGTGTCTCTCTAACCCCCCCGTGTTTCTCTAACCCCGTGTGTCTCTAACCCCCCGTGTGTCTCTCTACCCCCGTGTCTCTTTCCCTCCCCCCTCCTCAACCTAAACCCCCCTAAATACCTCCCCCCTCACTTACCTGCTTGTGCTCCAGCCTCCGCTTCTTTACCTGGCGCCGGTGCTTGTGACGTCACATGCGCGCCGCGTCATTAGCATATACCGGGTGCCGGCACCCGGTATATGCTAATGACGCGGCGCGCATGTCATGTCACATGTGCGCCGTCTCAAGGAGCGGAGGCCGGAGCACAAGCAGGTAAGAGAGGGGAGAGGTTTAGGTTGAGGAGGGGGCTTGAGGAGGGGGGTTGGGTTGAGGGGGATTGAGGGGGGAGGTTGAGGGGGGCTGAGGATGAGGATGGGGGGTTGAGGAGGGGGTTGAGGAGGGGGTTGAGGATGGGGGGGTTGAGGAGGGGGGTTGAGGAGGGAGGTTGAGGATGAGGAGGGAGGTTGAGGATGAGGAGGGAGGTTGAGGATGTAGAGGGAGGTTGAGGATGAGGAGGGAGGTTAAGGATGAGGAGGGAGGTTGAGGATGAGGAGGGGGGGTTGAGGAGAGAGGATGAGGATGGGGGGTTGAAGAGGGAGGTTGAGGAGGGCGGGTTGGGGTTGAGGTTGAGGAGGGAGGTTGAGGATGAGGAGGGATGTTGAGGAGGGTAATAAGGGAGGGGGGAAGAGACACCGGGAAGGGAGAGGTTGGAAGAGACACAGGGAAGGTAGAGGGGAGAAGAGACACAGAGAGAGAGGGGGGCACAGAGGGCACAAGAGGGACACAGGGGGCAGCACATTTCCCACCCTCGGCTTATACTCGAGTCACTCATTTTACCCAGTATTTTGTGGTAAAATGGGTGCCTCAACTTATACTCGGGTCGGCTTATACTCGAGTATATACGGTAATTATTGTAAAAAAATATATATATAATAAAATAAAAATACGCAAAATAGCATATTTTACACTGCCGTTACTTTATGAATACATTCATGCTTCACACTTCCTAATACATGTATTAATTACTAATTATTAACGTACATTAATTTAATAATTGGTAATGGAAAATAAACATTTATAATTTCCACTGCACTAAAAAAAAAAATGTTTACACTGCACTTATATATCTGGATTACTGCTCATTGGCTGACAGTGATAGTACTCTCAAATCAGTTACATATTTACATCACTTTATTATGCTCTGAGACCTGAAAATGTTTTCTAATTTACACTGCACTCAAAAAATTGTATATTTAACATTGTACTTATATATCTGTCTATGCGATGAGAGCCAAAGATGATGGTTGCAAAGCACAAAACTTGAAGTACACGAGGGGAGAGGCTCGCAATGAGCGCCAAAGGCACTCATTGCAAAACACGCAATGAGCGCCGAAGGCTCTCATCGCGTGGCTCACAATGATCGCCGAAGGTGCTCAGAGGAGCAAAAGTACACAAGGGGAGAGGCTCGCAATGAGCGCCGAAGGTGCTTAGAGGAGCAAAAGTACACAAGGGGAGAGGCTTGCAATGAGCGCTGAAGGTGCTCAGAGGAGCAAAAGAACACGAGGGGAGCGGCTCGCAATGAGCGCCGAAGGTACTCAGAAGCCTTACATTCTGTGGCAAACAACATTGCCATGGCTTCAAATGTTATTGACGTAATTTTTTGACAGGCACGTTTGCTAGTATAATATAAATAGGAACATTGTTTGTGCAACTTAAGGAACTTAATATTTCTGCCACTTCTGTCCTTTGCCAATCAGTATCATCGTTGGTAGACCCTGATCTGATTGGTTCTTTAGGTAAGCCCTTGACCATTTAGCGCGGGCAGCTGTGAGGGCTGATTGATGCAAGAACCAAATATAGGGCATTGGGGATGGAAGCTACGGGTTTACCCCAGGGCCCTGGCACTATCTGGTCTACTGTCCACAGTATCTGAGAGACATGATCGGCTTATCTAGATAACTTAGTATGCACAATCATTATGGCCATCAGGCCGCCATAGGACCAGATGTTGCCAGCTAGGCTGTAGGTGTATAGAAGGGGTCAATGGCTAGAGGTAGCTTGGGGTAAAAAAAAAGTCTATCCTGCCCTGGGTCATCCAATCTTTATTAGATATGTAGGGGGCTTCTTTGTAAACGGGCTGTGGCGCTCTATTCATATTTTTATGAATGAGCTCTCATAGTAAGTGTATGGAAAGTCTGTGCCTAATGACAGACATAGAACACATGCAAATGTGCAATTACCCGCAGACAATGGGTCAAAGGGTATCAGCTGCAGTACTTGCCCAATCAAAGGAGGATTAGTTACAATACTCAACACCACTTAACCTTTGTCAATTGAAACACTTAATTTCGATTGATGGCTGCTAAGCCTAGTTAACATTGTCTGATGTCTCAGAGCATCTAAATGTCCCATGCAAGTTTATGGAGCTAGTATTGGGCTGCCACGGATCCGATACCCGGCTGGTATCAGTTCAGCTACTGGGCTGTGATCGGGCTAGGACATGCTGATGGGCTACTGGAGCTGGTGAGAGGGATCGGTCTTAAAGTGATAACCCTGTATTTCTTTATAAACCCATCACCAAATATAATTCTTATTTTAAAACACCATATTAACAGCAATAGAATATATATTACAACAGACATAAAAATTAATTTATGTTACAAGGCATACCCTCAGAACAGTGAAAACAGACTTTCTGAAACTTGGTTTAGTTATGAAAATAGCTGATGGGACTTGCAGAGATGGGGAATAGCTGATCTACAGAAAAAGCAAGGGAGGAAACACAGCCCAGGAGAGAAAGGGAAGCAAGGCAGCAGAGAAAGCCCAGAACAGTCAGGGAATTGAAGCTAGGAAGAACACACAACAGAAGCGAGGCAATCAGAGCAATATGAGGATATTATACATTTGGGTTAACCTCAATCTCTGTGTTTATACAGAACCTTACTGTATTAAGTAAACAATTTCTTATCTCTATTCCGTTCAAGCCAATGGAGCAGCTTATAAAACAGAGATATCATGCAGCGTAAACTTGAAAGCATGTTTACAGCAAGGGTGAAAAACATGTATACAAATTAGGAGCCAGTGAGTTTAGAAGGCGCCATCAAAGATATTTTAGGAGCCAAGCTATTGCATTTTTGCTGTATGTAGAATAAACAAAATAGTTAGGAATCAGAAGTAAATAACTATGAGCTATTGTCTAGAGGAGCCCTTGATTCCAGTGGGAAAGACGTGTGACACAAGTGTATGTGCAGAGCTCTATGTGTGGGGGCTGAGGGGAAAAAAGGGGGCCTAAAAATGTCTAACTCCTAATTTGGTGCATTTTTATCACATAAAAAAATATGCCCTTCAGATAATTTGAATAGATATACAAACAACCCTTAAATTATAATACAGGCATATATACTACTCAGATAACATAACAGATAATATATTAAAACTAAATTACATATGTGTGTGTATATATATATATATATATATATATATATATATATATATATATATATATATATATACACACATAAAAATGTACTAGGTGGCACGGCCAGGGTTATCATCAACTTGTTATAAGTGTAAAGCTTATCATCTGCCACGATCCTAACCCTGAACTCTAACCCTAACACTAGAAAATTGAAAAATATCACAGAGCAGGGAAAAGGAAAGGTTCCAAATTATATCACATATACTGGTTGTGGATATACAGGCCGTTGGTCATGCAATGTTAAATATTGCGGGCCTCGCAAAGGTGCTCATTGCAGGCCACAGGTGTTCATCGCGAGGGCAGAACGGCTTAGGTTGCAATGAGCGTTAAAGGTGCTTATCGCGAGCCCTGCAAACCGAAATACGCAATTGCGGGTCTGCAAGAAATAACTTTATAGGCTGAACAACAGAACTGGGAAGCCCACCAAAAAAAAACACAAATATGCCTCAAATTAACTTACACACTCATACACATCACAGAGAGCCAGGGGGCTGTGAGTGAGGTTGCAAGTGAATTTGAGGCATATTTGGTGTTTTTTCACAATTGAAAAATGCCTAAACGACAAAAAAATGGCGGACGAAAAAATGGAACTGGACGAAAATGAAGCCAAAGGCAGTAAAAAAGAGTTCGAAGGCAGTAACACTTAACCCAAGCCAGGAACACTTAAACTACCCTCCCCCTAAACTACACAGGGAGAAAGGCTAGCAATGAGCGCCGAAAAGCGCTCAACGAAAAGCTTGCTTTGTGCAGCGAAGGTGATCATTGCAAAGCACGAAAGTTGGGCTTGCAATGAGCGAGGAACAGTACAGTAGATAGAGTGAGAGGCTCGCAATGAGTGCAGAAGCCACACAATGAGCGCCGGAGGCACTCAGCGTAGTGCTCACGGTGAGCGCCGAAGGTACAGCATTTATATGCGTTTCGTCAGGGTTCGCACCCATTGTGCTCATGTTTACCCTGTTTTTAAGTATTTGGCGCTCACTGCAGCCCCTGTTATTTGTAAAGTCTTGCAAGCCCTGCAATGAGCGCCTTTGGCGCTCATTGATGCCTAAGTCGTGCAGGGCCTTGCGATGAGCAAGGGTCACAATTTTTAACACTGCATGACGACAACTATAATATTTGATATACCCAGAAAGTCCAAACATACACACACCATTCCACACTATAATTAAACATATACACCCAGACAGACCATACATAAACACACACCACACTATATAAAAATATATACACCCCACAGACCATACATAAAGATACACACACCATTCCATACTATATATAAATATATAACACCCCCACAGACCATACATACACCATTCTATGCTATATATAAATATATATAGCCCATACATATAGATACCATTATGCACTATATATAAATATATAAACCCCACAGACGATACAAAAACATACACACAAACCATTCCACACATTATAAATAGATATATACCCACTAAACCTCAGGTCTTTGCTCCTCAGAAAAAAGGAAGTGACGTCACCTCTGTCCTAATAAGGGGCTGGATCCACCATCTTTGTTATGGGCAATTTGACTTTTAATGTGTGTATTGACTTCAATAAAAAAAAAACAAGGAAACAGTGCATGTTCTGTTGCTGTCTCTAAATAATTCAGTCCAACAATTAATTATACATTTTATCCAACTACAGAAGAGGATATATAATAATAAATAAAGCCTCGTCCATTAAAATGCAGAAACGTACCTCTTACAGAAATGGATTATGGAAAATGTAGTTTTACGGATTTACTTCCTGTTACATCATATACTTCCGGTTATATCATATACTTCCGGTCCCGAGATCATGGTTTAATTAGGTGAAATGAGATGAGCTATGTGTATATACATGTAAATGTACTGTGATATAAGCGGGACGAGAGAGAGAGAGAGAATAAATGTATATACTATAAGGAAGAGGTATACATATAGAATTTCAGTGGGGATTGAGAAACAATGACTGCATATATGTACATATACCTCACCCATATAGTCATACGCACATCACTATGTATATACATCTAAACACTGCTGTATCTCACATTACAATTATTAATTAATTAATACAATATTTTTGTGTATAAATCATAGTGATGCAAGTGTATGTATAGTGTGGAGGGTCGACTGTATATACATTTGCATTACAAGTGGGAATAACTGTATGTATATACATGTAAATGAGTGGTTCTGTATATAATAAATATGGGTGTTGTATATAATAAATATGGGTGTTGTATTTGTTGCTTAAGGAGCAAGGGTGTTGTGTATATATGTAAACACCCAGTGATAGTATTTTGTGTAAATGCATAGTGTTGTGGGTATATCTGTATATTGTGTGTATGGAAGACACAGTATCTAAAAAAAAGTGAGTACACCCCTCAAATTTTGTACATATTTTATCATATCTTTTCATGTGACAACACTGAAGAAATTACACCCTCCTACAATGTAAAGTAGTAAGTGTACAGCCTGTATAACTGTGTAAATTTGCTGTCCCCTTAAAATAACTCAACACACAGCCATTAATGTCTAAACCGTTGGCAGCAAAAGCGATTATACCCCACAAGTGGAAATGTCCAAATTGGGCCCAATTAGCCATTTTCCCCTCCCCAGTGTCATGTGACTCGTTAGTGTTACAAGGTCTCAGGTGTGAATGGGGAGCAGGTGTGTTACATTTGGTGTTATCGCTCACACTCTCTCATACTGGTCACTGGAAGTTCAACATGGCACCTCATGGCAAAGAACTCTCTGAGGATGTGAACAAAATAATTGTTTCTCTACATAAAGGTGGCCTAGGGTATAAGAAGATTGCCAAGATCCTGAAACTGAGCTACAGCACTGTGGGCAAGACCATACTGCGGCTTCACAGGACAGGTTCCACACAGTACAGGACTCACCATGGTCAACCAAAGAAGTTGAGTGCACATGCTCAGCGTCATATCCAGAGGTTGTCTTTAGGAAATAGATGTAGGAGTGCTTCCAACATAGCTGCAGAGGATGAAGGGGTGGGTGGTCAGCCTGTCAGTGCTCAGACCATACACTGCACACTGCATCAAATTGGTCTGCATGGCTGTCGTCCCAGAAGGAAGCCTCTTCTAAAGATGATGCACAAGAAAGCCTGCAAACAGTTGGCTGAAGACAAGCAGACTACGAACATGGATTACTGGAACCATGTCCTGTGGTCCGATGAGACCAAAATAAACTCATTTGGTTCAGATGGTGTCAATAGTGTGTGGCAGCAACCAGGAGAGGAGTACAAAGACAAGTGTGTCTTGCCTACAGTCAAGCATGGTGGTGGGAGTGTCATGGTCTGGGCCTGCATGAGTGCTGCCGGCACTGGGGAGCTACAGTTCATTGAGGGAACTATGAAGGCCAAAATGTACTGTGACATACTGAAGCAGAGCATTATCCCCTCCCTTCGGGCAGTATTCGAACATGATAATGACCCTGAACACACCTCCAAGATGACCACTGCCTTGCTAAAGAAGCTGAAGCTAACGGTGATGGACTGGCCAAGCATGTCTCCAGACCTAAACCCTATTGAGCATCAATGGGGTATCCTCAAACGGAAGGTGGGGGAGTGCAAGGTCTCTAACATCCACCATCTCTGTGATGTCATCATGGAGGAGTGGAAGAGGACTCCAGTGGCAACCTGTGAAGCTCTGGTGAACTCCATGCCAAAGGGTTAAGGCAGTGCTGAAAAATAATGGTGGCTACACAAACAATTTACACTTTGGGACCAATTTGGACATTTCCACTTAGGGGTGTACTTACATTTGTTTCCAACGGTTTACACATTAATTGCTGTGTGTTGAGTTATTTTGAGGGGACAGTATTGTAGCAGAGTGTCATTTCTTCAGTGTTGTCACATGAAAAGATATAATAAAATATGTACAAAAATGTGAGGGGTGTACTCACTTTTATGAGATACTGTGTATATATATATATATTTATTTATATATATACATTTTATTTGTTGTGTGAGGAGCAACATGCAGTGATGTGAGATGTATATATATGAATCTGTATTTATTGCATGTCTCTCATTTCTTGTACTCTTTTTATTTCCTCGTTCCGCTCTCTTTCTTCCATACACATCTTTCCTTCGACCATCTCTTTAATATTCACTCCTATACATAGTGACTTATCCATTTATCTCATTGCTTTTGAGTGACTATTGTTATGTTACTCTGTGTAGCAGCAAAGCAAAGTTTTAGCAATTAATATTAATTATAAACAGTTTTTGTATGTTATAAAAATGTACCTTTGTGAGAAAATTATAGCTTACAGAGATTTCCTCTACACCACCCCCTTTCCACATTTGCACATCAGATTGCGTGAAAGTGAAATATATATTGTGGCAAATGCCCCTTCTCTTCTCTAGTCATGGCTGTGTTTCAGACACTTGTAGTAATGAAATACTACATTTGTGCTCACATTTGTATGTCTAAAATAAGTGAAAAGACATATTTCCTGCTGAGAATTAAAAAAATAGTTATTGTACTGCACTCTGGGAACCTGGGCAGAAACATGCATATGTGACCACAAAGGCTTCACTCTTTAATCCAATACTATTTCAATCATGGCTCATTTTAGGCATATGCCTGCTGTATTATACAGCTTTATGCTAAGCCCAGGATGTATTATGTACAAGCCAAGAAACCTACCCACGGACAGCTGTTTTAAAGTTACTGCCTCTCATCAGCGTGGGTCCGGTTCCTAGCTTGTATAGTAGATTTTGTGGGAAGGTAGTTTGCCACAACAATCATTTAATTTATGACGTGCAAAACAGCGATAGAAGCCCTCCACCGTACAGTAGTACAATATATAAATAGTACATTTGTGCTCATGTTTGAACATCTAAAATAAGTTTAAAGACTTATTTACTGCTGGGAATTCTAAGAAATTCAGTTATTACACTGCATTCTGGGAACCTTGGCAGAGACATGCAAATGTGACACTTATATTGAAAAACAATCACACAGGAGGCTACATTGCATTTTCAATGTTTACTGATTCTTCTTAGTGTGTCACAAGAATTGATAAAACAAACCATAACATAAAAATTCCTGACTCCTAGACTTATCAGTCCAGTACTTATTGATTAAGTCTCTGGCTTGAATGTTCCAAAAGTCCAATTTTAATTTCGTCAGCGCATGTTTTTTAACTTCCTTGCAGTTTCCTTGACTCTGTTTTACACAGCAGCTTGCTCATTAGCATCCACGCTGCAGTCTCCTTGACTTTATTTTACTCCAAAAATGCTTTATTTTGCTCAGCAGCTGGCTCTCTCTGGGCTCTGGCTTCAACCAACTCTTCAACAGACTGTATCAGCCTTTTCACAGCTGCAGACCCATTCTGATGTAAGTGACCATTTAACCCCTGCAGTACTAGATTGGGTGCATGCCTCTATTGGGTCCTCTCCTTTTTAACGTATGTATCAATGAATTAGAAGTCGGGCTGTAAAGTAAAGTATTCATATTGGTGACACTAAGTTGTTTAATGTAATTGTAGTGGGGTAAATCACCAGGAACGTCACTGTCCTGAATTAAGGATACAAGGAGATACCAATGATACCAGTACCATTTCAAGTTTATTCCTTACAGAATTAGCATAAGGAATAACGTGGTCTCCTGAGCTAATTCCGTAGGGAATAAAGAAACCTGAGATGGTACCATTGGAATCACCTTGTCTCCTTGGTTAAGGACTGTTTGGCGCCCAACGTTGGATTCAAACCCACAATTCCAGCTTAGAAAATAAAATGCTAACAGGTTTAGAACAAGCTGATGAAAATGAAACATGCACATTCAGTCCTGGAAAAACATACACATTTAGAGTACCAATATCAAAATCACATAATACATTGTGAATTATAAGGACACTAGCGAATTGCCCGTCAAAAAATGACGGCAATGAAATTGTAAGGTAGCTAATGCTGTTTGGTGTATAATAATAAAATAACTAATAGATTAATAAAGTAATATACTTTACCTATTTTTAAGCATTCTGTTGAAGAGCTGACAATCTGTTTTGATGTTGCTGCAGCATTAGTGGTGTGGAGCTGCTGTGTAAGCGTGATGAATGTGTGCAGTGTAATAGTGTGCGTGCGCGAGACCAAACCGTTAGCGTAGCTGTGTACTTCCGCATTGTGTAAGTTATTGTTCTAAAATGGCAGCTAATGTGTGGTATGCGGCTGTAGTGGAATATTCGTAGGTGTTTTGTGGTGTTTTGCCTGTTTCTGGTGGTGTTTTACGTGTTTAGAGTGCTGTAGCGTCGTTTTCCTTTTGTTTGGCAGACCTTTTTTCTGTCGCTTAGAGAATTTGTTAGTGTCTAAACTCTTTTTTTTTTTAGTTAAACGAAGGTGTAACTTAATTTTTTGAGGTCCTGGATGCTCCCTCTTGCTGTAGGTAAGCTTTTTATGTATGTGTTCGGCGCTCCTTCGGCGCTATGCGAGCCCGCAAGCGTGAGCAACGGCTCGTATGCTCACAACTATATATGTGATAAAGGTAAAGTTTGCGAGGGTCACAGTTGCTTGCAAGGAGCGCCGAACGCTTCGCGAGGGCCGCAGTTGCTGGCAAGAAGCGCCTTCGCGCTCCATGCCAGCAACTGAGGCCCTCGCTTCGCAACTGAGTGCCTTCGCAAGCGTGAGCAACGGCTCGTATGCTCCCAATTATATATGTGATATATATATATATATATATATATATATATATATATATAACTACCTATGTCAGTCTATCTACATTTCTATCTGTCTATCTACAGGAGCTCTTATGTGTCAATGTCAATATGTATTATATGTAGTTTTCTGTCACATACAGTATATAACATATAGGTGCTTTACTTAGGAAGTCATATTACTGAAAAAACTCGAAGGAAAAAACATCTGAAATGAATTGCTGCACTGAAAGAAATGTATAGGTATTTACAGTGCGATTTATGGACCTTTTGTGGCCTGTAGAGAGGAGGAAGGCTGAGAGAATTAAGCAGGAGTCTGGAGAAAGCAAAGTAAATTGAATTTTAGTGGTGCAGTGTTTTTGGTTAATAGTTCTTTCAGGACCTGTCGAGTTGAGTGGGTTATATGCAGGGCGAAAACAAAAGAAAATAGCTGCTGAAATTGTTCTAGTGGAAGAAGTGTATGGGAATTCTCAGCTGGTTGTGATTTATGGTCCGTTAAGGACCTGCCCGGCTGAGGGGGAGAGGTAGTTTACATGAATCTCATGCAAGAAAGTAGTGAGAGGCCAGGTTTAACTGCTCCGTTGCTATTAGTCTGCAGCCTTTGTGAGTTCAGCCAATTGGCGCCAGGCACTGTCTTTGACTCGCTTGTTGCTGGAGCTGGGCCGCGCTGGAGGCAGAGGGGGGGTGTGTGGATGTCTTTCATGAGTTGCCAGGGCCGAGCCATGGAGCAGGGGTATGAGATCCGGTCTGCCTGTGAAGTGGTGATGAAGACTGCGCAGGAAGTACAGAGAAGGTAACGGACCGGGGGTGGGCAGGGCCGGACAGG
This sequence comes from Discoglossus pictus, assembly GCA_027410445.1. Taxonomy (NCBI): domain Eukaryota; kingdom Metazoa; phylum Chordata; class Amphibia; order Anura; family Alytidae; genus Discoglossus; species Discoglossus pictus. The sequence goes on along the minus strand of CM050170.1, from coordinate 98,891,532 downwards.
AGCCAGCACTTACCACTCAGCGACAGGGTAGCTGTCAATCTTGTGTGGGTCTCAGGGTCTCACTGTGTCCTACCCCCTTATAACACCCAACAATGGACTCATCCACAGGGCTCCTGTACAGCACAGCCGAGGTGGGATGCTCCACCACCGCAAATGCGGCCCCTCGCTTCGCGAGGACCCGCATTTGCGGAAGCGAGGGCCTCAGTTGCTGGCATGGAGGGCCTTTGGCGCATAATGCCAGGAACTGGGGCCCCCGCCCGCGGCCCTCGCTATGCGAGGGCCGCGGGCTCTCTATGCGAGCCCGCAAGCGTGAGCAACGGCTCTGGCTGGCTCGCATGCTCACAACTATATATGTGATACTGCTCAGTCAAAAACTCTTCAAGCACATGCCAACAGCCCACTTGTATATCAAAACAAAGTCAGAGAATACATCGGAACAAAGAACGAGAATACACAGTGTCCTTGGACTTAAGTACCAATATTAATGATACAAGTCATGATTCCTTTGATTGAACAACAGACAAATATTACTGAAAACTAGCACAAGCAAATAATATATAAAAAAATGGTCTGGGTAATGCCCATTAGAGGCCATTTCCACTCTTAACTTTACTTGTAAATAATTAACCATGTTTACTTTAAGATAATAGTTTACTCTCCTTCTTCTTTTAGTGACAATGATGTCACATCTTATTTATTTCACAGAGCAGTTAGTAGATAGACAAGGTGGGATTTTATAAGTCTGCAACTTTACTTAGTTCTTGTCTATTAAACCCTATCAACAATTCCAAGTAAAGTTCTTCTGTATCAATTTTCTCACTCACAAAAATCATCAATTTCTCTTTTATTTAGAATTTGGCATAATTTCCTTATCAAAAAATATCTCTGAACATTTAGTCTTGGGGTCTTTCCATTTTCGTTCCTCTCATTATTGGACTAGCAATTATAAAGGACTAAAGTCCCATTCTTAAGGCAACTATTGCTGGCTAGTAAGTGGTAACTGCTACAGGCTGCATAAATTATTGGACCTATCATTTATGCAGCCTATAGAAGTTACTACTTACTAGCCAGCAATTGTTGCCTTAGGAATGGGACATTAGTCCTTTGAATAATTGCTAGTCCAATAATAGTGGGATACTGGAATGAGGCAGTTAGTCCCATTGAGGTCACTAGGCTAAACATTTATGTTTTATTTTTAGCAGTATGGATGTGGTATATGTATTTTAAATTGTCTTTAGACCCTTGGAGTTGGTGCTTATCCTGACTTTGTATCTGGCAAAAACACATCCCCTCTAGAACTACTAGTATTATCAGTTGGTTATATATTTTTTTAAGCGTCAGATTTTTTTAATGCACCATAGCTGATTTCCTGGTCTAAATAAAGGTTTACCTATTTGTTGTTGTCAGTTCTGCACTACTTACAAATAGCCACAAACATCACACACCCTGTGACCTCCTTATCCAGCACAATGCAGTGTTGTGCATTTTGAGGGTAAAGAATGCCACACTTATCTATTAATTACATTATATAGTGGTTTATTGTTCATTTACTAATTACCAGTATAATAATACACAAACACAGTATGTCTCTTTAATTTGTGAAGGGCCTAAATCAGTTGTCTCTTCATTCAAGTTAAATGTCTGGGTTTGCAAATATTTCTCGACTGGGTAAGAAATTTGAAGTGAAACATTGTAGGTCTCAACAGATAGTATCTTCTGAAATTTACGTGTTTCTTCAATTCTCCATTGTCTCCTTCACATGTTATCATGCAGGTGGATAGATATGGTGCCATGTTTGTCAACCTTCCCAGAAATAATTTGGCATGTAATTAATACCATGTTCATAACATTTTAATATAGCTAGAGCGCTCCCATGTGGTTAGAAGCAGACATTCACAATATATCATTATATTATATTCTAATTATTCCTATATATTAAAGAAGGGAGTGGCCGATTGTTATTGGTAGAAACCAGCCTCGTGATAAGGAGGCAGGAAGAGTTTATCAGAAGCAGAAGAGAGAAACTTCTTGGCTTTTTGTCTACTGTCTTCTGGGTTTTTTCCTTGGTCCTGTCTTCTGGGCTTTTTCCGTCTTCAGCTATTTTCTCTGGTTCTAGGGTCTTTCCCTCAGCCATATTCTATACCATTTCCAATCTTATCTGACAGTCCTGTTCTGAGAACAAACTGACCGTCATACTTGGCATAAACTTGTGCCCACTTTCAAATCTTCTTTAAGATATACTTCTACCAGATCAATTTCTATTCTATCTCAACTCTCTCTAACCAATCCAATCACATACAGAGGTATTTCTTCAGTGGGAAGGGATCCTAGAGTAACCAGGTGTTTATCCTGGAATTCCACACATTAGGTAATGTATAAAATGGTATTAACTATTTAGTTTGTAGTAGAGTTAAACTTAGCCCCATATATATCACAATCCTTCTGTTACCCTTTTGGGAGTGGTCACAGACCCAGTCTAATTGGAATTTATATTCCGGACAGTAGGTGTTAATTCAATATTTTAATATGTGCCCATGTCCCCTAAAACAGACTGATTAACTTCATTAAATAATGTAACTGTTTAGCTCTGTTACAAAGACCAATTATTAAACATCCACATAACTAGCCACACTTTGCTATTTGCAACATATATAATCTTGTATCTTACAAGCTACAAACTGTCTTATACCATTATGGATTGAATTGGCCGACTTGATAAATTAAATTATATGTAATCAATTCTGATGTAAGACCGACATCCAAATAACAGCTTGCCAACACCTAAATACAAAGTGTATTAGCTTGCAATCTCACATACAATATAATCAACTCAGATACATATTGCTTCATATATATACTTCTATATTCTTACTGCTATATAAAGTATTATACTATATATTACTGCTTCCTTAGAGTAATATGTTTTATTTCTAATTATTAATATAAGCTATATATAATAAATAGACAGCTGTTTGTGTATGCATAGCATTTCTGTATTGCACTAATCAATTATATAGACAGACTGTAACCAAACTTTATAAAATGATATTCACTGTTTATATACTCCTATATTGAACAAACCAAACATAGATTGTATTAACATATATTGTTAATCCATATTTGAAAAGTTTGTATCCATTGCTTATTGATTGATACATTGATCTGACCAAATATAAAATATTTTAAGACTATTGTTATCCAATCATCCAAAGGGATTGTAATACACATTATATGGTTTGTATTGTAATCTTACTAAATATCAAAGCTTACAAGTGTAAACAAGTTTAAATTGTTTGTCCTTGTTATTTACTATTACCAATAAAAGCAATTTCTGCACAACGTATACTTGTCGATAACTTGATCTTTGAACCTAATCAATCACTACACTGTAATTCTTTAAGAAACTATATTAATCCTTACAGTGTAATATTTACGTCAGATCAATTGCCCTGACAGCAGACTCTCACTTGCTTAGTCTCTCTGCTTTTCATCACATATCTTTGCCTTCTTAAAGTCGTACACAGACCCTCATTATCCATAGGTACAGGCTCAACATCAACAACTACTCTTTCCTTTCTAGCAATTCTACTACATTGATTAACTTATTTTACAATCACTTATGAAGTACTTACATTTCTAAATAAGAAGGGAGAAAAAGAAAACTAATAACGGGCTAGTGAGCAATGTAATATAATCAAAATCAGCACCCAATAATATGAAGATATAGACCAGTAAACAATCAGATAGCATCAATGAGGGAAGGGAACAACAAATCATTGCTTGGTACCCCTAATCAGCTAACAAAGGTACACAGATTTTATTTATTATTGAACACATGCAAACTGGCCTCTTTCTCTTGTAAGTCATACTATTCTCATTTTCTCCTGATCGGAAAACACATTCAGTGGAGTATTAACACACTCTAGCGCACCTCTCCTCAGTCCTTCCATCTACAGATCCTGTCAGCAGTCATAATGTTATTACAGATACTATACTTATCTCCCCTGATTCCACTGATGGGTCAGGGTTGTGTATGACAATCTGATCACGGGCCTCATTACTCGGCACAACACACGGACCTGGCCTGGCAATACTTTTCCTCACGGATACAATACTAAGGCAGATTTTGCACAGCTGACTCTGCTTACCTCTGCCCTATGTTGGCCAACTGCATCTGCAAGGTCAGGTCACCAGCATGTATTAAGAATGATATATATATATATAAAAATATCACTATATAAATCCCTAGTACACCCTCATTTTGAATATGGAGTACAGTTTTTCGGAACCACCTTGAAAAAAAAGACAGCGGAGAGCTGGAAATGGTACAAAGAAGGGAAACAAAACAAATAAGGGGAATGGAGGGGCAAAGTTATGAAGAAAGACTAACCAAATTAAACTTATTTTTGCTATAAAAAGGCACCTAAGAGGGACAATACATCCAGGGTCCATACAAGGCTTTGTCAAGTTAACTTTTTCCGCCAAGAGTTTTTCAGCTGACAAGAGGACATTATTTGAGGTTAGAAGTAAAAAGATTTCACCTAAAGAAAAAAAAGAGTTCTTCACAATAAGTTAATATGTGGAATTATCTACCAAATGAGGTGGTGATGTTGGATAACTACTAAGAAGATGTATTGATCCAGGGAGCAGTCTGATTGCCAGAATTTTGTGGTTCAGTAAGAAATTGTTTTTCCCTTTATGTGACAGTCGGTAATGTTTTAATGTTTTTTTCTTTGCCTTCCTTGAATTAACAATTCACTTGTTTTACTGAGAAAGCTCTATCTGGATCTGTGATTGGAGAGGTGAGCACTGCTGGACAATGTGACATTATACCTGGACACAGTGACTCCCATTATTGACCAAGCTCTTTGGACTGGGGTGTGTTTTCCTATCTTCTGTGTGTGTTTCTCTGCATGTTCTCAGTAACACTATCTTCAGTAAAATACTCTGACAGAACCAGTCTCCATGTCACCACTGAATGTCGTTGTGTGAGTTTCAGGTCCCTATAAAGTGTGATGATGTTGCCGTCTACTTCTCTATGGAGGAGTGGGAGTATATAGAAGGACACAAGGAGCTTTACAAGGGCTTGATGATGGAGAACCACCAGACACTCAGGACTTTGGGAATCCCAACAAACAGCAGCTCAGGTTCTATGATGTTTCGCCCAATAATTAGACACAACACCCAAGACTGTCCAGTAGTATCTAAATTCCAGGTAATGTTATCTATTTTGTTTTCAATTACCACTTTTCAATCAATTAAAAATGTACTCAAACCATAAAAACTCAATTAAGTTTCCTTCTAATTAACAGTAGAGGTACTCCATGATATAAATAAAGACACTGTGATAATTTGTGAGGAGTATGAGGATGAGTGAGAACATGCTATTCAAAAGCAGAAAAACCAATCCAAGTCCTGTACAGGTGGGTGATATTTATAATACAGATATATAATATGGGTTTATTTGGATCAGAAAATGGGAATAGTAAATCTATGACTTCACAACATGAGTATATATTGTAAACTGAAGATATTAGTGTTTCAATTTATGTTTAATTGTATTTTTATCAGAGCAGTGTCAACATTGCAAAAAATTAAAAAAAATAACAACAAAAAAAAGGGATTTTATTGTATAGGGAGCGGTGAGGACAGAGGTACAGCACCAGATTATACATGATTGTATTGCATGTAATAAGTCCTTGCATGAAGCAATTCTCTGTTCACTAAACAGGTCACAAGGAGGAAACTATTGAGATGTTGCCAGTTTGTGAGAATGCCGTGAGTGGGAGAAAATGAATATTCAGCAGGATCAGATCTGTCCGGTATAATATAAACTGAGATATAAACTGTAACTGCATCTGTAACCAAATAGTATTTATAACTGAGAAAAGTAAAGTAAACAAACGTTGTATGAAAGTACATGTGACTACGTCCCCTGCAGGTAATGCTCCATGACTCAAATTCTAGCTAATTAGCTAATTTATCTTGAAAGGACCACTATAATGCCTTATGTTAATAGCAAAGTTGAATATTTAATTATTTTTTCAAAGATTAGAGTATGAGCCTCCAGTTAAGTGATTGTCTCCACTCTGAGAAGGACCCAGTTATCTAAACTGTAGATCACTCAGGGATACAGTCATAATAGATATTGTCCTAGGCCCGTTGAGCTAAATCCCTTAATAGTTAACTTAGGGGATGATGGGCGTTTGCGTAGTTGAGGTACACAAGCCCCTTCACCACGACAAAGGTTGTGATGCAGTAGGGGATTCCCATTATTGTAACAGGTTATTTTCTTGTTCCCAGTAGTGAAGCGTATACAACCTACCATGTGATGTGACAGCAGAGTAGTGAAGAGTACATGCCTACCTTATGATGTGATGGGACAGTAGTGAAGAGTATATGCCTAACATGTGACGGGATAGTAGTGAAGAGTATATGCCTACCATATGATGTGATGGGAGAGTAGTGAAGAGTATAGGCCTACCATATGATGTGATGGGAGAGTAGTGAAGAGTATAGGCCTACCATGTGATGGGACCGTGGTGAATAGTATATGCCTACCTTGTGATGTGATGGGGCAGTAGTGAAGAGTATATGACCTACCATGTGATGTGACAGCAGAGTAGTGAAGAGTATATGCCTACCTTATGATGTGATGGGACAATAGTGAAGAGTATACAGCCTACCTTGTAATGCGATGGGAGAGGAAACTATTGAAACTTATTAAACAATACATTGTTAATTGTGTGTTAATCAACTTCAACTTGAATCTCATGTCTATCAGTTTACATAGTTTTGGGAACAAGAAAATAACCTGTTTCAATAATGGGAATCCCCTTCTGCATCATAATCTTTGTCGTGGTGAAGGGCATTGTGTACCTCAATGAAGCTGTGAGCTATACCATGTAGGGTCACCCAAGATGGGCAGGTCATAGCAGAGAGGTTAGACAAATGGCGGTCCACTAGAGAAGGAACTGGGAACTCACTCAAGTATCTTTGCCAAGAAAACCATATGGATAAGCACAACCAGAAACACAGACAGATGTTCCTTGGTTGCTGAGGTCCATATGGGAATCTGACATGACTGAAGGACTGAACAACAACAATAATGGAAATAAAAGCATTATATTTGATTTTGGTATCTAGAGCTAAACATGCATTAAATCATTTGATTGAATGGATAGAATAATTGCCATCATGTGATCAAGGGGCCAATGTAGTTCTGTATTTGCAATATGATCTTTAGAATACATGTACATGATAGGCAAAAGATTAGGACCAAAAGAATTAGGAATGTAAAAAAATAAAATGTAGTTTATTTCCATAAATATGATTATGTAGATGTTTCTTGTGAAAGTTTGCATGAATATCTAAAAATGTCTCACTCCTGAAACTTCTTCATACTAATTAACTGACTCTGACTATTCATCAATATTGTTATATGGGATCATTTCAAAAAGAAGAAATGTTGTTATGTAGTTCAGTTGTGTCTGATTTTCTGTGACCCTATGGGTCTTTAAAGAAGAATATTAACTCAAATTAGTATTACCAGCAATGGGCTTTCGCTACTGCCCTTTAAGGCTTTTTAAATGTACATAGATGATAAGAGCCTCCTATTTGCATTTTACCTTAGCTTAACATAGATACCATAGTTAAGCAGATAGTAAAGATTATATACTATCCAACACATAGCATTTACAAACATAAGAACATATGTGTGTATATATATATGGGTAGGCTACATCCCACAGGGCAAGCTACTAAGTGGCTATCCATTCTCAGGGGTGTGGCTCACACTTTTTTTAATAGCATTTCATAGAAGAGAATGTAAAACTTGAATTCTGTTCTATGGCAAAATTACACAGGGAGGGACAATAGACACTGATGTGAACTACCCTAGTGTAATAGAAACACTGATACTAAGGAATGCTGCATCTCAATCCATTAATGTATGCAGTGGCTCCTATCACTTGTAGAAATAGTTAAAGATAAACAAAAATGGCAGTTCTCCAACCTGCATATTGTATATATTAAACTACAGTGCTCCTTTAACCCTTAAACCTCACCTCCAGACATCGGCATCACCCAGCACTTTGTCAGAACCCCAAAAAGCTGCAGTACTTTTGGAGTCATTAGAATGTTGGTGATATCACAATCCCTATGACATCAGACATGTTATATCTGTATATTAACTTCTTCATCTATACATCATCACTTGGAACCCTAATACAATCTTTTGGATTTCAGTATCATCTGTATGCAGATGACACTCAAATCTACCTCAGCACCTGATCACGTTCCATTCTAGCACGTGTTTCCAACTGCCTTTAAAGTATATCCTCCTGGATGTCCGTACACCACCTCAAACTCAACATGTCCAAGACCGAACTCCTAATCTTCCCACCCTCTACTTCAGCTTCAATTCCTTACATCCCTCTCACTGTTGACAATGCCATCATCACTCCCACCTCTCAAGCCCGTTGTCTTGGAGTTCTACTGGACCCTGCCCTCTCTTTCATTCCTTGCATACAATCACTAACAAAATCCCGCTTCATCTCTAAAATATGTCATTACCTCACACAAGACGCAACTAAGATTCTAATACATTCTCTCATCATATCTCGTCATGACTACTGCAATTCACTTCTGGCTTGCCTACCCTTCACCCGATTGTCATCACTTCAATCCATAATGAATGCCTCCGCTAGACTCATCTACCGTACTCAGCGTTCAGTGTCGGCAGCACCTCTCTGTCAATCACTCCACTAACGTTCTGTTCCTTCAAGAATAAAATGTAAAATCATGACTGTAGCGGAACCCATCACTGTTTTACCCTGTTTTATGATTATTTAATTATTGGTTAAAATATGATCCTACAATATGTATGCTGGTTTATGCTCTGCAGAATATTAGCCAGACTTTTGCAGACCTAGGCTAATAGATAATCCTATTACAGAGATTCAAGAGATAAGAAAGTTGTAAAGGATCCTTGCATTTTCCAAAGTGTTTTCATTTTCTGATAAGAACAAAGAAGTGTAATTGAATCAATGTCTGATTGTATCAAAGTTGCCAGGGAGGTGTGACCCCCCTATTGTTCTCTTTATATGTATTGTGTGTAGCCAAATATGGGCATGTGTATTGCCTGTGGCCAAAGAGATGTATATATAGTTCTGCAATAACAAAATAAAGTCAGTATTCATTTGACTCCCAAATTGTGTGTCGTCCAATATGGGAGGTCGGGGATGGTGAAACTGTAGTGCCTCGTGGGTATTTTATCGTATACCAGCGGAGATTTTGGACTGCGTGTTCCAGCTCTGTTACATTTGTTGGCAAGTGGCGGGATTGTTCCCACGGTCAGAAGAACAGCTACAGGAGACACCATTCCGTGGAGTACAAATTGAGGGCAACGCTAGTATCCGTACAGCGCCCCTGGCTACAGCAGGATGGAACCGGCTAGTTTTCAGACAGCGTTCCATCATGAGAAGGAGGAGGCGGCCGCGGACTACAGGGATGCAGACAGAAAGGAACTCATGGTTACAGTACCTCGTATTACCCCACAGAATGAGTTTGGAAGAGAACTCCAAAGCAGACTGGCCTTTTTCCCAGATACGCTTCCCATGAAAACCTTGGAATGGTTAATGACAGATGTCCACAAATCCATAATGGAAAAGCAGCGGGCACGGGAGCGGTCCATCTGGGGAGCTGCTAACCCACCTCCCACCTTTAAACCCCCCCCAGCACTGCGTCCGGGTGGTGGGAACTACCAAACCCCTCCACGGTACATCAGGTGCCACACGTGTAACCAGCAGGGTCACATGCAGAGAGACTGTCTCAGAAACAGAAACCGCTCCACGTGGAATACTCCAACTAATTCCACCTCCCAGCAGCAGTGTGTACCCCAGGGGGCTGAAGGTGTCGTCCTTCCCCCCCAGCGGCAGTGTGTACCCCAGGGAGCTGAAGGTGTCGTCCTTCCTCCCCAGCGGCAGTGTGTTCCCCAGGGAGCCGAAGGTGTCGTCCTTCCTCCCCAGCGGCAGTGTGAACCCCAGGGGGCAGAAGGTGTCGTCCTTTCCCCCCAGCGACAGTGTGAACCCCAGGGGGCAGAAGGTGTCGTCCTTCCCCCTCAGCGGCAGTGTGTACCCCAGGGAGCTGAAGGTGTCGTCCTTCCTCCCCAGCGGCAGTGTGTTCCCCAGAGAGCCGAAGGTGTCGTCCTTGCTCCCCAGCGGCAGTGTGAACCCCAGGGGGCAGAAGGTGTCGTCCTTTCCCCCCAGCGGCAGTGTGAACCCCAGGGGGCAGAAGGTGTCGTCCTTCCCCCTCAGCGGAAGTGTGAACCCCAGGGGGCAGAAGGTGTCATCCTTTCCCCCCAGCGGCAGTGTGAACCCCAGGAGGCAGAAGGTGTCGTCCTTCCCCCTCAGCGGCAGTGTGTACCCCAGGGAGCTGAAGGTGTCGTCCTTCCCCCCCAGCGGCAGTGTGTACCACAGGGAGCTGAAGGTGTCGGCCTTCCCCCCCAGCGGCAGTGTGAACCCCAGGGGGCAGAAGGTGTCGTCCTTCCTCCCCAGCGGCAGTGTGAACCCCAGGGGGCAGAAGGTGTCGTCCTTTCCCCCCAGCGGCAGTGTGAACCCCAGGGGGCGGAAGGTGTCGTCCTTCCCCCTCAGCGGCAGTGTGAACCCCAGGGGGCAGAAGGTGTCGTCCTTTCCCCCCAGCGGCAGTGTGAACCCCAGGGGGCAGAAGGTGTCGTCCTTCCCCCTCAGCGGCAGTGTGTACCCCAGGGAGCTGAAGGTGTCGTCCTTCCTTCCCAGCGGCAGTGTGTACCCCAGGGAGCTGAAGGTGTCGGCCTTCCCCCCCAGCGGCAGTGTGAACCCCAGGGGACAGAAGGTGTCGTCCTTCCTCCCCAGCGGCAGTGTGAACCCCAGGGGGCAGAAGGTGTCGTCCTTTCCCCCCAGCGGCAGTGTGAACCCCAGGGGGCAGAAGGTGTCGTCCTTCCCCCTCAGCGGCAGTGTGAACCCCAGGGGGCAGAAGGTGTCATCCTTCCCCCCCAGCGGCAGTGTGTACCTCAGGGAGCAGAAGGTGTCGACCTTCCTCCACAGCGGCAGTGGGTACCCCAGGGGGCCAAAGGTGTCGTCCTTCCCCCCCAGCGGCAGTGTGAAACACAGGGGGCAGAAGGTGTCGTCCTTCCCCCCCAGCGACAGTTTACCCTAACCAGGGGAGACACCAATCTCCCAGACGGCGCAGATGGGACCGTGGTCTCTGCGCCCACAGCTTGTCCAGATCCCCAACTACCGTCACTGGGACAACCGGAGGAGGGGGTAAGTACAAATTCCCCTCCCCAGCTAACTTCTAATGTGGCCCCAGGGTTAACAGAGGAAATGTTAACCCCCACTGACCCCCACGTTTCCCTGGCTACTGAGCCGAAATATGTCCCAAGTACCCCAGCAGAAGAGCTGACAGCGGGGCAGAGTGCAGTCGGCCTCTGCCCTCCCTTTGTCCCTTGTACAGAGCAGGATGTCCTGCAGGTTATACCAGCAGAAGAGCTGGCATCAGGGCAGAGTGCCGCTGGCCTCTGCCCCTCAAGTCCCCTCAGCGTGTTGCCCCCTCACCACAGCAAAATATCCAGGTACCTGGTTAGACTTCCCCCCAAAAAAGGGATGTGTGACGAAGTGCCCTTCGCCACCTTGGCTTGGAGAGGACTGTTTGCCAGCCTCCTGCCCTGCGACTATGGCCCTGGTACATATTGCCCTTTGGAACCAGTGTTCGGCCATACCAGAGTGTAAGTCACTCATTCTGGCCCTTTACATACAGGGGGGCATTCTGTACTTGCCCTGTGTGAACCATGATACCCCAGATAACTGTGCCATGAAGCCCATTCATATAATGAAAGACTATGGGAAAGACTTTAGCTACATGGCAATTGAACTGTGTGAAGAGGATCTGAGCGCTATTCGGTGGTTTTGTGCGCTCAGATCCCAGCTATCTGGGGATATGGGAAATGTGAGTAAATGTGAATTGCAGTAATGCTGATGGGTTGTCAAACTAGAGAATTGACCAACAAATACTTTTGTCCGGACATCCCCAGGCCGATCCGTTGGGATCAGACCGTGTATGCCGGCTTATGGTCACGGGGGAGGTGTGTAGCGGAACCCATCACTGTTTTACCCTGTTTTATGATTATTTAATTATTGGTTAAAATATGATCCTACAATATGTATGCTGGTTTATGCTCTGCAGAATATTAGCCAGACTTTTGCAGACCTAGGCTAATAGATAATCCTATTACAGAGATTCAAGAGATAAGAAAGTTGTAAAGGATCCTTGCATTTTCCAAAGTGTTTTCATTTTCTGATAAGAACAAAGAAGTGTAATTGAATCAATGTCTGATTGTATCAAAGTTGCCAGGGAGGTGTGACCCCCCTATTGTTCTCTTTATATGTATTGTGTGTAGCCAAATATGGGCATGTGTATTGCCTGTGGCCAAAGAGATGTATATATAGTTCTGCAATAACAAAATAAAGTCAGTATTCATTTGACTCCCAAATTGTGTGTCGTCCAATATGGGAGGTCGGGAATGGTGAAACTGTAGTGCCTCGTGGGTATTTTATCGTATACCAGCGGAGATTTTGGACTGCGTGTCCCAGCTCCGTTACAATGACCATAACAAAGCCCTCAACAACAGCGCACCACCTTATATCTCTGCTCTCATCTCCAAATACTCCTCCACCTGCCCTCTTTGTTCTGCTAACAACCTTCTTTCCACCTCTATTATCACCCCCTCTCATTCCCGCATTCAGGACTTTTCACATACTCGCTCCACTAGATTATCTCCCTGCCTCAAAACCTTCAAATCCTCACTAAAAACTCAGAGAAGCCTACCACCTTCCACCTTAACTTATACAACATATATTTCACTCTCCTGTACCTCACCCAAATGCTTTAGACTGTACGTTTGCGAGTTTTCAATCTTGCATGGAGCTTTGGGGAAAGCACTATGGACACCAGATTCTAAACTCAAACACAGGGCCCCCATCCTTTGCAACATGTTAATATCGCTATTGTTTCGCCTTGATTTTAACTTATGTACAGCGCTATGGAATTTGTTGGCATGTTACAAATAAATGATAATAATAATAATATTAGTAGTGAGTGACCGGAGCAGCCTGACAGAGGGAAGATACATCCCTATCAGCAACAGGTAGTAATACATATAGGACTCAGTAATATAAACCATAGGAACAAATGGGTTGTGATACACATATTACATGAAGGAAGATAACAAATCAGGAGGAATTGGTAGGACTGAGAGAAGATACACATCATTGCAAGAAGAGGTACTAATGCACATAGGACCTGGGGCAGATATAAATCCTAGCAGCAATGGTTTGTTAATCCTGTAGAGGAAATGGTAAATGTTTCATTTTGTACTTTATTGTAACTGTGTTATTATGACTGTGGACCCACTTAGTGAACTATCATTGAGCTTTTTTTTCTGCTTACTCCAATATTAGCTTGTCACTAACTAGTATCTTTACAGTGGCTTTGAACTGTTTAATCACATGCACTTGTGGGTAAAAATAGCTTCTAAGACAAAAATGCTTAAAGTCTGATATTTCTGGGCATTTAGGTGCAAGGACAGTTTCTAAGGAGTGCTGACATTTTTATATTTATAGATAGCTTTCGACCATCAGATGTGATCAGATTGCAAGAATAGCCTGTGACCATATTCCTCTGTTGTAATTCTATATAATCTGTGAATGCATGAGGAAGTCTTCATTGTGGTATCCAAGCTTCTTAAAAAATAAAGAAACCATGATTGATGTCCTTAGGTTTCGCCTCCTCTTCTGATGTCTGACTGGTGATAGGATCCTCAGCGGATTTTTCCATAACATCTTTGGCGACCCAACGTGGATGGCAACATTTCTAAACGACACCCTCAGGTGTCCAGTGGATTTTAGCAGTAAAATCCAGTATACTTTTCAGCTAAGGACAATTAGGACATGATAAGCAGGACCACCTTTGGAAAATCTGCATTAGGGCCTTTGATAGTGTGTGGGAGTTGGAACAAACTGGGTTTCTGAGTGAGTGATGCCATCTCAAACATATTGGCTAAATTCAGGAGGAGATTTTATTTTGGGTGAGGGACCTGGAGAAGGAAAGATAGATTCTGTTAACCTAGTGAAATACTGAGTAGAGTTGCTGAACAGATAAAATGCACAGGAAAAGGAGAGCAGTTCTCGTATGAATTGTGCGTATGCATGAATAACTAATTAGTTTAAAGTAATTTCTTATGAGCCATGGTATAAGCACTCAGTTCAAGACGCCCCAATAACTTTGCTAGTCTCATCGGAAGTTGACCGGAGCCTATCGATTGCCTCTTTTGGGCCTCGTCAGTCAGATGCAGACCTCGTAAAGGCACAGTGAACAAGGAGTCCATGTCTGGAGCCTCATATCACTTGTGGAGGGCAAAAGTGAGCTAAAAGAGGATGCTCTCTGAGTAGCTAACCAGACCTATAGAACAAATCTACTTAGGTGTTGTTCATTCTCAGATTGAATGCCTCTGACTGTTTTTCTTTATTTTTTCAAACACTAAGGGTGATAGGGGAAACCAGACGTGGACTCCTTGCTCACTGTGCCTTAGGGAGCACAACTGCACCTCACTGACGAGGCCCAACAGAGACCAAAACGTACGTCTGGGGTTTGCTGTGCCTCCTATTTAGGGTTGAATTACCCTGTATTTCCGGCTGCATCATTCTTTTCAATAGAGACCAGACTTTTATACTACTGGATATATCTCCCTGTAAAGGGCACAAGTGATCTAAAAGAGGCTGCACTCTGAGTGGGTAACCAGACCTATGGAACAAACCTGCGTAGGCATAGCTCATTCTCAGACTGAATGGCTCTAACTCTTTTTGTTTAATTATACAATGCCACAAATAGAAAGCACTTACTCACCATCACTTGATGCAAGAGAAGAATTGTCTATTGAAGTTTACATCATAAAACTTAAGCTCAGCTTCATATGAAATCGTCACAATTGTAGAGGAAGGACAATTATGAGTTAAACAAGATATAACTCGTTCTATCTTGAACTGATGTGAGGTTTTCTAAGGTTGTATATCCTGATAATCCAGAATTAATTCCAAATAGTGATAAATAACGTAAAAATCTGAAGATCTTTTTGAATTTTTAAATATCAAAAACAGAAAGCTCTCTCACCATCAGTGAGCAGGTAATTGCAGAGAGGTCAGACAAATCACAGTCCACTGGAGAAGGAACTGGCAACCCACTTCAGTATCCAATATGGGTAAGCACAATCATAGACATAACAATAAATGTGCCTGACATGCTGTGATCCATAGGGTCACTGAGAGTTGGACACAGCTGAATGACTAAACAAAAGCAATAACAAATTCAAGGCTTGATCATCATTCTTGAGCTGAGTTTCATTTGAAATAATCACCAAAGCGGAGGAATTAAAAGACAAAGAAGTCACGTTTACTTCAACCGTTCAAGTTTTCCCATGTTATTTATCCTGATAATCTGGAAAAATGCTAAATGTTGATAAAGATTGTTAAACTGTGAAGATTTTTGAAGTAAGCGTAGTAAAAATATGATAATGGGCAATTAAAAATGTACACAAATTAATAAAATAATTTGAATATGTATCACAAATAAATAAGTTCACAAAGGCCTCAATTCAACTGCAAGGCTGCAGATTGTGTCATACAGGCCATTAGCCTGCGGGCTTGAGATTTGCAACAATTACAGAGTGATTCAATTGAACAAGGCCGCAAATTAAGGGCGGAAGCCTCAATACCGTAAACCCTGGTTTCATATGTAATGCTTCCAGGTATCCGATCCGATGAAGCGCGCCAAACTCAAGAAAGGTTATAATTTTCGATCCTGTCACAGGACAATTAACCAACAGGAACCGGAGAAGGCTAATTAACGCAGAGGAAACGGGTTTAAAAGGCTGAGAATACTGTAAGTCCTTGACTGTGCTGTAGCTGAGCAAAACTGCTCCTTCTCTCTCTCTCTCGCTCTCTCTCTCTCTGAGCTTTGGAGGGAGAGAGAGAGAGAAGCAGCAGTTTTGTGAGTTTTTGCTATTTTGACCACTAAGATATATTAACACTTAACTTAGAATACACATAATTACTGATAATACATAATTCACACACATAGATTAATACCTACACATACCTATACATAGCCATAGGCCACAGCACATATACACCCCACATACCTACACCTTCCCCTTCCCCCCAATACCCATACTATAATACACATATTACACACATATATTCTTACCTCATACACATACAAGTATATATTATATTGATTTATCCTTATATTAAGTTCATAATATCCAGGAGGGGAGGAGGAGAGTGAGGAGAGAGAGGGGAACACCAGAGGAGGAGAGTGAGAAGAGGAGGAGAGAGGGGGAACACTGGAGGAGGAGAGGTAGAGGTATGGAGAGAGGGAGAGGAGGAGGCAGGTCAGGGAGGGTTGGTAGAGATTGTTTTGACAACCACAATAGAGTATATATATATGGGTGTGCACACTGAGGAATATGCAGATACAGACTCTGTAGGACTGCATGTGCATGTCATGTACAAGCATAACCTGTACCATGTCTCAGTTGCATGTTATCAACCATTACTGAGAATTGCTCACAGATTGGTCAGTCTCATACACTGCTCAGCATATTCAGCTGAGCATGTGTTCTAATGAACTGCAGATGGCACACCGCAGCAGCCATGATTCAGAATGCTATTGATAAAGGTCAATGTTTATCTGCGTAAAACAATCACCACAGCAAATTATAAGTGACTATGATGTAAAGTTTAGAGAATCAATACAGACCTGGCCCCAACAAACCTGGGCTACACCACCGCCACGGCTGACACCACCACCATGGATGACACCAACACCACCGTCACAGGCCACACCAACCCCATCGTCATGGCCGACACCATTGTCACCGGCACCGCTGGCATCACCATAACCACAGGCACCTCTGGCATCACCCCAGCCCATCAACAGGCCTGGTATGTCCAGTGAGAGACCTCACATCTATTCACTTTGAGGAACCTCATGCACCACATCTGGATGGAGGATGAGAGCAATGTCACCTTGATGCAACGACTTACATCCGAGCTGAAAAAGCAAAATGAGATTGCAACAACTCATGTCAACAGAATCACATCGCAAAATGGTGAGGAGATACAATAGGAGGATGGAGAAGTTTGAGCGTAAGGCTCATAGGGGCAGATAACCCCAGACACATCTCACTGAGCGGCTAATGCAATTGGCGAAAGGCCAGGAGATAGACGAGAGCATCCCCTAAGTCCTCCTCATCCACACTCCTCAATGAATATTATTTTGTATTAATGTTGACATACTATTGGCTGGCTACAGAGTGTGTACACGTATGGTTATATTGAATATTTCTGCAATTGATGTTCAATGTAGATTGCCGTTGAGATGAGGTGTTGAAGTCAATCCAAATAATGTTCTGATTGATATCTTTTTCTTGTCTCTGACCATGAAGGCATGTTCCTCAACCTCCTCTTTCTGTTTTCCAGATTCTGATCATCTATTTGGGATTATCCCTTCATATATGAAAACTCACTGTGTGTGGAATAGATTTGTATGACATTATCCATAATTTATTGCATCTGATTAATTGAGCAAATGATAACCAAAAGTAAGTGCTATGCGCATTACTGGTTACTTCGATGATTTCTAAACCTTTTTTTCATCAGATTCCAGTTACAGTGGTCTAGTGACCACATATGACCGTGGTAGGTGCTAACATTATGATTACTCTAGACTATGACATTAGCCCCTTTAGATATCCCCTTTTTGCAGAAAAAGCCTCTGGTTCTTCCGAGATTTGCCCATACCACACCCATGATATTAATGCACAGTCTTGTCCATTTCTGATTATGCTCTGTCTGTGAAATAAAGCTTTGGTATACCGTTATCACTGTGTCAGTGTGTTTTCAATGGTTGGGGTTTTGGGACATCCACATACATCACATTTGTGTCACATCCCTTTCTCTGTAAACTAATGAGCCCTAGTTACTGTGCAATGGATTGATAGATATAGTAATAATAATACTAATATAATAATATAGGGTTAATACACAAGAGAGGTCCAATTTGTGATTCTGTGGAGTATCAACATTCCTCTGAAGAGCTAATAACAATATGATGGATAATGTGAATTGATTGATAGCAATTCACTTGATGTGATTTCACCAAATAATAATGGGTATACATCTTGGCACATGGCCACCAGCAATGGCGTGGGACTTTCCAGGATGAGCATAGCGGAGATTATCCTTGATGGAGGCGAGTTGGCTGTTGCGCCAGGGGCCTCTGCACAGCCTTCATGTGTGTTTGCAGCCCTTCATCATGGGTTAGAGTAGATACGTTTGGTGTATGTTACTGTGGTCCCTTTCTAGATCTCTACCTTAAGTTGTACTTCAATGAAGCTGTAAGCTATACCATGTAGGGTCACTCTAGGTGGGCAGGTCATAGCAGAGAGGTGAGAAAAATCACAGTCCACTGGAGAAGTAACTGGCAACCCACTCCAGTATATTTGGCATGCAAACCTTGTGGAAAAGCACAGACAGAGACAAAGCTAAGTGTGCTACAGTCCATAGGGTCACAGAGAGTCGGACACAACTGAAGGACTGAACAACCAAATATAAAATGTTCCCCTGGAACTTTATATACAGTATCTCACAAAAGTGAGTACACCCCTTACAATTTGAAAATATTTTATTATATCTTTTCATGTGACAACACTGAAGAAATGACACTCTGCTACAATGTAAAGTAGTAAGTGTACAGCCTGTATAACAGTGTAAATTTGCTGCCCCCTTAAAATAAGTAAACACACAGCCATTATTTTTTTTACCAGAGCTTCACAGGTTGCCACTGGAGTCCTCTTCCTCTCCTCCATGATGAAATCACGGAGCTGGTGGATGTTAGAGACCTTGCACTCCCCCACCTTCCATTTGAGGATGCCCCACAGATGCTCAATAGGGTTTAGGTCTGAAGACATGCTTGGCCAGTCCATCACTTTTACCTTCAGCTTCTTTAGCAAGGCAGTGGTCGTCTAGGAGGTGTGTGTGTGGTCGTTATCATGTTGGAATACTACCCTGCAGACCAGTCTCCGAAGGGGGGGGGGGATTATGCTCTGCTTCAGTATGTCACAGTACATGTTGGCATTCATGGTTCCCTCAATGGACTGTAGCTTCCCCATGCCGGCAGCACTCAGACCATGACACTCCCACCACGATGCCTGACTGTAGGCAAGACACACTTGTCTTTGTACTCCTCACCTGGTTGCCGCTACACATGCTTGACACCATCTGAGCCAAAAACCTTTATCTTGGTCTCATCGGACCACATGACATAGTTTCTGTAATCCATGTCCTTAGTCTGCTTGTCTTCAGCAAACTATTTGCCGGCTTCCTTGTGCATCATCTTTAGAAGAGGCTTCCTTCTGGGACGACAGCCATGCAGACCAATTTGATGCAGTGTGCGGCGTATGGTCTGAGCACTGACAGGCTGAACACCCCCGCCCCACCCCTTCAACCTCTGCAGCAATGCTGGCAGCACTCATACGTCTATTTTCCAAAGACAACTTCTGGATATGACACTGAGCACGTGCAATCAACTTCTTTGGCTGACCATGGCGAGGCCTGTTCTGAGTAGAACCTGTACTGTGAAGCCGCTGTATGGTCTTGCCCACCGTGCTGCAGCTCAGTTTCAGGGTCTTGGCAATCTTCTTATAGCCTAGGCCATCTTTATGTAGAGCAACAATTCTTTGTTTCAGATCCTCAGAGAGTTCTTTGCCATGAGGTGCCATGTTGATCTTCCAGTGACCAGTACGAGAGAGTGTGAGAGTGATAACACCAAATTTAACACACCTGCTCCCTATTCACACCTGAGGAAAATGGCTAAATGGGCCCAATTTGGACATTTCCACTTAGGGGTGTACTCTCTTTTGTTGCCAACAGCAAATTTACACTGTTATACAGGCTTTACACTTACTACTTTACATTGTAGCAGAGTGTAATTTCTTCAGTGTTGTCACATGAAAAGATAAATTAAAATATTTACAAAAATGTGAGGGGTGTACTCACTTTTGTGAGATACTGTATTTCATGTGGTGGTGTAATTTGGCACCTATTTCTTTTTGCAATGTAGATCTGATGAGTGTGTATATGAGAAATGTAATCAGGTAGTGTGTCTTTAATTGCTTTCTGCATCTTGCAGTCACACTTTTCATATTGTCATATGCATGACTGTTCCAACATGATTTTTTTTTTTTTTTTAAGGCAATTTGTTCCTTGGGAACTGTTGTGTGATGAATTATAATGCCTTCCATTGCTTTCCCCATGTTTTAAAGTCCATTGGTGTGCTTTAATTGTCTTTTGCAGTGCCACAAACTAGTCTGTAAACCCTTTGCGGGTCCTATTTGGAACCTGTAATAATTTGGTCGACATTTGCTGTTTGCAGATTTGAAGACAATTGCAGCCTTGGGGAATTGTAGCAATTGAATACCGATTTGCGATTTTAGCGATTGTAACATTTGCGGGCTTGACAGATCAAAGGCTTAGATGGGTTGTAAGTTACGGTTTTGACAATCGCAGTGATTTTCAGCCTGTAACCCGCTGATCGTTTGCGGCTCACTAAAAGACTTCAGTTGAATAGCAAATTAGTTAGCTCCAGTAACTTACAATTGCTCAATTGAATAGGGGCCATAGTTTTTTGTTTAAAAACAACCTTTTTTAAAGTGTATTACTATAGTGGTGCTTTAAGCAGAACTATATCACACATCTGAACTAATTCAATACAAGTAATATTAATTACAAAAATATAATTAGATGTTTTATCATTACTTAAATGTCATAAAACGTAAATATGTAAAATGATTTGGGTACTTGGTCTAAAAGTGTTAGGTTTAGGTTTCGCAGAGGATTATTACAAATAATACACCTACCTCTTGATGTGATGGGACAATAGTGAATAGTAGCTGACCTACCCTGGGATGTGTTGGGACAGTAGTGAAGAGTATATGACCTACCATGTGATGTGATGGTAGTGAAGAGTATACAGCCTACCTTGTGATGTGATGGGACAGTAGTGAAGAGTATATGACCTATCATGTGATGGGTTGGGACAGTAGTGTAGAATGTATACCTACCTTGTGATGTGATGGGACAGTAGTGAAGAGTATATGACCTATCATGTGATGGGTTGGGACAGTAGTGTAGAATGTATACCTACCTTGTGATGTGATGGGACCGTAGTGAAGAGTATATGACCTATCATGTGATGTGATGGTAGTGAAGAGTAAACAGCCTACCTCGTGATGTGATGGGACAGTAGTGAAGAGTATATGACCTACCATGTGATGGGACAGTAGTGAAGAGTATATGACCTACCTTGTGATGTGATGGGACAGTAGTGAAGAGTATATGACCTACCATGTGATGTGATGGTAGTGAAGAGTATACAGCCTACCTTGTGATGTGATGGGACAGTAGTGAAGAGTATATGACCTACCATGTGATATGATGGTAGTGAAGAGTATACAGCCTACCTTGTGATGTGATGGGACAGTAGTGAAGAGTATATGACCTATCATGTGATGGGTTGGGATAGTAGTGTAGAATGTATACCTACCTTGTGATGTGATGGGACCGTAGTGAAGAGTATATGACCTATCATGTGATGTGATGGTAGTGAAGAGTAAACAGCCTACCTCGTGATGTGATGGGACAGTAGTGAAGAGTATATGACCTACCATGTGTTGGGACAGTAGTGAAGAGTATATGACCTACCTTGTGATGTGATGGGACAGTAGTGAAGAGTATATGACCTACCATGTGATGTGATGGTAGTGAAGAGTATACAGCCTACCTTGTGATGTGATGGGACAGTAGTGAAGAGTATATGACCTACCATGTGATATGATGGTAGTGAAGAGTATACAGCCTACCTTGTGATGTGATGGGACAGTAGTGAAGAGTATATGACCTATCATGTGATGGGTTGGGACAGTAGTGTAGAATATATACCTACCTTGTGATGTGATGGGACCGTAGTGAAGAGTATATGACCTATCATGTGATGTGATGGTAGTGAAGAGTAAACAGCCTACCTTGTGATGTGATGGGACAGTAGTGAAGAGTATATGACCTACCATGTGATGGGACAGTAGTGAAGAGTATATGACCTACCTTGTGATGTGATGGGATAGTAGTGAAGAGTATATGACCTACCATGTGATGTGATGGTAGTGAAGAGTATACAGCCTACCTTGTGATGTGATGGGACAGTAGTGAAGAGTATATGACCTATCATGTGATGGGTTGGGACAGTAGTGTAGAATGTATACCTACCTTGTGATGTGATGGGACAGTAGTGAAGAGTATATGACCTATCATGTGATGGGTTGGGACAGTAGTGTAGAATGTATACCTACCTTGTGATGTGATGGGACAGTAGTGAAGAGTATATGACCTATCATGTGATGGGTTGGGACAGTAGTGTAGAATGTATACCTACCTTGTGATGTGATGGGACCGTAGTGAAGAGTATATGACCTATCATGTGATGTGATGGTAGTGAAGAGTAAACAGCCTACCTCGTGATGTGATAGTAGTGAAGAGTATATGACCTACCATGTGATGGGACAGTAGTGAAGAGTATATGACCTACCATGTGATGTGATGGTAGTGAAGAGTAAACAGCCTACCTCGTGATGTGATAGTAGTGAAGAGTATATGACCTACCATGTGATGGGACAGTAGTGAAGAGTATATGACCTACCATGTGATGTGATGGTAGTGAAGAGTATACAGCCTACCTTGGGATGTGATGGGACAGTAGTGAAGAGTATATGACCTATCATATGATGGGTTGGGACAGTAGTGTAGTGCGTATGCCTACCTTGGGATGTGATGGGACAGTAGTGAAGAGTTAATGCCTACCATGTGATGTCTTGGAAAAGTAGTGAAGAGTACATTGTTTACACTTATTAAACAATACATTGTGTGTGAATTAACTTCAACTGAATCTCAATGTTTGTCAGTGTATAGCTTTGGGAACAAGAAAATGACCTGTTTCTATAATGGAAATAAAAGCATTATATTTACCAGTGTCAGAGCTATTGCTAGCCATACATTGCATCATTCATTCTAATGGATAGAATAAGAGAAATATGTAATCAAGAGACCACTGTAGTTCTGTATTTACAATATGCTCTTTTAAAGAAATGCACATGATCGGTAACGATATGGCCAAAATAATTAGAAATGTGGAAAGATAAAATGATACTCTTAATTTATGGTCATAAAGAAATATGAGGAAGTAGAGGTTTCTTGTGTAATTTTGCATGAAAATTTGAAAACTGCTCACTCTTGAAACTGATCTATCCTTGTGAACTGTCCCTTTATATTCTCATTGTTTAAGAAGAACATTCCCTAAAAATAGTATTACCAGCAACACGCTTTCAAGAAACCTGTGTGCAATACTGTCCTTTTAAGGATTTTTTTTAAATGATATTAAGAGTCTCTTATCTGTATTTCACCTGACTCTATCTTAGATACTGTATATAAGACACATTTATAGATATTGTATTAAAGCATTATATATATACTAGCGAATTGCCAGTCAAAAAAATGGCCATGAAATTGTAAGCCAGGGAATGCTGTTTGAGACATAATGTAAACCGTTTTTTACCCTGAGGATCTTCGGCGCTCATTGCAAGGTTGTTTTGGATTGTTTTGTTTTTTTATTAGAGGCGCTTTTGCTGTCATTGTGTTTATTGCAAGGCTGTCCCCTGGTGTAGTTCATGTGCTATAAGCAGCGTTGGCGCTCGTTGTGAAGCGCGCAGTGAATGTCTTTTGTGTTTTATTGCAATAAGTTTTTTTTTTTGTGTATATGTATTTTTGTATGCCAATGAAATTATGAATAAATGAATATACTTTACCTATTGTAAGTAATATATGCAACAAGCATTGTGCTGAAGAGCTGACAATCTGTTTCACTGTTCTTGCAGCATACAATGTAGGTTTGCAGTGTTGTGGAGCTGAGGTGTAAGTGTCAGCAATGTGTGCAGTGTGTAGTGTAAATAGGCTGCGTGCGCGAGGGGAAGCCGTTAGTGTAGCTGTGTACTTCCGCATTGTGTAAGTTAGTGTTGTAAAATGGCGGCGAATGTGTATGTGGTACGCGTGTGTGGATGATTTTGCGTCCTTGCTAAAAGTGTATCTTTACCTCGTACGGCTTTTTGGGAAATCTGTCTGTGCTTGGTGTTGTTTTGCGGCTTTAGGGTCATGTAGCCTCGTTTTAGTTTTTTTTGGTGGCCATTTTTTCTCTTGATTAGGAGATTTTGGTGTGTCGAAACTCGTGAATTTGGACTTAAATTGAGGTGTAACTTCACTTGCAGAGGTCCTGGGTGCCGCCCCTTGCTGTGGGTAAGCTCTTTCTGTCTTTTTTGTGTGTATTTATTGTGTTTTTAATGTTTTGAGGTGTGTGCGGTTCGGCTGTTAAGGTCGTAATTTTGCGAGTTCGTAATGTTTTTTTTTCTAAATTCTGCGTCTCATATTTTTTTTGGCTAAGTCCGTAAATTTTGCACTCTAAGACCCGTGGTTTGTATTTTTTTGTGTAAGTTCGTATTTATTGATTGCATGTTAGATGTATTTTTTGGGGGCGCTTGTGAGGTGCCGTCGAGCCTCCACCTCCGCAAATGCGGACCCTCGCCTGCAATGAGCCTTCTGCTCATTGCAGCCGACGTGGGAGCCTCCAACTCCGCAAATGCGGACCCTCGCTTCAGCTCATTGCAGCGGACGTTGGAGCCTCCACCTTCTGCAAATGTGTGTGAATGTAGCTGTATAAAATAAAAGACATGTCTGGCATTTCACTTGCCTAATTCCCAAGGGGATATATTCTAGGAGATTACTCCTCTAAAATGGCACCAGCAAGCTAAAGCTAGTGAGTCTCCAACCTTAGTGGGCACCATCTCACAGGGCACACACTTTGGTGACTCACACTTTGTTTTTAAATAGGTAGATAAACAGACAGAATGCCTTTTTTTACCCTGTATATAATAAATATTAGATTATAGTGCTCCTATAACCCTTCAAACTCACCTTCAGACATTAGCATCATCCAGCACTCCGATCCAGTTTCCCCTCAAGAATCCTCTGTTGACCCAATAAAATAGCAGTACTGGTTACAACTGACTAAAGGAGACCAGCTAATGTCTGCTGCACCCTCTGTGATGGTGGACCTGGAGTAAGTAGAATGTTGAGGACATCACAATCCCTATGACATAAGCAATGTTCTATCTGTTATTAACTATATATTAACTAGTGAGTGACCAGTGCAGCCTGACAGAGAGAGTCAGATAGGACTGACGGAAGATACATTCCTAGCACCACGGAGTATTAATACCCAAAGGAGTAATACAAACCCTGGGAAGAATGGATAATAATACACATAGGACTGAATGAAGATGCAAACCATAGTAGCAAGAGGTAGTAATACACCTAGGACTAAGGAGTCATGTTGCCCTTGCTGGATATTGGAGCAGAGGCTGAGGAGTCATTTTATACATGCTGGATATTGGAGATGAGGCTGAAGAGTCATTTTGCTCATGCTAAAGATTTGAGCAGGGGCTGATGAGTAATTTTACACATGCTAGATTTTGGAGTAGAGGCTGAGTGGTTATTTTGCAAATGCTGGATTTTGAAACAGGGGCTGAGAATTCATTTTGCTCATGCTGGATATTTGAAAAGTGGCTGAGAATTAATTTTACACATGCTGGATATTTGAGCAGAGGCCGAGGAGCCATTTTACACATGCTGGATATTTGAGCAGATGCTGAGGAGCCATTTTACAGATGCTGAATATGGGAGCAGAGACTGAGAAGTCATTTTACACATGCTGGATATGGGAGCAGAGGCCGAGGAGCCATTTTACACATGCTGGATATGGGAGCAGAGGCTGAGGAGCCATTTTACACATGCTGGATATGGGAGCAGAGGCTGAGAAGTCATTTTACACATGCTGGATAGTGGAGCAGAGGCCGAGGAGCCATTTTACACATGCTGGATATGGGAGCAGAGGCTGAGGGGTCATTTTGCAAATACTGTATATTGAAGCAGAGCATGAGGACTTATTTTGTGCATGCTGAATATTGGAATAGAGGGAGAGAGTGTTTTTGCACATGCTGGATAGTGTAGTAGAGGACGAGGAAAGCATGAGCGGTCATTTTGTGCATACTGGATATTGGAGAAGAGGCTGAGGAGTCATTCTTGTTGCAAATGCTGTATATTGAAGCAGAGCATGAGGAGTCATTTTGTGCAATTATAATTTTGGTTATTATAATGGTGTTTTTAAGACATTATAAGAAATACCTCTTGTATTTTGGGTATACATTGAATAAGAGGCCCACAAATGCAGTCATTTTATATATGTGTATGTGTGTACTACAGTAATTAGTTTGATAATATAATAAACCGGGACTGCATAGTTTTGTGCTCTGATAAAAGCCAACAGATGCAAGCAGCCTCACATCAAAATAACCCCAAGAATAGAATAGATCACAACAGTACAAACAGTAAGCCTTAGAAAGTAATGACATTTATAAATTTGGACAGCTGAAAGCAATCAGCTATGGGAACCAAGAGCTAACTACTTAACCTAGCTTATCCCCATATATGACTTATAGAGAGGGAGGGACATAGCCAAAAGGATTATAAAAACCCAAGTACCAGTGCAGATCTTGATGGAAAATGAACTTTAGAAAGAGAGGGATAGAGAAATAGACGGGGATGGCTAGAGTGGGATATAAAGAGATAGAGAGGGATAGAGAGAGGGATAGAGAGAGTGACAGAGGATTGAGGGACAAAGAGAAAGGGAGGGACAGAGAGAAAGAAAGAAAGAGAGAGGGATAGAGGAAAAGAAAGAGATAAAGGGATAGAGAGGACAAGAGAGAGTGAAATAGTGAGATGATAGAAAGATAGAGGGACATAGAGAGAGGGGGATAGATATGAGATAAGGAGAGGGATAGAGAGATATATACAGAGAGAGAGGGAGGGACACATAGACAGAAAGAGAGGACAGAAGTAAGGATAGAGAGGGGCAGATGGATTGAGTGAAATGGATAAAAATAAAGAGAGAGAGGGCTAGAGAAAGATAGAGAAGGATAGAGGGAGATAGAGCGAGGGGGCTAGAGATAGAGAGGGATAGGGTGAGATGGATAGTGGGAGATGGATAGAGGAAGAAGGATAGACAGAGATAGAGGGAGGTGGTTAGAATGAGAGGGAGAAATCGAGAGACGGATTGAGGGTTATAGAAAAGATGGATAGAGGGAGAAAGAGAGGGATAGAGGGAAATTGATAGAGGTAGATTGACATAGGGAGAGGAGATAGAGATAAGGAGCGAGAGATAGAGGGACACAGAGACGGATAGATAACAAGATAATGACAGGGAGAGGGATAGAGAGGGACACACAGTTGGACAGAGAGGGAGAGAGAGAAAGAGAGGGACAGAGAGAAGGATAGAAATAACTTGTGAGAAAAACTTTATTTTAAGCAATGAGTCTGGAAAGGATTTTCCCATATTATAATCACGTCTGTAAACATTCTCTTATAGGCAATGATGATCAACATAGGTTTATATAATACTAGCATTCCAGAAATTATATAATATTCAGAGTAAAAAAACAAAAAAAAAACACATCTTCATTTTTAACATTCTATTTAAAATATGTGCGCATTGTCCCAAATTCACCACTATGCCAATGAATCGTGATTAACGTATCACCTGAACATTTCTGTTAATAAGAAAATGGGATCCGAATGGCACAAGAGGTATACACAAGGGATGTGGGTGTCCAGATACTCAACAGCCCAAACAAGGAAAACCATGGTTATCACAAGGGTAGCACTTTCCTGGAAACAACAAAGACCAGATGTGTCATGTCCTCCTTGTGCTAGCCAAGGGAAGGCATTTCCTTGGGAAAGACTGACCAAGACTCCTTTCGGGAAGTACAGTACCACAGTACTTTATAGTAGACTTCTCCCCATCAGAGCTGTTGTCACATATGGGTTCTTTGATGTGCAACCAGATTTGGTTTATGAGAGAATCTTTTCGCACAAATCTGGCAAATGTGTGGCTTTTCACCTGTATGTGTCCTATTGTGTACAATTAGATTTGTCTTATCAGAGAAGCTTTTCTCACAAATTTGGCAAACATATGGTTTCTCTCCAGTATGTGTTCTGTAGTGTGTAGTCAGTTTTGACCTGTTAATGAAGCTTTTCCCACATATTTGACACACATGTGACTTCTTTCCAGTGTGAATTACCTGATGGTAACCAAGACTTGATTTTTGTGAGAAGCATTTCCCACACTGAGGGCAAACATATGGCTTCTCTCCGGTATGAATTCTGTTATGAACAATAAGTATTGAGGGTGCTAAAAATCCCTTTCCACATGTCTGACAAACATATGGCTTCTCACCTATATGGAGTTTTTGATTTTTAACCAGTTTTGCCTGTGTAGTGATGCCTTTCTCACAATCAGGCCAAACATTTGAAATATCACATATATATTCCCCACAGTTTGCTACCATGAGTGTAGGTTCATTCTTCTCTCCTGTTTGCGGTGGATGGTTTGCTACCATGAATGTAGGTTCATGCTTCTCTCTTGTTTGTGGTGCATAGTTTGCTCCCATTAATGTAGGTTCATGCTTCTCTCCTGTTTGTGGTGCATAGTTTGCTCCCATTAATGTAGGTTCATGCTTCTCTCCTGTTTGTGGTGCATAGTTTGCTCCCATTAATGTAGGTTCATGCTTCTCTCCTGTTTGTGGTGCATAGGTTGCTCCCATTAATGTAGGTTCATGCTTCTCTCCTGTTTGTGATGCATAGTTTGCTCCCATTAATGTAGATTCATGCTTCTCTCCTGTTTGTGGTGCATAGTTTGCTACCATGAGCATAGGTTCAACCTTCTCTTCTGTGTGTGATGTACGATTTTCCGGACAAAACCCTTTTGCATAATTTGTTGTTTCTGTCTTTTTAACTATCCTTGTTTTGTGTGTGGCATCACTAAACTCTTGGACAAACTGTTTGTGTTGAACAAATGAGGTTTGCCGACATACATATGACACTGAAGAATCTGGAAGATCTTCTTCCTTGATTGAAGCTGATTCTTTAGGTGATGTTCTTTCAGGTTCTGCGTCTTGATCCTTCTCAAACATACTGATATCATCTTTCACTAATTCCTTCACGGCTGCTCTGTTGGTTTCTTCCATCAAATTCCTGCTCATGGAGCCACCTATTGGGAAGAAATACCCTTATGTGAGAGCCCTATAACACAGCGAAAAACACGATACAAATACAAAAAAAAAAAACAGCACACACAGCAAGGGGAGACACCCAGGACGTCTGGAAGTGATGTTACACATCAATTTAAGTCCAATTTCCAGAGTTTAGCCACTCGAAAAATTGGTAACGCAGCGTTAAAACTGCAGGCTCGCGAAGCGAGGGCAGCAGTAGCAGGCCGCAACCGCGGACCTCACAAAGCAAGGGCCGCCGTTGTGGCCATGCAAGGTGCGGCCAATGGCGCTGGTGGAGATGAGCGCCATAGGCACTCACCCCTACAACCACGCACGACTTGAGCATCATACCTACAACCCGCGGAACTAAACTTCAACACAAAACTCAAATACACAATTCAAAATGCGAGACCCGTAGCACTTTGAAAAAAATCGCCTATAAGAACTACGGTCCGTAACACTTAAAAAAGGAAACCGCCACTTTGGGGGGAAAAAATACGAGCCGCAAAAAATACAAATTAAACAGCCGCACCACGCACATCGAAAAACACCAAAAAACACACAAAATACAAACTAAAATAAAAAAAAAATACACACACAGCAAGGGTGGACAGCCAGGACGTCTGGGAATGAGGTTACACGCCAATTTCAATAGAATTTAAAGATTTTCACCACTCAAACATCCCCTAAGCGAAATAATGGCCGCCAAAAAAACCAAAAAAAAAACGGGGCTACACGACTCCTAAGCACGCAAAACACCGCCAAGCACATACGCCTTTTACACAGACCCGTACAACCTACTAAATACACTATTAGGAAGGACGCTAAATGCTCCACACCCGCCTAACACATACACAATCGCAGCCATTTTACAACACTAACTGCAAGCTAATAACATACCAATCCAAAATGCGGAACTACACAGCTAAACAAACGGTTTTCCCTCGCGCACACAGCCTATTTACACTACACACTACCCATAGATTGTTCCACGACCAAACAGCATAACCTGCCTTACAATTCTATTGCCGTCATTTTTTGACGGACAAGTCACTAGTAGTTATACACTTACATGTTTCTCAGCAAACGCCTGTTAAGGGATATAGCTCAGAAGGCCCAGGACAATATGAATTATGATTGTGTTCATAAGTGATCTACAGTTTAGATAACTGGGTCCTTCTTAAAGTGGAGGCAAACACTCAACTGAAGGCTCAGACTCCATTCTTTGAAAATTAAGTCAATATTTAATATTACTATTATCAATTATTAAGGTATTATAGTGGTCCTTTCAAGATTAATTAGCTAGAATTTGAGACGTGAAGCATTATCTGCAAGGGACGTGGTCACATGTACTTTCATACAATGTTTATTTTACTTTTCTCAGATATAATACTTTTTTTGCAGTTACAGTTTAGATCTCACCTGTACAGGGGACCGGACAGATCTGTTCCTGCTGAATATTCATTTTCTCACTCTCACCCACAGCATCCTCACAAACTGATAACATCTCGAGAGTTTCCTCCTGGTGACCTGTTTATTGAACAGATAATTATTTGGTGCAAGGACATATTACATGCAATACAGTC
The DNA here is from genome assembly GCA_027410445.1 of Discoglossus pictus. NCBI lineage: Eukaryota > Metazoa > Chordata > Amphibia > Anura > Alytidae > Discoglossus > Discoglossus pictus. The sequence continues at coordinate 98,860,590 of CM050170.1, read as the reverse complement.
ATGTATAATTTGGTGCCGTTTCTGTGTCTTCACCATTTCCTATAAAATTAAATCTCTTTTTTTTTGTAATTGTATAACATTTGGTGACACTTCTCTGATAAGAATACATTTAAACATTAAGGAAAATACTAAAAACTGCAGTTTACTTTATATACTCATGTTGTGAAGCCCTAGATTTGCTATTCTTATTTGCGGATCCAAATACACCAATATCATACATCTGTATTATAAATATCACCCACCTGACTTGGATTGGTTTCCCTGCTGTTGAACACCATGTTGTTCTCTCTCATCCTCTCCTTCATCACAAAGTATCACAGTGTCTTTATTTTTATCTTGGAGTCCTGTTAATTTAAATGGAAAATGAATTGAGTCTTTATGGTTTGATTACATTCAATATTTTTTAGCGGGCTCTACCGAAAATTAGTAATTGAAAACAAAATAGATAACATGAGCCGGAACAGTCTTAGGTGTTGTGTCCATTTCCTAGGGGAAACATCATGGTACCTGAGCTGCTGTTTGTTTGGATTCCCAAAGTCATGGGGGTCTGTTGATTCTCTATCATCACGCCCTTGTAAAGCTCCTTGTGTCCTTCTATATACTCCCACTCCTCCATAGAAAAATAGATGGCAACATCATCACATTTTATAGAGACCTGAAACACACACAAACCCATTCAGTGGTGACACAGAGACTGGATCTGTCAGAGTCTTGTACTGATAGTTAGGAGAGGAGGATAATGTTATTCAGAACACAGGGAGAACCACAGAGAGAAGATAAGAAAACACACCCAGGTCCAGATAGGGCTTGGTCAGTAAAGGTAGTCGCTGTGTCCTGGTATAATGTCACTTTGTCCAGCAGTGCTCACCTGTCCAGTCAGCTGGTGAATAAGGGGGACATTCTTCTTCACAATGGTGTATTCCTAAGGAGAGTAACATGTCAGCTTTAATTGAAAGGGGGATGACATTTAATATATTCTTTTTGTGCATGTTGCGAACACAAGAGGAACAGTCACTCCTTACCAGCTTCATGACTATTTACTAATGCTATACAGATGGGGAAAACTTAAATCACAGCTAACATAGTAGCATAGTAATGAGGTTGAAAAAGACGTTTAGTCCATCAAGTTCAACATTTTAGATCCCCTTTGATCCTTGTAATTAGTGAATTGTTAATTCAACCCGAGAAAGGCAAACAACAACAACAACAAGTCATCAAATTTACCATCACCACCTCCTTCGGTAGAGAATTCCACAGATTAACCACCCTTACTGTGAAGAACCCTTTTCTTTCTTTAAGGTGGAATCTTTTTACTTCTAAACTCAAGGGATGTCCTCTTGTCAGTTGAAAACCTCCTGGTATTTATATAATGTAATCATATCTCCTCTTAGATGCCTTTTTTTCGAGAGAAAATATGTTCAATTTAGTTAGACTTTCTTCATAGCTTAATCCCTTCATTCCCCTTATTAGTTTTGTAGGCCTTCTTTGTATTTTTTCCAGCTCTACAGTGCCTTTTTTTCAAAGTGGTTCCCCAAAACTGTACTCCATATTCAAAATCAGGGTGTACTAAGGATTTATATAGTGATAGACTTATAAATATATATATTTCTTAATAAATGCTAATATTCTACTTGCCTTTGCAGATGCTGCTTGGCATTGAGCACTATTACGTAGGTGGTTGTTCACTAGCATCCTTAATATCTTTCTATCTCTGATATCCCGAGATTGTTCCATTAAGATTATAAATTGCATGCTTATTTTTCCCTTCCCAAATGCAGAACTTTACATTTATTTGTATTAAAAAATAACTGCCATTTTAGCTGCCTATTCTTCTAGTTTTTCATGTTTTTACAAAAATCACCAGCTACCTCAGTCAGCAGTCCTCAATCAAGAATGCAGAGCAAAACCAATGGTACCAAATTTCTTTATTTCATACAAAGGTAACTTGGGAGACCACATCATTGATTTGCTTTAAGTGTGCTGTCCTGAGTTATAAAGAAAGAAAAGTAATAAAGAAACATGAGCTGGTATCATCGGTTTCGCCCTGTATCCTTGACTGAGGACTGCTGAGTCAGGTTGCTGGAGATTTTTCCCACTGCATTAATACATTTGGCGCCCAATTTAGAGTCCCAATATATCAAGCACCCTGGAGTCATTGGCTTGTGATCTGACCTTGGAGATGCAGTTGGTCGACATAGGGCAGAGGTAAGCAGAGTCAGTTGTGCAAAATCTGTCTTAGTATTGTATCCGTGAAGAAAAGTATTGCCAGGCCACTGGTCCGTGTTTTGTGCCGAGTAACGAGTCCCGGGATCAAATTGTCATACACAACCAAGACCCATCAGTGGAATTAAAGGAGATAGGTATAGTATATGTAATAATATTATGACTCCTGACAGGATCTGTAGATGGAGGGACTGAGGAGAGGTGCACTAGAGTGTGTTAATACTCCACTGAATGTGTTTTCCAATCAGGAGTAAATTAGACTAATGTTGATTACATGAGAAAGAAGCCGGTTTGCATTTGTTCAGTAGGAAAATATTTTTATACAGCTTTGTTAGCAGATTAGAGGTACTAAGTGGTGTTTTGTTGCTCCCGTTCCCTCTTTGTTGGTTTATTGTTCTTCATATCGTTGGTTTATTTCTCTGTATCTTTGTATTATTGGGTGCTGATTTTGATTAAATTACATTGCTTGCTAGCCTGTTATTAGTTTTCTTTTTCTCCCTTTTCATTTAGGAAAGGTAATTGCTAAGCGATTGCAAAATAAGTTAATCAATGTAGTAGAATTGCTAGAAAGGAAAGAGTAGTTGTTGATTTTGAGCCTGTATCTCTATATAATTAGGGTCTTTGTATGTCTTTAAGAAGGAAATGGTATGTAATGAAAAGCAGGGAGACTGAGGAGGTGAGAGACTGCATTGTGCTGGGCAAGGAGGTCACAGTGTGTGTGATGGTTGTGGGCAATTGTATGTAGTACATAAATGGACAGGGACTAAATACCCAACAGAGGTAGTTATGGAGAAAGCATGAGTATGTTGTGGAGGGATACAATGCATGAGAACCCTGGTCAGACATGGGATCATGAATGGTAGAAGGTAACTTAGGTGAGAAGAAAGAAAAATGGAAAGACCCTAGGACTAAAGGTCCAGAGATACTTTTTGATAAGGGAATTATGCCCAATTCTAAATTAAAGAGACATTGATGTGGTTTTTGAGTGAGAAAACTGATACAGAACACCTTTACTTGGAATTGTTGATAGGGTTTAATAAGCAAAAAACGAAGTAAAGTTGCAGACTTATAAAATCCCACCTTGTCTATCTACTAACTGTTCTGTGAAATAGATAAGATGTGCCATCATTGTCACTAAAAGAAGAAGGAGAGTAAACTATTGTCTTAAAGTAAACATGGTTGATTTTTTTAAATGAGCAAAATTTAGCATGGAAATGGCCAGACCACCTTTTTATATATTATTAGCTTGTGCTTGTTTTTTTGTAATTATTGTCTGTTGTTCAGTCGCTTGATACATGACTTGTATTATGACTATTGGTGCTTAAGTCCAAGGACACTGTGTATTCTCGTCCTTTATTATGACATATTCTCGTACTTTGTCATTTTTATGAGTTCCAAACCTGATAGCCTTTTATTCCCTAAGCTGGGAATTGTATGATCTCAACGTTGGATGCCAAATGTTGTGGGAAAAATCACCAGCAACCTCGCTCAACAGTCCTCAATCAAGGAAACAAGGTGATACCAATGGTACCATCTCACGTTTCTTTATTCCTTACAGAGTTAGCTCAGGAGAACACAGTACACAGCAAAAGGAGTGATATGGTCTCGTAAGCTACTTCTGTAAGGAATAAATACACTTGAGATGGTACCATTGTTTAGACCTTGGTTAAGGACTGCTATCTGTATATTAAATCAGAAAATGACTGACTTTCACTACAAAGAGACCTACATAAACTAGAAGAACAGGCAGCTAAATGGCAGCGACATTTAATAAAAATATATTTAAAGTGTTGTCCTACTTCTAGGACCTAACACTGAACCCGTGCTTGTGCTGTCTATACTTGCACATTACTCTGCTATAATTTGCTGTTGTTTAGTCGTTCACTCGTGTCCGACTCTTTGTGACACTATGGACCACAGCACGCCAGCCATATCTGTCATTATGTCTCTGGTCACGCTTTTCCATAAGGTTATCTTGGCAAAGATACTGGAGTGGGTTGCCATTTCCTTCTCCAATGGTCAGTGATTAGTCTGACCTCTCTGCTATGAGATGCCCATCTTAGGTGACCCTACATGGTATGGCTCACAGCTTCATTGAGGTACACAAGTCCCTTCACCACTACAAGGTAGTGATCTGGAAGGGGCTGCTATCATTAATATCATTACTATCATTACATTACTTAGTCCCAAAACCAGTGCAGCTTGTACAAAATTACATGCAGTCATATAATCATACAGTATAATCACCTTCTCATTATATAACATATTACCTTTCCACCCAATCGTTATCTGACTTTGCCCTCCTTCTGCCCAGTCATATCTATGTAGGAGTTTTTGCTGAATTGGTTGATTAATGAAATTGTTTTATTGTGCAGGACAGTGTCAAAAGCGTTACTTAAATCTAGATATCCTACATCCTGTGCTCCACTCTTGTATATGAAGCTGTATAGTCAATAATGGTAACTAGATTAATGTGACGGGTTCTTCTTGTACTGACTACTTCCTGCCTCGTGTTTTGTGATTTATTATATTTTATATATTCCTTTTTATTTCTATATCTCACAACATCAATATCACAACACTGATTTCCGGTCAACATACAAACTTACTACAATAAATGTGATTAGAGCAGTGTAATTATGACATTGTCATCAGCTCTCACCTCTCCAGTCAGCAGGTAGATGATCTCCAGGGCCTGATTCAAGAACCTTTTAGCCACCTTTGCCAGGTCCTTCGTCTCCTTATTCATCTTGTCAGTCATTGGTAAGTTAGTCAGATGCTAAAAGTCTAAACATAAAAATAAGTGAAAAGTGAGGGACAGAAGAACAAGACTACATGAAGAGGAAATATCTATTAGCTTTATGTTTTTCACAAAGGTACATTTTTATAGTACAGATGTCCTCCCTAATCTAAACTCATTCAATATGTGATGTTTTCCCAAAACGATCATCCTTCTCCCCATGCAAAGCATCTTCCTGATGAACAAACTCCACAACCAGTCCACCACAATGACTCACAAACACAGCTCTCCTTGTCATACATATAATTTGACTCTCTACCTCATAGCCCTCCAGAAACAGAAGAGCTCGTCCTCTTAGCCTCTTCTACCTCACATATAAACCCACCATCTCTCACCATCCTTTGTCTTACATATAAATTACCAGTAAACCTGCTATTCATTCACTCAGCCGCCTCCTCCTTGCAACTCAGTTGAAGAGCCTCATCAGTCTCCTTTGACTCAACTCCCAAAGTTGTGTCCTCAGGCTCTTAACTTTCCCTATGTCAGTGTCAAATTATCCCTTGTACACATATAAGGATCCTGTTGCTTTTTTCACTTGCTGATAATTGATATTGCTCTCTCTCTCTCTGTATATATATTGGTACAACCTCCAGCACTATTGGATTTTTTGGGCCTCTCAGACCAGATGGACCAAAGGTTATTATAATGACCATAGAAACATTTTAAATGAAGGACTATATCACTTTGTTATGGGTATAGGACCCAAGTACAAGTGTTACCCTGTTATGTTGCCCCAGTCCTAATTATTTGTCCTGGACCCCCAATGACATTTCATCCCTGGTCACCCGAGCCTAGAGTGCTCCGAGTCAATTTTACATTTTTCAGAAGATTTTTTTATGTGTGGAACATGTTTCAGAGAGTACACGTTCCAGTGATCCAATAAAAATATTTTGAGGCTACTAACAATTTAGGGATGATGAGTAAACAACTGCGATACCCAGTTTGCTCTCAGGGCCGTGCTTGGTTCCTGGTTGGATCTGAAACTTGCGGTAAGGAGTACATGGGGTTCCATATACTTCGAATGGAGATCCAAGGATCTGATTGAGTCATCAGGTGCAGTTAACTAGGCTGTCAGACAGCAATTGAATGCACCCTATTCCCAGAGCGACCTCAACTCCTCTAGCTGACCCCTCACCAATCCAATAAAGTTATCTCTACTCAAGAGGAGGTTGGCTACGGAGTGGATATACCAACCACCATTTCCGCTAAACATACTGGGTCCTCAGATTATCCCTTTCCTCGCTTACAGGGCACCCCGGCCCGGTAACCAGCCCACTATCCTCCATTAGGTTTAGCAGATCTTCTCCCAGAAAACCTAGGCCTGTACACCCTAGATTCACAGTTTCCCTCTTAGGTTAAACCCCCACCCCTCGTACAGGCACTCTGGCTCCAGTGTCCAGTGTGGGCTGTAGACACATCAGCAACTAGATGGGGAGATAAGCATAATGATTAACATTAAATAAACATGTAAAAAAAAAAAAGGAGTAAATAAAAGCTTTAGACATAAATGATCATTTATAAACATATTTACTTCATTAATGGCTGCTGCTGTACCACTCCCTAGCTGTCTTATTGTCACGAGCACTGCTAAAAACAAAATAAACAATTGAAATAAGACAATATTTATTAAATGGAGTGGGTAACCAGGTATCTAGGTTAAGGGGGCTATAGTTACAATTCAATAACCCCCTACATCGCTAAAGTGTGCGTGCTAAGGTTACCCACCCTGCCTAAAGAATGTCATCTCAGTTGAAATGTTTTGTTTACAGCAGTGCTCAGTACAATAAGAGTAGTGGAGGTAAACTGTATTTATAATTAATATGGATTGTTAAAGCTTGGCTACTACACAGATTCTTAAAAATAAGAAATTTAGTTATATTGTATTCTGAACATAAAAGCAGGGAAAGGATTGGATAATAAGTCACTATATATGAGTTAAGGAAAGAAAGATGTGTATGGAAGAAAGAGAGAGGAACAAGGGAATGAAAGGAGTGCTGGAAATGACATACATGGAATATAAATACATATATATATACCTCATACACCTAAACACACTATATATAGTAATAACATGTGCACTAACAGCCGCTCCCCAACACAGTAAGTACATATATATATATACAGCCTCCCATCACACTATATATAGATATATATGTACAGACCCATTCACCCTACCGTATATATATATTATATATATATTCACAAGCTCATAATACCTAAGAAAAGCCAACGACCTCGGAACCGGAAGTATATGCTATAACCGGAAGTGAATAATTAAAACTACAATGATCAGAATCCATTGCTGCAAAACCAGGGGAGGGGCGGGTCTGCGTACTACTGGAAGCGGTTTTGTAAACGATTATATTTCCCCTTCGATAGTTAATTGAAATTTATAATTCGTTGTATTACTGGATAGTTTACAGACAGCAGCAGAACATGCAAAGTTTCCCTCACTTTTATAGATGTCAATGAGAACATTATTAGTCGAATTACCCATAACAGGTATGGTGGATCCAGCCCTTATTAAGACATATATTACGTCAATTCCTCTTTAGCGATGACTGTAGAGGGGCAGATACCTGAGGTTTAGTGTTGATATGTATATAATTATACTGTGTGGAATGGTATGCGTATGATCCATAGGAGGTGCATATATTTATATATAGCGTGGAATGGTGTATGTATATTTATGTATTATCCATGGGAGGTGTATATATTTATATATAGCGTGGAATGGTGTGCGTGTATATTTATGTATGATCCATAGGAGGTGTATATATTTATATATTGCGTGGAATGGTGTGTGTATATTTATGTTTGATCCATAGGAGGTGTATATATTTATATATAGCGTGGAATGGTGCGTGTATATTTATGTATGATCCATAGGAGGTGTATATATTTATATATTGCGTGGAATGGTGTGTGTATATTTATGTTTGATCCATAGGAGGTGTATATATTTATATATAGCGTGGAATGGTGTGCGTGTATATTTATGTTTGATCCATAGGAGGTGTATATATTTATATATAGCGTGGAATGGTGTGCGTGTATATTTATGTTTGATCCATAGGAGGTGTATATATTTATATATAGCGTGGAATGGTGTGCGTGTATATTTATGTTTGATCCATAGGAGGTGTATATATTTATATATAGCGTGGAATGGTGTGCGTGTATATTTATGTTTGATCCATAGGAGGTGTATATATTTATATATAGCGTGGAATGGTGTGCGTGTATATTTATGTTTGATCCATAGGAGGTGTATATATTTATATACAGCGTGGAATGGTGTGTATGCATATTTATGGACTGTGGGGTATATATATATATATATATATATATATATATATAGCGTGGAATGGTGTGTGTTTATGTACGGACTGTGGGGGTGTATATATTTATATATAGTGTGGAATGGTGTGTGTTTATGTACGGACTGTGGGGGTGTATATATTTATATATAGCATGGAATGGTGTGTGTATGTATATGTATGGACTGTGGGAGGTGTATAAATTTATACATAGCGTGGAATGGTGTGTGTATGCATATGTATGGACTGTGGGGATGTATATATTTATATATAGCGTGGAATGGTGTGTGTGTGTGTTTATGTACGGACTGTGGGGGTGTATATATAATGTGGAATACATTTATATAAAGTGTGGAATTGTGTGTGTACATTTATGTATGGTCTGTGCGGGTGTATATATGTATATATATATATATATAGTGTGGAATGGTATATGTATGTTTATGTATGGTCTGTGGGGGTGTATATATTTATATAAAGTGTGGAATCGTGTGTGTACATTTACGTATGGTCTGTGGGGGTGTATATATTTATATAAAGTGTGGAATCGTGTGTGTACATTTATGTATGGTCTGTGGGGTGTATATATTTATATATAGTGTGGAATGGTGTGTGTGTGTTTGGTCTGTGGGGTGTATATATTTATATATAGTGTGGAATGGTGTGTGTGTTTGGTCTGTGGGGTGTATATATTTATATATAGTGTGGAATGGTGTGTGTGTTTGGTCTGTGGGGTGTATATATTTATATATAGTGTGGAATGGTGTGTGTGTTTGGTCTGTGGGGTGTATATATTTATATATAGTGTTGAATGGCGTGTGTGTGGTCTGTGGGGTGTATATATTTATATAAAGTGTGGAATTGTGTGTACATTTATGTATGGTCTGTGGGAATGTATATATTTATATATATTGTGTAATAGTATATGTATGTTTATGTATGGTCTGTGGGGTGTATATATTTATATATAGCGTGGAATGGTGTGTGTGTGTATGGTCTGTGGGGGTGAATATATTTTTATATAGAGTGGAATGGTGTGTGTGTTTGTATATGTATGGTCTATAGTTACTACAACTATATACTTGCATGTTGCGCATTGTGCCACTTGACGAGCATTACTCTTCCTCCACTTGACACAGGGGGAGGGGAGAGAGGGAGAGGAGACACAGGGGAAGGAGAGGGGGAAGAGACACATGGGAGGAAGAGGGGGGGAAGAGATGGGAGGGAGGGGGGGAAGGAGACATATGGGAGGGAGATGGGGGGGGAGACATAGGAGAGGGGGGAAAGGAGCCGGGATAGAGATGGGGGAGACACATGGGAGGGAGATGGGGGGAAGACATAGGAGAGGGGGAAAGGAGACAGGGGATAGAGATGGGGGAGACACAGGGTAGGGAGAGGAGGGATAAAGGGGAGGGAGTGAGGGGAGAAAAAGAGACAGGCGAAGGAGATGGGGGAAGACATAGGATATTGGGAAAGGAGATGGAGGAAGAGACATAGGGTAGGGGGAAGAGAGACACTGGGGTGGGAGAGACACTGGGGAGGGAGACGGGTGAAAGAGACACAGGAGAGGGTGGTGGAAGAGACACAGGGAAGAGAGGGAGGAGAGACACAGGGGAGGGAGAGGGGGTAGGGAGAGACATGAGAGGGGGATGGAGAGGGGGAAAGACATAGGGGAGGGGGGAAAGGAGGGACAGACATGGGAGGGGGGAAGATGGGGGGAGACACAGGGGAGGGAGAAGGAGGAAGAGACATAGGGGAGGGGGAAGAGAGACAGTGGTGGGAGATGGGGGGAGGAGACAAAGGGGAGGGAGGGGGGAGAGACAGGGTAGGGAGAGACATGAGGTAGAGGGGGAAAGACATAGGGGAGGTGGGAGGGACAGACATGGGAGGGGGGAGATGGGGGGGAGACATAGGGGAGGGGGAAGAGAGACACAGGGGTGGGAGATGGAGGGGGAGAGACACTGGAGGGAGAGGGGTGAAAGAGACACAGGGTAGAGAGGGGGGAGAGACACAGGGGAGGGAGAGGGGGTAGGAGACACAGGGTAGGGAGAGACATGAGAGGGGGAGAGACACAGGAGAGGGAGGAAGAGACAGGGGAGAGGGGGGAAGAGACACAGGGGAGGGAGGGGGGAAAGATATAGGGGAGGGGTGTAGGACACACAGGGGAGGGACAGATGTGGGAGGGGGAAGATAGGGGGGAGAGACACAGGGGAGGGAGGGAGAGACATAGGGGTGGGAGATGGGGGGGAAGGAGACAAAGGGGAGGGAGAGGGGGAAAGGAGATACGGTGAGGAAGGGGGGTAGGAGACACGGGGGAGGGACAGACATGCGAGGGGGAAGATGGGGGGAGACACAGGGGAGGGAGAGGGAGGAAGAGACATAGGGGAGGGGAAAAAGAGACACAGGGGTGTGAGATGGGGGGAGGAGACAAAGGGGAAGGAGAGGGGTGAAAGAGACAGGGGTGAGAGGGGGTAGGAGACACAGGGTAGGGAGAGACATGAGAGGGGGAGAGACACAGGGGAGGGAGAGGGAGGAAGAGACAGGAGAGGGGGGAAGAGGGAGAGGGGAAAGACATAGGGAAGCGGCAAAGGAGACACGGGAGGGAGGGGTGTAGGCCACACAGGGGAGGGAGGGGAGAGACATAGGGGTGGGAGATGGGGGGAAGGAGACAAAGGGGAGGGAGAGGGGGAAAGACATAGGGGAGGGGGGTAGGAGACACGGGGGAGGGACAGACATGGGAGGGGGAAGAGAGGGGGAGAGACACAGGGGAGGGAGGGGGGGAGAGACATAGGGGAGGGGGAAAAGAGACACAGGGAAGGGAGATGGGAGGAGACAAAGGGTAGGGAGAGGGGGAAAGAGACACTGGGAAAGGAAAGCAGTGAAAGAGACACAGGGGAGGGAGAGGGGTGGAAGAGACACAGCGGAAGGAGAGGGGGTGGAAGAGACACGGGAGGGAGGGAGTGGAAGGAACACGGGAAGGGAGAGAGGGGGAAAGAGACACAGAGGTGGGAGAGGGGGTGGAAGAGACACAGGGGAACAAGAGGGGGTGAAAGACACAGGGAAGCAAGAGGGGGAAAGCGACACAGGAAAGGGAGGGGGTGGAAGAGACACAGGGGAGGAGGGGGGTGGAAGAGGGAGTGAAAGAGGGGGTGGAAGAGACACAGGGGAGTGGGAAAGGAGACACAGAGGATGGAGATGGGGGAAGGAGACGGGAGAGAGAGAGGGTGGGAAAGAGGGGAGGGAGATGGGAAGGAGACACAGAGGAGTGAAAGGAGGAACTAGACAGGGGGTGGAAGAGACACATGAAGGGGGAAAGACACGGGAGGGGGGAAGGAGACACAGGGGAGGAGGGACAGAGGGGTAAAGAGACACAGGGGAGGGGGATGGGGGGAAGGAGACATGGGAAAGAGACACCGGGGAAGGAGATGGGGAACGGAGACACAGAGGGGGGGGGGGGGGAGACAGCGGAGTGAAAGGCGGGTAATGAGACACGAGAGGGGGAAGAGACATAGGGGAGGATGGGGGAAACGAGACAGGGGAGGATGGGGGAAGAGACACGGGAGGGTGAGAGGGGGAAGGAGGCACAGGGGGAGAGGGGGAAGAGACGGGAGGATGGGGGGAGACACAGAGGAGTGAAAGGGGGAAACGAGACAGGGGAGGATGGGGGAAAGAGACACGGGAGGGTGAGAGGGGGAAAGGAGACGGGAGGGAGAGGGGGTGGGAGAGACACGGGCGTGAGAGAGGGGGAAAGAGACACAGGAGAGGAAGAAGGGGGGAGACTGAGAGTGGAGAGGCACACAGGGGAGATGGGGAAAGAGACACAGGGAGGTGAGAGGGGAAACACACAGGGGAGTGAAAAAAGGTAAAGAGACACGGGGGCGGGGGGATAAAGAGACACAGGAGAGGGTGAGGGGGGAAGGAGACACAGGGAAGGATGAGGGGGGAAGGAGATAAAGGGGAGGAAAAGTGGGGAAGAGACACGGGGAGGGGGAAGGAGACAAAGGGGAGGAAGAGGGGGAAAGAGACATGGGAGAGAAGAGGGCGAAATAAAATATTATCCTGTCATTGTGACGGGCAAGTGACTAGTATACATATAAACAAGTGCAAATTCATATTACAAAATACATACACAGATCCTTCCTACAAACTCACAGACTGACAGATTGATAGATAGACAGACAGTAGATATATAGATTATCCTCAGTACACGTTCACAGCTCCAATCAGTGCGTTGCCTCTTCATCAAGTGGTGTTCCGTTATCTAGGAAGAAGTTCTTATGTCATGACTCACGCTGTACATCCATGTTTGTTTTGGGTAAGTCAGAAAGACATTTCAGTTAGTGGGTATACACACATTATAAGCCAGCAATAACAGCACAAATGACCTGACAATTACATAATTGGACCGACAATGACATCACTACTTATATGATATCTCTGCTTTATGGTACCAAAGTGATGCAGAGAGTGAGACATATTGATATACACGCAGTGTCACCATGGAAACCAGGCTATGGCCATGATCACGCCTTTATTGTTCTGATTAGCTACTGCTTGTACACCAGGTGTTTCTGGGACTTGTAGTTTAGTGCAGCGAACATGCACTTCCTGTTATTTCCACCAGAAGTGCGGCCCGAGCTGATCTTTGTGTTTCGGAGCTCTCTGCAGGTAAATAAAGTGATTAATGCTCCCTTTAGTGATAAGAATATAATGCAGGGGGTTATCTAGATCACTGATTAGTTATATTATATTGTAGGAGTGATGTTAGTACAGGTGTAAATACAGAGCGATGTGTGTATTTATATATATATATATATATATATATATATATATATATATATATATATATATAGTGAAGAGAGAGTGGATATATGTCTATATAGTGAGTGTGTATGTATCTATAGTTTGTGTGTATATAGTGAGGAGAGAGTGGATATGTATCTATCGTGAGTGTATATATACAGCCTCATTAAATTGCCATAGCATATTTTTTACAGAAGTTTTTAGTTAGTGAAGACCTTGCTTTTGGATAGAAGTTCACTAACTAAAAACTTCTGTAAAACAAATATGCTATGTGCTTAAATTGAGCCCTATTCAGTTGGCCAAATTGCAATTTAATAAGGCTGTAAATATCGATCTATAGTGAGTGTATATATAGTGAGTGGGGTATATATCTATAGTAAATGTACATACATGTATATATACACACACATTCACTGTCTCTTTTCCTGTGTGTAGATGGGCACAAAGTGATGTTAGATGAGAATCTCCTGAATATGGCTGTGTAATATAGATGGACACAAAGTGATGATAGATAAAAATCGCCTGAATATGACCTTGTGATATAGATGGACACACAGTGATGTTAGATGTGAATCTCCTGAACATGACTGTGTGATTTAGATGGACACAAAGTGATGATAGAGAAAAATCGCCTGAATATGACCTTGTGATATAGATGGACACAAAGTGATGTTAGATGAGAATCTCCTGAACATGACTGTGTGATATAGATGGACACAAAGTGATAATAGATTAGAATCACCTGAACATGACCATGTGATATAGATGTACACAAAGTGATGATAGATGAGAATCACCTGAACATGACTTAGGGATATAGATGGACACAAAGTGATGATAGATGAGAATCTCCTGAACATGACTGTGTGATATAGATGGACACAAAGTGATAATAGATGAGAATCACCTGAACATGACCATGTGATATAGATGTACACAAAGTGATGATAGATGAGAATCACCTGAACATGACTTAGGGATATAGATGGACACAAAGTGATGATAGATGAGAATCACCTGAACATGACCGTGTGATATAGATGGACACAAAGTGATAATAGATGAGAATCACCTGAACATGACCATGTGATATAGATGGACACAAAGTGATAATAGATGAGAATCACCTGAACATGACCATGTGATATAGATGGACACAAAGTGATAATAGATGAGAATCACCTGAACATGACCATGTGATATAGATGTACACAAAGTGATGATAGATGAGAATCACCTGAACATGACTGAGGGATATAGATGGACACAAAGTGATGATAGATGAGAATCATCTGAACATGACCGTGTGATATAGATGGACACAAAGTGATAATAGATGAGAATCACCTGATCATGACCATGTGATATAGATGTACACAAAGTGATGATAGATGAGAATCACCAGAACATGACTGAGGGATATAGATGGACACAAAGTGATGATAGATGAGAATCACCTGAACATGACCGTGTGATACAGATGTACACAAAGTGATGATAGATGAGAATCACCTGAACATGACCGTGTGATATAGATGGACACAAAGTGATAATAGATGAGAATCACCTGAACATGACCATGTGATATAGATGTACACAAAGTGATGATAGATGAGAATCACCAAAACATGACTGAGGGATATAGATGGACACAAAGTGATGATAGATGAGAATCACCTGAACATGACCATGTGATATAGATGAACACAAAGTGATGATAGATAAGAATCACCAGAACATGACTGAGGGATATAGATGGACACAAAGTGATAATAGATGAGAATCACCTGAACATGACCATGTGATATAGATGAACACAAAGTGATGATAGATAAGAATCACCAGAACATGACTGAGGGATATAGATGGACACAAAGTGATGATAGATGAGAATCACCTGAACATGACCATGTGATATAGATGTACACAAAGTGATGATAGATGAGAATCACCTGAACATGACTGTGTGATATAGATGGACACAAAGTGGTGATAGATGAGAATCACCTGAACATGACTGTGTGATAGACTTTACCCCCATTGCGGGTCCTCTCTAGCACTTGTTGGCTCCATTTGTGAGTTACGAGTTTGAACGCCAGTGATCTTGATGCAATTTAATAGCTCAATTGGAATGTAGCGGTTACTGGCTTGAAAGAACAAAGGATTTGCGTCCACATAGTTTTTTTTTTACCCTGCTCTGTGTGCGGGGTGAGTGAGTGTGAAGTCAGTCCACCCACACTCACTTCACCCACCCATACTCACTTCACCCACCCATACTCACTTCACCCACACTCACTCACACCACACACAAACACTAACTCCACACTCACTTACCCACACTCACTGACTTCACACTCACTCCAACCACACTCACTCGCTGACTTCTCACTCTCTACCAACATGTACTCCAACCACACTGGCTCCACGCTCACTCACTGACTCCACACTTACTCATCCTACACTCACTTCACCCACCCACACTTACCCCTCACACACTCACTCACCCCACACTACACCCACACTTACTCCACACACACTCCCCCGCCCCACACACACTCACTCCACCCAAACCCAGTCCACACTCACTCACTCACTCCATCTATACTCGCTCCACCCACTTCTCACTCACACCACCCACACTCAGTCTCACCACACTTACCCCACCCACACACACTCCAACCATAGTCACTCCACCCACACTCACTCACTGACTTCACACTCACTCACTCCACCTACACTCCCTCCACCCATATTAACTGACTTCACATTCACTCACTCCACCCACACTCACAGATAGACAGATAGTGATGATAGAGGAGAGAGCCACTGAAGTGGGACCTTTGACCATGGGCAGATTTACAATTATAGAGCCCTTAAAGGGATATGTAAGTTTCATGGATTATGAATGTGTCTGATAGCGGAAAATTCGTAGGGTTTTGAAAACTTTTTTTTTGCATGAAAATATCACAAAATAAACAAATGGCAAATGTAAAAAGAGTGCTTAAAACTAAATAAGGTTTATTTGCAACTGAGTGACTTTTACAGTTTTCTTATTGCATCATCAATATCAGACATCTGCTCTTTCAGTTGGTTCCATTGCTCAAGATTTAATGAAATACCTTTCTTTCCTGGTTTCATCTCTCCTTCCTGATCCATCCAAAATTATCTGATGTCAATTAGGACCATTCCTTTAAAGTCCCTCACACTGACATACCTCATTTTTTCCAATCTGGATCATATTATCATCTCTGTTGCTGCTACTCTGCTTAGATGAGCCTCCATTGGAACTTAGCAAATTTTCCTATGGTTTTTGGCAGCTGGGATTTTCAAAGTCTTACGGGGTTCAATTACGAGCTACGATCGGACTCACATTCCAGATATAATGCAATATTGATAAAGCCGTAAATATGATATTCTATTACATGCGAGTTAACGTATATGTATTAACACATTGATTGCCGGATCGATATAAAAATTATACATGAAATAAAGTATTTTTCTGGGCCGATTTGCGAGCTTGAGAATGTTGTGCTATTAATTCTAAGACCTAACATCACTTGCAGTACTGCGGGTTGCTTTAAGAGGCTAATTTAATAGCCTTAAGTCCTGCAAGCTGCATTACGAGCTACAATTTCTAAAATCGTAGCAATTTGATGGGGCTGTAAATTAGCATAACATTCAAATTCAGAATCCGGCTAATACATTGTATCATTCTACACCTTCCTCAGCACTTCCTCTTCTTGCTGTTTCAGAGACACTGTACAAACTGTCTCACTTGGGATGTGACTGCACTTATTACTAAAGGCTGCAAAGAATAAAATAGTCTCTACTCACTCACCTCTCACACACCTACCTCTCACTCCACCTATTCCACACTCACTCCACCCCTTCACACTCGCTCCACCCATTCCACTAACACTCACCCTACATACTCACTCTCTCACCCCATCCACTCTCTCTCTAACTCCACCCACACCCAGTCCACCCACGCTAACTCACTGACTCCACACTCACTCCTCCCACACTCCCTCACCCCACACACACTTCCACACCCCACACTTAATCACTCCACACACACACACACTCCCTCACCCCACACTTAATCACTCCACCCACACCCAGTCCACACTCACTCCACCCATACTCACTCCACCTATTTCTCACACCACCCACACTCACCCCACCCACACTCACTCCAACCATAGTCACTCCACCCACACTCACTGACATACCACTCACTCACTCCACCTACACTCACACACTCCACCTACACTCCCTCCACTCATACTGACTTAACATTCACTCACTCCACCCACACTCACTCACAGATAGACAGATAGTGATGATAGATGAGAATCAGATGACACAATGTTAGGGCCACTGAAATGGGGCCTTTGACCACGGCAGATTTACAATTATTGAGCCCTTAAAGGGATATGTAAGTTTCATGGATTATGAATGCATCTGATAGAGGAGAATTAGTAGTGTCTTGAAAACCTTTTTTGCATGAAAATATCACAAAATAAACATTTAATTAGCTTACCTTGAAGTTAGCAAATTTTCCTATGGTTTTTGGCAGTTGCATTCTGACGGTACGTTCCTAGAAAGCTCCAGCTAACAGCCATAATAAATTCCAGCCCCATAAGTGTAATGTGAGACCTGCAACGGCTGCGAGCTAGACGAGTTGCAGATTTACGTTGCTATTAAATTAGAACAGGCTGCGAGCTACAGGCTTTAGAGGCAAAGCCGTAAACCATTTGTAGCTCGTTGGATGTGCGGCCGTGGATGTGATCAATTAGTCTAACTCGTAGTTACGAGTTGGGATGGAGCCAATGGCAAATGAGATTGTCAGAATTACATCACTGAAAAATGGAGGTAGGATTTACAAAGTCTTACGGGTTTCAATTCCGAGTTACGATTGGACCCACGTTCCAGATATGATGCAATATTAATAAAGCCGTAAATATGATATTCTATTACATGCGAGTTACAGTATATGTTTTAACACATTGATTGCTGGGATCGATATAACACAAAAATTATACATTAAATAAAGCATTTTTTGGGGGCCGATTTGCGGGCTTGAGGATGTTGTGCTATTAATTCTAAGACCTAACATCACTTTCGCTTTTAACAAAAGTACAGTAGTGTGTGTATATGTTCATTTACAGTCCTACGAGTTGGATTTTACCCCCCTTGCGGCTCCTCTCTAGCACTCATTGGCTTCTTGGCTCTTGGCACTTCACAGTGTACGCCCTAGAAAATCCCAGCTAAGTTAGCATAACATTCAAATTCAGAATCAGGCTAATACATTGTATCATTCTTCACCTTCCTCAGCACTTACTCTTCCTGCTGTTTCCGAGACACTGTGCAAACTGTCTCACTTGGTATGTGACTGCACTTATTACTAAAGGCAAAAGAAAAAAAATAGTCTTCTCACTCACCTCTCACACTCACCTACCTCTCACTCATTCACTCCACCCATTCCACACCCCACACTCACGCCACCCATTTCACACTACCTCCCTTCACGCTCACTCTACTCAGTCACCGCACACTCACTCTACCCACTCACTCCACCCATACTCATTCCATACACCCTCACTCACTGACTTGACATTCACTCACTACACACTCACCCCACACACACTCACTCGCCCCACACTCAGTCTACCCATTCCACCCACACTCAGTCACTCCACCCATACTTATTCCACCTTCACTAACTCCACACTCACTCCCCCCACACAATGCACCCACACTTACTCACCCACACTCATCACTCCACCCATTTCATACTCACTCCACCCACTTCATACTCACACCACTCACACTCACTGACTTCACACTCACTCACTCCACCTACACTCCCTCCACCCACAATCACTCCACCCATACTCACTCCACCCTCACTCACTCACTTCACCCACACCTACTCACTCCACTCTCACTCACTCAGCCCACACACACTCACTCCACTCACTCTACCCATACTTACCCCACACACACCCGCAGTCAGTCCACACACTCACTGACTCCTCCCATACTCATTCACCTCACACACACTCCCTCAACCCCACACTCAGTCCACCCACACTCTCTCACTTCACCCATACTCAATCCACCCACACTCACTCTAGCCACACTCACTCCAACTGCACTTACCCACACTCGCTCCACCCATATTCACTCACTTCACATTCATTCACTCCACCCATACTCACTCCAACCACACTCACTCACTTTACCCACACTCACTCTCTCTCTCCCTTTTTTCTCTCTCCTCTTCCCTCTCTATCTCCCCCCTACACTTGTGCTCTGATTCACTGTGAGCTCAGACCCTGCCCTACCATGTTATTCCATCTGCAACAGTTACCTCCTGTGCCCTCTATCAGATAAGTCAAACTGGGTTTCTTGCTGTATTTTCTGTGGGTACCCAGCTTATGTAACCTTCATGTGGGTGTGAACAGCTGGATTTTACTTTTGGGCAAATAACTTTGTAAGTAAGCTGAACTTATCTATATAACACATTTTTTTCTCATAATCAATGCTTGTTTCTTACCAAACATTTTAAATCCAGGAAACTTATATATACCTTTAATATCCAGCAGGGCACCTCTGGTTTGGGTGCACCACCAAGACCCCCACCACACCACTGGTATGGGTACACCACTAACACCTTCCAGCACCCAACATTATATTTGTTGGTATTTATATATATTATAAAATGAGTACATTTATTTAATAAAATGTTTTGTTATCCTTATCTACTAACAGTAAATAATGCAAACAGAGAGCCAATTCACTACTGTATAGCAAAAAAATAATAATTAACCACCCCTCATGGGCTTTGAGATGCTCCCTTTAATCCACTTAAATAGACCTCCATCTAATAAATTACTGTGGAGAGATCTGGAGTTGGAGCCACATTAGTGTAAATTCAGTGTTAATAATGTTTATTAGTTCCATGTATCAGAGACACCCAGTCTTATGATAAGCAGAGAGTTCAACTGTGCTATATACAGAGAAATATACTGCAGTATATTGGAGGATCTAACACAAAATAATGGTCAGGTCAGTGAATCTGCACATGTGTGTATTGCACAGTCACTTTAGAAAGTCCCGTTGGTAGTCCTTTCTATAGTCCCCTCTCAATCTTACACTGCTTTTTTTTACCTGAACATGTTAAAAATATATATATATATCTATCTATAATATGTAATTCCTTTTACCACCACCTCTCCCTCCACTGATCACTATAAACACACACACCCATCATCATCCAGCTTTCAGGTTGTGATGTACAAAACCCACAATCAATTCCTATACTCATAGACAGAGTCTTCTTAAATTTTGATTTACCCAAAAATGATTTATACTCACTGCTTACACAGCTGCTAATACTATAAGTTTGGTACTGGCACAAGGAGGAGCCAGCTGGACTGGTCAATGAATGGATCCCACTGGTTAGATCCTTTTCTCTGTATCAGTTCTAGGGATTTCCTGGAGGGATGCTGCTTTAGGATCTGTAGAGAGCAGGAATGCAGTTCTGGAAAGTCAATGCAGGATTCCCTGCTACCTGGGACTGAAACAAGCTATTAAAAAGCTTATTTTCACCCCTCAGAAATACACCTGACACACTTGTATACTTTCAAAAAAGGTAATGATCCTTATTGAAACACAGAAATTTATATACATGGGAGCACAAATAAGTCCTGTTAATTCAATAAGTCTAGATGCAGAGTAACAAAAGGTAACACAATTAAGATAGGAAGTTAACCTAATCACTCAGTAGGATGCCCCACTCTGTTAGTTTCACAATAGACATTTTAAACCTGTCCTTACAGGCAAAACTTGAACCACAGTATATGAATTACAAAATTACACAAAACTACATATTAAAAAATAACAAGCATTTACCCACAACATGCCAAAAACACACTGACACAGGGGGTATTCACTGCAGATGAGGGTTTCTGACCATGGAAAGTCCAAATAGGGGAGACCATAGTTATCACAGGGGTAACCCCAGGATAGTAACAAAGCCCAAGGATGTTGTGTCAATCTTGTGCTGTCCCAAGGGAGGGATTCCCTTGGGAAAGATTGGACTAGGCTCCTTTTGGGGGAGAAAGAGAAGCAGGTACCACAGTAGTTTATTACAGGTGTCTCCCTATAAGGCCTGTCATCACAGGTACACATTTGATAAACAAATATCTTTTTTTTCCATGATTTTCAGTGATCGTTTAATATGTCCTGTACACCCATGAGTCCCCTAGGTACCATGTATATGGGTCATGGGGTTCCATAACTATTTTCATCTAAAAATGGATGCATATCTGAATTATTTCTGGATTACATTATAAAAAGGTGCACTGTCTATATCTACGTACAGTTTCTTTTGTCTCTTGCAGAATCCTATTAACACACTGATTGTAAATAAAATGAGTAAGGATAAAAAGAATATGGAGAAGGTCGCTGAGAGATTCTTAAATCAGGCTCTGGAAATGATCTACCTTCTGACTGGAGAGGTGAGAGCTGCTGGACAACATCACTTTTATTTTATTTTTTTTCACCACAATCTGTGTGTTTATGTTAAAGCAATGTCCAGTAATGGAGGCCACAAAGGAAAATAAATGGTTGATTATTATGCTATAAAGAAATAAGAATTGGTTGAAGTAGAGACCAGTCACAGACCAGCAAACCGTTCCTTGTGATTTCACTGAATTTGGTTCAGCGGGAGACACTTTTAAATGGAGGGAGAAAGTGATACATTATAATGTGTCCTTGACCATTTGGCTGTACAGAAGTCATGCTCAAGTTCTACTACATATATGGCACAGAATAATAAGCTGCCTGAAAAAAAATAGTAGTGTGTGACTGCGTAGGTGAGGTATATGGTGCACTTAAAGGAATATGAAAAGAGGGGAGGGGGAAAGACAGAGCACCACCTCCTAGTGCAGGGTAAAACAAATATACAATCGCACAGAAAACAAAACAAAGTAGATCAACTCACATGTGATAACCACAAACACAAGAGGTAACTAGTGCACCTCACAGTGGTGTCCCTGGTGGATACTTGCACAGAGCACTCGATCATTGAAGGGTTAAATCCAGAGATGTCAATTCTTATGTAATAGAGATGTCAATCCCCGTCTGGCAGTAATCCAGGAGTATCAAACCAATAAACGTACACCAAGCCGTATTACATGAGTCTATTTTACTACTACTTCTTATAGACCTATACTATGAAAATCCACCCAGGTCCTCAGAGTATGTAATAGAGTGAACAACCTGAAGACTGGAGACAACACATTTGTTTTATTTGGAATACAAATCCCTGGTATGTGCAAGTTACTTTTATCTCGCTTTTTTATTTTTTTTCATACTTGCACACACCAGGGATTTGTATCCCAAATAAAAGACCAATTACGTTGTCTCCAGCGTCAGGGTGTTCACTCTATTACATACTATGAGGACCTGGGTGGTTTTTCATCCTATAGGTCTATAAGAACTAGTAGTAAAATACACTCATGTAATACGGCTTGGTGTACATTTATTGGTTTGATACTCATGGATTACTGCCAGACAAGGATTGACATCTCTATCTCATATATAGTTGTGAGCATGCAGGCCGTTGCTAACGCTTGTGGGCAAAGCGAGGGCCGGAGTTGCTTGCATGGAGCGCTGAAGGCGCTCCTGGCCAACAACTGCGGACCACGCAAAATGTATGTAGTTACGAAAGCAAAATACGAGACACGTTACGACCTCGCAAAAATCGTCCGAAACCCGCGCACATGAAAACATGAAAAACACAATAAATACACACAACAAATACATAAAAAGCTTACCTACAGCAAGGGGGGGGGGCACCCAGGACCTTGAAAACTGAAGTTACACCTCAATTTAACTCCAAATAAAAGAGTTTAGACACTCAAAAATCCCTTAAGCGACAGAAAAAATGGCCGCCAAAAAAAACAAAAACGAGGCTACAGCAGTCTAAAGACGCAAAACACCACCAAACACCTACGGATTTCCCGAAAAAGACGTACGAGATCCGAAAACAAGGATGCAACCCTCGCAACCCCAAAAACATTACAAACACAATAAATACACACAACAAACATATAAAAAGCTTACCCACAGCAAGGTGGTGCACCCAGGACCTCTGCAAGACCTCTGGAGTTACCTTGATTTAACTCCAAGTTTCAGAGTTTAGACACCCCAAAATCACCTAAGCGAGAGAAAAAATGGACGCCGAACAAAACGAAAACAAGGCTAAAAGACCCTAAACACGCAAAACACCACCAAACAGCTACGGATATTCCGAAAAAGTCATCCCTAGAAGAGAATTGATAAGAGATCCGATCTCCACCTAAGATACCTTTATAGATGCATACCTTATAGTTGCATTGCTTATACGGTATCATATACATAGAGACTTCCATGTTTTAAGTATTTGTTTTTTAGCTTTTGTGTTTGTTACTTTAGGTTTGCAAGCGCTTCAACTATTTGTACTACACCACATGTGCAGTACACCTTATTACTTAAAGGAATATGTCACACATTAGCTACCTGTACTGAAGTCCTACTTGCTCCTCTCTCTCATTGTGTAGGAATACACCATTGTGAAGAAGAATTCGCCCCACATTCACCATCTGACTGGAGAGGTGAGCACTGCTGGGCAATGTGACATTATACCAGCTTCAGGGGGCGGTGACCTGGACCTGTGGTTGGAGAATGTGATACTATACCAGGACACATTGACTTCTGGTGTGTTTTCCTATCTTCTGTGTGTGTTTCTCTGCATGTTCTCAGTAACATTATACTTCCCCTCCTGACTCTCTATCAATAAAATGCTCTGACAGGACCAGTCTCTGTGTCACCACTGAATGTCATTGTGTGAGTTTCAGGTCCCTGTAAAGTGTGATGATGTTGCCGTCTATTTCTCTATGGAGGAGTGGGAGTATATAGAAGGACACAAGGAGCTGTACAAGGGCGTGATGATGGAGAACCACCAGACACTCAGGACTTTGGAAATCCCAACAAACAATAGCTCAGGTGACTTTATAATAGACACACTATCCAGGAATGTCTATCCATATCTAAATCCCAGAGTACGTCCTCACATTGAAAGCGGAAATAAAACAGCTATTTTTTGATACTCAGTCAATTTTCTATTGTTTGTTTTGTTAAATAAGACTTGTATTTATTGAATGTAATAATACCTTATAAACTTACGTAATCTTCTGTTTATGTTAATAGGGCTCCCTGATGATAATCTAGACATGAGGTCAGTTAGAGAGGAACAAGAGGATGAGAGAAAAGGAAATGAGTATCCGCAACAGGAAATCCAATGTACGCCCTGTGCAGGTGGGCGATATGTATAATATGAATGTACAATACAGATCTTTCATCAGTCATATATTTATTACATCTCTGAATTCAGCACATGGTTATATTGATATATCATTTTAAACTGTTTTAAAAGGCCACTAGAGTTTAGGAAAACTTCACATGATTGTGATGAATGAAACAAAAACATAAACCATTGTCTGGCCCACGAGTCTCTAGGAGTTTATTTTAAAACTTTGCAAGTGTATAGAGGCTGCAATGAGGGTAATTATTTAATTTGTGAGAGTTTGGGTACAGAGCTTGGAAAGCAAGATCAGCAGATTGATGTGGGAGGGAGCTACTGAGAACAGTTTGTGTGAGAGGTCAACTTGTACCAGTCAGCCAATAGAAACAACAGATTCCCCGTCCTTTCACTCTCCCCTCCCTCCACTCTCCCCTCCCTCCACTCTCTCCTCCCTCCACTCTCCCCTCCCTCCATTCTCCCCTGCCTCCACTCTCTCCTACCTTCACTCTCCCCTCCCTCCACTCTCACCTACCTCCACCCTCCCATCCATCCACTCTCGTCCCTCCACCCTCGCCTACCTCCACCCTCCCCTACCTCCACCCTCCCCTACCTCCAACCCCCCTCCCTCCTCTCTCCCCTCCTTCCACTCTCCCCTCCCTTCACCCTCTCCTCCCTCCATTCCACCCCCCTTTTCACTGCTGAGTAGAAAAGCACACCCATCAGACTCCAAGCTATCAGAATGTGCCATGGATAGACAACATGGACCCCTAATATGTAGTCTGCTAAAATTAGATTTTTCTCTAAATATAATGTTTTATACACATATCTTACATAGTTGCTGGTGTTATCCTTTATAATGCCTGTTTCAGAAATACAGTCAGGTCCATAAATATTGGGACATCAACACAATTCTAAACTTTTTGGCTCTATACACCACCACAATGGATTTGAAATGAAATTAACAAGATGTGCTTTAACTGCAGACTTTCAGCTTTAATTTGAGGGTATTTACATCCAAATCAGGTGAACGGTGTAGGAATTACAACAGTTTGTATATGTGCCTCCCACTTTTTAAGGGACCAAAAGTAATGGGACAATTGGCTGCTTAGCTGTTCCATGGCCAGGTGTGTGTTATTCCCTCATTATCCCATTTACAAAGAGCAGATACAAGCTCCAGTGTTCATTTCAAGTGTGCTATTTGCATTTGTTGCTGTTAACTCTCAATTCTGAGATCCAAAGAGCTGTCACTATCAGTGAAGCAAGCCGTCATTAGGCTGAAAAAACAAAACAAACCCATCAGAGAGATAGCAAAAACATTAGGTGTGGCCAAATCAACTGTTTGGAACATCCTTAAAAAGAAAGAACGCACCGGTGAGCTCAGAAACACCAAAAGACCCGGAAGACCACGGAAAACAACTGTGGTGGATGACCGAAGAATTATTTCCCTGGTGAAGAAAACACCCTTCACAACAGTTGGCCAGATCAAGAACACTCTCCAGGAGGTAGGTGTATGTGTGTCAAAGTCAACAATCAAGAGAAGACTTCACCAGAGTAAATACAGAGGGTTCACCACAAGATGTAAACCATTGGTGAGCCTCAAAAACAGGAAGGCCAGATTAGAGTTTTCCAAACAACACCTAAAAAAGCCTTCACAGTTCTGGAACAACATCCTATGGACAGATGAGACTAAGATCAACTTGTACCAGAGTGATGGGAAGAGAAGATTATGGAGACGGAAAGGAACTGCTCATGATCCAAAGCGTACCACCTCATCAGTGAAGCATGGTGGCGGTAGTGTCATGGCGTGGGCATGTATGGCTGCCAATGGAACTGGTTCTCTTGTATTTATTGATGATGTGACTGCTGACAAAAGCAGCATGATGAACTCTGAAGTGTTTTGGGCAATATTATCTGCTCATATTCAGCCAAATGCTTCAGAACTCATTGGACGGCGCTTCACAGTGCAGATGGATAATGACCCGAAGCTTACTGCAACCAAAGAGTTTTTTAAGGGAAAGAAGTGGAATGTTATGCAATGGCCAAGTCAATCACCTGATCTGAATCCGATTGAGCATGCATTTCACTTGCTGAAGACAAAACTGAAGGGAAAATGGCCCAAGAACAAGCAGGAACTGAAGACAGTTGCCATAGAAGTCTGGCAGAGCATCAGCAGGGATGAAACCCAGCGTCTGGTGATGTCTATGCGTTCCAGACTTTAGGCTGTAATTGACTGCAAAGGATTTGCAACCAAGTATTAAAAAGTGAAAGTTTGTTTTATGACTGTTAATCTGTCCCATTACTTTTGGTCCCTTAAAAAGTGGGAGGCACATATACAAACTGTTGTAATTCCTACACCGTTCACCTGATTTGGATGTAAATACCCTCAAATTAAAGCTGAAAGTATGCAGTTAAAGCACATCTTGTTCGTTTCATTTCAAATCCATTGTGGTGGTGTATAGAGCCAAAAAGATTAGAATTATGTCGATGTCCCAATATTTATGGACCTGACTGTATGTGATTTTGTTTCCTACAATAGTCCTTTAAAGTTTTCAGATCTCCTTAATGAAACAAAACCACAATGTGTTCAGTAGGACGTTATACAAATAGAGAGGCGAATATCTACATCATGACAATACCAAACAAAATTAAATATCTTATTTTAAGGAGAGGACTCAAAGGAACAATATATATATAGATGAATAGTCACAGTGTTATAGCTTGCAGTGACAATTTACTGAACAAATATTTTATTTATAGGGACAAGCTTTTGAGAGATTTGACCTCGCTTTATCAAGTCTGAAGCAACGCTGCTTTATTGTTATTCAATGTAATAAATAATAATATCATGTAATTCTCTATTGTAATAAACAGGTCAACCTGATCAAAATCTAGAGACATTATCCTTATGTGAGAACACAGCAGACGAGAGAGAGGAGCAGAGTATTCAGCAGGAGGAAATCTGTGCAGGACCTTTAACAGGTGATAAACATAACCATATCTTGTTGAAGTAGATCACGCTGAGTGCACTGCAAGACATGCTCCTCAATCCAATGCCAATATATCTAAATACCCCGCATTAGTACAGGATTCATGGAGTGTAAATGTGACTAATAACCCAAAAGCTGCCAATATTCCCTGGAGCTTCTGCTGCATGTATTTGCTTTTGAGCTTATTATGCTCTCACCAGTGTCTTTCCCGTTATAGACTTAACATACAATGAATGAGGTGGGGATTAAAGACCCCTTTAGGTTTGATGAGGAAAAACAAAATCTTAATTTAACTCTTGCTGTGCATTTAAACAATGAAATACTGTATTTCAATTATGCTCCCAGGCCATATAAGCTCTAAGTCTCTAGATCCCTGAATGAAGTATTGTGTCTGAAGTGGAGCTACAATGGGGAGAGGGCTACAGTGACATAGCATAACTGCAGTATGATAGTGGGTGGTGACAAGAAAATGTGTTTGTTCATGACTGGTAGTTCAGGTTACACTGCTCCCTGTTACTTGTGTGTGTTTCAAAGAGTGTTCCACTCCATCCATAATACTTCATTCAGGGACTGAGGAGATCAGGAGCTTATACACACTGAGATGATCATTGGAAAAATAGTAGGTACGTTTATAAATGTACAATAAATCATTAATAAAAGTGTATTATTTATCAAGCCTTACTAATCTATTCTTTAGAAACCACTTTATAAGACTGCTTTAGTGATCATGTAAGCAGCTCTCTTTCTTGTGACCCCATAACTGTTACAACACCTTTTCCTCAACCTCTTTAGTGCTGATGCTGCTGGTGGAATCAGTAGATCAGAAAATGGAGAGCACTAATGGCAAGATCTCAGAGACCTTACAGCGGCTATCTCCAATTTAAGATGTTACTATATATGGGATCATTTGGTTAGACGTTATACAAAAACCTAATTTGTTCAGAAGTAAAAACTCCTTATACATGATAAAAAATGTATATGGTATTATGAGGGTCTTAAGAGCACAGAGGATGGTTTAATCTAATAATAATAATAATAATTTCATAGTATAAATAAACTATAGAAAATGGATATGCAATGATATTTAGTGTAATCAATAGAATAGGGAAAAACAAAGAAGGTCCTGAAAGGCCCGTGCAAGGCTTTGGTATAGGTGGATTTATCAGGTGATGATTTGGTCACACATTAAGCAAGCTTGAATCTTTCCCTGGTTCTCCAAGAAAGATAAAGGACTGCTCCTTTGTGTAAGATTTTAAACACATATAGCCTTATTAAATTGCAATTCTGTAAATTTTAAAAGGGCTCTATTTAAGCACTCAGCATATTTTTTTACAGAAGTTTTTAGTTAGTGAACTTCTATCCAAAAGCAAGATCTTCACTAACTAAAATCTTCTGTAAATAAAATATGCTGTGTGCTTAAATAGATCCTTTTTAAATTTACCGAATCGCAATTTAATAAGGCTGTAAAGGTACAGTTCCCTTACTTTTTTTTACTTCACTTTTCTCATTGTTCCCTTGCCAGCTGAATGCAGCCTAAGTTACCGGGTGACCGTAAATCATACTTCGGGAATTGACTTCAGGAAGCCTGAATATAGTAATGTTAGTAATTGAGCGAAAAAAAGACCTTTTAGTCCATCAAGTTCAATTTTTTTTATCTCTTCTGATCCTTGTCAACCCTTGTTGATTATTTGTTAGTTGATCCAGAGGAAGCAAACAGAAATAAACATTGAAACAGTGCCAATTGTCTCAAAAGGGAAATAATAAAATTCCTTCCTGACCCAGATACTGGTGGTCGCATTCCTCCCTGGATCAATACTCCCTCTCTAATTATCCCGGATACCACTGAATGCACTTTTTATTAAAAAATAAATCCAACCCATTTTTATAATTATTTATGGAATTCTCTGTCACCACCTCCTTCGGTAGAGAATCCCACAGATTAACCACACTTACTGTTAAGTACCCTTTTTTTCTTTAAGGTGTAATCTTGTTTCTTGTAACCTCAAAGGATCTTCTCTTGTCAGTTGAAAACCTCTTAGCACAAAAAAGTTCACTTGACAAAGCCTTGGATTGACCTTGGATATATTTCTATAAGTGTCACTACCAAGAGATGAGGTGCCACATGCACCCCTAACTCTCCTGCTTTAGTTTACAGGAACAATCACTAAACGGTACTATTTTGTGTTTACTCTCAGCGCCCAGCATACCTCAGGACCATTGTGCAGGAACCCAGGAGATCAAAAGTACAGGCTCTTAATAGCTTATTAAAAAATAAAAAGCATTTTCCCTGATCCCGTTATGTAGCAAAGCCCATCTTTCAAGAAGCACACCATTGATTAGTGCAGAGACAGACTCAGATTATTTTTGTCACACAGCACAAAAAGATCCACCTTCCCTCACCTTCCTCCCCCCTCACATTCCTCTCTCTGACATATAACTGAACTGGTATGTTTCTATTGTCAATAGGTTAGGGGGGTGGGGGTTAGATTTTCATTGATCTGTTTTACAACCCCAGAGTGGCAATAAACCGCCAATCTGGTTTTACAATATTCGTGTTTATATGTGCCATTGAGGGGAGGGAAACATCCAAGGTGGAAGTCAGTGTAACACGCATGGCTAACCACATACATTCTTTAAACATTATACAGAAAGGGAATAACTACCTGTCACAGTCCTTATAACACATCTCATGTCCATTTTGATAGCCTCAAATAACAGAGTCTGTGTTTTCAGGGGACAGTGACAATACTGTTTTTGGCCATACAGGGACCTGCCTGTGGGGTTCTGGTAAATTAAAAAAGAAAGTAAGGTAATCAGATCCCCTCTTATATGCCTTTTTTTTCTAGAGAAAATGTGATTTTTTCTGGTTAGTCTTTCTTCATAAATTTCCTTCCAGCTCCTTCATTACGTTATTAGGGTTTTTTTTATTAATATTTTTAAAACAAAACATACATTCCATCAGTTACAAATTTCAAAGTTAAAATACTTTTATTTATTCGTATATTAGTCCCACATAAAAATGTTATTGTTTATATTGTTTCCTAATATTTATAAATAATTTTCAAGTTTCTATCCACAATAGTTACTATTTAATACCATATAGGAATTTTTATCTTGTTTCCAATTCCAAAAAAGATAGGGACTGCAGCATCTCTTCTCAACAGCATTCCTCAGTGACCATCAATTGGTGAAATGTTAAACAGAACCCTTTGTGTCCACAGAGAAGAGGATCATGGACCATGTGATGTGAGGTAGCCATCTAGCCATCTGTATACAAAACATCACCATCACATAGGCCAAGATCCAAGACTGTGTAGCCAGGCTAGATTAGGCTAACATTTGGACCAATAGATTGTCACTGAGGAGTGCTGTTGAGAAGGCACAAACATCTGCGCAGCCCGTAGGTCCTCCGCCTAGCCACAGGGCCCCAATCCCCTGTGGTCGGCCGCCGCGTCTCCATTGTGGTGGTGGTGTTGGGGAGGGGGGCAGGGGGAGGCAACCTACAAGGAGGCACAGGCACCTGCAGTGGCAGTGGTGGAGGCATGGGGGCAGGAGAGGAGGGGTCGGTCTGCGGGTGGCCGGGGGATGCCTCCGGGGTGGGGATGGGGACCAGAGCGAGTCTCATGACATCTGCAGTAACCTCCTGGAATGCGCTCTGGTCTTCCCCCATCCGGAGCAGTCCGGCCAGGTACTATTTAGTCATTAGGTGGTGACTCCTCCCTATTGCGCCTGGCCAGGCTGCGGTAGACCTCCGCATGATTGGCGGAGATGCTGGCCTGGATCACCCAGAGACACTCCATCTGCTGCAGGATGAGGGCCAGTATCTCTGCCTGCTCAGGCTGGCTTGATGTTGGGGATGGATGCCCATGGGGCATGGACTGGTGAGGAGGAGGTGTTGGTGGTGGACCAGGGTCTGGGGCCCGGCTGGAGCCAGGCTCAATAAGGGCAGTGGTATTAGTGGGCCGGTAATGGTGGTGGCGAGATGCTTAGTCACTGGAGGAAGGGGATAGTAGGGTCAAATCCCGGAGATGTGGCTGGTGGTCCTGCTAGTGACCACAATAACCAGATGACATCCTCCTCCTCCAAACCAGGGCCCTCGGGTCCTCTTCTTTCCTTCTCCTCCTGCGGCCGGTTCCTGCTGGGCGGGGGCTTGCTCCTCCACTTCGTGCTCCAATGGAGCCAACTCCTCCGCCTCTGGCTCACCACTCAACCCAGACCTCCTTGATGCTGAAATATAGAAAAAAAAGGTATATGTTATTAGTATGATGAATAATACATTGTTTTGTTTTCATTCCTAACTATCTGACATCTAGGCGTTAATCTGGATGATTGTCCTAATTGCAACTCAAATTAGCTACCATTTGCTAGATATGATCTATTATTTGGTTCTTGGTCTTGATTATTCTTGGCTCTTAACGCTATCTTGATTCCGGCTGCGGTCTATAACTGCAAAGGCTGCAGTGGGCACACCAATACATGGACTCTCTATTGCTTGATTACTGTTGTTGTGCCCAGGAATTACAGTGATGTGTCAGCTTCATGGATTTAATGATGCATCCATCTATCCCTTGTTAATTCCATGGAGCTGACATGTCAATGTCCTTGTTGGTCATCATGTACATGTGTAGTGTGTGTGATGTACATGTGGTGGCATGTTGGTGTATGTGATATTCACCTGACATGGAGGCTGCGTCCTGCTGGGCTACCAGGCCTGAAGCTCTAGCAGCAGGCACCTGGCTCAGAAGGTCCTTGGCGACTCTCTTCCACCCATTATAGCGCACAGTCACATTCTTCTCTTCCTTGGCTATATTCAACCTCACCATGGCCCTGATGTCGTCAAAACAGTGCTTGACAGACCTCACATCCCTTGGCGCTGTGCCCACTGCTGTAACCTAAGCCGCTACCTCCTTCCATGCCTGTGTGCCCTTTGCTTGCCCTTAGCCTCTTGCCCTCCCAACTGCGGACAGGGATCTTTGTCTCCCTGACCTTTCCCTGAGGCCTGTCCCTCCCCAGAACTACCACTTCCCCTGGGACCAGGCACCTCTGTCCATCTTGTACGTGTGCCTGGTGCTAGGGCCACCCTGTCACCACCACCTCCTCCTCTCCACTCCCACCACCACCTCCTGCTCATCCTCCTCCTGCTGATGCTCCTCCTACGCCACCTCCTCTCCTCTGCCACTCCCAACCTCCTCCTTGCCTCTTCTCCTCCTCCACTCCTTTCCCCTCCTCTCCTTCCTCCATTATAATCCCAAAAATAATATAAGGATAAATCGATCAAAATGTGGCTGTATATGTATGATGGGGGAAAATAGTGTGTATTTAATATCTGTTGGGGGATGGGATGGGGTGTGTGTATGCAGTGACCTAGCTCTATGTGTCTCTATGTGTGTTCTTTAAATTACCGTATATACTCGAGTATAAGCCGAGTTTTTCAAGCCCTTTTTTAAAGGCTAAAAAGGGCCCCCTCTGCTAATACTCGAGTCTCTCTAACCCCCCGTGTCTCTTTCCCTCCTCATCCTCAACCCCCCCTCCTCATTCTAAACCCCCTCCTCACTTTACCCCTCTAAATACCTCCCCCTCTCCCTTTCCCCTCACTTACCTGCATCTGAAGTTTCTGCTCCGGCCTCCACTCCTTCCGGCCAATGCTAATGACGTGGCGCGCATGTGACGTCACGTCATTAGCATATACCGGGTGCCGGCACACGGTATATGCTAATGACGTCACATGCGCGCCACGTCATTAGCATTGGCCGGAAGGAGCGGAAGCTGGATCAGAAGCTTCAGATGCAGGTAAGTGAGGGGAAAGGGAGAGGGGGAGGTATTTAGAGGGGTAAAGTGAGGAGAATGGGGTTTAGAATGAGGAGGGGGTGAAGGTTGAGGATGGGGAGGTTGAGGATGAGGTGGGGGGTTGAGGAGGGAGGTTGAGGAGGGGGTTAAGGATGGGTGGTTGAGGATGAGGATGGGGGGGTGAGGTTGAGGAGGGGGTTGAGGATGTGGCGGTTGAGGATAAGGGAGTGAGGTTGAGGAGGGGGTTGAGGATGGGGTGGTTGAGGTTGAGGATGAGGAGGGGGGTTGAGGATGAGGAGGGAGGTTGAGGATGAGGAGGGGCTTGAGGATGGGGAGGGGGGGTTGAGGAGGGAGGTTGAGGATGAGGAAGAGGTTGAGAATGAGGAGGGGGGTTGAGGAGGGTGATAAGGGAGGGGGGAAGAGACACAGGGAAGGGAGAGGGGGGAACAGACACAGGGAAGGGAGAGGGGGGAAGAGACACAGGGAAGGGAGAGGGGTGAAGAGACACAGGGAGGGAGAGGAGAGAAGAGACACGGGAGAGAGAGGGGGGACACAAGAAAAGGGCACACAAGAGAGGGACACAGAGGGCACAAGAGGGACACAGGGGGCAGAACATTTCCCACCCTCGGCTTATACTCGAGCCACTCATTTTTTCCAGTATTTTGTGGTAAAATAGGTGCCTCGGCTTATACTCAGGTCGGCTTATACTCGAGTATATACGGTATGTGTATTCTGTAAATCTGTGTAATCAAGGATTAAGTGTAAAATCGTAAATAGTATAATAGAAATAAACAAAACTGCAAATAACTGCTCTCAAAATACTCCTACTCTCTCACTGAAAAACCTCCAACTCCGGGACCTGCGTGCTACTTCGTCAGAAAATACAACACAGTCAAAGCATGGGCAGGTGGAACGCAACTTTATAATCTCCCTCTGTCAATTGTCTGCGGCTAGACCGCTTTCTATTGGCTGAGCAGCCTGTGTTGTACTATGTTATACAGCGATTGGATCGACCAGCCGCTTAACAGTTTGCAGCCGCAGCAGGGATTTACGGGGTTGAGACTTCAGCCCAGAACTTGCGCCCTTGCTCAATTGAATAGCATTGTAATCAAAAACGAACGGGAGCCCGCAACACACCCACAGGCATACTGCCAACTACGATAGTGTTGCGAGATTGCTATTGAATCGTGCCCATAGTGTCTCACTACATATCCCAGGCTGCTTTGAAACATAAACAGGAACCCCAGAGTTAGTTAAATTGGTTCAGCTAACCTGATTTTCCAAAACAAATTATTTTACATGTTATGCTAATTTAGCCTGTGTTTGGAGGGTGTTAACCCTAATTTGCAACTGTTGGAAATTACAAGACATTTTGCTAACTTCCAGTTAAGTGTTTATATTGGAGTTTATTCAAGCAAAACATGTTTTCATACACTACTAATTATCCTCTATCTGATGCAATCATAGTCCAAGAAACTTACATATGCCTTTAAATTTCAAGCACCACAAGCCATTGTGATTAGTGCTATAAACCTTACCTGGTTTTGATTTCTTACACCTCACTGTCTTCATGTATTCATAAATTACTCTGGTTGAAATGACTTGTGTTTTATAGAAAATTAGCAGAATCATCAAAGAGCTCAGATCATTGACAAGATTACTGGCAGATTAATTTAGACTTTTATGAAGAAATAGATGGGATGGAGAACTTTCCTGGTTATGATTATACACATAAATGCATTTATCTAGATTATTCCAACCTGTAAGTCACAAAGTATATACATATACCGTAAATGAGACCTGTAACTGACTTATTTGGCAGGTAATGGAAGAGTAGGTACACCTAGCGGATGTATTTGGTACATTTCTACAAATCTATTGAACTCTTTATTATACATATCAGGTCTCCATGATGAAAACATGGGCATAATGTCCCTTATTAAGGAAGAGGAAGATGAGCTGCATGGAAAGGATATTCCACAGGTGACAATCCATTCAGATATATGTGCAGGTGAGTGATAAACGTGATAATTATCTACATGGATCATGGAATAAAATGACTAAGTGTTCAATCTGAATTCGTACACATTTGGTACTTGGCCCATTCTACGTTACTAGTATTTACTGTCAAGTGAGACATAAATGCTGTTTTCAAGGGAAGATATATTTTATATGTACACCTCGGGTGCTTCTGTGGATGTAACCACACAGGATAAAGTATTTGAAAAACAAAAAAGAACTTTGTAATATGACATCATTTTTTTTGTCACACTTAGTTTAAGATCAATGGCACAAATATAAAACCACCATACAAACACCAACTCAAATTGACTATCTCTTATTTATTGTAATGACAGCATGGTGATTGTATATTTTAACCACAGAAAGCTAAATCTGTTAATATTTTCACTTTTAAGGTTTATATCTCGGAAAGTTATGGGACTATTATATAATGGATTCCCCACAAAAAGCTGACTGTTTTGCCAGACATGTTGTATTATTTATATCACATGCTAATATGTCTCCTAATGTCTCTTCTAAATGGACCTTCACTTCTTCCTCATGTATAGAGATATATTTTTTCCTATTGTTTCCCTTAGTTAAGAGTAAATAGTTCAGGACTTGCAAGTCAGACCCCAGTGTGATTCCCAATTTGATCAGATTTTCTAATATTTATCTTCATTAAGAGTTACAATTCACTGTCGCCATTATCTAAATTACACCTCTTCATACAGCCCTTCTATTGTTAATTATAATTTAGATGTAAATTATCTAGATTTCATGAATTTATAGGTCACTATCCACTTTCCTACAATGACTGATACTCTTAAAATATTGTATTTGATGGTGTCCTAGTCAGATTCCTTTCATTTGAATCTGATAAAGTCTCCAATCAGGTCGTTCCTGGCATAATCAATAACAGAACATTCATTATTTACACCAATACCAATTGATCTGTTCAACAAACAATAATTTTTAAAAGTCCTCATTATTAAGGTATGAATTCTGAAAAAACTGAATTATGAAGCTATGAACTTAGCTGACAGTTCTTTCAACTAGTATATCTTTTCTGTTGTTCACAGAGCCTATATGCTCATTTTACCAAAGTTGGAATACTCTGTAAAAAAAATAATTTTTGTTCTCCATAAAAAATATTTTTGGGGGATTCTTCAACCATTTTTCATTATTTTGACGATGTACTAGTAGGCCCTTTAAATTAGGTGGCATTCTACTTTTATTGATTATTTTTCTGACAACACTGTTTTCCTAGACATTCGTGTTTTAGGCTTATTTTACATGTTAAAATATGCTGTATATTCATAAAGAGTTACATAGCAATCTAACTATTGAAAAACAGCAAAGTATTGGCTGCAGATTGATCTCAGTTTTATAGTTTTATTTAGCTGTATTTCCTAAAAATAACTAAACATTTCCATTCAAATGCATGTTATCACTCTTTTTAACATAGTTGTAAAATTATTTCCAACAGATGTATCCAAGACCCGGAACTTGTGTGTAAGGGAAGGCTTCAGTGTTTTACACATTTGCATGGATTCAAAACAAAGTCGTATGAAACAACTAACCGGAGAAAAAGCATTTGGATGTGATTGTGGGAAAGGGTTTACCAGTAAGACAAGTCTTGAAAGACATAAGCAAGTTCATACAAGAGGAAGACCATTTGCATGCTCTGAATGTGGGAAATGTTTTAGTCATGCCTCAACCCTTAAAGATCATAAGAGAACTCACACAGGAGAAAGACCATTTTCATGTTCTGAATGTGGGAAATGTTTCAGTCGGTCTTCAAATCTCAAGGCTCATAAGAGAACTCACACAGGAGAAAGACCATTTTCATGTTCTGAATGCGGGAAATGCTTTATCAAGGGATCAAATCTAAGAATTCATAAGAGAACTCACACCAGAGAAAGACCATTTTCATGTTCTGAATGTGGGAAGTGCTTCAGTCAGACATCATCTCTCAAGAAACATAAAGAAAGTCACAGAGGAGAAAGACCATTTAAATGTTCTGATTGAGGGGAATGTTTCATACATGCATCAGATCTTAATGTTCATAAGAGACCTTATATGGGAGAAAGACCATTTTATGTTCTGAATGTGAAAAAATGTTTTAGGAATGCATCAACTCTCAAGTAACTGGACCATTTGTATGTTCTGAGTGTGGGGAATATTTCAGTTTAGCATCAGATCGCAATAAACTAACACAACTCAGACATTAGAAAGACCATTTCTATGTTCCAAATGAGGAGAATGTTTCTGAATTGCATCAAGTCTTAACAAACATAAGAAAACTGACACAGGAGAAAGACCATTTGATATTCTGAATGTGGGAAATATTTCAGTAATTAGTTATAATCTGTAATCAATTATAATCTGTCCCACTTGTGCATTCTCATCCATTTATGTGGCCCTTAGAGTTTGTACTGGGTATTTACTGTAGGTGGCAAATTTATTAAAAGTGATCATATTTTCATATAGGTTTTAATAAGGATGAATAAAAGTTATATTTTTCTATAGTCAGTCACGCGAGTGCACCTCTCAACAGAGTCTCTGCTCTTTGCTTTGTTATTAAATATTTCAGTAATGCCACAACTTCAATATTCAACAATGTGTTTATGTCCTGGTGAGTGACTGGTGCAGTACAGCAGTGTGTGATCAGTGGGAGCCCTATTGGGCTCATATGTTTGTGGCTGATGCACTACATTAGAGTGTGATCAGGTGGAGCTTATGTGCTTGTGAGTGGGTAGAGCAGTACAGCACCTTGTGAGCAATGGGAGCACTATTGTGTTCTTGTCCTGGTAAGTGACTGATGATTGATCAATTGTTGGACGTGTTTATACATAGATATGTGACTGGATTTTGTCTAAATAATTATTAAATAATGCCAATTTTGTTAATATTGTGTATATATTTGAGCTAAATTCATATATTTAATACTAGTAAGGTACTATCTGCAGTATTAAAATATGTAAGTATGTAAGTATGTACATTATATCAATTCGTAAACTGCCAACCACAGTTTACCAAAGGTGATGAGCAGTTCTAACAAACTCTCATCCAAATGGTCCATTTGGCTTGTGGTGTATGTATCCAACCTTGACAAATCAAACAACACAGTAGTAATAATCGTATAACAATGTTTATTATACTTAGCTTCGGCTGTTCAAATCACATAAGGCTGGCTGGGGAGAGAGACAGTCACAGCTCCTAGCAGAAATCAGTTCAAGGAGGAATTCTACATAGATTGATAAGGTCACCATATTTATAGCAAATCATAAACAGGACGTTTTAGCAATGATTATCACATACTTTAATTTAATAAACAAGACTCAGTTGGACAAGTCACTTTCTTAATACAGACTTACATTCCACTCTTTAATTTGTCAACTGTAGACAACTTCCTGTTCCAGGCTAATCTAAAGGGCAAATCCTGATGTCTACTAGTAATGCTCTGCACTATGCAAATAATGAGGACAAAATAACAGAAAACGTCAATGTGCATAACTATTCACCCCCCCTAAAGTCAATACTTTGTAGAGCCACCTTTTGCGGCAATCACAGCTCCAAGTCGCTTTGGATGAGTCCCTATGAGCTTGCCACATTTTACCACTGGGGTTTTGCCCATTTCTCCTTGCAAAACTGCTCCAGCTCCTTCAAGTTGGATGGTTTGCACTTGTGAACAGCAATCTTTTAGTCTGACCACATATTTTCTATTGGATTGAGGTCTGGGCTTTGACTAGGCCATTCCAACACATTTACATGTTTCCCCTTAAACCACTAAAGTGTTGCTTTAGCAGTGTGTTTGGGGTCAGTGTCCTGCTGGAAGGTGAACCTCCGTCCTATCCTCAAATCATGCACAGAGTGGCACAGGTTTTGCTCAAGAATATCCCTGTATTTAGCACCACCTATCTTTCCCATAACTCTGACCAGTTTCCCAGTCCTGGCTGCTGATAAACATCCCCACAGCATGATGCTGCAACCACCATGTTTCACTGTGGGGATGGTGTTCTTTGGGTGATGTGATATGTTGGGTTTGCGCCAGACATAGCGTTTTCTTTGATGGCCGAAAAGTTACATTTTAATCTCCTCATATGCCTTTTCGCAAACTCTTTGTTTTTTGCTAAAAGTAATGGCTTTCTTCTGGCCACTCTGCCATAAAGCCCAACTCTATGGAGCGTACGGCTTATTGTCGTCCTATGTACAGATACTCCAGTCTCTGCTGTGGAACTCTGCAGCTTCTCCAGGGTTACCTTAAGTTTCTGTTCTGCCGATCTGATTAATGCCCACCTTGCCCGGTCCGTGTGTTTTGGTGGGCAGCCGTCTCTTGGCAGGTTGTGCCATGTTCTTTCCATTTGGTTATGATAGATTTGATGGTGCTCCTGGGGATCATCAAATATTTGGATATTTTTTTATAACCTAACCCTGACTTGTACTTCTCAACACCATTGTCCCTTAATTGTTTGGAGAGTTCTTTGGTCTTCATGGCAGTGTTTGGTTAGTGGTGCCTCTTGCTTAGGTGTTGCAGCCTCTGGGCCTTTCAAAAAAGGTGTGTATATGTAATGACAAATCAAGTGAAACTTATATTGCACACAGGTGGCATAATTTCCATTAATTATTTGACTTCTGAAGGTAATTGGTTGCACCAGAGCTTTTTATGGGCTTTATAGGGGGTGAATACATACGCCCATGCCAATTTTCTGTTTTCTATTTCTAAAAAATTGTTTTATGTATATATTTTTCTCATTTCACTTCACCAACTTTATTCACTTCACCAACTATTGTGTTCTGATCCATCACATAAAATTCAGATTAACCAAAGATTGAACTTAAGGCTGTAATGTAACAAAATAGGTAAAAAGTCAAGGGGGGTGATTTGCCATATGATGCGGTTTTTCTAATTTAGGACTATTTGGTGGTTTAATTCAGTGTCTTTCTTTGTGATATTTGGTGTATTGATACACTTACCACCAATAGTAAGATTCACCTGATATCCTGTTAATTAGTTTATATTTGTGTTGTTTTTTTTTATTAGGAACAAGAGGGTGAATCAATCCATATGTTTAATTACCCTTTCATTTTCTGGTGATCAGTGTGTCATGAACTCCAGGACTCTTGGAATTTTGGGTCTGATAACTGTACCCTGATGGAAACTAGCCACGTGGCTAGATTCCTAAGACCCATGTCCATCTGTTTTTTTGGGCCAAAAGCGTTCTTGTTTCATTTTCCATTTTTAGGGCTATTATTTTGTGTGTAGAATGTGTTTTGTGGTGTAATTATTGTATTGAGCTAATGAAAATATTTTGTGGGTGGTACCACTTTAAAGACATTCAGTGGCCACAGTGGCCACTTTCAGAGCCAACTGTGACACCCAGTTCTGTAAAATAGACTTCTATATAGGATCTATGGAAATGTTTGTGCCATTAAGTGTAATTAACTATGATGTCAGACAGTAATTGAATCCCTTTTTTTCAATAGACAAATGTCAAGTGATGTCAAGTGCTTTGCAAGTGATAGTCCTTTGATCTTTTGTTTAGCAGTTAACCACAAATTAGGAATTACACCGGAGCCCTTCAACCATCCTATTCCAAATTTCCTCTGACTCAATAAAGGTATTGCTACCCGGGAGGAGATCGCTAGGGAGCAAGTATATCCAACTATTGTGCCCCTAAGCACACCAACCCTGATAAAGTCCTTCCAGTTTATAGGGTATCATTGGCCCGCTAACCAGTCTACCGACCTCCACTAAGTATAACGCATCTGCTAATCTGTGTGGCTGAAATATTGCTGGGTAATCCTACTATAGTTTATTTTAAGATCTTGATGATTATCCTAGATGAAGACAAAAAGAAGATTGTGATAATAATTTGTCGTGTATCTCATCATACTGTTCTTATTTTCATCCATTACCTGAAACTCACAAGTAGTGATGTCGCGAACATAACATTTTCGGTTCGCGAACCGTGAATGCGAATTGCCGCAAATGTTTGCGAACCCAGCGAACCGCCATAGACTTCAATGGGCAGG
This sequence comes from Discoglossus pictus, assembly GCA_027410445.1. Classification (NCBI taxonomy): domain Eukaryota; kingdom Metazoa; phylum Chordata; class Amphibia; order Anura; family Alytidae; genus Discoglossus; species Discoglossus pictus. The sequence continues at coordinate 98,819,274 of CM050170.1, read as the reverse complement.
CGGACTTTAAAACCCACAGGGACTCTTTCTGGCCACAATAGTGATGGAAAAGTTGTTTTAAGGGGACTAACACCTCGACTGTGGCATGCCGGAGGGGGATCCATGTCAAAACTCCCACAGAAAATTACATAGTTGATGCAGAGTCTGGTTTTAATCCATAAAGGGCATAAATCACCTAACATCCCCCTCCATCATCATCCTCCCCTGTATCTCTTTACCCCCTCCATCATCATCCTCCCGTGTCTCTTTTCCCCTCCCTCATCATCCTCCCCCCTCCCTCATCATCCTCCCCATGTGTGAGGAATTGACTCTCCTGGTCCCCAGGCTGCTATACCTCTTCCCTACCACTGCGCCAGCCTGCCTTTTGTGAATTTCATTGAGATCTGATAAGCTTGACTCTGCTAGCAATAGTATCAGTACCTAAGTCTCTTCAGCTGTGTCTGGTCAGGTGTCTGGTCCTTGGCCTATATAAGGCACTTCCTGTCAAATGTACCTTGCCAGATTATTGTGTGGTTCCTGATCACTTCAATAAAGCTTGTTCCTGTTTCACCTACAAATTGCTGAACTGGATTATTGCTGACCTTGGCTGCTGGTCTCCACAACCTTGTGATTCCATATCATTACACCGTGTCTGTTTTCCCCCTCCCTCATCATCCTCCCCTGTGTCTCTTTCTCCCCTTCCTCATCACCCTCCCCTGTGTCTCTTCCTCCCTCCCTCATCATCCTCCCCCCTCCCTCATCATCCTCCCCTGTATCTCTTTACCCCCTCCCTCATCATCCCCCCCTGTGTCTTTTCCCCCCTCCACCATCATCCTCCCGTGTCTCTTTCCCCCTCCCTCATCATCCTCCCCCCTCCCTCATCATCCTCCCCTGTGTTTCTTCCCCCCCTTATCATCATCCTCCCCCCTCAATCATCATCCTCCTGTGTCTTTTTCCCCCTCCCTCATCCTCCTCCCTCATCATCCTCCCTTGTCTTTCCCCCTCCCTCATCATCCTGCCCCCTCCCTCATCATCCTCCCCATGTGCCTCTTCCCCCCTCCCTCATCATTCTCCCCTGTGTCTCTTCCCCCCCTTATCATCATCCTCCCCCCCAATCATCATCCTCCCGTGTCTCTTTCCCCCTCCCTCATCATCCTCCCGTGTCTCTTTCCTCCTCCCTCATCATCCTGCCCCCTCCCTCATTATCCTCCCCATGTGTCTCTTCCCTCCCTTATCATCATCCTCCCCCCTCCCTCATCATCCTCCCGGGACTCTTTCCCCCTCCCTCATCATCCTCCCGTGTCTCTTTTCCCCTCCCTCATCATCCTCCCCCCTCCCTCATCATCCTCCCCCCTCCCTCATCATCCTCCCCTGTGTTTCTTCCCCCCCTTATCATCATCCTCCCCCCTCAATCATCATCCTCCTGTGTCTTTTTCCCCCTCCCTCATCATCCTCCCTCATCATCCTCCCTTGTCTTTCCCCCTCCCTCATCATCCTGCCCCCTCCCTCATCATCCTCCCCATGTGCCTCTTCCCCCCTCCCTCATCATTCTCCCCTGTGTCTCTTCCCCCCCTTATCATCATCCTCCCCCCCAATCATCATCCTCCCGTGTCTCTTTCCCCCTCCCTCATCATCCTCCTGTGTCTTTTTCCCCCTCCCTCATCATCCTCCCTTGTCTTTCCCCCTCCCTCATCATCCTGCCCCCTCCCTCATCATCCTCCCCATGTGCCTCTTCCCCCCTCCCTCATCATTCTCCCCTGTGTCTCTTCCCCCCCTTATCATCATCCTCCCCCCCAATCATCATCCTCCCGTGTCTCTTTCCCCCTCCCTCATCATCCTCCCGTGTCTCTTTCCTCCTCCCTCATCATCCTGCCCCCTCCCTCATTATCCTCCCCATGTGTCTCTTCCCCCCCTTATCATCATCCTCCCCCCTCCCTCATTATCCTCCCGGGACTCTTTCCCCTCCCTCATCATCCTCCCCCTCCCTCATCATCCTCCCGTGTCTCTTTCCCCCTCCCTCATCATCCTCCCCCCTCCCTCATCATCCTCCCCATGTGTGAGGAATTGACTCTGCTGGGTTTTGAACCCTGGTCCCCAGGCTGCTATACCTCTTCCCTACCACTGCGCCAGCCTGCCTTTTGTGAATTTCATTGAGATCTGATAAGCTTGACTCTGCTAGCAATAGTATCAGTACCTAAGTCTCTTCAGCTGTGTCTGGTCAGGTGTCTGGTCCTTGGCCTATATAAGGCACTTCCTGTCAATTGTACCTTGCCAGATTATTGTGTGGTTCCTGATCACATCAATAAAGCTTGTTCCTGTTTCACCTACAAATTGCTGAACTGGATTATTGCTGACCTTGGCTGCTGGTCTCCACAACCTTGTGATTCCATATCATTACACCGTGTCTGTTTTCCCCCTCCCTCATCATCCTCCCCTGTGTCTCTTTCTCCCCTTCCTCATCACCCTCCCCTGTGTCTCTTCCTCCCTCCCTCATCATAATCCCCCCTCCCTCATCATCCTCCCCTGTATCTCTTTACCCCCTCCCTCATCATCCCCCCCTGTGTCTTTTCCCCCCTCCACCATCATCCTCCTGTGTCTCTTTCCCCCTCCCTCATCATCCTCCCCCCTCCCTCATCATCCTCCCCTGTGTTTCTTCCCCCCCTTATCATCATCCTCCCCCCTCAATCATCATCCTCCTGTGTCTTTTTCCCCCTCCCTCATCATCCTCCCCCCTCCCTCATCATCCTCCCTTGTCTCTTTCCCCCTCCCTCATCATCCTGCCCCCTCCCTCATCATCCTCCCCATGTGCCTCTTCCCTCCTCCCTCATCATTCTCCCCTGTGTCTCTTCCCCCCCTTATCATCATCCTCCCCCCCAATCATCATCCTCCCGTGTCTCTTTCCCCCTCCCTCATCATCCTCCCGTGTCTCTTTCCTCCTCCCTCATCATCCTGCCCCCTCCCTCATTATCCTCCCCATGTGTCTCTTCCCCCCCTTATCATCATCCTCCCCCCTCCCTCATTATCCTCCCGGGACTCTTTCCCCTCCCTCATCATCCTCCCCCTCCCTCATCATCCTCCCGTGTCTCTTTCCCCCTCCCTCATCATCCTCCCCCCTCCCTCATCATCCTCCACTGTGTCTCTTTCCCTCCTCCCTCATCATCCTCCACTGTGTCTCTTTTACCCTCCATCATCATCCTCCCGTGTCTCTTTCCCCCTCCCTCATCATCCTCCCCATGTGCCTCTCCCCCCCCCTCATCATCCTCCCCTGTGTCTCTTCCCCCCCTTATCATCATCCTCCCCCCTCAATCATCATCCTCCCGTGTCTCTTTCCCCCTCCCTCATCATCCTCCCCCCTCCCTCATCATCCTGCCGTGTCTCTTTCCCCCTCCCTCATCATCCTCCCCATGTGTCTCTTCCCTCCCTTATCATCATCCTCCCCCCTCCCTCATCATCCTCCCGGGACTCTTTCCCCCTCCCTCATCATCCTCCCGTGTCTCTTTCCCCCTCCCTCATCATCCTCCCCCCTCCCTCATCATCCTCCCCTGTGTCTCTTTTACCCTCCATCATCATCCTCCCGTGTCTCTTTCCCCCTCCCTCATCATCCTCCCCCCTCCCTCATCATCCTCAACTGTGTCTTTTACCCTCCATCATCATCCTCCCGTGTCTCTTTCCCCCTCCCTCATCATCCTCCCCCCTCCCTCATCATCCTCCCCATGTGCCTCTTCCCCCCCCTCATCATCCTCCCCTGTGTCTCTTCCCCCCCTTATCATCATCCTCCCCCCTCAATCATCATCCTCCCGTGTCTCTTTCCCCCTCCCTCATCATCCTCCCCCCTCCCTCATCATCCTGCCGTGTCTCTTTCCCCCTCCCTCATCATCCTCCCCATGTGTCTCTTCCCTCCCTTATCATCATCCTCCCCCCTCCCTCATCATCCTCCCGGGACTCTTTCCCCCTCCCTCATCATCCTCCCCCTCCCTCATCATCCTCCCGTGTCTCTTTCCCCCTCCCTCATCATCCTCCACTGTGTCTCTTTTACCCTCCATCATCATCCTCCCGCCGCAAACGCGAACATGCTATGTTCGCCGGGAACAGTCTGCCTGCGAACTATTCGCGACATCTCTACTCACAAGCTTAATTTGAATAGTATTGATGCTGATCTTTTAATTATTCATGGTCGCCATATTGTTTCTGTCATTGGATTGTTTTTATAACTGCTATCTGAACTGTTAGATCAGTTTTGATACCTTTGGTGGCTAAATTGGATAGTTTTACAATTACATGCAATTATTTTTCCTATTTTAGATGTTAGAATATTTTAACATCAAATTGCCACCATAGAAGTGAATATGCTAGACGTATGGTGTTAATGTTGTTTCTAGTACACCAACTTTTTACATACTTCCAAGACACGTTTGCATATTACTCATACCTCACTGTATAGCCTGAGGTGCAGTAGATCATGTCAATCAGTAAAGAGCTCCCCCTGGTGGACCTCTCGCTATTGAGGATTTATCCAGCAAGCAGCATCCTTCAGTGTACTTCACTATCTACTGCTGAACCCTTCGAATCTGTTGTGTGACGGGTACCCATTAGACCGTCCCTCTCTAAATATTTAACTAAAACTTGGCAGCTGGAGTTACAGTGTTACCAAATTATTTTAATTGCTATAAAAATCTGCATATGTCTCCAACGCCAACTTAACCTTATCAAACAGAAACATTTGTATTGTCTTTTTAGCTATTTAAATCATCAAAGAACACTAAGAAATTTTGAAGGCAATTTAATAAAATATGTCCAGAGACTGTAGATCTTAGAAAACGAATTAACTGATTTGATATATTTTTATTAGGGGAAACAAGTTTTTATCCTACCACAAATATTTATATATTTGTAATGAAATCAAGAGTACATCAATCAAGATACATGTTTGTCATAACCCAATACTTGGTCGGGCTTCAAAGGGTCACTCGACCGAGATTAACCAACATGATGGAGGTCTTTGTATCCCTGCTAACAGGATAGGGACTGGAGCTAGAACAAGTTCCATTAATGCTACTTCAAGCTAGGACAAGTTATGAGCTGTAAATAGTAAAGCGGTTACTGGATAAGTTATCGATATTCAGCCTCATTCAATTGCTACTTTTTTCAGCTCCGAGTTCGCAAGTGCAAAATGGAGGTAACTTCCCTATTCAATTGCCTCCATTTTGCGACCACAGATCCATCAGCCAATCAGAATGGGATATAGGGGTGTATCCCGTTCTGATTGGCTCACACCTTGGCGCCTTCTGATTGGTAGAAATTTGATTGACAGCCATTTCAGCCAATCAGAAGGCGCCATTCTGTTTTTTTTTTACCGGAAGCAACGCTAGAAGCCTCATTAGCATAGGGGAGCTCCTGCAGGAAAGAGCTCCTTTTTTTTTTTTTTTTTTTTTTTAGAGAACCGGATTCTGCAAGGGCCCAGCCGGGGCAGACTTTCAGGAGGACGGGGACATCACGCAAAGGTAAGTTTAATGTATAGTATGTTTATTGTTGTTTTTCTGTGTATTTGTGACTAATGTAATGTTTATTTATTTCCAGTGGCCGAGCCGGAGAAGACAATAAGAAGGACGGGGACATGATGGAAAGGTAAGTTGAATATTTAGAGTACCGTATATACTCGAGTATAAGCCGAGTTTTTCAGCCCTTTTTTTAAGGCAAAAAAGGGCCCCCTCGGATTATACTCGACTCACGCTCTCCCCCCGTGTCTCTCTAACCCCCCGGTGTGTCTCTAACCCCCCCGTGTGTCTCTAACCCCCCCGTGTCTCTTTCCCTCCCCCCGCCTCAACCTAAACCCCCCTCCTCGGCATAAACCCGCCTCAACCCCCCTCCTACACCTAAACCCCCCTAAATACCTCCCCCCTCTCCCCTCACTTACCTGCTTGTGCTCCGGTCTCTGCTCCTTGACGCCGCGCCGGCGCACATGTGACGTCACATAAGCGCCGCGTCATTAGCAAACACCAGGTTTCAAAAGTAGGAAAATACTTTAAAGATGTCAGAGGTGAGAGTGATGGGGCTAGGTGTTTTGTAGTTTTAGCCCAGACCCAAGTAGCCAGAGTGGAGTTAATATGGGATTTGAGTGGCGTTGCTCGATGCATGGAGAGTGGGTTTCCCAGATCAGAGTATCCCAAGTATGTGGTTTCAATTGGCAATTTTCCACAAAAATCCAGAGGGGTTTTGATGCTTGATCAAATGAGCAACCGGAATAAATGCTAGCTGAGCAGCTCGCAAGTATAGCCGAAGATTCGGGCAGGAGAGCCCCCCCCCCCTGGGTTCTATGTTTAAACATAATCTTCCTCGCTATACGAGGAGGCAGATTTAGGGTTTTTAATGTATGTAGATAGGGTTTCATGTATTCTAGATAGAGGTTATTGTATTGTAAATAGGGTTTAATGTATTTTAGATAGGGGTTATAGTATTGTAGATAGGGTTTAATGTATTTAGATAGGTGTTGTATTGTAGATAGGGTTTAATGTATTTTAGATAGGGGCTATTGTATTGTAGATATAGTTTAATGTATTTTAGATAGGTATTAATGTTTGTAGATAGGTTTAAATACTATGTAGATAGGGGTATATTTGAACTGTGTATATTACTATATTATATTTTGTATGTACTGTAATGTGATGCATATATATTTGTATGCATTTGCTTTTCTGGTGCATAATTATTTTTCTATTTTCTGTAGTGGGGGGTTTGTAGTGTTCTTTTTTATTTTTTTGTAACATAGCTTTTTTTATTTTCGGTGACTTCGTTTTTTTTATTTTTTGTAATTAGGGGGGGGGTTAATAGGGGGTTAGATAGGTAGTGTAGGTGTTAATAGGTTAGGGTAGAGGTGGGTTAGTTTAGATTTAGTGGTTTATAAGGGCTGGGGTTAAATAGGTCCAGTTAGGGTTAAATAGGCCTAGATAGTAATATTGGGTCCAGATAGGGTTAAATAGGCCCAGTTAGGGTTAGATAGTGTGTGTGTGTGTTTGTGGGGGGGGGGGGGGGGGGTAATAGGGGGTTAGGCAGGTAGTGTAGGTGTTAATAGGTTAGGATAGAGGTGGGTTAGTTTAGATTTAGTGGTTTATAAGAGCTGGGGTTAAATAGATCCAGTTAGGGTTAAATAGGCCTAGATAGTGTTATTGGGTCCAGATAGAGTTAAATAGGCCCAGTTAGGGTTCAATAGTACTGTTAGGGTTAAATAGGTACTGTTAGGGTTTAATAGGCTCAGTTAGGGTTACATAGGCCCAGTTGGGGTTAAATAGGCCCAGTTAGGGTTAGATAGGCCCAGGGTTGGGTTAATGGGGTATAGTTAGGGTAAATAGTGTAGTGCATAGACTTTGTGTCATGAGGGTCCTGGATGACCCTCATGGGCCTAATAGTGTTATTATAGGGGTTAATAATAATATAGAGCCCCATGAGTGATAGGGTTAATTAGAGGCTTATGGAGGTCTGTATAGACCCTTATGAGTGAAAGGATTAATTAGGGGCTCATGGGGCTCTGCATAGAGCCACATGAGTGACAGCATTAATTAGGGGCTTATGGGGGTCTGTAAAGAGACCCATGAGTGAAATGGTTAATTAGGGGCTCATGGGGCTATGTATAGAGCCGACATCAGTTATAGGGTTAATTTTTATTTAGCGCGGGTCATTTTAGAACCTTTATGGTCTTTTAAGGACCTCAATCATGACAGTCTCAACTCCCATTGGCACCTAATATTAACCCATATAGAAAGGTGTCTCAATGAATTTTATACAGAACTTTTATGCCTAAAACTGGCTGGTCACATACAGTACACACAATACCATATAAAGGTACATAGACATACATTCATGCATGCATACATGTATACACTTTAATTAATTCTTATATACATAGTTACATCCATATACATATTAAGCCATACACATACATACACATGGCAACATATATATGGAAAAATACAATTTAAAATACTGTTAGGTCATTTACGTGCAAGGAGTAATCTGACTGTCTGAATTACAATATCAGCTTTAACCAATCTATGCCAAATTTTAAAATTAGTTTTTTTTTTTTTTAGTTATGCCTAGGGTAGGGTTAAAGTAATAAAGTGATTTGTGACACAAAAGTTTTAATAGAAATATTCGCAGCTTGTGTAAAATCCAGCCTTGGCTTTGCATTAAAGCTGTGTAATACAGCCGGCATAAGCGTAAAAGAAGCCATGTTTGAAAATGGCTATGGATTGAAGAGCGAGGCATTTTTGGACACATTTGCATGTCCCAGCTCAGCTTCCCAGAATGCAGTGTAATAACTGTTTTTCTCGGAATTCTGATCTGGAAGCATATTTTTTTATCTTGCTTTAGACATTCAAATGTTAACACAGATGTACTATTTGTTTATTATATATATACTGAGTTAGGTTTTATTATTTTCTGTAATTAGTGGGGTGGGGGTGTTTAATATAGGGGAGGTAGGGAGTGTAGCTGTTAATAGGTTACAGGGGGGTTAGTTTAGATTTGATGGTTTATTGGAAGGGGGTATAGTGCAGTGTAGTGTTTGTACTTAGCATCATGAGGGTCCTGGAGGACCCTCATGGCACTTATGGGGTTAATGTTAGGCTTCTAACTGTCCCATGAGGGTCTTTATATACCCTTATGGGACTGATGGGGTTAAATAGTTGCTTATGGGTGTCTGTATAGACCCCCATAAGAGATGGAGTTAAATATGCTTAGATGGGATTAAATAGGCCCAGTTAGGTTTAAATAGGCCCAGTTAGGGTTAGATAAGTACTGTTATGGTTAAATGTGTACTGTTAGGATGAAATAGGGCCAGTGTTGAGTTAATGGGGTATAGTTAGGGTTAATAGTGTAGTGCTTATTACATGCGTTAATTAGTGTCCTTTAGGGGTCTATATAGACCCCTATTGGACAGATGGGGTTAATTAGTGGCTTATGGGGGGCTGTATTGACCCCTATAGGTGACAGGGTTAATTAATGGATTATGGGGGGTCTGTATTGACCCCATGAGTGACAGGGTTAATTACGGGTTTATGGGGATCTGTATTGACCCCCATGAGTGACAGGGTTAATTAAGGGCTTATGGGGGTCTGTATTGAACCCTATGAGTGAGAGGGTTAATTAATGGATTATGGGGGTCTGTTTTACCCACTATAAGTGACAGGGTTAATTAAGGGATTATGGGGGTCTGTATTGACGCCCATGAGTGACAGGGTTAATTAAGGGTTAATGGGGGTCTGTATTGACCCGCATGAGTGACAGGGTTAATTAAGGGCTTATGGGTGTCTGTATTGACCACTATGAGTGACAGGGTTAATTAATGGATTATGGGTGTCTGTATTGACCCCCATGAGTGACAAGGGTTAATTAAGGGATTATGGGGGTCTGTATTGACCCCCATGAGTGACAAGGGTAATTAAGGGATTATTGGGGGTCTGTATTGACCCCCATGAGTGACAGGGTTAATTAAGGCATTATGGGGGTCTGTATTGACCCCCATGAGTGACAGGGTTAATTAAGGGATTATGGGGGTCTGTTTCATGAGTGATTGGGTTATTTTTTATTTAGCACGGGTCCTTTAAGGACCTTTACGGAATTTTGCTTGCACTGGGAGGTTTAATGGGGGTTTAATGTGGGGACCCTCAGGGGCTCCCAATAGTGACCCCCATCATTGGAGGGTTAATTTTAGGTGCCGATGGGGGTACTTACAGTACCCCCGCTGATGAGGGGTACTGTATGTTTGCCGCAGGCCCTTTAAGGACCCACAGGCAGGTCATTTAGACCTTTTAAATGCAGTGGGGGACACAATCGTGAACCCCACTGCAAGGGTTAATGTCGGGACATTGCGAGTGTCCCCCATGGAGACCCCCAGCATGGGCTTAATGTGGGCACACTTCTGGGGTCTGATCGGACCTCCACAGCAAGGGGTTAATGTGGGGTCCTGAGCATATCTCAGGTCTCTTAATGTGGGAGTTTGGCAAAGTTGTATTCGACCGGCCAGTGTTTTGCGCGGTCCGGGGTCGTGGAGCCTCGTTTTCATTTATTTCCGGACATTTTTTTTCTTGCTTAGCCAATTGTAGAGTGCCGAAACTGGGGAAATTGGGGTTACATTCGCATACATTCGAAAACATCCAAGCCAGGCTACATTTTGCAAAAACACATCTGAAGTCTCCCAAAAGCATGTGGGAAAAGGTGTTATGGTCTGATGAAACCAAGGTTGAACTTTTTGGCCATAATTCCAAAAGATATGTTTGGCGCAAAAACAACACTGCACTTCACCAAAAGAACACCATACCCACAGTGAAGCATGGTGGTGGCAGCATCATGCTTTGGGGCTGTTTTTCTTCAGCTGTAACTGGGGCCTTAGTTAAGATAGAGGGAATTATGAACAGTTCCAAATACCAGTCAATATTGGCACAAAACATTCAGGCTTCTGCTAGAAAGCTGAACATGAAGAGGAACTTCATCTTTCAGTATGACAACGACCCAAAGCATACATCCAAATCAACAAAGGAATAGCTTCACCAGAAGAAGATTAAAGTTTTGGAATGGCCCAGCCAGAGCCCAGACCTGAATCCGATTGAAAATCTGTGGGGTGATCTGAAGAGGGCTGTGCACAGGAGATGCCCTCACAATCTGACAGATTTGGAGTGTTTTTGCAAAGAAGAGTGGGCAAATCTTGCCATGTCAAAATGTGCCATGCTGATAGACTCATACCCAAAAAGACTGCTGTAATAAAATCAAAAGGTGCTTCAACAAAGTATTAGTTTAAGGGTGTGCATACTTATGCAACCATATTTTTTTATTTTTATATTTTTTCTTCCCTCTACCTTAAAGATTTCAGTTCGTTTTTCAATTGAGTTGTACAGTTTATAGGTGACATTTAAGGTGGAAAAACTTTGTCTCATTTTTTTACATCACAGAAACCTGACATTTTAACAGGGGTGTGTTGACTTTTTATATCCACTGTAGCAATGGGTCAGAATTAGCCTATGGCAAAGCAGATTGCTATAATGGCTAATGAAAGCCTGAGTGATCACACTCAGGCTCCCAACATCAGCCCTTGCCACGGAGGTCCCGATCAGGACCTTTGTGGCAGTTAAAAACACAAGCCCTGCCGCGGGGGTGGGGGGGGTACTTCAAGTGCCCCCCGGCCCCTACAATTAACCCCCTATGCTGGGGGTCCCCATTGGGATCCCTGCAGTGTCCTCATATTAACCTGTGCAGCAGGTGTACCCCCGCAACACCTAAAATTAACCAACCCAATGCTGGGGGTTCCCATCGGGACCCCCACAGCCTTCCCATATTAACCCTTGCTGTGGGGGTCTCGATTGGGACCCCAGCGACAGTCAAAGTGTTAACCACTGCCTTGGGGGTACTTCAATTACCCCACGGCATCTGAAATTAACACCCAATGCTGGGGGCCCCATCAGGACCCCCGCAGTGTCACCATATCACTCCTTGCAGCATGGGGTCCTGATTGGAACCCCTGCTGCGTGTCCTGAAAGGACCTTTAAAAGTCCTTAAAGGACCCACGATAACTAAAGACTTAACCCCTGTCATGGGGGTACTATAAGTACCCCCCCCCAAGCAAATAAAATGAACTATCTCAGTCCCATAAGGGTCTTTACAGATCCTTATAGGACACTACTTAACCCCATCAGTCCCGTAAGGGTCTATTCAGACCCTTTAGGACACTACTTAACCCCCCCAGTCCCATAAGGGTCAATACAGACCCTTATAAGACACTACTTAACAACCTCAGTCCCATAAGGGTCTATACAGAGCCTTATAGGACACTATTTAACTCTGTCTGTCCCATAAGGGTCTGTATAGATAAATAAAAAAAGACACTACTTAACACCGTCAGTCCCATAAGAGTATATACAGATCCTTTTAGGACACAAAATAACCCCAATATTAACACTATAAATACCATGAGGGTCCTCCGGGACCCTCATGACACTAAGTCTAAGCACTACACTACACTATTAGCCATCCCAATAAACCAATACATCTAAACTAATAAACCCTATCACTAACCACTGAACCCCATCTAGACCTATTAAACCCCATCTAGTTCTATGTAACCCTATCTAATACCATTTAACCCCATCTAGACCTATTTAACTCTATCTAGTCCTATATAACCATATCTAGTCCTATTTAATCCCATCTAGTCCTATTTAACCCTATCTAGTCCTATGTAACACCATCTAGACCTATTTAACCCTGGCTAGTCCTAGGTAACACTAACTGGGCCTATTTAACTCCAAATCTACCCAGTAAACCCCATCCCATAAACCCCCTCCTACCCTACCCTATTAACCCCTACACTATTAACCCCTAATACAATCCCTATTACCCCACTGCACAAAATGAAAAAAATAGAATTACAGAAAATAAAAAAAACACCAAATAACACAAAATAAAAAAAGGACATTATCAGAAAATAAAAAAAGAACATTATCAGAAAATAAAAAAGAATGGGATAAACACTTGATTCTGATTGGCTCCAAGCATCTGCATCTTTGATGTAACTCTCAATCAGATTTCCAATCACAATGGCATATACCCCGTGTGTGTATCCCATTCTGATTGGCTGAAGGCAATAGTGCCTTCTGATTAGTTTACAAATGACTGACGGGTCCATCAGCCAATCAGAATAGGGGTGTATACCGTTCTGATTGGCTCACACCTTGATTAACAGCATTTTCAGCCATTCAGAAGGTGTCATTTGCAATTTTTTACCCGAGCATGTGCGAAAAGCCTAATTTGTGACGGGGAGCTCCTCCAGGGAGGAGCGTCGTTATATTTTTTAATTTTTTTAGAGCAGCGTTTTTTCTCCGACAGGCCCTGCCGGCGAAGACTACCAGCAGGACGAGGGCATCACAGAAAGGTAAGTGTCCTATTTAGAATGCTTATGATGATATGTTGTGTTTATTTCTTTACTAATTTTGTGTTTCGTTTTAACCTAGGGGTGCCAGACCTGCGGCCATGAAGGATGAGCCCTTATGCTAGGGACGAAGGCCAGAAAACCGTTGTAGATGGAGGGGCATTTGGGCAAGGTAAGTGGACTTATTTACCCTATTCTTAGTTTAGTGAGCGGGTATTGTTTTGGGTGAGATTTAGGGATTTTTATTGTATGTAGTTAGGGGTTTAATTGTATGTAGTTAGGGGTTAACTGTATGTAGCTAGGGGTATTAATGTATGTAGTTAGGGTATCAATGTATGTAGATAGAGGTATTAATGTATGTAGTTAGGGGTATTAATGTATGTAGTTGGAGTTACATTAAATGTAGTAAGGGATTTTATTCTATGTAATGAAAGTTTTATTTTATGTGATGTATGTTTTATGCAATGTGATGTATGCCTTTTGTTATTTTGTGTAAGTTAGGTTTTTTTATTTTAGGTTACTTTTTATAAACTAGGTTTTTTATTTTTTGTATTTTAGTTTTTTTTTATTTTATGTAATTTAATTTTTTTTATTTTTGAAAATGTTCTTTTTTAATTTTTTATGTTAAATAGGGTAGGCTAGGAGGGGGTTATGGGACGGGATCCTTATGGGACTGATGGTGTTAATTTATTTCCCATGAGGGTCTGTATAGACCCTTATGGGACTGATGGGGTTAAGTAGTGTTCTATAAGGGTCTGTATAGACCCTTATGGGACTGAGGGGGTTAATTTTAGTCTCATGAGGGTCTGTATAGAGTAATGGGGTTAATTTTAGGTGCCTGGGGGGGGGGGGGTACTTATAGTAACTTGAGGCAGTGGTTCATTTTTTTATTTAGCAGGACATTTTAACTGCCACGGGGGTCCCAATCGGGACCCCCACAGCAAAGGTTAATTTTTGGAGGCTGCAGGGGTCCTGATCGGGAACACTGCAGCATGGGGTTAGATTTAGGGAGCAGGAGGGAGGTTTAAAGGCCGGAGCTGTTTTGTGCTGCTTGCGCAGCACATGTAAGGGATTTCTTAGCCTTTGCGGGTGCTCTGGAGAACCTGTGGGGCTTCAGCCAATATTTGTGTGTTACGGGGTAGCTCGCGAGGAACACCTTAGCAATTTAATAGCATGATTGGATTGGAAGGGCTACGTGAATGACAGATAAATGGGTTTTCGAGCTGCAACGTTACATGTTGCCTGTCTCTTAGGCATTTCTCTACCAGCCTGTGTTTTCAAACGCAAGTCGTCTGCGTTTCGGTTTTAGATGGAAATTTAATAGCAACGTAGTGCTACTTATGTCACTACGTGCTACAAGTTTGTACTTGGCTCTAATTTAATGAGGCTGTATATTTGTATGTATTACTTATTAAATAGTTTTAGAACAGCTTATCACTAAAGGCCTCCTATGGATAGATGTAATTAGTTGAATTTAGCCTTCTGACCTAATGATCTAAATTGAGTAAAAAGTAATATTGTTTAATTGCATGACTGTTGAATTACTTTTTGTTAATGTGTTTGATTACTTTGTGTTACTGTCTAAAGTAAGCATTTTTCCCTACAAATATGCTGTACCCTGGTCATTAAAGAGTCCTTCTGATTGCATGCTGGGATTTTTATGCTCTGTTTGTCACTGTCTGATCTGAGTTAAGGGTACCAAAATTCTCCTATCTGTTCCAGCTGGTGAGGTGTAGAAAATAATTATGTGCCCATACCCTTATGGGACTGAGAGGGTTAATTTTATCCCCATGAGGGTCTGTATAGAGTGATGGGGTTAATTTTAGGTGCCTGGGGGGTACTTATAGTACCCCCGCCACAGGCGTTAATTATTTTTATTTAGCGCAGGTCATTTAAGAATCTTTAAGGACCTGCGGCGGGAAATTTTAAATGCAGCGGGGGTCCGATCGGGAGTTGACCCCATGATTTGACAGACTTGATTGCATAGGTGCAATCTACACCTACTGAATTCAGGGCTGAGGCAGGTTCAACCAGCACAAGGAGCTTAGCCAAGATGGAACTGATGCCCCCAGAGAAAGCTGAGCTTCTATCACTGATCTCTCAGCAGTCTTAGGGAATGCCCAATAAGGCATTGAAGGAGGAAGAAGATCCCCAGGAGAAATAAGGAGGGCTCATGGCATCATGGGAAGAAATTCTTGGGAATGATCTAAGAGGAATGGATCCAGGAAATATTAAAGACGGTGGTTAAGCAAAACATGGATCTGGAACAGAGTTATATCGATCTGCTGTCCACAGACAAGTCTCAGAGCTACCTGTGCTATAGTGGTAGTTTACTGTAGACATTATGTTGTTGTCATCCTAGCTTTGGGACCAATACAGTCACATGATGTAGGAAACTAGTAGCAGTATGCAGCTTGGTATTTGATCACCCAGAGGTATCCCATGCTTTCGACAAATGGAAAGGATCACCTCTGAAGAAGATGCCTTGGAGTCAGATTACTTTCAGTTGTTCCGCAGAATTTTATGGGAGGAGGCCTGGAGGATGCTGGCACTCCACAACAGCAAAGGTTAATCTTGGCACTAATGTTTCCCATAAGCAGATGGGAGATAATATAGGTGAATCAGGAAATCTCCAGCAGCTGCAGTATTTCATGGGAGGTAGCATGCAGTGTACTGGTGCTCCCCAGTGGTGTTTTTGAGATGTAATTGAGGATGATGGCATTCCCCATCTGTCAGCTCTCCATAGCATCTGTTAAGGAAGTTGGCTTAGGTGACTCATGCAATCCCCAGCAGCACCATGATTTCCTTGGAGGTGGCATGGAGGAAGCTGGCTATACCCAGTGGCAGATGGGAGGTGGAATGGAGGATACCTGGATGGAGGGATAGAGAATGCTTGAGATACCCAGACAGCTCTTCCATGGGACAGATGGCAGGTTAACTAGGTAATTCAGACACTCCCCAGCAGCTGCAGGATTTCATGGGAGGTGCAACTGAGAATACTGTTGCTTCCCAGTGGAAGATGGGATGTGGCATGGAGCATGCCAGCACTCCTCAATGACAGATAGGAGAATGGATAATGCTGGAGCTTCCCAGTGTCAGACGCAAGGCAACATGGAGGATGTTTAGAGAGATTATTAATATTTTATATGCACCTACCATTGAGATTTTTTTTTTTCTGGCAAATTAGTAATTATTATATATTTGGTAAATTCATAAAAAGTTTGGCTTTTAGTGCTATCTAGGGTCTAATCTATCAGACAGTATACAATTTCATAGTTTTTGGTGGTGGACAAGGATAGACAATCCTCTTTTTTTAGTGGAAGGGTATATTGTACCTTTCAAATCCAGAAATGCCTATTGTGCTGTTTTCATTTAATGATCTGTATTGGTTAGACATAAATGTAATATTACCCAAATGTATCCTCAGTTTACTCACAAGGTTCAGGGTTTTTTAATATTAGATAAACATTCACTAATGGTAATGGCTTTTGTAAAAGTAGAAAGCACCAAGTGAAAGAAAATGAATTTTTTATTTGAATTAATAGTTTATAATTTTTTTACATTTTGCATACAATTAAAATAACAAATGTACCAATAGTTAGCTGAACTTCTACTGAAAAGAGATGCATAGCAAAATGTTGCAAATGTGTCTGGCCTCTGGAGTCCTGAACCCCTGACAGTGAAAGGGTTAAATTACAGACTTGACTTTTTTTTGATTGATGGGTAATTATATCAGCCAATAACTAAAATGACAAAAGTCATTGAAGTTAATGAATTAAAAAATAACTTCAGATGTAACATTTTCACATGATTTCAGGCTCTCCATCCGATAGTGCTGAACAAATATTGTACATTCAGCATCTATTTATTCATATGTAACAGTAAACAAGGATTGACAAATTTATCAAAGTAACACTATTTGGCTGATTTTTCAGTGTTTTATAGAGAAGTAGAAGTAATTATATTTAAAAACATAGAACCTGATAAAATTAGTGGGAGGGGCTATCGCGTTTATTTAAAAAAAAATAAAAAAAAAATAAAAAAAAAAATATATATATATATATATATATATAATATAATATATAAAGACGATTATAAAAACAAAAGAAAAACCCAATATAAACTATTACAGTTTCACAAACTGAGTGCTCAGCATGATGGTGCATCATTTCAGGGTCCCTTAAATCAAAATACAATTGGTAACCAAGCAAAAAGCAGCAAAGCACAGAACCAGTTCTGGTTTCAAATAACTACATTTATATGATCTTGGTAGAATCGCATCTTGTTTCATGTAGATATGTAATAGCTGACCCAGATTAAACATTTCCCATGTTCAAAACATACAACATAACTTGTGTGTTTTTTGGAATTTGACATTTTAGTGAAACACTTCCCACTTTTAGACCACACAGATGTTTTTCTTGGTTGTGTGAATTATTTTATGTAGATGGAGACTTCTGGAGAGACTGAAACATTTCCCACATTCGGAACATGCAAATGCTTTTTCCCCTGTGTGAGTACTCATATGTAGATTGAGACTTCTGGCCTGATGGAAACATTTACCACAATCAGAACATGCAAGTGATTTTAGCTTTGTGTGAGTTCTCATGTGATAATTGAGATGTGTAGACCGACTGAAACATTTTTCACATTCAGAACATGCAAAAGGTTTTTCTCCTGTGTGAGTTCTCATATGTTTAATAAGATTTGAGGTCAAACTAAAACATTTCCCACATTCAGAACATACACATGGTTTTTCCTCTGTGTGAGTCCTCATATGTAGATTGAGACTTGTGGACTGACTGAAACATTTCCCACAATCAGAGCACGCAAATGGTTTTTCCCCTGTGTGAGTTCTAATGTGTAGTTTGAGATGTGTGGCCCTACGGAAACATTTTCCACATTCAGAACATGCAAATGGTTGCTCTCCTGTGTGAGTTCTAATGTGTTGTTTGAGATGTGAGGCCCAACTGAAACATTTTCCACATTCCGAACATGCAAATGGTTTATCTCCTGTGTGAGTTTTCAGATGTTGATTGAGATTTGTGGCCTGACTAAAACATTTCCCGCATTCAGAACATACAAATGGTTGTTCCCCTGTGTGAGTTCTCATATGTCGATTGAGATGTGTGGCCTGACTGAAACATTTCCCGCATTCAGAACATACAAATGGTTGTTCCCCTGTGTGAGTTCTTAAATGTCGCTTGAGACTTGTGGCCCAACTGAAACATTTACTGCATTCAGTACATAGAAATGGTTGTAATCCATTGTGACTTTTCATATGTTGATTGAGATTCCAAATTGCAGACCCATCTGCTGAAAACAAGAGCAAGAGGAGTAGATTATTTTAAAATCTGAGAGTTCTGCCATACTTCTAAATGGATTTGATTACTTAGTATATGTTCTGTGATTTCTCCTGAACAGTAAGTGTGTTGTGTACCTGTGCATTGATTAGTGGCAGCTGAGTAGGGTGTGTGGCTTTGCCTGTGTAAACCTATATCAGTGAGTGCAAAGAAAAGGGGAGTACATTGTAGTGCTTTATACAATTTTTCCCCCCACTGTAATTATGAGTCAGTCTAGTGACAACCTCACTCAGTGTGCATCCTGTCACATGTATGAACTACCGGAACAGATGATCCAGGGTCCATACCTCTGAGGTGTGAGCATGTTGCCTATCTTGAAATTGAAATTGGAGAAATGGAGAGAATTGCAGCACCTAGTGATATTGTTCCACTAGAAAGGGATTTGGTGCTCACGGAGCACAGTTTAGCTGGGCCTAGCATGGAGGGTGGAGATAGGGCTAATGAGAATGTCGAGGGAGGTTGCTGGGTTACAGTTACAAGGGGAAGAAGAGGGAACAGTAGGAGGCAGGCCAGTTCTGAGTTGGCACACACCAACAGATTTGCCAGATTAAGTGAAACTGTTGGATGTCCATTCAGGAATGGCAATGCCAGATAGAGCTGTTCCCTCTGACAGCCGGGAGAAAAGTTCTACTGGAGGAGTGGGAGGGCAGCATAGACAGAGCAAGAGAAAGGTTTTGGTGGTTGGGGACTCTATTATTAGGATGATAGACAGGGTGATTTGTCACCCAGATCCCAGCAATCGAACAGTTTGATGTCTCCCAGGTGCTCAGGTTCGGCATGTTGTGGATCGGGTAGTTAAATTATTGGGAGGGGCTGGAAATGAACCGGCGGTCTTGGTGCATATTGGTACCAATGACAAAGTTAGTGGAAGATGGAGTGTCCTAAAGAATGATTTTATAGAACTGGGTAATAAGCTTAATGCAAGGACCTCCAAGGTAGTATTTTCCGAGATACTACATGTGCCACGTGCTAGCCCAGGGAGACAGAAGGAGTTTAGGGAGGTTAATGCGTGGCGAAAAACGTGGTGCATTTAGGGGTTTGGGTTTTTAGAGCACTGGGCTGACTTGGGTACAATCTCTATTTCAGGGATGGATTGCACCTTTATGATGAGGGAGTTTTTGTGCTAGGCGATAGGATGGTAGAACGTCTAGGGGAGTTTGTAAACTAGTAGGTGGGGGGAGGGACGAGATAGAAGTAATGGGGTAGAAAGTGTAGAGGGTGTAAGGAACAAATTAACTAGTCAAGGGGGAGGAGATGGCAGAGGGTTAGTATAGTCAATAGGGAGGTATTGCTAGGTAACTCAAGCACAGTGGCAGGCACTTCAGATATACAGACTCATAACATAAAGTGTATGCTGGCTAATGCCAGACATTTGCCAGGATAAATGGGAGAGTTACAATCATTAGCAGTTGATGAGAAATGGGATTTAATAGGCATTACTGAAACATGGTGGGATGAATCTCATAACTGGACTGTTTAGCTGGATGGTTATAAACTATTTAGGAAAGATAGCGACAATGGTAAAAGAGGAAGGATTTGTCTGTATGTTAAGCCTGAATTTAAGCCTATAGTTAGAGAAGATATTTATGCTGAAACTAGCACTAATGTTGAATGTTTGTGGGTAGACTTAAAAAGCGTAGCAGCAAATTCTAAAACATATATTAGTAGGAGTATGCTATAAACTCCCAAATATAATTGAAAGTGTGGAACTGCAATTATTGTTACTGATTGAAAAAGCAGCTAAGCATGAGTAAATTCTAATAATGGGAGATTTTAATCACCCTGAAATAATCTGAATGAATGAGACCAGCAGTTCAGCTAAGGGGAGCAGCTTCTTAAGTACACTCAGAGATCATTATCTGGCCCAGATTATTCAAGAAATGAAGTTATCCTGTATTTAGTTATCACAAAAAATATTGCTAAAATATCAAATATTAATATAGGGCAACCTTTGGGAAACAGTGATCAACACACAGTCTCATTTGAGATTGAATTAAAAAACAAAACTGTAAGGGGGCAACAAAAACTCTCAATTTTAAAAAGGGCAGATTTTAATGGTCTAAGAGCAGCAATACAAAGTATAGCCTGGGACAAAGAAATGATGGGTAAAAATACTGAACATAAATGGACAACGTTAAAATCCTTACTAAATAAATATACTTATCACCATATACCATGTGGAAATAAAAGTAGGAGTAAATCACAACCCATGTTGCTTAACAATGACTCAAAGATAAAGATGAGGAATAAAAACAGGCATTTAAATTATACAAACAAGAGGGGACAGAGACTGCCTTACGTAAGTACAAGGAAGTCAACAAGGCTTGCAAAAGGGCTATTAGACTGGCTAAAATCAAAAATGAAAAGTTAGTTGCAAAGGAGAGTATGGCTAACCCTAAAAAAAAAAAATAATATATTAATAGGAAGAAGACCAGGAAGGAAGCTATAGGAACATTACAATGTGAATCAGGCTGTCTGACAATCAGTGACCAAGAAAAGGCAGATGAGCTAAATAGGTTCTTTTCTTCGGTATACACAATGGAGGTACCAGTGGTTGAGGCACCGCAACACATGGGGCTACAATACCTTCACCAAATAATTGGTTAACACAGGAATAAATCCAAAATAGGTTGGAAAAAATAAATGTTAATAAAGCTCCAGGTTCTGATGGAATACCTCCAAGGGTACTGAGGGAACTGGGCTTTGTAAAAGCAAAACCATTATATCTAATTTTTCAAGATTCACTCAACACAGGGTCTCTACCAGATGACTGGAGAAAGGCAGAGGTGATACCTATATTTAAGAAGGGAGCAAGAACAGATCCAGTTATAGACCTGCAAGAGAGACACTTATGTAGTGGGAAAGCTTTTAGAATGGTTAACAAGGGATAGTATACAATTATATGTCTATTCAAACAGGATTATATTAGGAGCCAACATGGATTTATGAAGGATAGCTCATGTCAAACAAACCTAATTAGTTTCTATGAAAAGGTTAGCAGGAACTTGGATCAATGCAACGCAGTGGATGTAGTCTTTATGGATTTTGCAAAGGCTTTGATACAGTGCCACATGGGAGACTATTGAGCAAACTAAGGAATGCAGGAATTGCAGTAAATATTTGCTCATAGATTGAGAGCTGGCTAAAAGACAGGAAGCAAAGGGTTGTTGTAAATGGAACATACTCCGATTGGACTAATGTGGTAAGTGGGAGTCCTCAGGGTTCAGTATTAGGTCCTCTCCTTTTTAACATATTTATTAATTATTTGGAAGTGGGATTGGAGTGTGGTGTTTCCATTTTTGTTGATGACACGAAGTTGTGCAAGGTAATTAAACCAGAAAATGATGTGCTTTCCCTCCAAAGGAATTTGCATAAATTAGAGGAATGGGCATCTAAATTGCGGATGAGACAGCCACAGACGTATATGTTTGAAAAACAACGAGATAAAGGATGCGGATTAACCGCGCAATGAGTAAAAAGACAGTAGCGAGTACATTTTACGAAACGCAATTACAGATTTACGCATTAACACAGATTTAAACGCCTTTGTCTCGCGAAACATCAGATTTCCCGCCTAAACCAACGCATTTGATGAAATATAAGTTGAAAGTTACAAAAAAAAAAAATAATTTTAAAAATAATTGGTATTTATTTTAAGAAAAAAAAAAGGGACAAATGTAGCGTCATGTTGTGTGGCAAACAAATTTCACAACATTTAATTTTTATTGACCGTCATTTGACCGTTTGACCATATTTACTGTCAAACCGTAGTACTTTAGCGGGCTTAGCAATGAGCGCCGCAGGTCGATCATCGCCCCGGCGAGCCGTTAAACCGTAGTACTTTGGCAATGAGCGCCGCAGAAAAAATGGCGGACAAACAAAACGAAAATAAGGCTACAGCACTATAACCACGGAAAACACGTACCGATAATCCGCTAAGACGCATACCACACATTATCCGCCATTTTAGGATAATGCGGAAGTACACAGCTACGTTAACGGTTTCGGCTCGCGCACGCACACTATTACACTGCACACGTTCATCACGCTTACACAGCACCTCCACACCACTAATGCTGCAGCAACATCAACACAGATTGCCAGCTCTTCAACACAATGCATAAAAATACATAAATTCATTTATTAATTTGAATTCTATATTTCAGTAGTACACAGAAAACAACATTAGCTACCTTACAATTCCATATGTATATTAATAACTAAACAACTTTTAAAACATACACATCTCATTGCCGTCATATATATATATATATATATATATATATATATATATATATATATATATATATATATATACACAGTGGATATAAAAAAAAAGTCTACACACCCCTGTTAAAATGTCAGGTTTCTGTGCTGTAAAAAAGTTAGACAAAGATAAATAATTTCAGAACTTTTTCCACCTTTAATGTGACCTATAAACTGTACAACTAAATTGAAAAACAAACTGAAATCTTTTAGGTAGAGGGAAGAAAAAATATATAAATAAAATTAGATGGTTGCATAAGTATGCACACCCTTAAACTAATACTTTGTTGAAGCACCTTTTGATTTTATTACAGCACTCAGTCTTTTTGGGTATGAGTCTATCAGCATGGCACATTTTGACTTGGCAAGATTTGCCCACTCTTCTTTGCAAAAACACTCCAAATCTGTCAGATTGTGAGGGCATCTCCTGTGCACAGCCCTCTTCAGATCACCCCACAGATTTTCAATCGGATTCAGGTCTGGGCTCTGGCTGGGCCATTCCAAAACTTTAATCTTCTTCTGGTGAAGCCATTCCTTTGTTGATTTGGATGTATGCTTTGGGTCGTTGTCATGCTGAAAGATGAAGTTCCTCTTCATGTTCAGCTTTCTAGCAGAAGCCTCAAGGTTTTGTGCCAATATTGACTGGTATTTGGAACTGTTCATAATTCCCTCTATCTTAACTAAGGCCCCAGTTCCAGCTGAAGAAAAACAGCCCCAAAGCATGATGCTGCCACCACCATGCTTCACTGTGGGTATGGTGTTCTTTTGGTGATGTGCAGTGTTGTTTTTGCGCCAAACATATCTTTTGGAATTATGGCCAAAAAGTTCAACCTTGGTTTCATCAGACCATAACACCTTTTGCCACATGCTTTTGGGAGACTTCAGATGTGTTTTTGTAAAATGTAGCCTGGCTTGGATATTTTTCTTCTTAAGAAAAGGCTTTCGTCTTGCCACTCTACCCCATAGCCCAGACATATGAAGAATACAGGAGATTGTTGTCACATGTACCACACAGCCAGTACTTGCCAGATATTCCTGCAGCTCCTTTAATGTTGCTGTAGGCCTCTTGGTAGCCTCCCAGACCAGTTTTCTTCTTTTCATAAATTTTGGAGGGAGCTCCAGTTCTTGGTAATGTCACTGTTGTGCCATATTTTCTCCACTTGATGATGACTGTCTTCACTGTGTTCCATGGTATATCTAATGCCTTGGAAATTCTTTTGTACCCTTCTCCTGACTGATACCTTTTAACAATGAGATCCCTCTGATGCTTTGGAAGCTCTCCATGGACCATGGCTTTTGCTGTGGAATGCGACTAAGAACATTTCAAGAAAGACCAACTAGAGCAGCTGAACTTTATTTGGGGTTAATCAGAGGCACTTTAAATGATGGCAGGTGTATGCTGACTCCTATTTAACACGATTTGGAATGTGATTGCTTAATTCTGAACACAGCTACATACCCAGTTATAAGAGGGTGTGCAGACTTATGCAACCACATTATTTTTCTTTTTTTTTTTCTTACCTCCACCTAAAATATTTCAGTTTGTTTTTCAATTGAGTTGTACAGTTTATAGGTCACATTAAAGGTGGAAACAGTTCTGAAATGATTTATCTTTGTTTCATTTTTTTACACCACAGAAACCTGACATTTTCACAGGGGTGTATAGACTTTTTATATCCACTATATCCACTGTAGCAATGGGTCAGAATTAGCCTATGACAAAGCAGATTGCTATAATGGCTAATGAAAGCCTGCGTGATCACACTCAGGCTCCCAACATCAGCCCTTGCCACGGAGGTCCCGATCAGGACCTCCGTGGCAGTTAAAAACACAAGCCCTGCCGGAGGTGTGGGGGGGGGGCACTTTTAAGTGCCCCCCGGCCCCTACAATTAACCCCCTATGCTGGGGGTCCCCATCGGGATCCCTGCAGTGTCCTCATATTAACCTGTGCAGCAGGTGTACCCCCAGAACACCTAAAATTAACCAACCCAATGCTGGGGGTTCCCATCGGGACCCCCACAGCTTCCCCATATTATATATATATATATATATATATATATACTGTATATGTAAAAGGCATTCTAACCCCAAATTGTTAATTGGGTTTAAAAATGACAAAATATTTTGTAATCATATGCAAATGTATCAAAATATGTTAGATGTCTATAGTGAGTAGAACAAGCCTGCTTGTAGCTAAACCTCATAGAACGCATTCATTTGTGAAGCACTAATGTGATGAACACCCAACTGTGAAAAAGCCAATCCAGAATTCTCTTGCAGCAAATAATCATAGAAGTCTATAAAGAACAAAGTAACAAAAAACTGTCAGCTGTAGGAATTGACTATTAAATATGAATACAAATGGTAGCATAACGTATATAATAATACATTTTTCATAGAACTCAAGTACTTTGCTTTTAAAGGGTTTCACTTTATTATCTTATTTTGATAGTACAGGAGAAGGTAGATCTGAACGAATGGAACTGAAAAACAGCTGCTGGTTGTCAGGAAGTTCAGAACTGCCAAAATTAGCCAATGATATTCCACAAGCGGGGCATTCATGGAATAAAAGGCGCTCTACAGGATGTCAAGAAATTCTCTGACACATGATATTTAATGGCAGAGGAACCAGGGTACCCCAACATTTTTATTGGTCATAGATATTTACTTCCACTTTTTGGCCATAGATATTGTAGGTCCATTGGCCAGACCTAGCCACTCCGGAAAACAATACATACTCAGTATGGTAGACTATGCTACCTGATACCCTGCCCTAAGCAAGATGGTAGTGGCTGTAATCATGCTTAGGGAAGGTTATCAGGTAACATACTTAATATATTTACCAGGCTAGGTTTTCAGTGGAGATACTATCGGATGGGGGAAACCAATTTATGGCATATCTAACAAAGGAGCTCTGGAAGCTATGTGGTATCAAACATTTGTGTTCTTCACCCTACCATCTACTAAATGAATATGTGAATGATTTAATGCTCTGTGCCTTCACTGATCAAAAGAACAATTGGGAAAGATTACTTCTTCACCTTCTGTTTGCTTACTTTGAAGTGCCTCTAAAATATATGGTAGAAACATAAAAGGAATCTAAGATCTAGTTCAGAGTCCTTGGATGGAGAGTTTGAGAAGGTAGATGTATAGGTAGTGCCCTATGTGTTGGCCTTTAGAGAGAAAATTGCAGCCTTAACTAGGCACTTACAAGAGCATATACTCAACAGGAGAAGAAGAGATGGTGCAATACAGGGACCTGGGTTTGGGAGCTGAGGGGCAGAAAATGTTGCTGTTAGTACCTAACCCCCAGAATAAAGTGCAGTTGACTTAAGAAATGCCAGGACATTTGAAAGTAAGAAGAGGCTGAATTCCAGTGACATATTAACCAACTAAAACGATACCACTCCAGGAACAGTACAATCTCTGCTAATTGCCTCCCTACTTGAAGCGACCCCAAAGAGGGGCTTCACAATTTTTGGTAACCCATAATCTCTATTAATTCAACCAATTTTATGAGCCTAATATGAATCTAACACAATTTCAACAGCAACAACTTCCTCTCCCAATTCCAAGAACTGTTTACTGCTCTCCCTGGGTGAACCACATTAGCATCTCAAGAGATATTAATCCAAACCTATCCCCATTAAAACAGCCCTCCTATAGGGTCCCTGGCAAAATCATGAACAAAACACAATCTTTAAGATACAATATTTGTGTAAACGAAAATTGATATTATGATTATGCTGTTCTTTTATTGTTTATTAATTACTCACCTGCATTGATATTTAATGGTTTCTGCTCTGACAGCAGGTCAACCCTCACATACGGCTCTTCTCCTCGCTCAATCATTGAGATCACTGTAGGTTTCATATTGGCATGTCCTGTGTATAAACAATAAAAGTGATTAAACAATAATTTTATCTTACAACTAACATATTAAACATTTTTTTAAACGAAATAATATTTTAATAAATTTTCTTCTAAACTTTCAGATTTTCTCACCTACAAACATGAGGTTTTGGTAATTCTCAATCATCAAGTCCTTATAAAGCTTCTTGACTTCCTCTGTTAAACGGTCCCACTCTTCCTTGGAGAAGTAAACTGCTACTTCATCAAACTCAATTTGTACCTAAAAAACAATGAATCCTTCCAATCAGTGAGTCTAAATGGAAAAAATAAATCACTTTTTGTCATTCAAATGTTCCAACAACAAGCAAAGAGAACCAAGTTGCTGAAAGCAGCCAGCAAAGTGGAGCCAAAATGTATTAAATCAAATGGATGAATTAAGAAACTTACAATGTAGAGCAGGGGTGGGCAAGTCCAGTCCTGAAGAGCACCACACAGGCCTGTATTTGAAGATTTCCATTCTGTGCACAGGTGATTATATCAGGGTGACTGAAGAAGCGATTGACTCACCTGTACGCAGCAGGGATATCCTCAAATCCTGGCCTGTGTGGGGCTCTCCGGGACCGAACTTGCCCAGCCTTGATGTAGAGCAAGAAATGTAAGAGGAGATTCCATCTCCTCTCATTCTATTTAGTAATTGTATGGATACGACATATGTCTAGTAACTTGTTATTGAAACTAGATTATTATGACTCCTCTTAGGAAACAGTCAAGTGCTTTAGGGGTTTGATTACATGACACATAGGTAGGTGTGGGGCTATTGAATTCCACATCATCAAATCCTTACAAGAAAACCCTTATGAGTGATCACTATGCAACGTATTGTGCTGCTGGTATGGTAGATTTGCTCTAAAGTGGGATTACACGGCTCCTGTAAGAGTGAATAGGGATCCTACATGTTGTCCGATGGCTCTACTATTATGAAAGATTTTATGGAAAGTGCCCTTTCATGGCTCCTGTAAGAGTAACTCAACATGTTTAGTGTACTTAGGAGGCTCTGCGAGTGCTCTCAGGTATATAAGTCCTTATGTGTAAACTAGTAACTTGCCTGTCAAAAATGACGGTATGTTATGTTATGTTCAATTGTCTGTTCTGTCTCCTTCTGTGCTGTGTCTCTCTGTGTGCCCTGTTTCTCTCTCTGCTCGGTCTATCTCTCTGTGCCCTCTTTCTCTCTCTGTGCCCTTCCTCTGTTTGCTCTGTCTCTCTCCCTCCCACTCACTTTCTCTCTCCCCCTCCCTCTTTAGTTGAGCAGCCGCCACCATATAGAAGAGACATATACTCTTAAGGGGATTGTGATCATCATCTTCTTTGTCCTTGCAGATTTGATTTGTGTGTCACATGGACAGATCACAGTGACTTTCTCCATTACCTGCTCTTTCTGACTAAATATAACGTCTGGGGTTTCAGTCAAGACCTCCTCAGCCATCTGCATCCTCTCTGTGTTCATCATTAGGAAGTTAGATTCTTCAAGACTTGTACTCTGAGAAGAAATTGGTCCAGATTCTGCTATACAATGAGTAAGAAATGTGACATATGACAAGAGAAATTACATTATTTAAAAAGAAAACTAAAGCTAAGGAGATACAGGGAATTAGAGCAAGGCATGACACAAAGCAAGGATATAGAAGGAATCAGAGCAAGACAGAATACCCAGATCAGGAGAGACAGGGAAGCTATATATATATAATATAATAGTACATCTGTGTTCACATTTGAATCTCTAAAACAAGTTAAAAAACCTGCTTCCATAATTCCAAGAAAAACAGTTATTACACTGCATTTTGGGAAGCTGAGCTGGGACATGCAAATGTGCCCACAAATGTCTCGCTCTTCAATCCATAGCCATTATCAAGCATGGCTTCCTATAACCTGCATGCTGTATTACACAGCTTTAATGCACAGCCAAGGTTGGATTAAGCACAAGCTGAGTATCCTATACATGTACAGCTGTTTCAAGCTTACTGACTATCATCAGCATGGAGCGGGATCTCAGCCTGTGTTGTGGACTTTATGAGTAGGTATATACACAGGGGGGCAGAGACAAAGGGAGGGGGAGTGGGGAAGAGACACAGGGGAGGGGAGAGGTGGGGTGAAGAGACACAGGGGAGGAAAGGGGGGAGAGACACAGGGGAGGGGAGAGGGAGAAAGAGACACAGGGAAGGGAAGGGGGGAAGAGACATGGGGGAGTAGATACAGGGGTGGTGGGGGGAGACACAGGGAAGGGGAGAGACAAGGGAGGGAAGTTGGGGAGAGACAAGGGAGGGAAGGAGAGAGAGACTAGGGCGGGAAGGAGAGAGAGACTAGGGAGGGAAGGAGAGAGAGACTAGGGAGGGAAGGAGAGAGAGACTAGGGAGGGAAGGAGAGAGAGACTAGGGAGGGAAGGAGAGAGAGACTAGGGAGGGAAGGGGGGGAGAGACTAGGGAGGGAAGGGAGAGAGAGACTAGGGAGGGAAGGGGGGGAGAGACTAGGGAGGGAAGGGGGGGAGAGACTAGGGAGGGAAGGGGGGGAGAGACTAGGGAGGGAAGGGGGGGAGAGACTAGGGAGGGAAGGGGGGGAGAGACTAGGGAGGGAGAGAAAAAGAAAAAAAATAGACAGCGCATTTGCGGAAGGTGGAGGCTCCAACGTCGGCCAGCTCATTGCAGGCCTCAAATGCGGACCCTCGCGAAGCGGAGGTGGAGGCTCCTACGTCGGCTGCAACAAGCTGAAGGCACATTGCAGGCAGCAAATGCGGACCCTCGCGAAGCAAAGGGCTGCATTTGCGGAGGTGGAGGCTCTATGGCGCCTCACACGCGGTTACAAACACCCACACAAGCGTCACTTTACCAAACTAGATCTAACACGCAATCACTAGATACGGACTTACACAAAAAAATACGAACCACAGGACTTAAAACGCAAAATTTACGGACTAAGCATAAAAAAATATGAGACGCAGGACTTATAAAAAAAACATTACAACCTCGCAAAAATACGACCTTAACGGCCGAACCGCGCGCACCTGAAAACATTACAAACACAATAAATACACACAAAAAATAGATAAAAAGCTTACCCACAGGAAGAAGGGGCACCCAGGACCTCTGTAAGTGAAGTTACACCTCAATTTAAGCCCAAATTCACGAGTTTAGACACACGAAAATCCCCTAAGCAAGAGAAAAAATGGCCGCCAAAAAAACCCAAAATGAGGCTACAGGACTTTAAAAAACGCAAAACACCACCAAGCACATACGGATTTTCAAAAAAGCTATACAAGCTACAAGATACACTTTTAGCAAGGACACTAAATCATCCACGGCCGCGTACCACATACACATTCGCAGCCATTTTACAACAGTAACTTACAGAATGCGGAAGTACACAGCTACACTAACGGCTTCCCCTCGCGAACACAGCCTATTTACACTACACACATTGCTGACACTTACACCTCAGCTCCACAACAGTGCAAACCGACATTGTATGCTGCAGGAACATCAAAACGGATTGTCAGCTCTTCAGCACAATGCTTCCTGCATATATTACTTCCAAATAGGTAAAGAATATTAATTTATTAATTATTTAATTAGCATACAAAAATACATATACACAAAAGAAACAAAAAAAACACTTGCATTAAACACAAAAGCCATTCACCGCGCGACTCACAACGAGCGCCAACGCTGCTCATAGCACACAAAGCTTTGCAATAAGCGCAAAAAGCAGATCAGCCGCGACGAACCAATAACAGCAAAAGCGCCTATCAGGAAAAAAAAATACAACAACCAACAGCCTCACAATGAGCACCGAAGGATCTCGGACCAACAAAAAAAATTAATTTCTGGGGCAAACAGTATTACCTGCCTTACAATTTTATTGCCCCGTCATGTTTGACGGGTAAGTCGCTACTATATATATAAAACACATACACATTTAGGGGCCCAGTTTAAGCTCCTTGGTGAATGAAACACTTATAGAATAAATTTACAAAAAGGATATGGTATACATCATATAAAAACAGTAATAATATTATAATATTTTATTAGTGAACAGATAAAAAAGGAAAACTGAGGCCGTGAAATAGGGGGATATGTATATACCAAGATGATGTCCACTGTATAGACAACGGGTAAGTATAGTCTAATAAGGGATAATCAATATATTTTTTGGATTGTGTCATCCAATTATGGAACTAGTCTAAACCAACTTTTCATGGAAATATAAAAAAAAAATATATATATATATATATATATATATATATATATATATATATATATATATAAATATAGGGGGATAAAAATAGCTTGAATATATATACTGTATATAGAAAATATATAGTAACCTAAAATATATTTTTAGAAAAATAATTAATCATCATAAAAATATTCCAAAGTGTCATAGTGCCTGAATAAAACGTGAACTATTTTACATATAACAGAATAGCAGAAAAGATTTAGCATACATTTTCACAGTGCTGAAGTGTCACATTGTATATAGTGACCTATAATATAAATATATACAGTGGATATCAAAAGTCTACACAACCCTGTTAAAATGTCAGGCTTCTGTGCTGTAAAAAAATTAGACAAAGATAAATCATTTCAGAACTTTTTCCACCTTTAATGTGACCTATAAACTGTACAACTCAATTGAAAAACAAACTGAAATCTTTTAGGTCGAGGGAAGAAAAAATATAAGAATAAACTAATATGGTTGCATAAGTATGCACACCCTGAAACTAATACTTTGTTGAAGCACCTTTTGATTTTATTACAGCACTCAGTCTTTTTGGGTATGAGTCTATCAGCATGGCACATTTTGACTTGGCAAGATTTGCCGACTCTTCTTTGCAAAAACACTCCAAATCTGTCACATTGCAAGGGCATCTCCTGTGCACAGCCCTCTTCAGATCACCCCACAGATTTCCAATTGGATTCAGGTCTGGGCTCTGGCTGGGCCATTCCAAAACTTTGATCTTCTTCTGGTGAAGCCATTCCTTTGTTGATTTGGATGTATGCTTTTGGTCGTTGTCATGCTGATGACTGTCTTCACTGTGTTCCATGGTATATCTAATGCCTTTGAAATTCTTTTGTACCCTTCTTCGGACTGATACCTTTTAACAATGAGATCCCTCTGATGCTTTGGAAGCTCTCTGTGGACCATGGCTTTTGCTGTGGGATGCGACTAAGAAAATTTCAAGAAAGACCAACTAGAGCAGCTGAACTTTATTTGGGGTTAATCAGAGGCACTTTAAATGATGGCAGGTGTATGCTGACTCCTATTTAACACAATTTCGAATGTGAGTGCTTAATTCTGAACACAGCAACATCCCCAGTTATAAGAGGGTGTGCAGACTTATGCAACCACATTATTTTTCTTCCCTCCACCTAAAAGATTTCAGTTTGTTTTTCAATTGAGTTATACAGTTTATAGGTCACGTTAAAGGTAGAAAAAGTTCGGAAATGATTTATCTTTGTCTAATTTTTTTACAGCACAGAAACCTGACATTTTAACAGGGGTGTGTAGACTTTTTATATCCACTGTAATATATATATATCAAGTCAAAAAATCTAAATAAATATATTACAAAAGTGTTACAGTGTAAAGGTGCCTAAGTATGTAAAGAACTGTTGTATATAACCAGGTAGACTGTGCATAAGAAGCGTCACAGTGTCACACAAAGGTAAAAGCAAAAGTCACAAGTGCAGAAATAGCAATAAGCTGCTAGTGCAATACCCCTTTATATAAGAACAAATATATATCTATTGGAACATCAAGGTAGATAATAAGTGGTAAATCCTCATAAGGAAAATGAAAATCATTGGATAAACCAAGAGTTAATAAAAGCAAAGCTGACTAGAGCCGTCACACAACCCACTTTAATCAAATGAGATGCCAGTGGGATATCATGAGAGATGACTGGTGTAATCCGATGCTGCTGAAGAGCTGAAGGTTGTAATTACCCTTCAAAATACAATCAAAATACAATGGTATACCAATTAACATCATCTCCCGTGTAGGGGAATAAACAAATTGCTCCCGGGATCATGGTGTGCGATGCAGGCTGCCTGCCTGAGCGATTCCAGTTTCGCTATGCGCTTTCTCAAAGGCAGTGGAGGACACAGTCCTCACTGTGCCTATGAAAATATTATATTTTTATATGATTTACACCATATCCTTTTTGTAAATATATATATATATATATATATATATATATATATATATATATATATATATATATAGTAAATAAATAGTACATCTGTGCTCACATTTGGTTGTCTAAAACAAGTTAAAAAACCTGCTTCCAGCTCAAAATTTCAGAGAAAAAAAGTTATTACATTGCATTCTGGGAAGCGGTGCTGGGACATTCAAATGTGCCCACAAATGCCTCGCCACAGCCATTATCAAGCATGGCTTCCTTTAAGCTTATGCCGGCTGTATTACACAGCTTTAATGCAGTGTGAATTTGATGCCCCCTCAAAATAACTCAACACGCAGCCATTAATGTCTAAATGTCTTAACCATTGGCAACAAAAGTGAGTACACACCTAAGTAAAAATGTCCAAATTGGGCCCAAAGTGTCAATATTTTGTGTGGCCATCATTATTAACCCTTATGGGCATGGAGTTCACCAGAGCTTCACAGGTTGCCACTGGAGTCCTCTTCCACTCCTCCATGATGACATCACGGAGCGGGTGGATGTTACAGACCTTGCACTCCCCCACCTTCCGTTTGAGGATGCCCCACAAATGCTCAATAGGGTTTGCTTCTGAAGACATGCTTGGCCAGTCCATCACCTTTACCTTCAGCTTCTTTAGCAAGTCAGGGGTCGTCTTGGATGTGTGTTTGGGGTCGTTACCATGTTGGAATACTGCCCTGCTGTCCAGTCTCCAAAGGCAGGGGATCATGCTCTGCCAACAGTTTAAACATTAATGGCTGTGTGTTGAGTTATTTTGAGGGACAGCAATTTTACACTGTTATATAGGCTGTACACTTACTACTTTACATTTGTAGCAGAGTGTCATTTCTTCAGTGTTTTCATATGAAAAGATATAATAAAATATTTACAAAAATGTGAGGGGTGTACTCACTTTTGTGAGATACTGTATAAATATATAAATATATATATGAGAGCCAGTAAGCTTGAAACAGTTGTACATGGATTGGATACTCGGCCTGTGTTTAATCCAACCTTAGCTTTGCATTAAAGCTGTGTAATACAGCACGCATAAGCTTAAAGGAAGCCATGTTTGATAATTATTATTATTATTATTATTATTAACTTTTATTTGTAACGCGCCAACATATTCCGTAGCGCAATACAGGGGATAAAAACAAGGGAAAATACAGCATTAACAACCTTCCAAAAATGGAGGACCCTGTTTTGAGCTTAGAATCTTTGCAGAAAGTGCTTTTTCCCAAAGCATCCTAGAAGACTGAAAACTCGCCACTTACAATCTAAAGGGCTAGGATTGAAGAGCGAGGCATTTGTGGGCACATTTGCATGTCCCGGCACAGCTTCCCAGAATGCAGTGTAATAACTGTTTTTCTCTGAACTTGCTGGAAGCAGGTTTTTTAACTTGCTTTAGACGTTCAAATGTGAACACAGATGTACTTTTTAGAGAGAGATAGAGAGAGAGAGAGAGAGAGAGAGAGAGAGAGAGAGAGAAAAAACAAAGTTGGAGGTGTTAAATCAGAGAACGAACTAACCTTAATAGTATAACCCACCCCGAGAGCAACCTCTTTTAGCTCACTTGTGCCCTTCACAGGGAAAAATATCCTGTAGTATATCAGTCTGTTCCCACGCACTAGAGTGGTCCAGCTGGCCCTGTTTCTCCTGTTCAGGATAGAATTGCCTGGTATTTTGGGGCTGGATCACTCTTTTGAGTGAGACTAGACTGATATGCTACTTACAGTAGACGGCTTCTATTGCTCTTTTGACCACCATATATCAAATGATTGTTATGGTGAACTACCTATGCATAAGGTGGATATGATGGTAGAATGGCTTGGGCAGTTTTTAAACTTGTAGGTGGGGGGGGGGGGAGTGACTATATAGAAGTATTGAGGTAAATAGTGTAGAGAGGGAAAGGGATGAATTAGTTACCCATGGGGGAGGAGAAGGGGGGAGGTTTACAATATACAGTAGGGAGGTATTAATAGGGGCCTCAAATACAGTGGCAAGCACTTCACAACGGCAGAGCCATAGCAACATAAAGTGTATGCTTGCTAACGCAAGAAGTTTGCCTGGGAAAATGGCCGAGCTACAAATATTAGCAATACAAGAAAAATGGGGCTTAATAGGCATTACTGAAACATGGTGGGATGAATCTCATGACTGGACTGTTAATCTGGATGGTTATAACTTATTTAGGAAAGATAGGGGGAAATGGTAAAAGAGGAGGAGGGATCTGTCTGTATGTTAATCCTGAATTTAAGCCTGTAGTCAGAGAAGATATTTATGCTGGCACTAACGGCATCATTGAATCTTTGTGGGTTGAGCTAAATAGTGGAGGAGCTAATTCTAAACCCATATTGGTGGGAGTATGCTATAAACCCCCAAATATAGCTGCAAGTGAGGAACTACAATTATTGTTACAGATTGGAAATGCAGCTAAGCATGGGTAAGTTCTAATAATGGGAGACTTTAATTTCCCTGAAATAAACTGGATAAATGAGACCAGCAGCTCAGCTAAGGGGAGCAGGTTCTTGAGTACACCCGGGGATCATTATCTGGCCCAGGTAATACAAGAACCTACTAGAAATGGGGCCATCTTGGATTTAGTCATCACAAGTAATGTTGATATAATATCAAATATTAAAATAGGGGAACCCTTGGGGAACAGTGATCACAACACATTATCATTTGAGATTGAATACAAAAAACAGAGTTGTAAGGGGCCAACAAAAACTCTAAATTTTAAAAGGGCAAACTTTAATGGGCTACGGGCAGCAATACTACATATAGACTGGGACAAAGAACTTACAGGGAAGAATACTGAAAATAAATGGACAACATTCAAATCCTTACTAAATAAACATATTCATCGGTATGTACCATGTGGAAATAAAATGAATACGAGTAAATCATATCCCATGTGGCTTAACAATGACTTAAAGATCATGATGAGGAAAAAGAAACATGCGTTTAAATTATACAAGAAGGAGGGAACAGAGGCAGCTTTATGTGACTATAAGGAAATCAACAAGGCTTGCAAAAAGGCTATTAGACTGGCTAAAATAGAAAATGAGAAGTCAGTTGCAATGGAAAGTAAGACTAACCCTAAAATATTTTTTAAATATATTAATGGGAAGAAGGCGAGGAAGGAAGCTATAGGAAAATTACAATGTGACACAGGCCATCTGATAATTAGTGACCAGGAAAAGGCAGATGAGCTAAATAGGTTCTTTTCGTCGGTATACACAAGGGAGGTACCAGTGGTTGGGACACCACAACATAATGGGCCTACACTACCATCACTAAATAATTGGTTAACGCAGGAAGAAATCCAAAAGAGAATGGAGAAAATAAATGTTAATAAAGCCCCAGGTCCTGATGGAATACATCCAAGGGTACTGAGGGAGCTGGGTTCTGTAATAGCCAAACCATTATATCTAATCTTTCAAGACTCACTCACTACAGGGTCTCTACCGGATGACTGGAGAAAAGCAGAGGTGATACCTATATTTAAGAAGGGATCTAGAGCAAATCTGGGGAATTATAGACCAGTGAGCCTCACATCTGTAGTTGGGAAGCTTTTAGAAGGGTTAATAAGGGACAGAATACAAGAATATGTCTATTTGAACAAGATCATAGGTAGCAGTCAACACGGATTTATAAAGGATAGGTCGTGTCAGACCAATCTAATTAGTTTTCATGAGGAGGTTAGTAGGAACTTGGATCAGGGCAACTCAGTGGATTGTAGTCTTTTTAGATTTTTCAAAGGCATTTGATACAGTGCCACATGGAAGACTAGTGAGCAAACTAAGGGATACAGGGATTGCAGTAAATATCTGCTCATGGATCGAGAGCTGGCTGAAAGACAGGAAGCAAAGGGTTGTTGTAAATGGAACATACTCCGATTGGTCTAATGTGATAAGTGGGGTTCCTCAAGGTTCAGTATTAGGTCCTCTCCTTTTTAACATATTTATTAATGACAGTAGAACTCGAAAGTAGTGTCTCCATTTTTGCTGATGACACTAAGTTGTGCAAGGTAATAAAATCAGATAATGATGTACTTTCCCGACAAAGGGATTTGCATAAATTAGAGAAATAGGCGGCTAAATGGCAGATGAGATTTAATACAAATAAATGTAAGGTTATGCATTTGGGAAGGAAAAATAGCCATGCAATCTATAATCTTAATGGAGCAAATCTAGGGGTATCAGATATTGAAAGGGATTTGGGAGTACTAGTGGACAACCACCTGGGTAACAGCGCTCAAAGCCAAGCAGCAGCTGCAAAGGCAAGTAAAATATTAGCATGTATAAGGAAGAGTATAGAAGCAAGGGAAGCAAATATAATTCTGCCACTATACAAATCCCTAGTACGCCCTCATTTGGAATATGGAGTACAATTTTGGGCACCACTTCATAAAAAGGACATTTTAGAGCTGGAAAAAGTACAGAGAAGGGCTACAAAACTAATAAGGGGAATGGAGGGGCTAAGTTATGAAGAAAGACTAACCAACTAAACTTATTTTCACTAGAAAAAAGGCGTCTATGAGGGGATATGATTACCTTATTTAAATACATCCAGGGTCAATATAAGGCTTTGTCAGGTGATCTTTTTGTAGCAAGAGATTTTCAACTGACAAGAGGACACCCTTTGAGGTTAGAGGAAAAAAGATTTCACCTTAAACAAAGAAAAGGGTTCTTCACAGTTAGGGTGGTTAAACTGTGGAATTCTCTACCAAAGGAGGTGGTGACAGCGAATTCGATAGATAACTTCAAAAAGGGGTTAGATATATTTTTGAATAAAGAGGGCATTCAAGGCTCTCCTAGATAACTAGCGAAGGAATATTGATCCAAGGAGAAATTTGATCGCCAGTTTCTCGGGTCAGGAAGGAATTTTCTTTTTTTCCCCTTATGAGACAATTGGCAAAGTTTCAATGGGTTTTTGTTTTCTGTTTGCCTTCCTCTGGATCAATTAACAATTAATAATAAATAGTCCACATATTAAAAAGATCAATAGAGATCTAAAAAGGTTGAACTTGATGGACTAACTCTTTATTCATCCTCAAATAGTATACTATTATTAATTATTTAACAACAAATTAATTAATAACTAATCCGCATATTGCAGATCAGAGGAGATCTTAACAGGTTGAACTTGATGGACTGAAAGTCTTTTTTTCAACCTTAATTACTATGGGCCTCATTCTATTATCGGCCGTAAATCGGCCGATCTTGCAACCGACCGTAAGCTCAGAAATCTTTAAAAGCAAATATAAATTCAAGATGGCACTGTAAAGCTCTGTAAATGCTAGCAATCATAATGGGGGACATGAGGATTAATAGCAACCCCCTCTCAAGCTTGCACATCAGCCCAAATCTGAGACTTCATTAACTGTTTATTTTCCGGCCGCAGCGTGGGCGGGTCTGAGGTGCTCCAAGCCCTCTGGACTTTTTCCACGGATATTTGACATAAATTAAAATAAAAATTATTTACGGATTTGAGTGTCGGGAAATGTTGTAATATGAATGCTAACACCTACAATCACTTTATAGTCTCCTCAGAGTGCAGGATGGCTTTATTATGGCTTTATTATGTGCTTAATTGTGTGCCTGCGGGACCTTTTTGCTGCAAGTAAGCTGCGGCTCGGTTTTAGCCTTGCAGAGAGGGTTCCCGGAGCAATAGAATAGCAACCGGGATTTGCTTGC